>OY253752.1:5976677-7205845 GCA_958009045.1 Oxytorus armatus
CTGGTATGTGAAAAAAATATAAACCGAAATAAATCTGAAGGGAAACTTCAGGAGCGATGGTCAGATCGACCTCATTCTGGACGCACAAAATCTTTCGTTGAATTCAAAGGTCGTTTCTTATTTTTTGATGAATCGTGATTACTTTTAGGATCCTCTAGTATGTGAAAAAAAATATAAACCGAAATAAATGTGAAGGGATACTTGAGGAGCGATGGTCAGAGCGACCCCATTCTGGACCGACTATGATAAAAATCTTTCGTCCAATTCGAAGGTCGTATCCTGTTTTTTGACGAATGCTGATGACTTTTAGGACCCTCTAGTATGTGAAAAAAAATATGAAGCGAAAATAATCGGAAGGGAATCTTGAGGATTGAGCGGAGGTCGGAGACACCCCATTCGGGACCGACGCTGATAAAAATCTTTCGTCCAATTCGAAGGTCGTATCGTCTTTTTTGACGAATCGTGATTACTTTTAGGACCCTCTAGTATGTGAAAAATAATATAAACCGAAAAAAATCGGAAGGGAAACTTGAGAAGCAGTGGTCAGAGCGACCCCATTCTGGACGCACACTATTAAAAATCTTTCGTTGAATTCGAAGGTTTCCTCTTTTTTTGAGGAATCGTGATGACTTTTAGGATCCTCTAGTATGTGAAAAAAAAATGAACCTAAATTAATAGGAAGGGAAACTTGAGGAGCGGTGGTCGGAGAGACCCCATTCGGGACCGACTGTGATAAAAATCTTTCATCCAATTCGACGTTCGTTTCCTTTTTTTTGATGAATCGTGATAACTTTTAGGACCCGATTGTAGGTGTAAAAAAATATGAACCGAAATAAATTGTCAGGGAAACTTGAGGGGCGGGGGTCGGAGAGACCCCTTTGGGACCTACTCTGATAAAAATCTTTCATCCGATTCGAAGTTTGTTTCCTATTTTTTGATGAATAGTGATGACTTTTAGGACTCTCTAGTATGTGAAAAAAAATATAAACCGAAATAAATCGAAAGGGTAACTTTAGGAGCGTTGTTCAGACCGACCCCATTCTGGACCGACTCTGATAAAAATCTTTAATCCAATACGAAGTTCGTTTCCTCTTTTTTGATGAATCGTGATCACTTTTAGGACTCGATTGTATGTGAAAAAAATATAAACCGAAATAAATCGGAAGGGAAACTTGAGGAGGGGTGGTCAGAGCGGCCTCATTCTGGACGCACACTAGTAGAAATCTTTCGTTGAATTCAAAGGTGCTTTCCTCTTTTATGATGAATCGTGAAGACTTTTAGGATCCTCTAGTATGTGAAAAAAATATAAACCGAAATATATCTTACGGGAAACTTGAGGAGCGATGGTCAGCGCGACCCCATTCTGGACCGACTATGATAAAAATCTTTCGTCCAATTCGAAGGTCGTATCCTCTTTTTTGACGAATCGTGATGACTTTTAGGACTCTCTAGTATGTGAAAAAAATATAAACCGAAATAAATCGAAACGGAAACTTTAGGAGCGGTGGTCAGGGCGACCCCATTCTGCACCGACGCTGATAAAAATCTTTCATCGAATTCGAAGTTCGTTTCCTCTTTTTTGACAAATCGTGATGACTTTTAGGACCCTCTAGTATGTGAAAAATAATATAAACCGAAAAAAATCGGAAGGGAAACTTGAGAAGCAGTGGTCAGAGCGACGCCATTCTGGATGCACTCTAGTAAAAATCTTTCGTTGAATTCAAAGTTCGTTTCCTCTTTTTTCATGAATCGTGATGAATTTTAGGATCCTCTAGTATGTGAAAAAAAAATATGAACCGAAATAAATCGACGGGGAAACTCGAAAAGTGGTGGTCAGAGCGACACCATTCTGGACCGACTCTGATAAAAATCTTTCATCGAATTCGAAGTTCGTTTCCTCTTTTTTGATGAATAGTGATGACTTTTAGGACTCTCTAGTATGTGAAAAAAAATATAAACCGAAATAAATCGGAAGGGAAACTTGAGGAGGGGTGGTCAAAGCGACCCCATTCTGGACCGACTCTGATAAAAATCTTTCATCCAATTCGGAGTTCGTTTCCTCTTTTTTTATGAATCGTGATGACATTTAGGACTCGATTGTATGTGAAAAAAAATATAAACCGAAATAAATCGGAAGGGAATCTGCAGGAGGGGTGGTCAGAGCGGCCTCATTCTGGACGCACACTAGTAGAAATCTTTCGTTGAATTCAAAGGTGGTTTCCTCTTTTATGATGAATCGTGAAGACTTTTAGGATCCTCTAGTATGTGAAAAAAATATAAATCGAAATATATCTTACGGGAAACTTGAGGAGCGATGGTCAGCGCGACCCCATTCTGGACCGACTATGATAAAAATCTTTCGTCCAATTCGAAGGTCGTATCCTCTTTTTTGACGAATGGTGATGACTTTTAGGACCCTCTAGTATGTGAAAATAAATAAAAACCGAAAAAAATCGAAAGGAAAACTTGAGAAGCAGTGGTCAGAGCGACCCCATTCTGGACGCACACTAGTAAAAATCTTTCGTTGAATTCAAAGGTCGTTTCTTATTTTTTGATGAATCGCGATGACTTTTCGGACCCTCTAGTATGTGAAAAAAAATATAAACCGAAATAAATCGGAAGGCAAACTTGAGGAGGGGTGATCATAGCGACCTCATTCTGGACGCACACTAGTAAAAATCTTTTGTTGAATTCAAAGGTCGGTTCCTCTTTTTGATAAATCGTGATGACTTTTAGGATCCTCTAGTATGTGAACAAATATATAAACCGAAATAAATGTGAAGGGATACTTGAGGAGCGATGGTCGGAGAGACCCCATTCAGGACCTACTCTAATAAAAATCTTTCATCCAATTCGGAGTTCGTTTCCTATTTTTTTATGAATCGTGATGACTTTCAGGACGCTCTAGTATGTGAAAAAAAATATAAACCGAAATAAATCGAAAGGGAAACTTTAGGAGTGGTGGTCAGAGCGACCCCATTCTGGACCGACGCTGATAAAAATCTTTCATCGAATTCGAAGTTCGTTTCCTCTTTTTTGATGAATCGTGATGACTTTTAGGACACTCTAGTATGTGAAAAAAAATATTAACCGAAATATAACGGAAGGGAAACTTGAGGAGCAGCGGTCAGAGCGACCCCATTCTGAACGCACACTAGTAAAAATCTTTCGTTGAATTCAAAGGTCGTTTCCTCTTTTCTGATGAATCGTGACGACTTTTAGGATGCTCTAGTATGTGAAAAAAATGTAAACCGAAATAAATCTGACGGGAAACTTGAGGAGCGATGGTCAGCGCGACCCCATTCTGGACCGACTATGATAAAAATCTTTCGTCCAATTCGAAGGTCGTATCCTCTTTTTTGACGAATGGTGATGACTTTTAGGACCCTCTAGTATGTGAAAATAAATAAAAACCGAAAAAAATCGAAAGGAAAACTTGATAAGCAGTGGTCAGACCGACCCCATTCTGGACGCACACTAGTCAAAATCTTTCGTTGAATTCAAAGGTCGTTTCTTATTTTTTGATGAATCGCGATGACTTTTCGGACCCTCTAGTATGTGAAAAAAAATATAAACCGAAATAAATCGGAAGGCAAACTTGAGGAGGGGTGGTCATAGCGACCTCATTCTGGACGCACACTAGTAAAAATCTTTGGTTGAATTCAAAGGTCGGTTCCTCTTTTTGATGAATCGTGATGACTTTTAGGATCCTCTGGTATGTGAAAAAAAATATAAACCGAAATAAATCTGAAGGGAAACTTCAGGAGCGCTGGTCAGATTGACTTCATTCTGGACGCACAAAATCTTTCGTTGAATTCAAAGGTCGTTTCTTATTTTTTGATGAATCGCGATGACTTTTCGGACCCTCTAGTATGTGAAAAAAAATATAAACCGAAATAAATCGGAAGGCAAACTTGAGGAGGGGTGATCATAGCGACCTCATTCTGGACGCACACTAGTAAAAATCTTTTGTTGAATTCAAAGGTCGGTTCCTCTTTTTGATGAATCGTGATGACTTTTAGGATCCTCTAGTATGTGAAAAAATATATAAACCGAAATAAATGTGAAGGGTTACTTGAGGAGCGATGGTCGGAGAGACCCCATTCAGGACCTACTCTAATAAAAATCTTTCATCCAATTCGGAGTTCGTTTCCTATTTTTTTATGAATCGTGATGACTTTCAGGACCCTCTAGTATGTGAAAAAATATATAAACCGAAATAAATCGAAAGGGAAACTTTAGGAGTGGTGGTCAGAGCGACCCCATTCTGGACCGACGCTGATAAAAATCTTTCATCGAATTCGAAGTTCGTTTCCTGTTTTTTGATGAATCGTGATGACTTTTAGGACACTCTAGTATGTGAAAAAAAATATTAACCGAAATATAACGGAAGGGAAACTTGAGGAGCAGCGGTCAGAGCGACCCCATTCTGGACGCACACTAGTAAAAATCTTTCGTTGAATTCAAAGGTCGTTTCCTCTTTTTTGATGAATCGTGACGACTTTTAGGATGCTCTAGTATGTGAAAAAAATGTAAACCGAAATAAATCTGACGGGAAACTTGAGGAGCGATGGTCAGAGCGACCCCATTCTGGACCGAATATGATAAAAATCTTTCGTCCAATTCGAAGCTCGTATTCTCTTTTTTGACGAATCGTGATGACTTTTAGGACCCTCTAGTATGTCAAAAAATATATAAACCGAAATAGATCGGAAGGCAAACTTGAGGAGGGGTGGTCATAGCGACCTCATTCTGGACGCACACTAGTAAAAATCTTTTGTTGAATTCAAAGGTCGGTTCCTCTTTTTGATGAATCGTGATGACTTTTAGGATCCTCTGGTATGTGAAAAAAATATAAACCGAAATAAATCTAAAGGGAAACTTCAGGAGCGATGGTCAGATCGACCTCATTCTGGACGCACAAAATCTTTCGTTGAATTCAAAGGTCGTTTCTTATTTTTTGATGAATCGCGATGACTTTTTGGACCCTCTAGTATGTGAAAAAAAATATAAACCGAAATAAATCGGAAGGCAAACTTGAGGAGGGGTTGCCATAGCGACCTCATTCTGGACGCACACTAGTAAAAATCTTTTGTTGAATTCAAAGGTCGTTTCCTCTTTTTTGATGAACCGTGACGACTTTTAGGATGCTCTAGTATGTGAAAAAAATATAAACCGAAATAAATCTGACGGGAAACTTGAGGAGCGATGGTCAGAGCGACCCCATTCTGGACCGAATATGATAAAAATCTTTCGTCCAATTCGAAGGTCGTATCCTGTTTTTTGACGAATGGTGATGACTTTTAGGACCCTCTAGTATGTGAAAATAAATAAAAAACGAAAAAAATCGAAAGGAAAACTTGAGAAGCAGTGGTCGGAGCGACCCCATACTGGACGCACACTAGTAAAAATCTTTCGTTGAATTCAAAGGTCGTTTCTTATTTTTTGATGAATCGTGATTACTTTTAGGATCCTCTAGTATGTGAAAAAAAATATAAACCGAAAAAAATGTGAAGAGATACTTGAGGAGCGATGGGCAGAGCAACCCCATTCTGGACCGACTCTGATAAAAATATTTAATCCAATTCGAAGTTCGTTTCCTATTTTTTGATTAATCGTGATGCCTGTTAGCATCCTCTATGTGAAAAAAATATGAAACGAAATTAATGGGAAGGGAATCTTGAGGAGCGATGGTCGGAGAGACCCCATTCGGGACCGACTCTGATAAAAATCTTTCATCCAATTCGAAGTTCGTTTCCTCTTTTTCGATGAATCGTGATGACTTTTAGGTCTCACTAGTATGTGAAAAAAAATATAAACCGAAATAAATCGGAAGGGAAACTTGTGCAGCGGTGGTCAGAGGACCCCATTCTGGACCAACTATGATAAAAATCTTTCCTCCAATTCGAAGGTCATATCCTCATTTTGACGAATCGTGATGACTTTTAGGACTCTACTGTAGGTGAAAAAAAATATAAACCGAAATAAATCGGAAGGGAAACTTCAGGAGGGGTGGTCAGAGCGACCCCATTCCAGAATCAATCCAGAGACGCACCCCATTCTAGTGTGCATCCAGATGCACACTAGTAAAAATCTTTAGTTGAATTCATAGGTCGTTTCCTCTTTTTTGTTGAATCGTGATGACTTTAAGGATCCACTTGTATGTGAAAAAAAATATGAAGCGAAAATAATCGGAAGGGAATCATGAGGAGCGGTGGTCGGAGAGATCCCATTCAGGACCTACTCAAATAAAAATCTTTCATCCAATTCGGAGTTCGTTTCCTCTTTTTTTATGAATCGTGATGACTTTTAGGACACTCTAGTATGTGCAAAAAAATATTAACCGAAATATAACGGAAGGGAAACTTGAGGAGCAGCGGTCAGAGCGACCCCATTCTGGACGCACACTAGTAAAAATCTTTCGTTGAATTCAAAGGTCGTTTCCTCTTTTTTGATGAATCGTGACGACTTTTAGGATGCTCTAGTATGTGAAAAAAATATAAACCGAAATAAATCTGACGGGAAACTTGAGGAGCGATGGTCAGAGCGACCCCATTCTGGACCGAATATGATAAAAATCTTTCGTCCAATTCGAAGCTCGTATTCTCGTTTTTAACGAATCGTGATGACTTTTAGGACCCTCTAGTATGTCAAAAATAATATAAACCGAAAAAATTCGGAAGGGAAATTTGAGATGCCAGTGGTCGGAGCGACCTCATTCTGGACGCACACTAGTAAAAATCTTTTGTTGAATTCAAAGGTCGGTTCCTCTTTTTGATGAATCGTGATGACTTTTAGGATCCTCTGGTATGTGAAAAAAATATAAACCGAAATAAATCTGAAGGGAAACTTCAGGAGCGATGGTCAGATCGACCTCATTCTGGACGCACAAAATCTTTCGTTGAATTCAAAGGTCGTTTCTTATTTTTTGATGAATCGTGATTACTTTTAGGATCCTCTAGTATGTGAAAAAAAATATAAACCGAAATAAATGTGAAGGGATACTTGAGGAGCGATGGTCAGAGCGACCCCATTCTGGACCGACTATGATAAAAATCTTTCGTCCAATTCGAAGGTCGTATCCTGTTTTTTGACGAATGCTGATGACTTTTAGGACCCTCTAGTATGTGAAAAAAAATATGAAGCGAAAATAATCGGAAGGGAATCTTGAGGATTGAGCGGAGGTCGGAGAGACCCCATTCGGGACCGACGCTGATAAAAATCTTTCGTCCAATTCGAAGGTCGTATCGTCTTTTTTGACGAATCGTGATTACTTTTAGGACCCTCTAGTATGTGAAAAATAATATAAACCGAAAAAAATCGGAAGGGAAACTTGAGAAGCAGTGGTCAGAGCGACCCCATTCTGGACGCACACTATTAAAAATCTTTCGTTGAATTCGAAGGTTTCCTCTTTTTTTGAGGAATCGTGATGACTTTTAGGATCCTCTAGTATGTGAAAAAAAAAATGAACCTAAATTAATAGGAAGGGAAACTTGAGGAGCGGTGGTCGGAGAGACCCCATTCGGGACCGACTGTGATAAAAATCTTTCATCCAATTCGACGTTCGTTTCCTTTTTTTTGATGAATCGTGATAACTTTTAGGACCCGATTGTAGGTGTAAAAAAATATGAACCGAAATAAATTGTCAGGGAAACTTGAGGGGCGGGGGTCGGAGAGACCCCTTTGGGACCTACTCTGATAAAAATCTTTCATCCGATTCGAAGTTTGTTTCCTATTTTTTGATGAATCGTGATGACTTTTAGGACCCTCTAGTATGTGAAAAAAAATATAAACCGAAATAAATCGAAAGGGTAACTTTAGGAGCGGTGTTCAGACCGACCCCATTCTGGACCGACTCTGATAAAAATCTTTAATCCAATACGAAGTTCGTTTCCTCTTTTTTGATGAATCGTGATCACTTTTAGGACTCGATTGTATGTGAAAAAAAATATAAACCGAAATAAATCGGAAGGGAAACTTGAGGAGGGGCGGTCAGAGCGGCCTCATTCTGGACGCACACTAGTAGAAATCTTTCGTTGAATTCAAAGGTGGTTTCCTCTTTTATGATGAATCGTGAAGACTTTTAGGATCCTCTAGTATGTGAAAAAAATATA
This sequence comes from Oxytorus armatus, assembly GCA_958009045.1. Taxonomy (NCBI): domain Eukaryota; kingdom Metazoa; phylum Arthropoda; class Insecta; order Hymenoptera; family Ichneumonidae; genus Oxytorus; species Oxytorus armatus. The sequence continues at coordinate 5,984,792 of OY253752.1, forward strand.
AACCGAAATATATCTTACGGGAAACTTGAGGAGCGATGGTCAGCGCGACCCCATTCTGGACCGACTATGATAAAAATCTTTCGTCCAATTCGAAGGTCGTATCCTCTTTTTTGACGAATCGTGATGACTTTTAGGACCCTCTAGTATGTGAAAAAAATATAAACCGAAATAAATCGAAACGGAAACTTTAGGAGCGGTGGTCAGGGCGACCCCATTCTGGACGCACACTAGTAAAAATCTTTCGTTGAATTCAAAGGTCGTTTCCTCTTTTCTGATGAATCGTGACGACTTTTAGGATGCTCTAGTATGTGAAAAAAATGTAAACCGAAATAAATCTGACGGGAAACTTGAGGAGCGATGGTCAGCGCGACCCCATTCTGGACCGACTATGATAAAAATCTTTCGTCCAATTCGAAGGTCGTATCCTCTTTTTTGACGAATGGTGATGACTTTTAGGACCCTCTAGTATGTGAAAATAAATAAAAACCGAAAAAAATCGAAAGGAAAACTTGATAAGCAGTGGTCAGAGCGACCCCATTCTGGACGCACACTAGTCAAAATCTTTCGTTGAATTCAAAGGTCGTTTCTTATTTTTTGATGAATCGCGATGACTTTTCGGACCCTCTAGTATGTGAAAAAAAATATAAACCGAAATAAATCGGAAGGCAAACTTGAGGAGGGGTGGTCATAGCGACCTCATTCTGGACGCACACTAGTAAAAATCTTTGGTTGAATTCAAAGGTCGGTTCCTCTTTTTGATGAATCGTGATGACTTTTAGGATCCTTTGGTATGTGAAAAAAAATATAAACCGAAATAAATCTGAAGGGAAACTTCAGGAGCGCTGGTCAGATTGACTTCATTCTGGACGCACAAAATCTTTCGTTGAATTCAAAGGTCGTTTCTTATTTTTTGATGAATCGCAATGACTTTTCGGACCCTCTAGTATGTGAAAAAAAATATAAACCGAAATAAATCGGAAGGCAAACTTGAGGAGGGGTGATCATAGCGACCTCATTCTGGACGCACACTAGTAAAAATCTTTTGTTGAATTCAAAGGTCGGTTCCTCTTTTTGATGAATCGTGATGACTTTTAGGATCCTCTAGTATGTGAAAAAATATATAAACCGAAATAAATGTGAAGGGTTACTTGAGGAGCGATGGTCGGAGAGACCCCATTCAGGACCTACTCTAATAAAAATCTTTCATCCAATTCGGAGTTCGTTTCCTATTTTTTTATGAATCGTGATGACTTTCAGGACCCTCTAGTATGTGAAAAAAAATATAAACCGAAATAAATCGAAAGGGAAACTTTAGGAGTGGTGGTCAGAGCGACCCCATTCTGGACCGACGCTGATAAAAATCTTTCATCGAATTCGAAGTTCGTTTCCTCTTTTTTGATGAATCGTGATGACTTTTAGGACACTCTAGTATGTGAAAAAAAATATTAACCGAAATATAACGGAAGGGAAACTTGAGGAGCAGCGGTCAGAGCGACCCCATTCTGGACGCACACTAGTAAAAATCTTTCGTTGAATTCAAAGGTCGTTTCCTCTTTTTTGATGAATCGTGACGACTTTTAGGATGCTCTAGTATGTGAAAAAAATGTAAACCGAAATAAATCTGACGGGAAACTTGAGGAGCGATGGTCAGAGCGACCCCATTCTGGACCGAATATGATAAAAATCTTTCGTCCAATTCGAAGCTCGTATTCTCTTTTTTGACGAATCGTGATGACTTTTAGGACCCTCTAGTATGTCAAAAAAAATATAAACCGAAATAGATCGGAAGGCAAACTTGAGGAGGGGTGGTCATAGCGACCTCATTCTGGACGCACACTAGTAAAAATCTTTTGTTGAATTCAAAGGTCGGTTCCTCTTTTTGATGAATCGTGATGACTTTTAGGATCCTCTGGTATGTGAAAAAAATATAAACCGAAATAAATCTGAAGGGAAACTTCAGGAGCGATGGTCAGATCGACCTCATTCTGGACGCACAAAATCTTTCGTTGAATTCAAAGGTCGTTTCTTATTTTTTGATGAATCGCGATGACTTTTCGGACCCTCTAGTATGTGAAAAAAAATATAAACCGAAATAAATCGGAAGGCAAACTTGAGGAGGGGTGGTCATAGCGACCTCATTCTGGACGCACACTAGTAAAAATCTTTTGTTGAATTCAAAGGTCGTTTCCTCTTTTTTGATGAACCGTGACGACTTTTAGGATGCTCTAGTATGTGAAAAAAATATAAACCGAAATAAATCTGACGGGAAACTTGAGGAGCGATGGTCAGAGCGACCCCATTCTGGACCGAATATGATAAAAATCTTTCGTCCAATTCGAAGGTCGTATCCTGTTTTTTGACGAATGGTGATGACTTTTAGGACCCTCTAGTATGTGAAAATAAATAAAAAACGAAAAAAATCGAAAGGAAAACTTGAGAAGCAGTGGTCGGAGCGACCCCATACTGGACGCACACTAGTAAAAATCTTTCGTTGAATTCAAAGGTCGTTTCTTATTTTTTGATGAATCGTGATTACTTTTAGGATCCTCTAGTATGTGAAAAAAAATATAAACCGAAAAAAATGTGAAGAGATACTTGAGGAGCGATGGGCAGAGCAACCCCATTCTGGACCGACTCTGATAAAAATATTTAATCCAATTCGAAGTTCGTTTCCTATTTTTTGATTAATCGTGATGCCTGTTAGCATCCTCTATGTGAAAAAAATATGAAACGAAATTAATGGGAAGGGAATCTTGAGGAGCGATGGTCGGAGAGACCCCATTCGGGACCGACTCTGATAAAAATCTTTCATCCAATTCGAAGTTCGTTTCCTCTTTTTCGATGAATCGTGATGACTTTTAGGTCTCACTAGTATGTGAAAAAAAATATAAACCGAAATAAATCGGAAGGGAAACTTGTGCAGCGGTGGTCAGAGCGACCCCATTCTGGACCAACTATGATAAAAATCTTTCCTCCAATTCGAAGGTCATATCCTCATTTTGACGAATCGTGATGACTTTTAGGACTCTACTGTAGGTGAAAAAAAATATAAACCGAAATAAATCGGAAGGGAAACTTCAGGAGGGGTGGTCAGAGCGACCCCATTCCAGAATCAATCCAGAGACACACCCCATTCTAGTGTGCATCCAGATGCACACTAGTAAAAATCTTTAGTTGAATTCATAGGTCGTTTCCTCTTTTTTGTTGAATCGTGATGACTTTAAGGATCCACTTGTATGTGAAAAAAAATATGAAGCGAAAATAATCGGAAGGGAATCATGAGGAGCGGTGGTCGGAGAGATCCCATTCAGGACCTACTCAAATAAAAATCTTTCATCCAATTCGGAGTTCGTTTCCTCTTTTTTTATGAATCGTGATGACTTTTAGGACACTCTAGTATGTGCAAAAAAATATTAACCGAAATATAACGGAAGGGAAACTTGAGGAGCAGCGGTCAGAGCGACCCCATTCTGGACGCACACTAGTAAAAATCTTTCGTTGAATTCAAAGGTCGTTTCCTCTTTTTTGATGAATCGTGACGACTTTTAGGATGCTCTAGTATGTGAAAAAAATATAAACCGAAATAAATCTGACGGGAAACTTGAGGAGCGATGGTCAGAGCGACCCCATTCTGGACCGAATATGATAAAAATCTTTCGTCCAATTCGAAGCTCGTATTCTCGTTTTTAACGAATCGTGATGACTTTTAGGACCCTCTAGTATGTCAAAAATAATATAAACCGAAAAAATTCGGAAGGGAAATTTGAGATGCCAGTGGTCGGAGCGACCTCATTCTGGACGCACACTAGTAAAAATCTTTTGTTGAATTCAAAGGTCGGTTCCTCTTTTTGATGAATCGTGATGACTTTTAGGATCCTCTGGTATGTGAAAAAAATATAAACCGAAATAAATCTGAAGGGAAACTTCAGGAGCGATGGTCAGATCGACCTCATTCTGGACGCACAAAATCTTTCGTTGAATTCAAAGGTCGTTTCTTATTTTTTGATGAATCGTGATTACTTTTAGGATCCTCTAGTATGTGAAAAAAAATATAAACCGAAATAAATGTGAAGGGATACTTGAGGAGCGATGGTCAGAGCGACCCCATTCTGGACCGACTATGATAAAAATCTTTCGTCCAATTCGAAGGTCGTATCCTGTTTTTTGACGAATGCTGATGACTTTTAGGACCCTCTAGTATGTGAAAAAAAATATGAAGCGAAAATAATCGGAAGGGAATCTTGAGGATTGAGCGGAGGTCGGAGAGACCCCATTCGGGACCGACGCTGATAAAAATCTTTCGTCCAATTCGAAGGTCGTATCGTCTTTTTTGACGAATCGTGATTACTTTTAGGACCCTCTAGTATGTGAAAAATAATATAAACCGAAAAAAATCGGAAGGGAAACTTGAGAAGCAGTGGTCAGAGCGACCCCATTCTGGACGCACACTATTAAAAATCTTTCGTTGAATTCGAAGGTTTCCTCTTTTTTTGAGGAATCGTGATGACTTTTAGGATCCTCTAGTATGTGAAAAAAAAAATGAACCTAAATTAATAGGAAGGGAAACTTGAGGAGCGGTGGTCGGAGAGACCCCATTCGGGACCGACTGTGATAAAAATCTTTCATCCAATTCGACGTTCGTTTCCTTTTTTTTGATGAATCGTGATAACTTTTAGGACCCGATTGTAGGTGTAAAAAAATATGAACCGAAATAAATTGTCAGGGAAACTTGAGGGGCGGGGGTCGGAGAGACCCCTTTGGGACCTACTCTGATAAAAATCTTTCATCCGATTCGAAGTTTGTTTCCTATTTTTTGATGAATCGTGATGACTTTTAGGACCCTCTAGTATGTGAAAAAAAATATAAACCGAAATAAATCGAAAGGGTAACTTTAGGAGCGGTGTTCAGACCGACCCCATTCTGGACCGACTCTGATAAAAATCTTTAATCCAATACGAAGTTCGTTTCCTCTTTTTTGATGAATCGTGATCACTTTTAGGACTCGATTGTATGTGAAAAAAAATATAAACCGAAATAAATCGGAAGGGAAACTTGAGGAGGGGCGGTCAGAGCGGCCTCATTCTGGACGCACACTAGTAGAAATCTTTCGTTGAATTCAAAGGTGGTTTCCTCTTTTATGATGAATCGTGAAGACTTTTAGGATCCTCTAGTATGTGAAAAAAATATAAACCGAAATATATCTTACGGGAAACTTGAGGAGCGATGGTCAGCGCGACCCCATTCTGGACCGACTATGATAAAAATCTTTCGTCCAATTCGAAGGTCGTATCCTCTTTTTTGACGAATCGTGATGACTTTTAGGACCCTCTAGTATGTGAAAAAAATATAAACCGAAATAAATCGAAACGGAAACTTTAGGAGCGGTGGTCAGGGCGACCCCATTCTGGACGCACACTAGTAAAAATCTTTCGTTGAATTCAAAGGTCGTTTCCTCTTTTCTGATGAATCGTGACGACTTTTAGGATGCTCTAGTATGTGAAAAAAATGTAAACCGAAATAAATCTGACGGGAAACTTGAGGAGCGATGGTCAGCGCGACCCCATTCTGGACCGACTATGATAAAAATCTTTCGTCCAATTCGAAGGTCGTATCCTCTTTTTTGACGAATGGTGATGACTTTTAGGACCCTCTAGTATGTGAAAATAAATAAAAACCGAAAAAAATCGAAAGGAAAACTTGATAAGCAGTGGTCAGAGCGACCCCATTCTGGACGCACACTAGTCAAAATCTTTCGTTGAATTCAAAGGTCGTTTCTTATTTTTTGATGAATCGCGATGACTTTTCGGACCCTCTAGTATGTGAAAAAAAATATAAACCGAAATAAATCGGAAGGCAAACTTGAGGAGGGGTGGTCATAGCGACCTCATTCTGGACGCACACTAGTAAAAATCTTTGGTTGAATTCAAAGGTCGGTTCCTCTTTTTGATGAATCGTGATGACTTTTAGGATCCTTTGGTATGTGAAAAAAAATATAAACCGAAATAAATCTGAAGGGAAACTTCAGGAGCGCTGGTCAGATTGACTTCATTCTGGACGCACAAAATCTTTCGTTGAATTCAAAGGTCGTTTCTTATTTTTTGATGAATCGCAATGACTTTTCGGACCCTCTAGTATGTGAAAAAAAATATAAACCGAAATAAATCGGAAGGCAAACTTGAGGAGGGGTGATCATAGCGACCTCATTCTGGACGCACACTAGTAAAAATCTTTTGTTGAATTCAAAGGTCGGTTCCTCTTTTTGATGAATCGTGATGACTTTTAGGATCCTCTAGTATGTGAAAAAATATATAAACCGAAATAAATGTGAAGGGTTACTTGAGGAGCGATGGTCGGAGAGACCCCATTCAGGACCTACTCTAATAAAAATCTTTCATCCAATTCGGAGTTCGTTTCCTATTTTTTTATGAATCGTGATGACTTTCAGGACCCTCTAGTATGTGAAAAAAAATATAAACCGAAATAAATCGAAAGGGAAACTTTAGGAGTGGTGGTCAGAGCGACCCCATTCTGGACCGACGCTGATAAAAATCTTTCATCGAATTCGAAGTTCGTTTCCTCTTTTTTGATGAATCGTGATGACTTTTAGGACACTCTAGTATGTGAAAAAAAATATTAACCGAAATATAACGGAAGGGAAACTTGAGGAGCAGCGGTCAGAGCGACCCCATTCTGGACGCACACTAGTAAAAATCTTTCGTTGAATTCAAAGGTCGTTTCCTCTTTTTTGATGAATCGTGACGACTTTTAGGATGCTCTAGTATGTGAAAAAAATGTAAACCGAAATAAATCTGACGGGAAACTTGAGGAGCGATGGTCAGAGCGACCCCATTCTGGACCGAATATGATAAAAATCTTTCGTCCAATTCGAAGCTCGTATTCTCTTTTTTGACGAATCGTGATGACTTTTAGGACCCTCTAGTATGTCAAAAAAAATATAAACCGAAATAGATCGGAAGGCAAACTTGAGGAGGGGTGGTCATAGCGACCTCATTCTGGACGCACACTAGTAAAAATCTTTTGTTGAATTCAAAGGTCGGTTCCTCTTTTTGATGAATCGTGATGACTTTTAGGATCCTCTGGTATGTGAAAAAAATATAAACCGAAATAAATCTGAAGGGAAACTTCAGGAGCGATGGTCAGATCGACCTCATTCTGGACGCACAAAATCTTTCGTTGAATTCAAAGGTCGTTTCTTATTTTTTGATGAATCGCGATGACTTTTCGGACCCTCTAGTATGTGAAAAAAAATATAAACCGAAATAAATCGGAAGGCAAACTTGAGGAGGGGTGGTCATAGCGACCTCATTCTGGACGCACACTAGTAAAAATCTTTTGTTGAATTCAAAGGTCGTTTCCTCTTTTTTGATGAACCGTGACGACTTTTAGGATGCTCTAGTATGTGAAAAAAATATAAACCGAAATAAATCTGACGGGAAACTTGAGGAGCGATGGTCAGAGCGACCCCATTCTGGACCGAATATGATAAAAATCTTTCGTCCAATTCGAAGGTCGTATCCTGTTTTTTGACGAATGGTGATGACTTTTAGGACCCTCTAGTATGTGAAAATAAATAAAAAACGAAAAAAATCGAAAGGAAAACTTGAGAAGCAGTGGTCGGAGCGACCCCATACTGGACGCACACTAGTAAAAATCTTTCGTTGAATTCAAAGGTCGTTTCTTATTTTTTGATGAATCGTGATTACTTTTAGGATCCTCTAGTATGTGAAAAAAAATATAAACCGAAAAAAATGTGAAGAGATACTTGAGGAGCGATGGGCAGAGCAACCCCATTCTGGACCGACTCTGATAAAAATATTTAATCCAATTCGAAGTTCGTTTCCTATTTTTTGATTAATCGTGATGCCTGTTAGCATCCTCTATGTGAAAAAAATATGAAACGAAATTAATGGGAAGGGAATCTTGAGGAGCGATGGTCGGAGAGACCCCATTCGGGACCGACTCTGATAAAAATCTTTCATCCAATTCGAAGTTCGTTTCCTCTTTTTCGATGAATCGTGATGACTTTTAGGTCTCACTAGTATGTGAAAAAAAATATAAACCGAAATAAATCGGAAGGGAAACTTGTGCAGCGGTGGTCAGAGCGACCCCATTCTGGACCAACTATGATAAAAATCTTTCCTCCAATTCGAAGGTCATATCCTCATTTTGACGAATCGTGATGACTTTTAGGACTCTACTGTAGGTGAAAAAAAATATAAACCGAAATAAATCGGAAGGGAAACTTCAGGAGGGGTGGTCAGAGCGACCCCATTCCAGAATCAATCCAGAGACACACCCCATTCTAGTGTGCATCCAGATGCACACTAGTAAAAATCTTTAGTTGAATTCATAGGTCGTTTCCTCTTTTTTGTTGAATCGTGATGACTTTAAGGATCCACTTGTATGTGAAAAAAAATATGAAGCGAAAATAATCGGAAGGGAATCATGAGGAGCGGTGGTCGGAGAGATCCCATTCAGGACCTACTCAAATAAAAATCTTTCATCCAATTCGGAGTTCGTTTCCTCTTTTTTTATGAATCGTGATGACTTTTAGGACACTCTAGTATGTGCAAAAAAATATTAACCGAAATATAACGGAAGGGAAACTTGAGGAGCAGCGGTCAGAGCGACCCCATTCTGGACGCACACTAGTAAAAATCTTTCGTTGAATTCAAAGGTCGTTTCCTCTTTTTTGATGAATCGTGACGACTTTTAGGATGCTCTAGTATGTGAAAAAAATATAAACCGAAATAAATCTGACGGGAAACTTGAGGAGCGATGGTCAGAGCGACCCCATTCTGGACCGAATATGATAAAAATCTTTCGTCCAATTCGAAGCTCGTATTCTCTTTTTTAACGAATCGTGATGACTTTTAGGACCCTCTAGTATGTCAAAAATAATATAAACCGAAAAAATTCGGAAGGGAAATTTGAGAAGCCAGTGGTCGGAGCGACCTCATTCTGGACGCACACTAGTAAAAATCTTTTGTTGAATTCAAAGGTCGGTTCCTCTTTTTGATGAATCGTGATGACTTTTAGGATCCTCTGGTATGTGAAGAAAATATAAACCGAAATAAATCTGAAGGGAAACTTCAGGAGCGATGGTCAGATCGACCTCATTCTGGACGCACAAAATCTTTCGTTGAATTCAAAGGTCGTTTCTTATTTTTTGATGAATCGTGATTACTTTTAGGATCCTCTAGTATGTGAAAAAAAATATAAACCGAAATAAATGTGAAGGGATACTTGAGGAGCGATGGTCAGAGCGACCCCATTCTGGACCGACTATGATAAAAATCTTTCGTCCAATTCGAAGGTCGTATCCTGTTTTTTGACGAATGCTGATGACTTTTAGGACCCTCTAGTATGTGAAAAAAAATATGAAGCGAAAATAATCGGAAGGGAATCTTGAGGATTGAGCGGAGGTCGGAGAGACCCCATTCGGGACCGACGGTGATAAAAATCTTTCGTCCAATTCGAAGGTCGTATCGTCTTTTTTGACGAATCGTGATTACTTTTAGGACCCTCTAGTATGTGAAAAATAATATAAACCGAAAAAAATCGGAAGGGAAACTTGAGAAGCAGTGGTCAGAGCGACCCCATTCTGGACGCACACTATTAAAAATCTTTCGTTGAATTCGAAGGTTTCCTCTTTTTTTGAGGAATCGTGATGACTTTTAGGATCCTCTAGTATGTGAAAAAAAAAATGAACCTAAATTAATAGGAAGGGAAACTTGAGGAGCGGTGGTCGGAGAGACCCCATTCGGGACCGACTGTGATAAAAATCTTTCATCCAATTCGACGTTCGTTTCCTTTTTTTTGATGAATCGTGATAACTTTTAGGACCCGATTGTAGGTGTAAAAAAATATGAACCGAAATAAATTGTCAGGGAAACTTGAGGGGCGGGGGTCGGAGAGACCCCTTTGGGACCTACTCTGATAAAAATCTTTCATCCGATTCGAAGTTTGTTTCCTATTTTTTGATGAATCGTGATGACTTTTAGGACCCTCTAGTATGTGAAAAAAAATATAAACCGAAATAAATCGAAAGGGTAACTTTAGGAGCGGTGTTCAGACCGACCCCATTCTGGACCGACTCTGATAAAAATCTTTAATCCAATACGAAGTTCGTTTCCTCTTTTTTGATGAATCGTGATCACTTTTAGGACTCGATTGTATGTGAAAAAAAATATAAACCGAAATAAATCGGAAGGGAAACTTGAGGAGGGGTGGTCAGAGCGGCCTCATTCTGGACGCACACTAGTAGAAATCTTTCGTTGAATTCAAAGGTGGTTTCCTCTTTTATGATGAATCGTGAAGAATTTTAGGATCCTCTAGTATGTGAAAAATATATAAACCGAAATATATCTTACGGGAAACTTGAGGAGCGATGGTCAGCGCGACCCCATTCTGGACCGACTATGATAAAAATCTTTCGTCCAATTCGAAGGTCGTATCCTCTTTTTTGACGAATCGTGATGACTTTTAGGACCCTCTAGTATGTGAAAAAAATATAAACCGAAATAAATCGAAACGGAAACTTTAGGAGCGGTGGTCAGGGCGACCCCATTCTGCACCGACGCTGATAAAAATCTTTCATCGAATTCGAAGTTCGTTTCCTCTTTTTTGACAAATCGTGATGACTTTTAGGACCCTCTAGTATGTGAAAAATAATATAAACCGAAAAAAATCGGAAGGGAAACTTGAGAAGCAGTGGTCAGAGCGACGCCATTCTGGATGCACTCTAGTAAAAATCTTTCGTTGAATTCAAAGGTCGTTTCCTCTTTTTTGATGAATCGTGATGAATTTTAGGATCCTCTAGTATGTGAAAAAAAAATATGAACCGAAATAAATCGACGGGGAAACTCGAAAAGTGGTGGTCAGAGCGACACCATTCTGGACCGACTCTGATAAAAATCTTTCATCGAATTCGAAGTTCGTTTCCTCTTTTTTGATTAATAATGATGACTTTTAGGACTCTCTAGTATGTGAAAAAAAATATAAACCGAAATAAATCGGAAGGGAAACTTGAGGAGGGGTGGTCAAAGCGACCCCATTCTGGACCGACAGTTGTACAAATCTGGCATCCAATTCAAAGTTCGTTTCCTCTTTTTTGATGAATCGTGATTACTTTAAGGATCCACTAGTATGTGAAAAAAAATATAAGCCGAAATGAATCGGAAGGGAATCTTGAGGAGCGGTGGTCGGAGAGACCCCATTCTGGACCGACTCTGATAAAAATCTTTCATCCAATTCGGAGTTCGTTTCCTCTTTTTTTATGAATCGTGATGACTTTTAGGACTCGATTGTATGTGAAAAAAAATATAAACCGAAATAAATCGGAAGGGAAACTTCAGGAGGGGTGGTCAGAGCGGCCTCATTCTGGACGCACACTAGTAGAAATCTTTCGTTGAATTCAAAGGTGGTTTCCTCTTTTATGATGAATCGTGAAGACTTTTAGGATCCTCTAGTATGTGAAAAAAATATAAACCGAAATATATCTTACGGGAAACTTGAGGAGCGATGGTCAGCGCGACCCCATTCTGGACCGACTATGATAAAAATCTTTCGTCCAATTCGAAGGTCGTATCCTCTTTTTTGACGAATGGTGATGACTTTTAGGACCCTCTAGTATGTGAAAATAAATAAAAACCGAAAAAAATCGAAAGGAAAACTTGAGAAGCAGTGGTCAGAGCGACCCCATTCTGGACGCACACTAGTCAAAATCTTTCGTTGAATTCAAAGGTCGTTTCTTATTTTTTGATGAATCGCGATGACTTTTCGGACCCTCTAGTATGTGGAAAAAAATATAAACCGAAATAAATCGGAAGGCAAACTTGAGGAGGGTTGGTCATAGCGACCTCATTCTGGACGCACACTAGTAAAAATCTTTGGTTGAATTCAAAGGTCGGTTCCTCTTTTTGATGAATCGTGATGACTTTTAGGATCCTCTGGTATGTGAAAAAAAATATAAACCGAAATAAATCTGAAGGGAAACTTCAGGAGCGCTGGTCAGATCGACTTCATTCTGGACGCACAAAATCTTTCGTTGAATTCAAAGGTCGTTTCTTATTTTTTGATGAATCGCGATGACTTTTCGGACCCTCTAGTATGTGAAAAAAAATATAAACCGAAATAAATCGGAAGGCAAACTTGAGGAGGGGTGATCATAGCGACCTCATTCTGGACGCACACTAGTAAAAATCTTTTGTTGAATTCAAAGGTCGGTTCCTCTTTTTGATGAATCGTGATGACTTTTAGGATCCTCTAGTATGTGAAAAAATATATAAACCGAAATAAATGTGAAGGGATACTTGAGGAGCGATGGTCGGAGAGACCCCATTCAGGACCTACTCTAATAAAAATCTTTCATCCAATTCGGAGTTCGTTTCCTATTTTTTTATGAATCGTGATGACTTTCAGGACCCTCTAGTATGTGAAAAAAATATAAACCGAAATAAATCGAAAGGGAAACTTTAGGAGTGGTGGTCAGAGCGACCCCATTCTGGACCGACGCTGATAAAAATCTTTCATCGAATTCGAAGTTCGTTTCCTCTTTTTTGATGAATCGTGATGACTTTTAGGACACTCTAGTATGTGAAAAAAAATATTAACCGAAATATAACGGAAGGGAAACTTGAGGAGCAGCGGTCAGAGCGACCCCATTCTGGACGCACACTATTAAAAATCTTTCGTTGAATTCAAAGGTCGTTTCCTCTTTTCTGATGAATCGTGACGACTTTTAGGATGCTCTAGTATGTGAAAAAAATGTAAACCGAAATAAATCTGACGGGAAACTTGAGGAGCGATGGTCAGCGCGACCCCATTCTGGACCGACTATGATAAAAATCTTTCGTCCAATTCGAAGGTCGTATCCTCTTTTTTGACGAATGGTGATGACTTTTAGGACCCTCTAGTATGTGAAAATAAATAAAAACCGAAAAAAATCGAAAGGAAAACTTGAGAAGCAGTGGTCAGAGCGACCCCATTCTGGACGCACACTAGTCAAAATCTTTCGTTGAATTCAAAGGTCGTTTCTTATTTTTTGATGAATCGCGATGACTTTTCGGACCCTCTAGTATGTGAAAAAAAATATAAACCGAAATAAATCGGAAGGCAAACTTGAGGAGAGGTGGTCATAGCGACCTCATTCTGGACGCACACTAGTAAAAATCTTTGGTTGAATTCAAAGGTCGGTTCCTCTTTTTGATGAATCGTGATGACTTTTAGGATCCTCTGGTATGTGAAAAAAAATATAAACCGAAATAAATCTGAAGGGAAACTTCAGGAGCGCTGGTCAGATCGACTTCATTCTGGACGCACAAAATCTTTCGTTGAATTCAAAGGTCGTTTCTTATTTTTTGATGAATCGCGATGACTTTTCGGACCCTCTAGTATGTGAAAAAAAATATAAACCGAAATAAATCGGAAGGCAAACTTGAGGAGGGGTGATCATAGCGACCTCATTCTGGACGCACACTAGTAAAAATCTTTTGTTGAATTCAAAGGTCGGTTCCTCTTTTTGATGAATCGTGATGACTTTTAGGATCCTCTAGTATGTGAAAAAATATATAAACCGAAATAAATGTGAAGGGATACTTGAGGAGCGATGGTCGGAGAGACCCCATTCAGGACCTACTCTAATAAAAATCTTTCATCCAATTCGGAGTTCGTTTCCTATTTTTTTATGAATCGTGATGACTTTCAGGACCCTCTAGTATGTGAAAAAAATATAAACCGAAATAAATCGAAAGGGAAACTTTAGGAGTGGTGGTCAGAGCGACCCCATTCTGGACCGACGCTGATAAAAATCTTTCATCGAATTCGAAGTTCGTTTCCTCTTTTTTGATGAATCGTGATGACTTTTAGGACACTCTAGTATGTGAAAAAAAATATTAACCGAAATATAACGGAAGGGAAACTTGAGGAGCAGCGGTCAGAGCGACCCCATTCTGGACGCACACTAGTAAAAATCTTTCGTTGAATTCAAAGGTCGTTTCCTCTTTTCTGATGAATCGTGACGACTTTTAGGATGCTCTAGTATGTGAAAAAAATGTAAACCGAAATAAATCTGACGGGAAACTTGAGGAGCGATGGTCAGCGCGACCCCATTCTGGACCGACTATGATAAAAATCTTTCGTCCAATTCGAAGGTCGTATCCTCTTTTTTGACGAATGGTGATGACTTTTAGGACCCTCTAGTATGTGAAAATAAATAAAAACCGAAAAAAATCGAAAGGAAAACTTGAGAAGCAGTGGTCAGAGCGACCCCATTCTGGACGCACACTAGTCAAAATCTTTCGTTGAATTCAAAGGTCGTTTCTTATTTTTTGATGAATCGCGATGACTTTTCGGACCCTCTAGTATGTGAAAAAAAATATAAACCGAAATAAATCGGAAGGCAAACTTGAGGAGGGGTGGTCATAGCGACCTCATTCTGGACGCACACTAGTAAAAATCTTTGGTTGAATTCAAAGGTCGGTTCCTCTTTTTGATGAATCGTGATGACTTTTAGGATCCTCTGGTATGTGAAAAAAAATATAAACCGAAATAAATCTGAAGGGAAACTTCAGGAGCGCTGGTCAGATCGACTTCATTCTGGACGCACAAAATCTTTCGTTGAATTCAAAGGTCGTTTCTTATTTTTTGATGAATCGCGATGACTTTTCGGACCCTCTAGTATGTGAAAAAAAATATAAACCGAAATAAATCGGAAGGCAAACTTGAGGAGGGGTGATCATAGCGACCTCATTCTGGACGCACACTAGTAAAAATCTTTTGTTGAATTCAAAGGTCGGTTCCTCTTTTTGATGAATCGTGATGACTTTTAGGATCCTCTAGTATGTGAAAAAATATATAAACCGAAATAAATGTGAAGGGATACTTGAGGAGCGATGGTCGGAGAGACCCCATTCAGGACCTACTCTAATAAAAATCTTTCATCCAATTCGGAGTTCGTTTCCTATTTTTTTATGAATCGTGATGACTTTCAGGACCCTCTAGTATGTGAAAAAAAATATAAACCGAAATAAATCGAAAGGGAAACTTTAGGAGTGGTGGTCAGAGCGACCCCATTCTGGACCGACGCTGATAAAAATCTTTCATCGAATTCGAAGTTCGTTTCCTCTTTTTTGATGAATCGTGATGACTTTTAGGACACTCTAGTATGTGAAAAAAAAAATTAACCGAAATATAACGGAAGGGAAACTTGAGGAGCAGCGGTCAGAGCGACCCCATTCTGGACGCACACTAGTAAAAATCTTTCGTTGAATTCAAAGGTCGTTTCCTCTTTTTTGATGAATCGTGACGACTTTTAGGATGCTCTAGTATGTGAAAAAAATGTAAACCGAAATAAATCTGACGGGAAACTTGAGGAGCGATGGTCAGAGCGACCCCATTCTGGACCGAATATGATAAAAATCTTTCGTCCAATTCGAAGCTCGTATTCTCTTTTTTGACGAATCGTGATGACTTTTAGGACCCTCTAGTATGTCAAAAATAATATAAACCGAAAAAATTCGGAAGGGAAATTTGAGAAGCAGTGGTCGGAGCGACCCCATACTGGACGCACACTAGTAAAAATCTTTCGTTGAATTCAAAGGTCGTTTCTTATTTTTTGATGAATCGCGATGACTTTTCGGACCCTCTAGTATGTGAAAAAAAATATAAACCGAAATAGATCGGAAGGCAAACTTGAGGAGGGGTGGTCATAGCGACCTCATTCTGGACGCAGACTAGTAAAAATCTTTTGTTGAATTCAAAGGTCGGTTCCTCTTTTTGATGAATCGTGATGACTTTTAGGATCCTCTGGTATGTGAAAAAAATATAAACCGAAATAAATCTGAAGGGAAACTTCAGGAGCGATGGTCAGATCGACCTCATTCTGGACGCACAAAATCTTTCGTTGAATTCAAAGGTCGTTTCTTATTTTTTGATGAATCGCGATGACTTTTCGGACCCTCTAGTATGTGAAAAAAAATATAAACCGAAATAAATCGGAAGGCAAACTTGAGGAGGGGTGGTCATAGCGACCTCATTCTGGACGCACACTAGTAAAAATCTTTTGTTGAATTCAAAGGTCGTTTCCTCTTTTTTGATGAACCGTGACGACTTTTAGGATGCTCTAGTATGTGAAAAAAATATAAACCGAAATAAATCTGACGGGAAACTTGAGGAGCGATGGTCAGAGCGACCCCATTCTGGACCGAATATGATAAAAATCTTTCGTCCAATTCGAAGGTCGTATCCTGTTTTTTGACGAATGGTGATGACTTTTAGGACCCTCTAGTATGTGAAAATAAATAAAAAACGAAAAAAATCGAAAGGAAAACTTGAGAAGCAGTGGTCGGAGCGACCCCATACTGGACGCACACTAGTAAAAATCTTTCGTTGAATTCAAAGGTCGTTTCTTATTTTTTGATGAATCGTGATTACTTTTAGGATCCTCTAGTATGTGAAAAAAAATATAAACCGAAAAAAATGTGAAGAGATACTTGAGGAGCGATGGGCAGAGCAACCCCATTCTGGACCGACTCTGATAAAAATATTTAACCCAATTCGAAGTTCGTTTCCTATTTTTTGATGAATCGTGATGCCTGTTAGCATCCTCTATGTGAAAAAAATATGAACCGAAATTAATGGGAAGGGAATCTTGAGGAGCGGTGGTCGGAGAGACCCCATTCGGGACCGACTCTGATAAAAATCTTTCATCCAATTCGAAGTTCGTTTCCTCTTTTTCGATGAATCGTGATGACTTTTAGGTCTCACTAGTATGTGAAAAAAAATATAAACCGAAATAAATCGGAAGGGAAACTTGTGCAGCGGTGGTCAGAGCGACCCCATTCTGGACCAACTATGATAAAAATCTTTCCTCCAATTCGAAGGTCGTATCCTCATTTTGACGAATCGTGATGACTTTTAGGACTCTACTGTAGGTGAAAAAAAATATAAACCGAAATAAATCGGAAGGGAAACTTGAGGAGGGGTGGTCAGAGCGACCCCATTCTGGACGCACACTAGTAAAAATCTTTCGTTGAATTCAAATGTCGTTTCCTGTTTTTTTGATGAATCGTGATGACTTTAAGGATCCTCTAGTATGTGAAAAAAAATATGAAGCGAAAATAATCGGAAGGGAATCTTGAGGAGCGGTGGTCGAAGAGACCCCATTCGGGACCGACTCTGATAAAAATCTTTAATCCAATTCGAAGTTCGTTTCCTCTTTTTTGATGAATCGTGATGACTTTCAAGATCCTCTAGTATTTGAAGAAATATATAAACCGAAATAAATCGGAAGGGAAACTTGAGGAGGGGTGGTCAGAGCGACCTCATTCTGGACGCACACTAGTAAAAATCTTTCGTTGAATCCAAAGGTCGTTTCTTATTTTTTGATGAATCGTCATTACTTTTAGGATCCTCTAGTATGTGAACAAAAATATAAACCGCAATAAATCTGAAGGGAAACTTGAGGAGCGATGGTTCCGACCATCGCTCTTCAAGTTTCCCCCCCCAAGGGTTTCCCCCAAGTTTGCGACCCCATTCTGGACCGTCTATGATAAAAATCTTTCGTCCAATTCGAAGGTCGTATCCTCCTTGAGAATCGTGGTGCTATACGACCCCGTAACAAAACAGCAATCTAGCCAGTGGCAGACACTTCGCTCTCCTCGTCCGAAAAATGCTCGCCAAGTGAAGTCAAACATCAAGACAATGCCGATTTTTTTCTTCGATTGCAGAGATGTTGTGCACGCGGAGTTCGTTCCCCCGGGTCAAACTGTCAACCATTAGTTCTACTTGGAGGTTTTTAAAAGATTGAGGCAGAGTATCCGGAAGAACATCGCAGATCTTTGGCGCACAAGTGACTGGTTCCTCCATCATGACAACGTGCCGGCCCACGCTGCTCTCTCCGTAAAGCAGTTTTTGACCAAAAACTACATGACACCAATTGTCCACCCCCGCCTACTCACTGGATTTAGCCTCCTGTGATTTCTTTTTGTTCCCCAGACTCAAAAGGGACATGAGAGGAAAGCGTTTTGCCACTGTAGAGGAGGTAAAACAAAAATCGCTGGAAGGCCTAATAAAGAACATTCCGATAAGTGAATTTAAAAAATGTTTTGATCATTGGAAGGATCGTTTGCAGAGGTGCGTTGTGGTCAAAGTAGAATACTTTGAAGGTGATCAAAATTTGGTGTAAAAATATTAAAAAATAAAGAAATTATGACGAAATTCCGTCGAAATTATGTCGGACAATCAAAACGCCATCGACACGCGGAAGATACGGGCGCCACTCGACTTCATTGGTTCCATTAGCCACGCACTGTTCGGCACCCTCAACGCTGAAAATGCCAAGTTCTATAATGAACACATCGAAGCTCTGGAGAACGATTCTCGAGCGGTTGTCAAACTAATCAGCAACCAAACGCATATGATCCAAAGGGCGAAAGGGCGCGATTTAACAATTTTTCGAAGTCCATGCACGACAAGATCGAGGGTCTAGGTCTAGCACTTAGTCGAGTTTTCGATGATCTCGCGACTATACGGTATAACGAGGAGCTGAGCGACGCCGTGGCCGCCCTCGCCGACAGTATTTCCGAATGTATACTCGATACCGCGATACTAACCGACGCGATCCTGTTCGTCAAACAAGGCAAACTCCACCCGCGACTACTGTCCCCCCTCCAACTTGTCCAGGGCGTCAAGGCTATTTTGAAGCCTCACCACCAAACTCCGAGTTCCCGGTGCCGTTGACGTTGAATGCGATCCCGGAACTGCTGGGTCTGTCGGACATCGTAAACTATCTCACAGAGAACAACCTCGCGTACGTAATTTCGGTACCACTCCTAGGGCTACAGATTCCTGTAGCCCTAGGAGTGGGAATATGAACTATATAAAAACATCCCTCTACCGGCGTATCAACACTCCAGCTCTAGGAGTTCCAGCTTCGCCTATTTGAAACACTCGGCCCCTTTCACGGCCATATCGAACCGTCGCGACAACTACTTCCGCATGGACAGCGAGGATGTCGAAAAATCTAAGGTTTATCGCGACCGGTTTATTTGCAAACACACAAACGTGCACAGACGCTCAGACGCGCAGACGCTCACAGCGTCTGCGATGTAAGGTTATTAATCGACCCGCAGTTCGAGGATCTCGCGTCATGTGATATACCGGCTAAGGTAAACACCCGTACCCACTGGCTCCGCGTGCACCAGTCCAACGAATTGGTTTTTCAAGCGCGAACCCGGAAACCTTGCACATTAAGTGCGATGGTTTCGAACCCCGCGCTCGTGTCGTCGAGGGAACGGAATACTTCGGTTACTACCTCACTGCGAGGTTCGCCCCCCTCCGCACTGTTAGCGTTCTCGGACGAGTATATGTCAACTAGAACACTCGAATTTGCGTGCCAAACTTCCCTGAACATCTCCCTTCTCTATTCGGACTCTCTTGGCTTGGGCGAAAGTGTCAACTTCACCGATCTCCTAGCCGACTTCGAATCCCCGATATCACAGACGGCAGAGTGGAATTCCAACACATAATTAACCGCGCCAAAGAATTGCTGAAACATAAGATCGTCAGCGGCAGGGTTCTCGAAACGGCCGCCAAGTACTCCGGCGCTGGTCTGGGGGCATTGCTCGTCCTCCTGGGCCTCGCCGGAAAATTTTCTTTCTTTTCTAGAGCGGGTTGCGTACTTGGAGCCCTGACGGGATGTGGGAGCCGTAATAACCAACGCCGACGATACCCTCCACGGGTGCCCTTCAAGCCCAAGATAGAGCTGATGGAACTCCCCGGGTCAACCGGCATTCCTCCCAATCACCGGACCACGATCGGGTCCCTGTCCTAGAAACAATCCGAACTCGCGACCGTGCGAACGATCGCACGGTCGCGAGTTCGGATTGTTTCTATATTAACTGAAAATGGGATGTGCAGAAATATGATGCCGAAGTTTGCATCGTTGGAACGCAATGAAATCAAGTTTTGTTAGAAATATTCAATGTTCGGTATCGCTTGAGATACCGAACTCGTAAAATTACGATTGTTTATTCTAAGGGTGTGAGGTTGTACTAGTGTCCTATGTTTGACAGGTGTTAAAGTTACAGTGATAAAACCATACGAGTCAAGTCTTACGAACCGTCTCAGGAACTTGATTGCTTACAACTTAATGAAAATTCGAACTTTCTATCGTCTCGTCGGGTCGTTTTAACGGAGAACACCACGGTGACCCCCTGTTTTTCTTCACATTTTTCAAGAATTTTTCTTTGTGGGAAAAAAAAGATATATTCGAAAAAATTTTTTGGGTTTTGTTCCTTGTTTATTAATGTTTCAAAAGACATTTTTTCACATTTTTCACGCCGCATGGTGGCGCTGGGGAAGCTCTCACGTCAGGTGCTGTCCATCTCCGCAGTGGTTCGCGGCACGCAGCAGAACTCTCTTCAACGTCGATCTGAACAAAAATACCGAGTGTTTTCGTTAATAATATGATATTTTGAAGCGAAGTACAATATTTTTCCAATTTCCTGCGTACTTCTCTTCAAAATATCATATTATTAACGAAAACACTCGGTATTTTTTTCATATCGACGTTGAAGGGAGTTCTGCTGCGTGCCGCGGAAATGGCAGAACCTGACGCGAGAGCTTCCCCAGCGCCACCATGCGGCGTGAAAAATATGAAAAAAATGTTTTTTGATACATTAATAAGGAACAGAACCCAACAAAATTTTTCGAATATCTCTTTTTTTTCCCACAAAAAAAAATTCTTGAAAAATGTGAAAAAAACAGGGGTCACAGAGTGGTGTTCTCCCTGAAGGAAAGGGACACACTCCCGTGTCCATCGTTACCCAGAATTCCCTTCTATAATAATATGAAGCAATAAGATGTGCTCGGCCTATTGGTGCTGATTAGGAGCGCTACTTCATTCTTATCACTTCCTTATGCCGAGGAAAAGGGGTGCGTGTCGGGCGCACGCTCGCTTCTAGTAAGCGAGCGTGCGCCCGACACGCTCCCCCCCCCCCCCCCACGACAAACGACCCGCAAAAGAAGATACAATTTTTTTTTGAATAACCTAATTCCTGCAAATTGTTGTAAAGATCATGGTTTTAAAAACCTGTCATTAACATCGCACAGAATTTGTATCTTCTATTGTGTCGTTGTATAGTTTTAAGGAGAGGGACACTCTCCCGTGTCCATCCTTACCTAGATTTCCCTTCTATAATATGAAGCAATAATAAGACGTTCTCGACCTATTGGTGGTGTTTAGGAGCGCTACTTCATTCTTACTTTTTTCCTTACGGCGCGAAAAAGGGGTGCAATTCGGGGCACGCTCGCTTACTAGTTCTATCCCTCGACGAAAAACCAACGGAAGAAAGTACGAATTAAACCAAGTTTGAGAATATTTTGATTTATGTTACTAACTTTCATCGAGTTGTGCCATCGGACACTGTGAATTAAACCATGTTAAATCTCTTTCCTCTTGAGTGGAGGGGGATTTTGCCCATGGGACGAACGCGAACGGTCGGAGGAAAATATCAATTAACCAAATTGCTTAGGGCATTAAAACTAAAACGAAATCGTGAGGTCCAACTCGAAATATCATTATTAGCTCAACCTGAAACATCGTTAGAAGTCGCCTCTCCGGGACATACCATTATTAAATTGAATTGTATGCTAGACCATAAACATACCATGAATTGCTACGATACGACAGCAGAAAGCGAATTAAGGGCGTTACAAAAATATGTTTTGAAAATAAAGAATAATTTGTCTTCCCTCCCGTAGACATAATCCGAACAGTCACTATATATATAGGGTGGACCATTTTAACCTTTAATGGAGAATAACTCGACCGTTAAGCACAATAATAAAAAATGTTTTATACAAAAGTTGTTGGGCAAGGGAGGGGGACGTATGACCATGACCTTGAATTTGACCTTGACCTTGATCAAATAACCCCTAAGGCCTTAGGGGTTATTTGAATGTCAATAAAATTTCAAATGGAAACGCCTAACTTCGACTTATTCTACAACATAACTTATTCTGCACATAACATAGAATAAGTTATGTGCATTCACAGCAACCGTCTGGGATTCGGCTTCGATTCTCTGTCACGCGGAGCACCGAAACCTCATAGAAGACGCGCGCTGTGACATCTAGCGGTAGTTAGCAGCGGCTCGTAGTGAAATACTACGAGCTCTGCACTTCCACGACGAGGAGGGCCGCGTCGAAATTTTCTTGCGACTGATACATCCTCTTAAATGCAGATTACGAAATCAAACTCACCGGATCATCTGTTCCGATTCCCTCCTCTCCTATTGATGTATATTATAAACTTAGATCCCGTATTAATATTATTTTTTGAAAGTTATTATTATTATTTTTTTATCCGATTGATTCCTAATTCTTCACTCGCCGTACGTTAAAACAAGTAACGTCGTGGGTATGAGTAAGAACACAAAACGGTTTAATTAATACGTATTTGTACACGTATTAATTAAACCGTTTTGTGTTAGTGAGTCCCCTTGCCTCTCACCCCTCGGGGTGCTTGTTTAGAGTGAGTCCCTTTGCCTCTCACTCCTCGGGGTGCTTGTTAGAGTGAATCCCCTTGCCTCTCACTCCTCGGGGTGCTTGTTTAGGAGTGAGTCCCTTTGCCTCTCACTACTCGGGGTGCTTGTTTAGAGTGAGTCCCCTTGCCTCTCACAATGCATACTTTGCTATTGTTAACCTAGCTGAATAGCTAGGTAAACAATAGCAACTTTCGAAAACCTCTTGAATAAGGAGGTTTTCGAAAGTTGCACGTTAGCATTTATGCAATAATTGAGCCTTCTTTGGAAATTGGCCACTGTGCTGAGCAAGACATTTCGTGGAATCGCTTCACACGCTCGTCTTATGCAATTTTCTATATCTTCTCTCGTTATTGGTTCTTCTTCGAAAACAACTCCTTTCAAATATCCCCAGAGATAAAAGTCCAGTGACGTCAAATCAGGAGAACGAGGAGGCCATGTTATCGGGGACCCTCTCGACCAATCCATCGGTTCGGGTACCGTTCATCTAAAAACTTCCTGACTATACGTGCAAAGGTGCGGTGGTGCTCCATCCTATTGGAAGAACATTCTTTGCCTGGTTTCCAAGTCAACGTTCTCCAACAAATGAGGCAATTGGTCTGTGAGCAGATCTAGGTACGTATTTCCATTCACAGTACGTTCGGAAAAGAATGCACCGACCAAGTATCCAATAACAATCTCGCACCAGACAGTGAGGCTCCAGCGGTGTTGATTGTCAATCGCTCTATGCCAGTGTGGACCAATCCACACTGGCATAGAGCGATTGACAATGGCTGGGCTGGAGTGCCCTTGCCATTATTGGTCCGATACCAATATCGGACCAATAATGGCAAGGGCACTCACTCTAAACAAGCACCCCGAGGAGTGAGAGGCAAGGGGACTCACTATAAACAAGCACCCCGAACAGTGAGAGGCAAGGGGACTCACTCTAAACAAGCACCCCGAGAAGTGAGAGGCAAGGGGACTCACTCTAAACAAGCACCCCGAAAGAGACAGAATTCTACCACGTCCACGACGTTGTCTCTGGGTAATGCTAAGTGCAGAAGATTGTTTAGAGATCCCTTTGTACAGATACAATTTTCGCACGAATACACGTACAAGTTCCTTTTGGCCTTTAATGACTTTAAAATATGAAATTTGACCTTATCGATCATTTATATTAGGATATGAATGATCGATAAGGTCAAATTTCATATTTTAATCAATCAAAAAAAATCAATATCTTCTCAATAAAATTTCAAATGGAAACGCCTATCTTCGACCCCGGATTCGGAAAGAGCGGGAAATTTTACAATAGGTTGTAAAATAGGGTCACTTTGACCACCGCTTCTCAAGTTTCCTTTGCGATATATTTCGGTTTATATTTTTTTTACACACTAGAGGGTCGTAAAAGTCATCACCAATTATTATCAAAGAGAACTCGACCTTTGAATTGGACGAAAGATTTTTTACAAGAGTTGGTCTAGAATGGGGTCACTTTGGCCACCGCTCCTCAAGTTTCCTTTCCGATATATTTCGGTTTATATTTTTTTTCACACACTAGAGGGTCGTAAAAGTCATTACGAATTATTATCAAAGAGAAGACGACCTTCGAATTGGACGAAAGTTTTTTTACAAGAGTTGGTCTAGAATGGGGTCGCTCTGACCACCGCTCCTCAAGATTCCTTTCCGATATATTTCGGTTTATATTTTTTTTCACACACTAGAGGGTCGTAAAAGTCATCACGAATTATTATCAAAGAGAACACGACCTTTGAATTGGACGAAAGATTTTTTACAAGAGTTGGTCTAGAATAGGGTCACTTTGGCCACCGCTCCTCAAGTTTCCTTTCCGATATATTTCGGTTTATATTTTTTTTCACACGCTAGAGGGTCGTAAAAGTCATTACGAATTATTATCAAAGAGAAGACGACCTTCGAATTGGACGAAAGATTTTTTACAAGAGTTGGTCTAGAATAGGGTCACTTTGACCACCGCTCCTCAAGTTTCCTTTCAGATATATTTCGGTTTATATTTTTTTTCACACACTAGAGGGTCATAAAAGTCATCACGAATTATTATTAAAGAGAACACGACCTTCGAATTGGACGAAAGATTTTTTACAAGAGTTGGTCTAGAATGGGGTCGATCTGACCATCGCTGCTCAAGTTTCTTTTCCGATATATTTCGGTTTATATTTTTTTTCACACACTAGAGGGTCGTAAAATCATCACGAATTATTATCAAAGAGAACACGACATTCGAATTCGACGAAAGATTTTTACCAGTGTTGGTCTAGAATAAGGTCAATCTGACCACCGCTCCTCAAGTTTCCTTTCCGATATATTTCGGTTTATATTTTTTTTCACATACTAGAGGGTCATAAAAGTCATCACGAATTATTATCAAAGAGAACACGACCTTCGAATTGGACGAAAGCTTTTTTGCAAGAGTTGGTCTAGAATGGGGTCGCTCTGACCACCGCTCTTCAAGTTTCCTTTCCGATGTATTTCGGTTTATATTTTTTTCACACACTAGAGGCTCGTAAAAGTCATCTCGAATTATTATCAAAGAGAACACGACCTTCGAATTGGACGAAAGATTTTTTACAAGAGTTGGTCTAGAATGGGGTCGCTCTGACCACCGCTCCTCAAGTTTCCTTTCCGATATATTTCGGTTTATATTTTTTTTCACACACTAGAGGGTCATAAAAGTCATCACGAATTATTATTAAAGAGAACACGACCTTCGAATTGGACGAAAGATTTTTTACAAGAGTTGGTCTAGAATCGGGTCGCTCTGAGCACCGTTCCTCAAGTTTCCTTTCCGATGTATTTCGGTTTATATTTTTTTTTACACACTAGAGGGTCGTAAAAGTCATCACGAATTATTATCAAAGAGAACACGACATTCGAATTGGACGAAAAATTTTTGACCAGAGTTGGTCTAGAATAAGGTCACTCTGACCACCGCTCCTCAAGTTTCCTTTCCGATATATTTCGGTTTATATATTTTTTCACATACTAGAGGGTCATAAAAGTCATCACAAATTATTATCAAAGAGAACACGACCTTCGAATTGGACGAAAGATTTTTTACAAAAGTTGGTCTAGAATGGGGTCGCTCTGACCATGGCTTCTCAAGTTTCCTTTCCGATATATTTCGGTTTATATTTTTTTTCACACACTAGAGGATCATAAAATCATCACAAATTATTATCAAAGAGACCACGACCTTCGAATTGGACGAAAGATTTTTTACAAAAGTTGGTCTAGAATGGGGTCGCTCTGACCACCGCTTCTCAAGTTTCCTTTCGATATATTTCGGTTTATATTTTTTTTCATATACAAGAGGGTCATAAAAGTCATCACAAAATATTATCAAAGAGAACACGACCTTCGAATTCAACGGAAGATTTTTTACAAGAGTTGGTCTAGAATGGGGTCGCTCTGACCACCGTTCCTCAAGTTTCCTTTCCGATATATTTCGGTTTATATTTTTTTTCACATACTAGAGGTTCATAAAAGTAATCACGAATTATTATCAAAGAGAACACGACCTTCTAATTGGACGAAAGATTTTTTACAAGAGTTGGTCTAGAATCGGGTCGCTCTGACCACCGCTCCTCAAGTTTCCTTTCCGATATATTTCGGTTTATATATTTTTTCATATACAAGAGGGTCATAAAAGTCATCACAAAATATTATCAAAGAGAACACGACCTTCGAATTCAACGGAAGATTTTTTACAAGAGTTGGTCTAGAATGGGGTCGCTCTGACCACCGTTCCTCAAGTTTCCTTTCCGATATATTTCGGTTTATATTTTTTTTCACACACTAGAGGGTCGTAAAAGTTATCACGAATTAGTATCAAAGAGAACACGACCTTCGAATTGGACGAAAGATTTTTTACAATAGTTGGTCTGGAATGGGGTCGCTCTGACCACCGCTCCTCAAGATTCCTTTCCGATATATTTCGGTTTATATATTTTTTCACACACTAGAGGGTCGTAAAAGTCATCACGAATTATTATCAAAGAGAACACGACCTTCGAATTGGACGAAAGATTTTTTACAAGAGTTGGTCTATAATAGGGTCACTTTGGCCACCGCTCCTCAAGTTTCCTTTCCGATATATTTCGGTTTATATTTTTTTTCACACACTAGAGGGTCGTAAAAGTCATTACGAATTATTATCAAAGAGAAGACGACCTTCGAATTGGACGAAAGATTTTTTACAAGAGTTGGTCTAGAATAGGGTCACTTTGACCACCGCTCCTCAAGTTTCCTTTAAGATATATTTCGGTTTATATTTTTTTTCACACACTAGAGGGTCATAAAAGTCATCACGAATTATTATTAAAGAGAACACGACCTTCGAATTGGACGAAAGATTTTTTACAAGAGTTGGTCTAGAATGGGGTCGATCTGACCATCGCTCCTCAAGTTTTTTTTCCGATATATTTCGGTTTATATATTTTTTCACACACTAGAGGGTCATAAAAGCCATCACGAATTATTATTAAAGAGAACACGACCTTCGAATTGGACGAAAGATTTTTTACAAGAGTTGGTCTAGAATGGGGTCGATCTGACCATCGCTCCTCAAGTTTCCTTTCAGATATATTTCGGTTTATATTTTTTTTCACACACTAGAGGGTCGTAAAAGTCATCACGAATTATTATCAAAGAGAACACGACATTCGAATTGGACGAAAGATTTTTTACAAAAGTTGGTCTAGAATCGGGTCGCTCTGACCACCGCTCCTCAAGTTTCCTTTCCGATATATTTCGGTTTATATATTTTTTTACACACTAGAGGGTCGTAAAAGTCATCACCAATTATTATCATAGAGAACACGACCTTCGAATTGGACGAAAGATTTTTTATCAGAGTTGGTCTAGAATAGGGTCAATCTGACCATCGCTCCTCAAGTTTGTTTTCCGATATATTTCGGTTTATATTTTTTTTCACACACTAGAGGGTCGTAAAAGTCATCACGAATTATTATCAAAGAGAACACGACATTCGAATTGGACGAAAAATTTTTGACCAGAGTTGGTCTAGAATAAGGTCACTCTGACCACCGCTCCTCAAGTTTCCTTTCCGATATATATCGGTTTATATTTTTTTTCACATACTAGAGGGTCATAAAAGTCATCACAAATTATTATCAAAGAGAACACGACCTTCGAATTGGACGAAAGATTTTTTACAAAAGTTGGTCTAGAATGGGGTCGCTCGGACCACCGCTTCTCAAGTTTCCTTTCGATATATTTAGGTTTATATTTTTTTTCACATACTAGAGGGTCATGAAAGTAATCACAAATTATTGTCAAAGAGAACACGACCTTCGAATTGGACGAAAGATTTTTTACCAGAGTTGGTGAAGAATAGGGTCAATCTGACCACCGCTCCTCAAGTTTCCTTTCCGATATATTTCGGTTTATATATTTTTTCACACACTAGAGGGTCATAAAAGTCATCACGAATTATTATTAAAGAGAACACGACCTTCTAATTGGACGAAAGATTTTTTACAATACTTGGTCTAGAATGGGGTCGCTCTGACTACCGCTCCTCAAGTTTCCTTTGCGATATATTTCGGTTTATATTCTTTTCACACACTAGAGGGTCGTAAAAGTTATCACGAATTATTATCAAAGAGAACACGACCTTCGAATTGGACGAAAGTTTTTTACAATAGTTGGTCTAGAATGGGGTCGATCTGACCACCGCTCCTCAAGATTCTTTTCCGATATATTTCGGTTTATATTTTTTTTCACACACTAGAGGGTCGTAAAAGTCATCACGAATCATTATCAAAGAGAACACGACCTTCCAATTGGACGAAAGATTTTTTACAAGAGTTGGTCTAGAATGGGGTCGATCTGACCATCGCTCCTCAAGTTTCTTTTCCGATATATTTGGTTTATATTTTTTTTCACACACTAGAGGATCGTAAAAGTCATCACGAATTATTATCAAAGAGAACACGACCTTCGAATAGGACGAACGATTTTTTACAAAAGTTGGTCTAGAATGGGGTCGCTCTGACCACGGCTTCTCAAGTTTCCTTTGCGATATATTTCGGTTTATATTTTTTTTCACACACTAGAGGGTCATGAAAGTCATCACGAATTATTATCAAAGAGAACACGACCTTCGAATTGGACGAAAGATTTTTTACAAGAGTTGGTCTCGAATAGGGTCACTTTGACCACCGCTTCTCAAGTTTCCTTTGCGATATATTTCGGTTTATATTTTTTTTTACACACTAGAGGGTCGTAAAAGTCATCACCAATTATTATCAAAGAGAACTCGACCTTTGAATTGGACGAAAGATTTTTTACAAGAGTTGGTCTAGAATGGGGTCACTTTGGCCACCGCTCCTCAAGTTTCTTTTCCGATATATTTCGGTTTATATTTTTTTTCACACACTAGAGGGTCGTAAAAGTCATTACGAATTATTATCAAAGAGAAGACGACCTTCGAATTGGACGAAAGTTTTTTTACAAGAGTTGGTCTAGAATGGGGTCGCTCTGACCACCGCTCCTCAAGATTCCTTTCCGATATATTTCGGTGTATATTTTTTTTCACACACTAGAGGGTCGTAAAAGTCATCACGAATTATTATCAAAGAGAACACGACCTTTGAATTGGACGAAAGATTTTTTACAAGAGTTGGTCTAGAATAGGGTCACTTTGGCCCCGCTCCTCAAGTTTCCTTTCCGATATATTTCGGTTTATATTTTTTTTCACACGCTAGAGGGTCGTAAAAGTCATTACGAATTATTATCAAAGACAAGACGACCTTCGAATTGGACGAAAGATTTTTTACAAGAGTTGGTCTAGAATAGGGTCACTTTGACCACCGCTCCTCAAGTTTCCTTTCAGATATATTTCGGTTTATATTTTTTTTCACACACTAGAGGGTCATAAAAGTCATCACGAATTATTATTAAAGAGAACACGACCTTCGAATTGGACGAAAGATTTTTTACAAGAGTTGGTCTAGAATGGGGTCGATCTGACCATCGCTCCTCAAGTTTCTTTTCCGATATATTTCGGTTTATATTTTTTTTCACACACTAGAGGGTCGTAAAATCATCACGAATTATTATCAAAGAGAACACGACATTCGAATTCGACGAAAGATTTTTACCAGTGTTGGTCTAGAATAAGGTCAATCTGACCACCGCTCCTCAAGTTTCCTTTCCGATATATTTCGGTTTATATTTTTTTTCACATACTAGAGGGTCATAAAAGTCATCACGAATTATTATCAAAGAGAACACGACCTTCGAATTGGACGAAAGCTTTTTTGCAAGAGTTGGTCTAGAATGGGGTCGCTCTGACCACCGCTCTTCAAGTTTCCTTTCCGATGTATTTCGGTTTATATTTTTTTCACACACTAGAGGCTCGTAAAAGTCATCTCGAATTATTATCAAAGAGAACACGACCTTCGAATTGGACGAAAGATTTTTTACAAGAGTTGGTCTAGAATGGGGTCGCTCTGACCACCGCTCCTCAAGTTTCCTTTCCGATATATTTCGGTTTATATTTTTTTTCACACACTAGAGGGTCATAAAAGTCATCACGAATTATTATTAAAGAGAACACGACCTTCGAATTGGACGAAAGATTTTTTACAAGAGTTGGTCTAGAATCGGGTCGCTCTGAGCACCGTTCCTCAAGTTTCCTTTCCGATGTATTTCGGTTTATATTTTTTTTTACATACTAGAGGGTCGTAAAAGTCATCACCAATTATTATCATAGAGAACACGACCTTCGAATTGGACGAAAGATTTTTTACCAGAGTTGGTCTAGAATAGGGTCAATCTGACCGTCGCTCCTCAAGTTTGTTTTCCGATATATTTCGGTTTATATTTTTTTTCACACACTAGAGGGTCGTAAAAGTCATCACGAATTATTATCAAAGAGAACACGACATTCGAATTGGACGAAAAATTTTTGACCAGAGTTGGTCTAGAATAAGGTCACTCTGACCACCGCTCCTCAAGTTTCCTTTCCGATATATTTCGGTTTATATATTTTTTCACATACTAGAGGGTCATAAAAGTCATCACAAATTATTATCAAAGAGAACACGACCTTCGAATTGGACGAAAGATTTTTTACAAAAGTTGGTCTAGAATGGGGTCGCTCTGACCATGGCTTCTCAAGTTTCCTTTCCGATATATTTCGGTTTATATTTTTTTTCACACACTAGAGGATCATAAAATCATCACAAATTATTATCAAAGAGACCACGACCTTCGAATTGGACGAAAGATTTTTTACAAAAGTTGGTCTAGAATGGGGTCGCTCTGACCACCGCTTCTCAAGTTTCCTTTCGATATATTTCGGTTTATATTTTTTTTCATATACAAGAGGGTCATAAAAGTCATCACAAAATATTATCAAAGAGAACCCGACCTTCGAATTCAACGGAAGATTTTTTACAAGAGTTGGTCTAGAATGGGGTCGCTCTGACCATCGTTCCTCAAGTTTCCTTTCCGATATATTTCGGTTTATATTTTTTTTCACATACTAGAGGTTCATAAAAGTAATCACGAATTATTATCAAAGAGAACACGACCTTCTAATTGGACGAAAGATTTTTTACAAGAGTTGGTCTAGAATCGGGTCGCTCTGACCACCGCTCCTCAAGTTTCCTTTCCGATATATTTCGGTTTATATATTTTTTCATATACAAGAGGGTCATAAAAGTCATCACAAAATATTATCAAAGAGAACACGACCTTCGAATTCAACGGAAGATTTTTTACAAGAGTTGGTCTAGAATGGGGTCGCTCTGACCACCGTTCCTCAAGTTTCCTTTCCGATATATTTCGGTTTATATTTTTTTTCACACACTAGAGGGTCGTAAAAGTTATCACGAATTATTATCAAAGAGAACACGACCTTCGAATTGGACGAAAGATTTTTTACAATAGTTGGTCTGGAATGGGGTCGCTCTGACCACCGCTCCTCTAGATTCCTTTCCGATATATTTCGGTTTATATATTTTTTCACACACTAGAGGGTCGTAAAAGTCATCACGAATTATTATCAAAGAGAACACGACCTTCGAATTGGACGAAAGATCTTTTACAAGAGTTGGTCTATAATAGGGTCACTTTGGCCACCGCTCCTCAAGTTTCCTTTCCGATATATTTCGGTTTATATTTTTTTTCACACACTAGAGGGTCGTAAAAGTCATTACGAATTATTATCAAAGAGAAGACGACCTTCGAATTGGACGAAAGATTTTTTACAAGAGTTGGTCTAGAATAGGGTCACTTTGACCACCGCTCCTCAAGTTTCCTTTCAGATATATTTCGGTTTATATTTTTTTTCACACACTAGAGGGTCATAAAAGTCATCACGAATTATTATTAAAGAGAACACGACCTTCGAATTGGACGAAAGATTTTTTACAAGAGTTGGTCTAGAATGGGGTCGATCTGACCATCGCTCCTCAAGTTTCTTTTCCGATATATTTCGGTTTATATATTTTTTCACACACTAGAGGGTCATAAAAGCCATCACGAATTATTATTAAAGAGAACACGACCTTCGAATTGGACGAAAGATTTTTTACAAGAGTTGGTCTAGAATGGGGTCGATCTGACCATCGCTCCTCAAGTTTCCTTTCAGATATATTTCGGTTTATATTTTTTTTCACACACTAGAGGGTCGTAAAAGTCATCACGAATTATTATCAAAGAGAACACGACATTCGAATTGGACGAAAGATTTTTTACAAAAGTTGGTCTAGAATCAGGTCGCTCTGACCACCGCTCCTCAAGTTTCCTTTCCGATATATTTCGGTTTATATTTTTTTTTACACACTAGAGGGTCGTAAAAGTCATCACCAATTATTATCATAGAGAACACGACCTTCGAATTGGACGAAAGATTTTTTATCAGAGTTGGTCTAGAATAGGGTCAATCTGACCATCGCTCCTCAAGTTTGTTTTCCGATATATTTCGGTTTATATTTTTTTTCACACACTAGAGGGTCGTAAAAGTCATCAGGAATTATTATCAAAGAGAACACGACATTCGAATTGGACGAAAAATTTTTGACCAGAGTTGGTCTAGAATAAGGTCACTCTGACCACCGCTCCTCAAGTTTCCTTTCCGAAATATTTCGGTTTATATTTTTTTTCACATACTAGAGGGTCATAAAAGTCATCACAAATTATTATCAAAGAGAACACGACCTTCGAATTGGACGAAAGATTTTTTACAAAAGTTGGTCTAGAATGGGGTCGCTCTGACCACCGCTTCTCAAGTTTCCTTTCGATATATTTAGGTTTATATTTTTTTTCACATACTAGAGGGTCATAAAAGTAATCACAAATTATTGTCAAAGAGAACACGACCTTCGAATTCGACGAAAGATTTTTTACAAAAGTTGGTCTAGAATGGGGTCGCTCTGACCACCGCTTCTCAAGTTTCCTTTCGATATATTTAGGTTTATATTTTTTTTCACATACTAGAGGGTCATGAAAGTAATCACAAATTATTGTCAAAGAGAACACGACCTTCGAATTGGACGAAAGATTTTTTACCAGAGTTGGTGTAGAATAGGGTCAATCTGACCACCGCTCCTCAAGTTTCCTTTCCGATATATTTCGGTTTATATATTTTTTCACACACTAGAGGGTCATAAAAGTCATCACGAATTATTATTAAAGAGAACACGACCTTCGAATTGGACGAAAGATTTTTTACAATACTTGGTCTAGAATGGGGTCGCTCTGACTACCGCTCCTCAAGTTTCCTTTCCCATATATTTCGGTTTATATTTTTCTTCTCATACAAGAGGGTCATACAAGTCATCACGAATTATTATCAAAGAGAACACGACCTTCGAATTGGACGAAAGATTTTTTACAAGAGTTGGTCTAGAATGGGGTCGATCTGACCATCGCTCCTCAAGTTTCTTTTCCGATATATTTCGGTTTATATTTTTTTTCACACACTAGAGGGTCATAAAAGTCATCACGAATTATTATTAAAGAGAACACGACCTTCGAATTGGACGAAAGATTTTTTACAAGAGTTGGTCTAGAATGGGGTCGATCTGACCATCGCTCCTCAAGTTTCTTTTCCGATATATTTCGGTTTATATTTTTTTTCACACACTAGAGAGTCGAAAAAGTCATCACGAATTATTATCAAAGAGAACACGACATTCGAATTGGACGAAAGATTTTTTACAAAAGTTGGTCTAGAATCGGGTCGCTCTGACCACCGCTCCTCAAGTTTCCTTTCCGATATATTTCGGTTTATATTTTTTTTTACACACTAGAGGGTCGTAAAAGTCATCACCAATTATTATCAAAGAGAACACGACCTTTGAATTGGACGAAAGATTTTTTACAAGAGTTGGTCTAGAATGGGGTCACTTTGGCCACCGCTCCTCAAGATTCCTTTCCGATATATTTCGGTTTATATTTTTTTTCACACACAAGAGGGTCGTAAAAGTCATCACGAATCATTATCAAAGAGAACACGACCTTCCAATTGGACGAAAGATTTTTTACAAGAGTTGGTCTAGAATGGGGTCGATCTGACCATCGCTCCTCAAGTTTCTTTTCCGATATATTTCGGTTTATATTTTTTTTCACACACTAGAGGATCGTAAAAGTCATCACGAATTATTATCAAAGAGAACACGACATTCGAATTGGACGAAAGATTTTTTACCAGAGTTGGTCTAGAATAAGGTCAATCTGACCACCGCTCCTCAAGTTTCCTTTCCGATATATTTCGGTTTATATTTTTCTTCTCATACTAGAGGGTCATAAAAGTCATCACGAATTATTATCAAAGAGAACACGACCTTCGAATTGGACGAAAGATTTTTTACAAAAGTTGGTCTAGAATGGGGTCGCTCTGACCACCGCTTCTCAAGTTTCCTTTCCGATATATTTCGGTTTATATTTTTTTTCACATACTAGAGGGTCATAAAAGTCATCACAAATTATTATCAAAGAGAACACGACCTTCGAATTGGACGACCGATTTTTTACAAGAGTTGGTCTAGAATGGGGTCGATCTGACCATCGCTCCTCAAGTTTCTTTTCCGATATATTTCGGTTTATATTTTTTTTCACACACTAGAGAGTCGTAAAAGTCATCACGAATTATTATCAAAGAGAACACGACTTTCGAATTGGACGAAAGATTTTTTACAAAAGTTGGTCTAGAATCGGGTCGCTCTGACCACCGCTCCTCAAGTTTCCTTTCCGATATATTTCGGTTTATATTTTTTTTTACACACTAGAGGGTCGTAAAAGTCATCACCAATTATTATCAAAGAGAACACGACCTTTGAATTGGACGAAAGATTTTTTACAAGAGTTGGTCTAGAATGGGGTCACTTTGGCCACCGCTCCTCAAGATTCCTTTCCGATATATTTCGGTTTATATTTTTTTTCACACACTAGAGGCTCGTAAAAGTCATCACGGATTATTATCAAAGAGAACACGACCTTTGAATTGGACGAAAGATTTTTTACAAGAGTTGGTCTAGAATAGGGTCACTTTGGCCACCGCTCCTCAAGTTTCCTTTCCGATATATTTCGGTTTATATTTTTTTTCACACGCTAGAAGGTCGTAAAAGTCATTACGAATTATTATCAAAGAGAAGACGACCTTCGAATTGGACGAAAGATTTTTTACAAGAGTTGGTCTAGAATAGGGTCACTTTGACCACCGCTCCTCAAGTTTCCTTTCAGATATATTTCGGTTTATATTTTTTTTCGCACACTAGAGGGTCATAAAAGTCGTCACGAATTATTATAAAAGAGAACACGACCTTCGAATTGGACGAAAGATTTTTTACAAGAGTTGGTGTAGAATGGGGTCGATCTGACCATCGCTCCTCAAGTTTCTTTTCCGATATATTTCGGTTTATATTTTTTTTCACACACTAGAGGGTCGTAAAAGTCATCACGAATTATAATCAAAGAGAACACGACATTCGAATTGGACGAAAGATTTTTTACAAGAGTTGGTCTAGAATAGGGTCACTCTGACTACCGTTCCTCTAGTTTCCTTTCCGATATATTTCGGTTTATATATTTTTTCACATACTAGAGGGTCATAAAAGTCTTCACGAATTATTATCAAAGAAAACACGACCTTCGAATTGGACGAAACATTTTTTACAAGAGTTGGTCTAGAATCGGGTCGCTCTGAGCACCGTTCCTCAAGTTTCCTTTCAGATATATTTCGGTTTATATTTTTTATCACACACTAGAGGGTCATAAAAGTCATCACGAATTATTATTAAAGAGAACACGACCTTCGAATAGGACGAAAGATTTTTTACAAGAGTTGGTCTAGAATGGGGTCGATCTGACCATCGCTCCTCAAGTTTCTTTTCCGATATATTTCGGTTTATATTTTTTTTCACACACTAGAGGGTCGTAAAATCATCACGAATTATTATCAAAGAGAACACGACATTCGAATTCGACGAAAGATTTTTACCAGTGTTGGTCTAGAATAAGGTCAATCTGACCACAGCTCCTCAAGTTTCCTTTCCGATATATTTCGGTTTATATTTTTTTTCACATACTAGAGGGTCATAAAAGTCATCACGAATTATTATCAAAGAGAACACGACCTTCGAATTGGACGAAAGCTTTTTTGCAAGAGTTGGTCTAGAATGGGGTCGCTCTGACCACCGCTCTTCAAGTTTCCTTTCCGATGTATTTCGGTTTATATTTTTTTCACACACTAGAGGCTCGTAAAAGTCATCTCGAATTATTATCAAAGAGAACACGACCTTCGAATTGGACGAAAGATTTTTTACAAGAGTTGGTCTAGAATGGGGTCACTTTGGCCACCGCTCCTCAAGATTCCTTTCCGATATATTTCGGTTTATATTTTTTTTCACACACTAGAGGCTCGTAAAAGTCATCACGAATTATTATCAAAGAGAACACGACCTTTGAATTGGACGAAAGATTTTTTACAAGAGTTGGTCTAGAATAGGGTCACTTTGGCCACCGCTCCTCAAGTTTCCTTTCCGATATATTTCGGTTTATATTTTTTTTCACACGCTAGAAGGTCGTAAAAGTCATTACGAATTATTATCAAAGAGAAGACGACC
The DNA here is from genome assembly GCA_958009045.1 of Oxytorus armatus. NCBI lineage: Eukaryota > Metazoa > Arthropoda > Insecta > Hymenoptera > Ichneumonidae > Oxytorus > Oxytorus armatus. Next base: position 6,021,480 of record OY253752.1, read on the forward strand.
TTCGAATTGGACGAAAGATTTTTTACAAGAGTTGGTCTAGAATAGGGTCACTTTGACCACCGCTCCTCAAGTTTCCTTTCAGATATATTTCGGTTTATATTTTTTTTCGCACACTAGAGGGTCATAAAAGTCGTCACGAATTATTATTAAAGAGAACACGACCTTCGAATTGGACGAAAGATTTTTTACAAGAGTTGGTGTAGAATGGGGTCGATCTGACCATCGCTCCTCAAGTTTCTTTTCCGATATATTTCGGTTTATATTTTTTTTCACACACTAGAGGGTCGTAAAAGTCATCACGAATTATAATCAAAGAGAACACGACATTCGAATTGGACGAAAGATTTTTTACAAGAGTTGGTCTAGAATAGGGTCACTCTGACTACCGTTCCTCTAGTTTCCTTTCCGATATATTTCGGTTTATATATTTTTTCACATACTAGAGGGTCATAAAAGTCTTCACGAATTATTATCAAAGAAAACACGACCTTCGAATTGGACGAAACATTTTTTACAAGAGTTGGTCTAGAATCGGGTCGCTCTGAGCACCGTTCCTCAAGTTTCCTTTCAGATATATTTCGGTTTATATTTTTTATCACACACTAGAGGGTCATAAAAGTCATCACGAATTATTATTAAAGAGAACACGACCTTCGAATAGGACGAAAGATTTTTTACAAGAGTTGGTCTAGAATGGGGTCGATCTGACCATCGCTCCTCAAGTTTCTTTTCCGATATATTTCGGTTTATATTTTTTTTCACACACTAGAGGGTCGTAAAATCATCACGAATTATTATCAAAGAGAACACGACATTCGAATTCGACGAAAGATTTTTACCAGTGTTGGTCTAGAATAAGGTCAATCTGACCACAGCTCCTCAAGTTTCCTTTCCGATATATTTCGGTTTATATTTTTTTTCACATACTAGAGGGTCATAAAAGTCATCACGAATTATTATCAAAGAGAACACGACCTTCGAATTGGACGAAAGCTTTTTTGCAAGAGTTGGTCTAGAATGGGGTCGCTCTGACCACCGCTCTTCAAGTTTCCTTTCCGATGTATTTCGGTTTATATTTTTTTCACACACTAGAGGCTCGTAAAAGTCATCTCGAATTATTATCAAAGAGAACACGACCTTCGAATTGGACGAAAGATTTTTTACAAGAGTTGGTCTAGAATGGGGTCGCTCTGACCACCGCTCCTCAAGTTTCCTTTCCGATATATTTCGGTTTATATTTTTTTCACATACTAGAGGGTCATAAAAGTCATCAGGAATTATTATCAAAGAGAACACGACCTTCGTATTGGACGAAAGATTTTTTACAAGAGTTGGTCTAGAATCGGGTCGCTCTGACCACCGTTCCTCAAGTTTCCTTTCCGATATATTTCGGTTTATATTTTTTTTCAAATACTAGAGGGTCATAAAAGTCATCACGAATTATTATCAAAGAGAACACGACCTTCGAATTCAACGAAAGATTTTTTACAAGAGTTGGTCTAGAATGGGGTCGCTCTGACCACCGCTCCTCAAATTTCCTTTCCGATATATTTCGGTTTATATTTTTTTTCACACACTAGAGGATCATAAAAGTCATCACGAATTATTATTAAAGAGAACACGACCTTCGAATTGGATGAAAGATTTTTTACAAGAGTTGGTCTAGAATCGGGTCGCTCTGAGCACCGTTCCTCAAGTTTCCTTTCCGATGTATTTCGGTTTATATTTTTTTTTACATACTAGAGGGTCGTAAAAGTCATCACCAATTATTATCATAGAGAACACGACCTTCGAATTGGACGAAAGATTTTTTACCAGAGTTGGTCTAGAATAGGGTCAATCTGACCACGGCTTCTCAAGTTTCTTTTCCGATATATTTCGGTTTATATTTTTTTTCACACACTAGAGGGTCGTAAAAGTCATTACGAATTATAATCAAAGAGAACACGACATTCGAATTCGACGAAAGATTTTTACCAGTGTTGGTCTAGAATAAGGTCAATCTGACCACAGCTCCTCTAGTTTCCTTTCCGATATATTTCGGTTTATATTTTTTTTTCACATACTAGAGGGTCATAAAAGTCATCACGAATTATTATCAAAGAGAACACGACCTTCGAATTGGACGAAAGATTTTTTACAAGAGTTGGTCTAGAATGGGGTCGATCTGACCATCGCTCCTCAAGTTTCTTTTCCGATATATTTCGGTTTATATTTTTTTTCACACACTAGAGGGTCATAAAAGTCATCACGAATTATTATTAAAGAGAACACGACCTTCGAATTGGGCGAAAGATATTTTACAAGAGTTGGTCTAGAATGGGGTCGATCTGACCATCGCTCCTCAAGTTTCTTTTCCGATATATTTCGGTTTATATTTTTTTTTACACACTAGAGGGTCGTAAAAGTCATCACCAATTATTATAAAAGAGAACACGACCTTTGAATTGGACGAAAGATTTTTTACAAGAGTTGGTCTAGAATGGGGTCACTTTGGCCACCGCTCCTCAAGATTCCTTTCCGATATATTTCGGTTTATATTTTTTTTCACACACTAGAGGCTCGTAAAAGTCATCACGAATTATAATCAAAGAGAACACGACATTCGAATTGGACGAAAGATTTTTTACAAGAGTTGGTCTAGAATAGGGTCACTCTGACTACCGTTCCTCTAGTTTCCTTTCCGATATATTTCGGTTTATATATTTTTTCACATACTAGAGGGTCATAAAAGTCATCACGAATTATTATCAAAGAGAACACGACCTTCGAATTGGACGAAAGATTTTTTACAAGAGTTGGTCTAGAATCGGGTCGCTCTGACCACCGCTCCTCAAGTTTCCTTTCCGATATATTTCGGGTTATATTTTTTTTCACATACTAGAGGGTCATGAAAGTCATCACGAATTATTATCAAAGAGAACACGACCTTCGAATTGGACGAAAGCTTTTTTGCAAGAGTTGGTCTAGAATGGGGTCGCTCTGACCACCGCTCTTCAAGTTTACTTTCCGATGTATTTCGGTTTATATTTTTTTCACCTACTAGAGGCTCGTAAAAGTCATCTCGAATTATTATCAAAGAGAACACGACCTTCGAATTGGACGAAAGATTTTTTACAAGAGTTGGTCTAGAATGGGGTCGCTCTGACCACCGCTCCTCAAGTTTCCTTTCCGATATATTTCGGTTTATATTTTTTTCACATACTAGAGGGTCATAAAAGTCATCAGGAATTATTATCAAAGAGAACACCACCTTCGTATTGGACGAAAGATTTTTTACAAGAGTTGGTCTAGAATCGGGTCGCTCTGACCACCGTTCCTCAAGTTTCCTTTCCGATATATTTCGGTTTATATTTTTTTTCACATACTAGAGGGTCATAAAAGTCATCACGAATTATTATCAAAGAGAACACGACCTTCGAATTCAACGAAAGATTTTTTACAAGAGTTGGTCTAGAATGGGGTCGCTCTGACCACCGCTCCTCAAATTTCCTTTCCGATATATTTCGGTTTATATTTTTTTTCACACACTGGAGGGTCATAAAAGTCATCACGAATTATTATTAAAGAGAACACGACCTTCGAATTGGATGAAAGATTTTTTACAAGAGTTGGTCTAGACTCGGGTCGCTCTGAGCACCGTTCCTCAAGTTTCCTTTCCGATTTATTTCGGTTTATATTTTTTTTTACATACTAGAGGGTCGTAAAAGTCATCACCAATTATTATCATAGAGAACACGACCTTCGAATTGGACGAAAGATTTTTTACCAGAGTTGGTCTAGAATAGGGTCAATCTGACCACGGCTTCTCAAGTTTCCTTTCCGATATATTTCGGTTTATATTTTTTTTCACACACTAGAGGATCATAAAAGTCATCACAAATTATTATCAAAGAGACCACGACCTTCGAATTGGACGAAAGATTTTTTACAAAAGTTGGTCTAGAATGGGGTCGCTCTGACCACCGCTTTTCAAGTTTCCTTTCGATATATTTAGGTTTATATTTTTTTTCACATACTAGAGGGTCATAAAAGTAATCACAAATTATTGTCGAAGAGAACACGACCTTCAAATTCGACGAAAGATTTTTTACAAAAGTTGGTCTAGAATGGGGTCGCTCTGACTACGGCTTCTCAAGTTTCCTTTCCGATATATTTCGGTTTATATTTTTTTTCACACACTAGAGATTCGTAAAAGTCATCACAAATTATTATCAAAGAGAACACGACCTTCGAATTGGACGAACGATTTTTTACAAGAGTTGGTCTAGAATGGGGTCGATCTGACCATCGCTCCTCAAGTTTCTTTTCCGATATATTTCGGTTTATATTTTTTTTCACACACTAGAGGGTCATAAAAGTCATCACGAATTATTATTAATGAGAACACGACCTTCGAATTGGACGAAAGATTTTTTACAAGAGTTGGTCTAGAATGGGGTCGATCTGACCATCGCTCCTCAAGTTTCTTTTCCGATATATTTCGGTTTATATTTTTTTTCACACACTAGAGAGTCGTTAAAGTCATCACGAATTATTATCAAAGAGAACACGACATTCGAATTGGACGAAAGATTTTTTACCAAAGTTGGTCTAGAATCGGGTCGCTCTGACCACCGCTCCTCAAGTTTCCTTTCCGATATATTTCGGTTTATATTTTTTTTTACACACTAGAGGGTCGTAAAAGTCATCACCAATTATTATCAAAGAGAACACGACCTTTGAATTGGACGAAAGATTTTTTACAAGAGTTGGTCTAGAATGGGGTCACTTTGGCCACCGCTCCTCAAGATTCCTTTCCGATATATTTCGGTTTATATTTTTTTTCACACACTAGAGGCTCGTAAAAGTCATCACGAATTATTATCAAAGAGAACACGACCTTTGAATTGGACGAAAGATTTTTTACAAGAGTTGGTCTAGAATAGGGTCACTTTGGCCACCGCTCCTCAAGTTTCCTTTCCGATATATTTCGGTTTATATTTTTTTTCACACGCTAGAGGGTCATAAAGGTCATCACGAATTATTATTAAAGAGAACACGACCTTCGAATTGGACGAAAGATTTTTTACAAGAGTTGGTGTAGAATGGGGTCGATCTGACCATCGCTCCTCAAGTTTCTTTTCCGATATATTTCGGTTTATATTTTTTTTCACACACTAGAGGGTCGTAAAAGTCATCACGAATTATAATCAAAGAGAACACGACATTCGAATTGGACGAAAGATTTTTTACAAGAGTTGGTCTAGAATAGGGTCACTCTGACTACCGTTCCTCTAGTTTCCTTTCCGATATATTTCGGTTTATATATTTTTTCACATACTAGAGGGTCATAAAAGTCATCACGAATTATTATCAAAGAAAACACGACCTTCGAATTGGACGAAAGATTTTTTACAAGAGTTGGTCTAGAATCGGGTCGCTCTGAGCACCGTTCCTCAAGTTTCCTTTCAGATATATTTCGGTTCATATTTTTTATCACACACTAGAGGGTCATAAAAGTCATCACGAATTATTATTAAAGAGAACACGACCTTCGAATAGGACGAAAGATTTTTTACAAGAATTGGTCTAGAATGGGGTCGATCTGACCATCGCTCCTCAAGTTTCTTTTCCGATATATTTCGGTTTATATTTTTTTTCACACACTAGAGGGTCGTAAAATCATCACGAATTATTATCAAAGAGAACACGACATTCGAATTCGACGAAAGATTTTTACCAGTGTTGGTCTAGAATAAGGTCAATCTGACCACAGCTCCTCAAGTTTCCTTTCCGATATATTTCGGTTTATATTTTTTTCCACATACTAGAGGGTCATAAAAGTCATCACGAATTATTATCAAAGAGAACACGACCTTCGAATTGGACGAAAGCTTTTTTGCAAGAGTTGGTCTAGAATGGGGTCGCTCTGACCACCGCTCTTCAAGTTTCCTTTCCGATGTATTTCGGTTTATATTTTTTTCACACACTAGAGGCTCGTAAAAGTCATCTCGAATTATTATCAAAGAGAACACGACCTTCGAATTGGACGAAAGATTTTTTACAAGAGTTGGTCTAGAATGGGGTCGCTCTGACCACCGCTCCTCAAGTTTCCTTTCCGATATATTTCGGTTTATATTTTTTTCACATACTAGAGGGTCATAAAAGTCATCAGGAATTATTATCAAAGAGAACACGACCTTCGTATTGGACGAAAGATTTTTTACAAGAGTTGGTCTAGAATCGGGTCGCTCTGACCACCGTTCCTCAAGTTTCCTTTCCGATATATTTCGGTTTATATTTTTTTTCACATACTAGAGGGTCATAAAAGTCATCACGAATTATCATCAAAGAGAACACGACCTTCGAATTCAACGAAAGATTTTTTACAAGAGTTGGTCTAGAATGGGGTCGCTCTGACCACCGCTCCTCAAATTTCCTTTCCGATATATTTCGGTTTATATTTTTTTTCACACACTAGAGGGTCATAAAAGTCATCACGAATTATTATTAAAGAGAACACGACCTTCGAATTGGATGAAAGATTTTTTACAAGAGTTGGTCTAGAATCGGGTCGCTCTGAGCACCGTTCCTCAAGTTTCCTTTCCGATGTATTTCGGTTTATATTTTTTTTTACATACTAGAGGGTCGTAAAAGTCATCCCCAATTATTATCATAGAGAACACGACCTTCGAATTGGACGAAAGATTTTTTACCAGAGTTGGTCTAGAATAGGGTCAATCTGACCACGGCTTCTCAAGTTTCCTTTCCGATATATTTCGGTTTATATTTTTTTTCACACACTAGAGGATCATAAAAGTCATCACAAATTATTATCAAAGAGACCACGACCTTCGAATTGGACGAAAGATTTTTTACAAAAGTTGGTCTAGAATGGGGTCGCTCTGACCACCGCTTCTCAAGTTTCCTTTCCGATATATTTCGGTTTATATTTTTTTTCACATACTAGAGGGTCATAAAAGTCATCACAAATTATTATCAAAGAGAACACGACTTTCGAATTGGACGAACGATTTTTTACAAGAGTTGGTCTAGAATGGGGTCGATCTGACCATCGCTCCTCAAGTTTCTTTTCCGATATATTTCGGTTTATATTTTTTTTCACACACTAGAGGGTCATAAAAGTCATCACGAATTATTATTAAAGAGAACACGACCTTCGAATTGGGCGAAAGATATTTTACAAGAGTTGGTCTAGAATGGGGTCGATCTGACCATCGCTCCTCAAGTTTCTTTTCCGATATATTTCGGTTTATATTTTTTTTCACACACTAGAGAGTCGTAAAAGTCATCACGAATTATTATCAAAGAGAACACGACATTCGAATTGGACGAAAGATTTTTTACAAAAGTTGGTCTAGAATCGGGTCGCTCTGACCACCGCTCCTCAAGTTTCCTTTCCGATATATTTCGGTTTATATTTTTTTTTACACACTAGAGGGTCGTAAAAGTCATCACCAATTATTATAAAAGAGAACACGACCTTTGAATTGGACGAAAGATTTTTTACAAGAGTTGGTCTAGAATGGGGTCACTTTGGCGACCGCTCCTCAAGATTCCTTTCCGATATATTTCGGATTATATTTTTTTTCACACACTAGAGGCTCGTAAAAGTCATCACGAATTATTATCAAAGAGAACACGACCTTTGAATTGGACGAAAGATTTTTTACAAGAGTTGGTCTAGAATAGGGTCACTTTGACCACCGCTCCTCAAGTTTCCTTTCAGATATATTTCGGTTTATATTTTTTTTCACACACTAGGGGGTCATAAAAGTCATCACGAATTATTATTAAAGAGAACACGACCTTCGAATTGGACGAAAGATTTTTTACAAGAGTTGGTCTAGAATGGGGTCGATCTGACCATCGCTCCTCAAGTTTCTTTTCCGATATATTTCGGTTTATATTTTTTTTCACACACTAGAGGGTCGTAAAAGTCATCACGAATTATAATCAAAGAGAACACGACATTCGAATTGGACGAAAGATTTTTTACAAGAGTTGGTCTAGAATAGGGTCACTCTGACTACCGTTCCTCTAGTTTCCTTTCCGATATATTTCGGTTTATATATTTTTTCACATACTAGAGGGTCATAAAAGTCATCACGAATTATTATCAAAGAGAACACGACCTTCGAATTGGACGAAAGATTTTTTACAAGAGTTGGTCTAGAATCGGGTCGCTCTGACCACCGCTCCTCAAGTTTCCTTTCCGATATATTTCGGTTTATATTTTTTTTCACATACTAGAGGGTCATGAAAGTCATCACGAATTATTATCAAAGAGAACACGACCTTCGAATTGGACGAAAGCTTTTTTGCAAGAGTTGGTCTAGAATGGGGTCGCTCTGACCACCGCTCTTCAAGTTTCCTTTCCGATGTATTTCGGTTTATATTTTTTTCACACACTAGAGGCTCGTAAAAGTCATCTCGAATTATTATCAAAGAGAACACGACCTTCGAATTGGACGAAAGATTTTTTACAAGAGTTGGTCTAGAATGGGGTCGCTCTGACCACCGCTCCTCAAGTTTCCTTTCCGATATATTTCGGTTTATATTTTTTTCACATACTAGAGGGTCATAAAAGTCATCAGGAATTATTATCAAAGAGAACACCACCTTCGTATTGGACGAAAGATTTTTTACAAGAGTTGGTCTAGAATCGGGTCGCTCTGACCACCGTTCCTCAAGTTTCCTTTCCGATATATTTCGGTTTATATTTTTTTTCACATACTAGAGGGTCATAAAAGTCATCACGAATTATTATCAAAGAGAACACGACCTTCGAATTCAACGAAAGATTTTTTACAAGAGTTGGTCTAGAATGGGGTCGCTCTGACCACCGCTCCTCAAATTTCCTTTCCGATATATTTCGGTTTATATTTTTTTTCACACACTAGAGGGTCATGAAAGTCATCACGAATTATTATTAAAGAGAACACGACCTTCGAATTGGATGAAAGATTTTTTACAAGAGTTGGTCTAGAATCGGGTCGCTCTGAGCACCGTTCCTCAAGTTTCCTTTCCGATGTATTTCGGTTTATATTTTTTTTTACATACTAGAGGGTCGTAAAAGTCATCACCAATTATTATCATAGAGAACACGACCTTCGAATTGGACGAAAGATTTTTTACCAGAGTTGGTCTAGAATAGGGTCAATCTGACCACGGCTGCTCAAGTTTCCTTTCCGATATATTTCGGTTTATATTTTTTTTCACACACTAGAGGATTATAAAAGTCATCACAAATTATTATCAAAGAGACCACGACCTTCGAATTGGACGAAAGATTTTTTACAAAAGTTGGTCTAGAATGGGGTCGCTCTGACCACCGCTTCTCAAGTTTCCTTTCGATATATTTAGGTTTATATTTTTTTTCACATACTAGAGGGTCATAAAAGTAATCACAAATTATTGTCGAAGAGAACACGACCTTCGAATTCGACGAAAGATTTTTTACAAAAGTTGGTCTAGAATGGGGTCGCTCTGACTACGGCTTCTCAAGTTTCCTTTCCGATATATTTCGGTTTATATTTTTTTTCACACACTAGAGGGTCATAAAAGTCATCACGAATTATTATCATAGAGAACACGATCTTGGAATTGGACGAAAGATTTTTTACAAGAGTTGGTCTAGAATCGGGTCGCTCTGAGCACCGTTCCTCAAGTTTACTTTCAGATATATTTCGGTTTATATTTTTTATCACACACTAGAGGGTCATAAAAGTCATCACGAATTATTATTAAAGAGAACACGACCTTCGAATAGGACGAAAGATTTTTTACAAGAGTTGGTCTAGAATGGGGTCGATCTGACCATCGCTCCTCAAGTTTCTTTTCCGATATATTTCGGTTTATATTTTTTTTCACACACTAGAGGGTCGTAAAATCATCACGAATTATTATCAAAGAGAACACGACATTCGAATTCGACGAAAGATTTTTACCAGTGTTGGTCTAGAATAAGGTCAATCTGACCACCGCTCCTCAAGTTTCCTTTCCGATATATTTCGGTATATATTTTTTTCACATACTAGAGGGTCATAAAAGTCATCAGGAATTATTATCAAAGAGAACACGACCTTCGTATTGGACGAAAGATTTTTTACAAGAGTTGGTCTAGAATCGGGTCGCTGTGACCACCGTTCCTCAAGTTTCCTTTCCGATATATTTCGGTTTATATTTTTTTTCACATACTAGAGGGTCATAAAAGTCATCACGAATTATTATCAAAGAGAACACGACCTTCGAATTCAACGAAAGATTTTTTACAAGAGTTGGTCTAGAATGGGGTCGCTCTGACCACCGCTCCTCAAATTTCCTTTCCGATATATTTCGGTTTATATTTTTTTTCACACACTAGAGGGTCATAAAAGTTATCACGAATTATTATTAAAGAGAACACGACCTTCGAATTGGATGAAAGATTTTTCACAAGAGTTGGTCTAGAATCGGGTCGCTCTGAGCACTGTTCCTCAAGTTTCCTTTCCGATGTATTTCGGTTTATATTTTTTTTCACACACTAGAGGATCATAAAAGTCATCACAAATTATTATCAAAGAGACCACGACCTTCGAATTGGACGAAAGATTTTTTACAAAAGTTGGTCTAGAATGGGGTCGCTCTGACCACGGCTTCTCAAGTTTCCTTTCCGATATATTTCGGTTTATATTTTTTTTCACACACTAGAGGATCATAAAAGTCATCACAAATTATTATCAAAGAGACCACGACCTTCGAATTGGACGAAAGATTTTTTACAAAAGTTGGTCTAGAATGGGGTCGCTCTGACCACCGCTTCTCAAGTTTCCTTTCGATATATTTAGGTTTATATTTTTTTCACATACTAGAGGGTCATAAAAGTAATCACAAATTATTGTCGAAGAGAACACGACCTTCGAATTCGACGAAAGATTTTTTACAAAAGTTGGTCTAGAATGGGGTCGCTCTGACTACGGCTTCTCAAGTTTCCTTTCCGATATATTTCGGTTTATATTTTTTTTCACACACTAGAGGGTCATAAAAGTCATCACGAATTATTATCATAGAGAACACGACCTTGGAATTGGACGAAAGATTTTTTAGAAAAGTTGGTCTAGAATCGGGTCGCTCTGACCACCGCTCCTCAAGTTTCCTTTCCGATGTATTTCGGTTTATATTTTTTTTCACATACTAGAGGGTCGTAAAAGTTATCACGAATTATTATCAAAGAGAACACGACCTTCGAATTGGACGAAAGATTTTTTACAAGAGTTGGTCTAGAAAAGGGTCACTCTGACCACCGTTCCTCAAGTTTGCTTTCCGATATATTTCGGTTTATATATTTTTTCTTATACTAGAGGGTCGTAAAAGTCATCACGAATTATTATCAAAGAGAACACGACCTTCGAATTGGACGAAAAATTTTTTACAAGAGTTGGTCTAGAATAGAGTCACTCTGACCACCGTTCCTCAAGTTTCCTTTCCGATATATTTCGGTTTATATATTTTTTCTTATACTAGAGGGTCATAAAAGTCATCACAAATTATTATCAAAGAGAACACGACCTTCGAATTGGACGAAAGATTTTTTACAAAAGTTGGTGTAGAATCGGGTCGCTCTGACCACCGCTCCTCGAGTTTCCTTTCCGATATATTTCGGTTTATATATTTTTTCACAAACTAGAGGGTCATAAAAGTCATCACGAATTATTATCAAAGAGAACACGACCTTCGAATTGTACGAAAGATTTTTTACAAGAGTTGGTCTAGAATCGGGTCGCTCTGACCACCGCTCCTCAAGTTTCCTTTCCGATATATTTCGGTTTATATTTTTTTTCACATACTAGAGGGTCATAAAAGTCATCACGAATTATTATCAAAGAGAACACGACCTTCTAATTGGACGAAAGATTTTTTACAAGAGTTGGTCTAGAATCGGGTCGCTCTGACCACCGCTCCTCAAGTTTCCTTTACGATATATTTCGGTTTATATTTTTTTTCATATACTAGAGGGTCGTAAAAGTCATCACGAATGATTATCATAGAGAACACGACCTTCGAATTGTACGAAAGATTTTTTACAAGAGTTGGTCCAGAATGGGGTCGCTCTGACCACCGCTGCTCAGGTTTCCTTTCCGATATATTTCGGTTTATATATTTTTTGACACACTAGAGGGTCGTAAAAGTCATCACGAATTATTATCATAGAGAACACGACCTTCGAATTGGACGAAAGATTTTTTAGAAAAGTTGGTCTAGAATCGGGTCGCTCTTACCACCGCTCCTCAAGTTTCCTTTCCGATATATTTCGGTTTATATTTTTTTTCACACACTAGAGGGTCATAAAAGTCATCACGAATTATTATTAAACAGAACACGACCTTCGAATTGGACGAAAGATTTTTTACAAGAGTTGGTCTAGAATGGGGTCGCTCTGACCACCGCTCCTCAAGTTTGCTTTCCGATATATTTCGGTTTATATTTTTTTTCACACACTAGAGGGTCGTAAAAGTCATCACGAATTATTATAAAAAACAACACGACATTCGAATTTGCCGAAAGATTTTTTACAAAAGTTGGTCTAGAATGGGGTCGCTCTGACCACCGCTTCTCAAGTTTCCTTTCCGATATATTTCGGTTTATATTTTTTTTCACACACTAGAGGGTCGTAAAAGTCATCACGAATGATTATCATAGAGAACACGACCTTCGAATTGTACGAAAGATTTTTTACAAGAGTTGGTCTAGAATGGGGTCGCTCTGACCACCGCTGCTCAGGTTTCCTTTCCGATATATTTCGGTTTATATTTTTTTTCACATACTAGAGGGTCATAAAAGTCATCACGAATTATTATCAAAGAGAACACGACCTTCGAAATGGACGAAAGATTTTTTACAAAAGTTGGTCTAGAATGGGGTCGCTCTGACCATCGCTTCTCAAGTTTCCTTTCCGATATACTTCGGTTTATATTTTTTTTCACATACTAGAGGGTCGTAAAAGTTATCACGAATTATTATCAAAGAGAACACGACCTTCGAATTGGACGAAAGATTTTTTACAAGAGTTGGTCTAGAAAAGGGTCACTCTGACCACCGTTCCTCAAGTTTGCTTTCCGATATATTTCGGTTTATATATTTTTTCTTATACTAGAGGGTCGTAAAAGTCATCACGAATTATTATCAAAGAGAACACGACCTTCGAATTGGACGAAAAATTTTTTACAAGAGTTGGTCTAGAATAGAGTCACTCTGACCACCGTTCCTCAAGTTTCCTTTCCGATATATTTCGGTTTATATATTTTTTCTTATACTAGAGGGTCATAAAAGTCATCACAAATTATTATCAAAGAGAACACGACCTTCGAATTGGACGAAAGATTTTTTACAAAAGTTGGTGTAGAATCGGGTCGCTCTGACCACCGCTCCTCGAGTTTCCTTTCCGATATATTTCGGTTTATATATTTTTTCACAAACTAGAGGGTCATAAAAGTCATCACGAATTATTATCAAAGAGAACACGACCTTCGAATTGTACGAAAGATTTTTTACAAGAGTTGGTCTAGAATCGGGTCGCTCTGACCACCGCTCCTCAAGTTTCCTTTCCGATATATTTCGGTTTATATTTTTTTTCACATACTAGAGGGTCATAAAAGTCATCACGAATTATTATCAAAGAGAACACGACCTTCTAATTGGACGAAAGATTTTTTACAAGAGTTGGTCTAGAATCGGGTCGCTCTGACCACCGCTCCTCAAGTTTCCTTTACGATATATTTCGGTTTATATTTTTTTTCACATACTAGAGGGTCATAAAAGTCATCACGAATTATTATCAAAGAGAACACGACCTTCGAAATGGACGAAAGATTTTTTACAAAAGTTGGTCTAGAATGGGGTCGCTCTGACCATCGCTTCTCAAGTTTCCTTTCCGATATACTTCGGTTTATATTTTTTTTCACATACTAGAGGGTCGTAAAAGTTATCACGAATTATTATCAAAGAGAACACGACCTTCGAATTGGACGAAAGATTTTTTACAAGAGTTGGTCTAGAAAAGGGTCACTCTGACCACCGTTCCTCAAGTTTGCTTTCCGATATATTTCGGTTTATATATTTTTTCTTATACTAGAGGGTCGTAAAAGTCATCACGAATTATTATCAAAGAGAACACGACCTTCGAATTGTACGAAAGATTTTTTACAAGAGTTGGTCTAGAATGGGGTCGCTCTGACCACCGCTGCTCAGGTTTCCTTTCCGATATATTTCGGTTTATATTTTTTTTCACATACTAGAGGGTCATAAAAGTCATCACGAATTATTATCAAAGAGAACACGACCTTCGAAATGGACGAAAGATTTTTTACAAAAGTTGGTCTAGTATGGGGTCGCTCTGACCATCGCTTCTCAAGTTTCCTTTCCGATATACTTCGGTTTATATTTTTTTTCACATACTAGAGGGTCATAAAAGTCATCACGAATTATTATTAAAGAGTACACGACCTTGGAATTGGACGAAAGATTTTTTACAAGAGTTGGTCTAGAATAGGGTCACTCTGACCACCGTTCCTCAAGTTTGCTTTCCGATATATTTCGGTTTATATATTTTTTCTTATACTAGAGGGTCGTAAAAGTCATCACGAATTATTATCAAAGAGAACACGACCTTCGAATTGGACGAAAAATTTTTTACAAGAGTTGGTCTAGAATAGAGTCACTCTGACCCCCGTTCCTCAAGTTTCCTTTCCGATATATTTCGGTTTATATATTTTTTCTTATACTAGAGGGTCATAAAAGTCATCACAAATTATTATCAAAGAGAACACGACCTTCGAATTGGACGAAAGATTTTTTACAAAAGTTGGTCTAGAATCGGGTCGCTATGACCACCGCTCCTCGAGTTTCCTTTCCGATATATTTCGGTTTATATTTTTTTTCACACACTAGAGGGTCGTAAAAGTCATCACGAATTTTTATCATAGAGAACACGACCTTCGAATTGGACGAAAGATTTTTTACCAGAGTTGGTCTAGAACAGGGTCAATCTGACCACCGCTCCGCAAGTTCCCTTTCCGATATATTTCGGTTTATATATTTTTTCACACACTGGAGGGTCATAAAAGTCATCACGAATTATTATTAAAGAGAACACGACCTTCGAATTGGACGAAAGATTTTTTACAAGAGTTGGTCTAGAATGGGGTCGCTCTGACCACCGCTCCTCAAGTTTCCTTTCCGATATATTTCGGTTCATATTTTTTTTCACATATTAGAGGGTCATAAAAGTCATCACGAATTATTATCAAAGAGAAGACGACCTTCGAATTGGACGAAAGATTTTTTACAAGAGTTGGTCTAGAATCGGGTCGCTCTGACCACCGCTCCTCAAGTTTCCTTTCCGATATATTTCGGTTTATATTTTTTTTCACATATTAGAGGGTCATAAAAGTCATCACGAATTATTATCAAAGAGAAGACGACCTTCGAATTGGACGAAAGATTTTTTACAAGAGTTGGTCTAGAATCGGGTCGCTCTGACCACCGCTCCTCAAGTTTCCTTTCCGATATATTTCGGTTTATATTTTTTTTCACATACTAGAGGGTCATAAAAGTCATCACGAATCATTATCAAAGAGAACACGACCTTCTAATTGGACGAAAGACTTTTTACAAGAGTTGGTCTAGAATCGGGTCGCTCTGACCACCGCTCCTCAAGTTTCCTTTCCGATATATTTCGGTTTATATATATTTTTTCTTATACTAGAGGGTCTTAAAAGTCATCACGAATTATTATCAAAGAGAACACGACCTTCGAATTGGACGAAAGATTTTTTACAAAAGTTGGTCTAGAATGGGGTCGGTCTGACCACCGCTTCTCAAGTTTCCTTTCCGATATATTTCGGTTTATATATTTTTTCACACACTAGAGGGTCATAAAAGTCATCACGAATTATTATCAAAGAGAACACGACCTTCGAATTGTACGAAAGATTTTTTACAAGAGTTGGTCTAGAATCGGGTCGCTCTGACCACGGCTCCTCAAGTTTCCTTTCCGATATATTTCGGTTTATATTTTTTTTCACATACTAGAGGGTCATAAAAGTCATCACGAATTATTATCAAAGAGAACACGACCTTCTAATTGGACGAAAGATTTTTTACAAGAGTTGGTCTAGAATGGGGTCGCTCTGACCACCGCTCCTCAAGTTTCCTTTCCGATATATTTCGGTTCATATTTTTTTTCACATACTAGAGGGTCATAAAAGTCATCACGAATTATTATCAAAGAGAACACGACCTTCGAATTGGACGAAATATTTTTTACAAAAGTTGGTCTAGAATGGGGTCTTTCTGACTACCGCTTCTCAAGTTTCCTTTCCGATATATTTCGGTTTATATATTTTTTCCCACACTAGAGGGTCATAAAAGTCATCACGAATTATTATCAAAGAGAAGACGACCTTCGAATTGGACGAAAGATTTTTTACAAGAGTTGGTCTAGAATCGGGTCGCTCTGACCACCGCTCCTCAAGTTTCCTTTCCGATATATTTCGGTTTATATTTTTTTTCACATATTAGAGGGTCATAAAAGTCATCACGAATTATTATCAAAGAGAAGACGACCTTCGAATTGGACGAAAGATTTTTTACAAGAGTTGGTCTAGAATCGGGTCGCTCTGACCACCGCTCCTCAAGTTTCCTTTCCGATATATTTCGGTTTATATTTTTTTTCACATACTAGAGGGTCATAAAAGTCATCACGAATCATTATCAAAGAGAACACGACCTTCTAATTGGACGAAAGACTTTTTACAAGAGTTGGTCTAGAATCGGGTCGCTCTGACCACCGCTCCTCAAGTTTCCTTTCCGATATATTTCGGTTTATATATTTTTTCTTATACTAGAGGGTCTTAAAAGTCATCACGAATTATTATCAAAGAGAACACGACCTTCGAATTGGACGAAAGATTTTTTACAAAAGTTGGTCTAGAATGGGGTCGGTCTGACCACCGCTTCTCAAGTTTCCTTTCCGATATATTTCGGTTTATATATTTTTTCACACACTAGAGGGTCATAAAAGTCATCACGAATTATTATCAAAGAGAACACGACCTTCGAATTGTACGAAAGATTTTTTACAAGAGTTGGTCTAGAATCGGGTCGCTCTGACCACGGCTCCTCAAGTTTCCTTTCCAATATATTTCGGTTTATATTTTTTTTCACATACTAGAGGGTCATAAAAGTCATCACGAATTATTATCAAAGAGAACACGACCTTCGAATTCAACGAAAGATTTTTTACAAGAGTTGGTCTAGAATGGGGTCGCTCTGACCACCGCTCCTCAAATTTCCTTTCCGATATATTTCGGTTTATATTTTTTTTCACACACTAGAGGGTCATAAAAGTTATCACGAATTATTATTAAAGAGAACACGACCTTCGAATTGGATGAAAGATTTTTCACAAGAGTTGGTCTAGAATCGGGTCGCTCTGAGCACTGTTCCTCAAGTTTCCTTTCCGATGTATTTCGGTTTATATTTTTTTTCACACACTAGAGGATCATAAAAGTCATCACAAATTATTATCAAAGAGACCACGACCTTCGAATTGGACGAAAGATTTTTTACAAAAGTTGGTCTAGAATGGGGTCGCTCTGACCACGGCTTCTCAAGTTTCCTTTCCGATATATTTCGGTTTATATTTTTTTTCACACACTAGAGGATCATAAAAGTCATCACAAATTATTATCAAAGAGACCACGACCTTCGAATTGGACGAAAGATTTTTTACAAAAGTTGGTCTAGAATGGGGTCGCTCTGACCACCGCTTCTCAAGTTTCCTTTCGATATATTTAGGTTTATATTTTTTTCACATACTAGAGGGTCATAAAAGTGATCACAAATTATTGTCGAAGAGAACACGACCTTCGAATTCGACGAAAGATTTTTTACAAAAGTTGGTCTAGAATGGGGTCGCTCTGACTACGGCTTCTCAAGTTTCCTTTCCGATATATTTCGGTTTATATTTTTTTTCACACACTAGAGGGTCATAAAAGTCATCACGAATTATTATCATAGAGAACACGACCTTGGAATTGGACGAAAGATTTTTTAGAAAAGTTGGTCTAGAATCGGGTCGCTCTGACCACCGCTCCTCAAGTTTCCTTTCCGATGTATTTCGGTTTATATTTTTTTTCACATACTAGAGGGTCGTAAAAGTTATCACGAATTATTATCAAAGAGAACACGACCTTCGAATTGGACGAAAGATTTTTTACAAGAGTTGGTCTAGAAAAGGGTCACTCTGACCACCGTTCCTCAAGTTTGCTTTCCGATATATTTCGGTTTATATATTTTTTCTTATACTAGAGGGTCGTAAAAGTCATCACGAATTATTATCAAAGAGAACACGACCTTCGAATTGGACGAAAATTTTTTTACAAGAGTTGGTCTAGAATAGAGTCACTCTGACCACCGTTCCTCAAGTTTCCTTTCCGATATATTTCGGTTTATATATTTTTTCTTATACTAGAGGGTCATAAAAGTCATCACAAATTATTATCAAAGAGAACACGACCTTCGAATTGGACGAAAGATTTTTTACAAAAGTTGGTGTAGAATCGGGTCGCTCTGACCACCGCTCCTCGAGTTTCCTTTCCGATATATTTCGGTTTATATATTTTTTCACAAACTAGAGGGTCATAAAAGTCATCACGAATTATTATCAAAGAGAACACGACCTTCTAATTGGACGAAAGATTTTTTACAAGAGTTGGTCTAGAATCGGGTCGCTCTGACCACCGCTCCTCAAGTTTCCTTTACGATATATTTCGGTTTATATTTTTTTTCATATACTAGAGGGTCGTAAAAGTCATCACGAATTATTATCATAGAAACACGACCTTCGAATTGGACGAAAGATTTTTTAGAATAGTTGGTCTAGAATCGGGTCGCTCTGACCACCGCTCCTCAAGTTTCCTTTCCTATATATTTCGGTTTATATATTTTTTGACACACTAGAGGGTCGTAAAAGTCATCACGAATTATTATCATAGAGAACACGACCTTCGAATTGGACGAAAGATTTTTTAGAAAAGTTGGTCTAGAATCGGGTCGCTCTTACCACCGCTCCTCAAGTTTCCTTTCCGATATATTTCGGTTTATATTTTTTTTCACACACTAGAGGGTCATAAAAGTCATCACGAATTATTATTAAACAGAACACGACCTTCGAATTGGACGAAAGATTTTTTACAAGAGTTGGTCTAGAATGGGGTCGCTCTGACCACCGCTCCTCAAGTTTGCTTTCCGATATATTTCGGTTTATATTTTTTTTCACACACTAGAGGGTCATAAAAGTCATCACGAATTATTATAAAAAACAACACGACATTCGAATTTGCCGAAAGATTTTTTACCAGAGTTGGTCTAGAATAAGGTCACTCTGACCACCGCTCCTCAAGTTTCCTTTCCGATATATTTCGGTTTATATTTTTTTTCACATACTAGAGGGTCGTAAAAGTCATCACGAATTATTATCATAGAGAACACGACCTTCGAATTGTACGAAAGATTTTTTACAAGAGTTGGTCCAGAATGGGGTCGCTCTGACCACCGCTGCTCAGGTTTCCTTTCCGATATATTTCGGTTTATATATTTTTTGACACACTAGAGGGTCGTAAAAGTCATCACGAATTATTATCATAGAGAACACGACCTTCGAATTGGACGAAAGATTTTTTAGAAAAGTTGGTCTAGAATCGGGTCGCTCTTACCACCGCTCCTCAAGTTTCCTTTCCGATATATTTCGGTTTATATTTTTTTTCACACACTAGAGGGTCATAAAAGTCATCACGAATTATTATTAAACAGAACACGACCTTCGAATTGGACGAAAGATTTTTTACAAGAGTTGGTCTAGAATGGGGTCGCTCTGACCACCGCTCCTCAAGTTTGCTTTCCGATATATTTCGGTTTATATTTTTTTTCACACACTAGAGGGTCGTAAAAGTTATCACGAATTATTATAAAAAACAACACGACATTCGAATTTGCCGAAAGATTTTTTACAAAAGTTGGTCTAGAATGGGGTCGCTCTGACCACCGCTTCTCAAGTTTCCTTTCCGATATATTTCGGTTTATATTTTTTTTCACACACTAGAGGGTCGTAAAAGTCATCACGAATGATTATCATAGAGAACACGACCTTCGAATTGTACGAAAGATTTTTTACAAGAGTTGGTCTAGAATGGGGTCGCTCTGACCACCGCTGCTCAGGTTTCCTTTCCGATATATTTCGGTTTATATTTTTTTTCACATACTAGAGGGTCATAAAAGTCATCACGAATTATTATCAAAGAGAACACGACCTTCGAAATGGACGAAAGATTTTTTACAAAAGTTGGTCTAGAATGGGGTCGCTCTGACCATCGCTTCTCAAGTTTCCTTTCCGATATACTTCGGTTTATATTTTTTTTCACATACTAGAGGGTCATAAAAGTCATCACGAATTATTATTAAAGAGTACACGACCTTGGAATTGGACGAAAGATTTTTTACAAGAGTTGGTCTAGAATAGGGTCACTCTGACCACCGTTCCTCAAGTTTGCTTTCCGATATATTTCGGTTTATATATTTTTTCTTATACTAGAGGGTCGTAAAAGTCATCACGAATTATTATCAAAGAGAACACGACCTTCGAATTGGACGAAAAATTTTTCACAAGAGTTGGTCTAGAATAGAGTCACTCTGACCCCCGTTCCTCAAGTTTCCTTTCCGATATATTTCGGTTTATATATTTTTTCTTATACTAGAGGGTCATAAAAGTCATCACAAATTATTATCAAAGAGAACACGACCTTCGAATTGGACGAAAGATTTTTTACAAAAGTTGGTCTAGAATCGGGTCGCTATGACCACCGCTCCTCGAGTTTCCTTTCCGATATATTTCGGTTTATATTTTTTTTCACACACTAGAGGGTCGTAAAAGTCATCACGAATTTTTATCATAGAGAACACGACCTTCGAATTGGACGAAAGATTTTTTACCAGAGTTGGTCTAGAACAGGGTCAATCTGACCACCGCTCCGCAAGTTCCCTTTCCGATATATTTCGGTTTATATATTTTTTCACACACTGGAGGGTCATAAAAGTCATCACGAATTATTATTAAAGAGAACACGACCTTCGAATTGGACGAAAGATTTTTTACAAGTGTTGGTCTAGAATGGGGTCGCTCTGACCACCGCTCCTCAAGTTTCCTTTCCGATATATTTCGGTTCATATTTTTTTTCACATATTAGAGGGTCATAAAAGTCATCACGAATTATTATCAAAGAGAAGACGACCTTCGAATTGGACGAAAGATTTTTTACAAGAGTTGGTCTAGAATCGGGTCGCTCTGACCACCGCTCCTCAAGTTTCCTTTCCGATATATTTCGGTTTATATTTTTTTTCACATATTAGAGGGTCATAAAAGTCATCACGAATTATTATCAAAGAGAAGACGACCTTCGAATTGGACGAAAGATTTTTTACAAGAGTTGGTCTAGAATCGGGTCGCTCTGACCACCGCTCCTCAAGTTTCCTTTCCGATATATTTCGGTTTATATTTTTTTTCACATACTAGAGGGTCATAAAAGTCATCACGAATCATTATCAAAGAGAACACGACCTTCTAATTGGACGAAAGACTTTTTACAAGAGTTGGTCTAGAATCGGGTCGCTCTGACCACCGCTCCTCAAGTTTCCTTTCCGATATATTTCGGTTTATATATATTTTTTCTTATACTAGAGGGTCTTAAAAGTCATCACGAATTATTATCAAAGAGAACACGACCTTCGAATTGGACGAAAGATTTTTTACAAAAGTTGGTCTAGAATGGGGTCGGTCTGACCACCGCTTCTCAAGTTTCCTTTCCGATATATTTCGGTTTATATATTTTTTCACACACTAGAGGGTCATAAAAGTCATCACGAATTATTATCAAAGAGAACACGACCTTCGAATTGGACGAAAGATTTTTTACAAAAGTTGGTGTAGAATCGGGTCGCTCTGACCACCGCTCCTCAAGTTTGCTTTCCGATATATTTCGGTTTATATATTTTTTCTTATACTAGAGGGTCGTAAAAGTCATCACGAATTATTATCAAAGAGAACACGACCTTCGAATTGGACGAAAATTTTTTTACAAGAGTTGGTCTAGAATAGAGTCACTCTGACCACCGTTCCTCAAGTTTCCTTTCCGATATATTTCGGTTTATATATTTTTTCTTATACTAGAGGGTCATAAAAGTCATCACAAATTATTATCAAAGAGAACACGACCTTCGAATTGGACGAAAGATTTTTTACAAAAGTTGGTGTAGAATCGGGTCGCTCTGACCACCGCTCCTCGAGTTTCCTTTCCGATATATTTCGGTTTATATATTTTTTCACAAACTAGAGGGTCATAAAAGTCATCACGAATTATTATCAAAGAGAACACGACCTTCTAATTGGACGAAAGATTTTTTACAAGAGTTGGTCTAGAATCGGGTCGCTCTGACCACCGCTCCTCAAGTTTCCTTTACGATATATTTCGGTTTATATTTTTTTTCATATACTAGAGGGTCGTAAAAGTCATCACGAATTATTATCATAGAAACACGACCTTCGAATTGGACGAAAGATTTTTTAGAATAGTTGGTCTAGAATCGGGTCGCTCTGACCACCGCTCCTCAAGTTTCCTTTCCGATATATTTCGGTTTATATATTTTTTGACACACTAGAGGGTCGTAAAAGTCATCACGAATTATTATCATAGAGAACACGACCTTCGAATTGGACGAAAGATTTTTTAGAAAAGTTGGTCTAGAATCGGGTCGCTCTTACCACCGCTCCTCAAGTTTCCTTTCCGATATATTTCGGTTTATATTTTTTTTCACACACTAGAGGGTCATAAAAGTCATCACGAATTATTATTAAACAGAACACGACCTTCGAATTGGACGAAAGATTTTTTACAAGAGTTGGTCTAGAATGGGGTCGCTCTGACCACCGCTCCTCAAGTTTGCTTTCCGATATATTTCGGTTTATATTTTTTTTCACACACTAGAGGGTCATAAAAGTCATCACGAATTATTATAAAAAACAACACGACATTCGAATTTGCCGAAAGATTTTTTACCAGAGTTGGTCTAGAATAAGGTCACTCTGACCACCGCTCCTCAAGTTTCCTTTCCGATATATTTCGGTTTATATTTTTTTTCACATACTAGAGGGTCGTAAAAGTCATCACGAATGATTATCATAGAGAACACGACCTTCGAATTGTACGAAAGATTTTTTACAAGAGTTGGTCCAGAATGGGGTCGCTCTGACCACCGCTGCTCAGGTTTCCTTTCCGATATATTTCGGTTTATATATTTTTTGACACACTAGAGGGTCGTAAAAGTCATCACGAATTATTATCATAGAGAACACGACCTTCGAATTGGACGAAAGATTTTTTAGAAAAGTTGGTCTAGAATCGGGTCGCTCTTACCACCGCTCCTCAAGTTTCCTTTCCGATATATTTCGGTTTATATTTTTTTTCACACACTAGAGGGTCATAAAAGTCATCACGAATTATTATTAAACAGAACACGACCTTCGAATTGGACGAAAGATTTTTTACAAGAGTTGGTCTAGAATGGGGTCGCTCTGACCACCGCTCCTCAAGTTTGCTTTCCGATATATTTCGGTTTATATTTTTTTTCACACACTAGAGGGTCGTAAAAGTCATCACGAATTATTATAAAAAACAACACGACATTCGAATTTGCCGAAAGATTTTTTACAAAAGTTGGTCTAGAATGGGGTCGCTCTGACCACCGCTTCTCAAGTTTCCTTTCCGATATATTTCGGTTTATATTTTTTTTCACACACTAGAGGGTCGTAAAAGTCATCACGAATGATTATCATAGAGAACACGACCTTCGAATTGTACGAAAGATTTTTTACAAGAGTTGGTCTAGAATGGGGTCGCTCTGACCACCGCTGCTCAGGTTTCCTTTCCGATATATTTCGGTTTATATTTTTTTTCACATACTAGAGGGTCATAAAAGTCATCACGAATTATTATCAAAGAGAACACGACCTTCGAAATGGACGAAAGATTTTTTACAAAAGTTGGTCTAGAATGGGGTCGCTCTGACCATCGCTTCTCAAGTTTCCTTTCCGATATACTTCGGTTTATATTTTTTTTCACATACTAGAGGGTCATAAAAGTCATCACGAATTATTATTAAAGAGTACACGACCTTGGAATTGGACGAAAGATTTTTTACAAGAGTTGGTCTAGAATAGGGTCACTCTGACCACCGTTCCTCAAGTTTGCTTTCCGATATATTTCGGTTTATATATTTTTTCTTATACTAGAGGGTCGTAAAAGTCATCACGAATTATTATCAAAGAGAACACGACCTTCGAATTGGACGAAAAATTTTTCACAAGAGTTGGTCTAGAATAGAGTCACTCTGACCCCCGTTCCTCAAGTTTCCTTTCCGATATATTTCGGTTTATATATTTTTTCTTATACTAGAGGGTCATAAAAGTCATCACAAATTATTATCAAAGAGAACACGACCTTCGAATTGGACGAAAGATTTTTTACAAAAGTTGGTCTAGAATCGGGTCGCTATGACCACCGCTCCTCGAGTTTCCTTTCCGATATATTTCGGTTTATATTTTTTTTCACACACTAGAGGGTCGTAAAAGTCATCACGAATTTTTATCATAGAGAACACGACCTTCGAATTGGACGAAAGATTTTTTACCAGAGTTGGTCTAGAACAGGGTCAATCTGACCACCGCTCCGCAAGTTCCCTTTCCGATATATTTCGGTTTATATATTTTTTCACACACTGGAGGGTCATAAAAGTCATCACGAATTATTATTAAAGAGAACACGACCTTCGAATTGGACGAAAGATTTTTTACAAGAGTTGGTCTAGAATGGGGTCGCTCTGACCACCGCTCCTCAAGTTTCCTTTCCGATATATTTCGGTTCATATTTTTTTTCACATATTAGAGGGTCATAAAAGTCATCACGAATTATTATCAAAGAGAAGACGACCTTCGAATTGGACGAAAGATTTTTTACAAGAGTTGGTCTAGAATCGGGTCGCTCTGACCACCGCTCCTCAAGTTTCCTTTCCGATATATTTCGGTTTATATTTTTTTTCACATATTAGAGGGTCATAAAAGTCATCACGAATTATTATCAAAGAGAAGACGACCTTCGAATTGGACGAAAGATTTTTTACAAGAGTTGGTCTAGAATCGGGTCGCTCTGACCACCGCTCCTCAAGTTTCCTTTCCGATATATTTCGGTTTATATTTTTTTTCACATACTAGAGGGTCATAAAAGTCATCACGAATCATTATCAAAGAGAACACGACCTTCTAATTGGACGAAAGACTTTTTACAAGAGTTGGTCTAGAATCGGGTCGCTCTGACCACCGCTCCTCAAGTTTCCTTTCCGATATATTTCGGTTTATATATATTTTTTCTTATACTAGAGGGTCTTAAAAGTCATCACGAATTATTATCAAAGAGAACACGACCTTCGAATTGGACGAAAGATTTTTTACAAAAGTTGGTCTAGAATGGGGTCGGTCTGACCACCGCTTCTCAAGTTTCCTTTCCGATATATTTCGGTTTATATATTTTTTCACACACTAGAGGGTCATAAAAGTCATCACGAATTATTATCAAAGAGAACACGACCTTCGAATTGGACGAAAGATTTTTTACAAGAGTTGGTCTAGAATCGGGTCGCTCTGACCACCGCTCCTCAAGTTTCCTTTCCGATATATTTCGGTTTATATTTTTTTTCACATACTAGAGGGTCATAAAAGTCATCACGAATCATTATCAAAGAGAACACGACCTTCTAATTGGACGAAAGACTTTTTACAAGAGTTGGTCTAGAATCGGGTCGCTCTGACCACCGCGCCTCAAGTTTCCTTTCCGATATATTTCGGTTTATATATTTTTTCTTATACTAGAGGGTCTTAAAAGTCATCACGAATTATTATCAAAGAGAACACGACCTTCGAATTGGACGAAAGATTTTTTACAAAAGTTGGTCTAGAATGCGGTCGGTCTGACCACCGCTTCTCAAGTTTCCTTTCCGATATATTTCGGTTTATATATTTTTTCACACACTAGAGGTTCATAAAAGTCATCACGAATTATTATCAAAGAGAACACGACCTTCGAATTGTACGAAAGATTTTTTACAAGAGTTGGTCTAGAATGGGGTCGCTCTGACCACCGCTCCTCAAGTTTCCTTTCCGATATATTTCGGTTCATATTTTTTTTCACATATTAGAGGGTCATAAAAGTCATCACGAATTATTATCAAAGAGAAGACGACCTTCGAATTGGACGAAAGATTTTTTACAAGAGTTGGTCTAGAATCGGGTCGCTCTGACCACCGCTCCTCAAGTTTCCTTTCCGATATATTTCGGTTTATATTTTTTTTCACATATTAGAGGGTCATAAAAGTCATCACGAATTATTATCAAAGAGAACACGACCTTCTAATTGGACGAAAGATTTTTTACAAGAGTTGGTCTAGAATGGGGTCGCTCTGACCACCGCTCCTCAAGTTTCCTTTCCGATATATTTCGGTTCATATTTTTTTTCACATACTAGAGGGTCATAAAAGTCATCACGAATTATTATCAAAGAGAACACGACCTTCGAATTGGACGAAATATTTTTTACAAAAGTTGGTCTAGAATGGGGTCTTTCTGACTACCGCTTCTCAAGTTTCCTTTCCGATATATTTCGGTTTATATATTTTTTCCCACACTAGAGGGTCATAAAAGTCATCACGAATTATTATCAAAGAGAAGACGACCTTCGAATTGGACGAAAGATTTTTTACAAGAGTTGGTCTAGAATCGGGTCGCTCTGACCACCGCTCCTCAAGTTTCCTTTCCGATATATTTCGGTTTATATTTTTTTTCACATATTAGAGGGTCATAAAAGTCATCACGAATTATTATCAAAGAGAAGACGACCTTCGAATTGGACGAAAGATTTTTTACAAGAGTTGGTCTAGAATCGGGTCGCTCTGACCACCGCTCCTCAAGTTTCCTTTCCGATATATTTCGGTTTATATTTTTTTTCACATACTAGAGGGTCATAAAAGTCATCACGAATCATTATCAAAGAGAACACGACCTTCTAATTGGACGAAAGACTTTTTACAAGAGTTGGTCTAGAATCGGGTCGCTCTGACCACCGCGCCTCAAGTTTCCTTTCCGATATATTTCGGTTTATATATTTTTTCTTATACTAGAGGGTCTTAAAAGTCATCACGAATTATTATCAAAGAGAACACGACCTTCGAATTGGACGAAAGATTTTTTACAAAAGTTGGTCTAGAATGGGGTCGGTCTGACCACCGCTTCTCAAGTTTCCTTTCCGATATATTTCGGTTTATATATTTTTTCACACACTAGAGGTTCATAAAAGTCATCACGAATTATTATCAAAGAGAACACGACCTTCGAATTGTACGAAAGATTTTTTACAAGAGTTGGTCTAGAATCGGGTCGCTCTGACCACGGCTCCTCAAGTTTCCTTTCCGATATATTTCGGTTTATATTTTTTTTCACATACTAGAGGGTCATAAAAGTCATCACGAATTATTATCAAAGAGAACACGACCTTCTAATTGGACGAAAGATTTTTTACAAGAGTTGGTCTAGAATGGGGTCGCTCTGACCACCGCTCCTCAAGTTTCCTTTCCGATATATTTCGGTTCATATTTTTTTTCACATACTAGAGGGTCATAAAAGTCATCACGAATTATTATCAAAGAGAACACGACCTTCGAATTGGACGAAATATTTTTTACAAAAGTTGGTCTAGAATGGGGTCTTTCTGACTACCGCTTCTCAAGTTTCCTTTCCGATATATTTCGGTTTATATATTTTTTCCCACACTAGAGGGTCATAAAAGTCATCACGAATTATTATCAAAGAGAAGACGACCTTCGAATTGGACGAAAGATTTTTTACAAGAGTTGGTCTAGAATCGGGTCGCTCTGACCACCGCTCCTCAAGTTTCCTTTCCGATATATTTCGGTTTATATTTTTTTTCACATATTAGAGGGTCATAAAAGTCATCACGAATTATTATCAAAGAGAAGACGACCTTCGAATTGGACGAAAGATTTTTTACAAGAGTTGGTCTAGAATCGGGTCGCTCTGACCACCGCTCCTCAAGTTTCCTTTCCGATATATTTCGGTTTATATTTTTTTTCACATACTAGAGGGTCATAAAAGTCATCACGAATTATTATCAAAGAGAACACGACCTTCTAATTGGACGAAAGACTTTTTACAAGAGTTGGTCTAGAATCGGGTCGCTCTGACCACCGCTCCTCAAGTTTCCTTTCCGATATATTTCGGTTTATATATTTTTTCTTATACTAGAGGGTCTTAAAAGTCATCACGAATTATTATCAAAGAGAACACGACCTTCGAATTGGATGAAAGATTTTTTACAAAAGTTGGTCTAGAATGGGGTCGGTCTGACCACCGCTTCTCAAGTTTCCTTTCCGATATATTTCGGTTTATATATTTTTTCACACACTAGAGGGTCATAAAAGTCATCACGAATTATTATCAAAGAGAACACGACCTTCGAATTGTACGAAAGATTTTTTACAAGAGTTGGTCTAGAATCGGGTCGCTCTGACCACGGCTCCTCAAGTTTCCTTTCCGATATATTTCGGTTTATATTTTTTTTCACATACTAGAGGGTCATAAAAGTCATCACGAATTATTATCAAATAGAACACGACCTTCTAATTGGACGAAAGATTTTTTACAAGAGTTGGTCTAGAATGGGGTCGCTCTGACCACCGCTCCTCAAGTTTCCTTTCCGATATATTTCGGTTCATATTTTTTTTCACATACTAGAGGGTCATAAAAGTCATCACGAATTATTATCAAAGAGAACACGACCTTCGAATTGGACGAAATATTTTTTACAAAAGTTGGTCTAGAATGGGGTCTTTCTGACTACCGCTTCTCAAGTTTCCTTTTCGATATATTTCGGTTTATATATTTTTTCCCACACTAGAGGGTCATAAAAGTCATCACGAATTATTATCGAAGAGAAGACGACCTTCGAATTGGACGAAAGATTTTTTACAAGAGTTGGTCTAGAATCGGGTCGCTCTGACCACCGCTCCTCAAGTTTCCTTTCCGATATATTTCGGTTTATATTTTTTTTCACATATTAGAGGGTCATAAAAGTCATCACGAATTATTATCAAAGAGAAGACGACCTTCGAATTGGACGAAAGATTTTTTACAAGAGTTGGTCTAGAATCGGGTCGCTCTGACCACCGCTCCTCAAGTTTCCTTTCCGATATATTTCGGTTTATATTTTTTTTCACATACTAGAGGGTCATAAAAGTCATCACGAATTATTATCAAAGAGAACACGACCTTCTAATTGGACGAAAGACTTTTTACAAGAGTTGGTCTAGAATCGGGTCGCTCTGGCCACCGCTCCTCAAGTTTCCTTTCCGATATATTTCGGTTTATATATTTTTTCTTATACTAGAGGGTCTTAAAAGTCATCACGAATTATTATCAAAGAGAACATGACCTTCGAATTGGACGAAAGATTTTTTACAAAAGTTGGTCTAGAATGGGGTCGGTCTGACCACCGCTTCTCAAGTTTCCTTTCCGATATATTTCGGTTTATATATTTTTTCACACACTAGAGGGTCATAAAAGTCATCACGAATTATTATCAAAGAGAACACGACCTTCGAATTGTACGAAAGATTTTTTACAAGAGTTGGTCTAGAATCGGGTCGCTCTGACCACGGCTCCTCACGTTTCCTTTCCGATATATTTCGGTTTATATTTTTTTTCACATACAAGAGGGTCATAAAAGTCATCACGAATTATTATCAAAGAGAACACGACCTTCTAATTGGACGAAAGATTTTTTACAAGAGTTGGTCTAGAATCGGGTCGCTCTGACCACCGCTCCTCAAGTTTCCTTTCCGATATATTACGGTTTATATTTTTTTTCACATACTAGAGGGTCATAAAAGTCATCACGAATTATTATCAAAGAGAACACGACCTTCTAATTGGACGAAAGATTTTTTACAAGAGTTGGTGTAGAATCGGGTCGCTCTGACCACCGCTCCTCAAGTTTCCTTTCCGATATATTTCGGTTTATATATTTTTTCACGTACTAGAGGGTCATAAAAGTCATCACGAATTATTATCAAAGAGAACACGACCTTCGAATTGGACGAAACATTTTTTACAAAATTTGGTCTAGAATGGGGTCGCTCTGACCACCACTTCTCAAGTTTCCTTTCCGATATATTTCGGTTCATATATTTTTTCACACACTAGAGGGTCATAAAAATCATCACAAATTATTATCAAAGAGAACACGACCTTCGAATTGGACGAAAGATTTTTTACAAGAGTTGGTCTAGAATGGGGTCGCTCTGACCACCGCTCCTCAAGTTTCCTTTCCGATATATTTCGGTTCATATTTTTTTTCACATACTAGAGGGTCATAAAAGTCATCACGAATTATTATCAAAGAGAAGACGACCTTCGAATTGGACGAAAGATTTTTTACAAAAGTTGGTCTAGAATCGGGTCGCTATGACCACCGCTCCTCGAGTTTCCTTTCCGATATATTTCGGTTTATATTTTTTTTCACACACTAGAGGGTCGTAAAAGTCATCACGAATTTTTATCATAGAGAACACGACCTTCGAATTGGACGAAAGATTTTTTACCAGAGTTGGTCTAGAACAGGGTCAATCTGACCACCGCTCCGCAAGTTCCCTTTCCGATATATTTCGGTTTATATATTTTTTCACACACTGGAGGGTCATAAAAGTCATCACGAATTATTATTAAAGAGAACACGACCTTCGAATTGGACGAAAGATTTTTTACAAGAGTTGGTCTAGAATGGGGTCGCTCTGACCACCGCTCCTCAAGTTTCCTTTCCGATATATTTCGGTTCATATTTTTTTTCACATATTAGAGGGTCATAAAAGTCATCACGAATTATTATCAAAGAGAAGACGACCTTCGAATTGGACGAAAGATTTTTTACAAGAGTTGGTCTAGAATCGGGTCGCTCTGACCACCGCTCCTCAAGTTTCCTTTCCGATATATTTCGGTTTATATTTTTTTTCACATACTAGAGGGTCATAAAAGTCATCACGAATTATTATCAAAGAGAACACGACCTTCTAATTGGACGAAAGACTTTTTACAAGAGTTGGTCTAGAATCGGGTCGCTCTGGCCACCGCTCCTCAAGTTTCCTTTCCGATATATTTCGGTTTATATATTTTTTCTTATACTAGAGGGTCTTAAAAGTCATCACGAATTATTATCAAAGAGAACATGACCTTCGAATTGGACGAAAGATTTTTTACAAAAGTTGGTCTAGAATGGGGTCGGTCTGACCACCGCTTCTCAAGTTTCCTTTCCGATATATTTCGGTTTATATATTTTTTCACACACTAGAGGGTCATAAAAGTCATCACGAATTATTATCAAAGAGAACACGACCTTCGAATTGTACGAAAGATTTTTTACAAGAGTTGGTCTAGAATCGGGTCGCTCTGACCACGGCTCCTCACGTTTCCTTTCCGATATATTTCGGTTTATATTTTTTTTCACATACAAGAGGGTCATAAAAGTCATCACGAATTATTATCAAAGAGAACACGACCTTCTAATTGGACGAAAGATTTTTTACAAGAGTTGGTCTAGAATCGGGTCGCTCTGACCACCGCTCCTCAAGTTTCCTTTCCGATATATTACGGTTTATATTTTTTTTCACATACTAGAGGGTCATAAAAGTCATCACGAATTATTATCAAAGAGAACACGACCTTCTAATTGGACGAAAGATTTTTTACAAGAGTTGGTGTAGAATCGGGTCGCTCTGACCACCGCTCCTCAAGTTTCCTTTCCGATATATTTCGGTTTATATATTTTTTCACGTACTAGAGGGTCATAAAAGTCATCACGAATTATTATCAAAGAGAACACGACCTTCGAATTGGACGAAACATTTTTTACAAAATTTGGTCTAGAATGGGGTCGCTCTGACCACCACTTCTCAAGTTTCCTTTCCGATATATTTCGGTTCATATATTTTTTCACACACTAGAGGGTCATAAAAATCATCACAAATTATTATCAAAGAGAACACGACCTTCGAATTGGACGAAAGATTTTTTACAAGAGTTGGTCTAGAATGGGGTCGCTCTGACCACCGCTCCTCAAGTTTCCTTTCCGATATATTTCGGTTCATATTTTTTTTCACATACTAGAGGGTCATAAAAGTCATCACGAATTATTATCAAAGAGAAGACGACCTTCGAATTGGACGAAAGATTTTTTACAAAAGTTGGTCTAGAATCGGGTCGCTATGACCACCGCTCCTCGAGTTTCCTTTCCGATATATTTCGGTTTATATTTTTTTTCACACACTAGAGGGTCGTAAAAGTCATCACGAATTTTTATCATAGAGAACACGACCTTCGAATTGGACGAAAGATTTTTTACCAGAGTTGGTCTAGAACAGGGTCAATCTGACCACCGCTCCGCAAGTTCCCTTTCCGATATATTTCGGTTTATATATTTTTTCACACACTGGAGGGTCATAAAAGTCATCACGAATTATTATTAAAGAGAACACGACCTTCGAATTGGACGAAAGATTTTTTACAAGAGTTGGTCTAGAATGGGGTCGCTCTGACCACCGCTCCTCAAGTTTCCTTTCCGATATATTTCGGTTCATATTTTTTTTCACATATTAGAGGGTCATAAAAGTCATCACGAATTATTATCAAAGAGAAGACGACCTTCGAATTGGACGAAAGATTTTTTACAAGAGTTGGTCTAGAATCGGGTCGCTCTGACCACCGCTCCTCAAGTTTCCTTTCCGATATATTTCGGTTTATATTTTTTTTCACATATTAGAGGGTCATAAAAGTCATCACGAATTATTATCAAAGAGAAGACGACCTTCGAATTGGACGAAAGATTTTTTACAAGAGTTGGTCTAGAATCGGGTCGCTCTGACCACCGCTCCTCAAGTTTCCTTTCCGATATATTTCGGTTTATATTTTTTTTCACATACTAGAGGGTCATAAAAGTCATCACGAATCATTATCAAAGAGAACACGACCTTCTAATTGGACGAAAGACTTTTTACAAGAGTTGGTCTAGAATCGGGTCGCTCTGACCACCGCTCCTCAAGTTTCCTTTCCGATATATTTCGGTTTATATATATTTTTTCTTATACTAGAGGGTCTTAAAAGTCATCACGAATTATTATCAAAGAGAACACGACCTTCGAATTGGACGAAAGATTTTTTACAAAAGTTGGTCTAGAATGGGGTCGGTCTGACCACCGCTTCTCAAGTTTCCTTTCCGATATATTTCGGTTTATATATTTTTTCACACACTAGAGGGTCATAAAAGTCATCACGAATTATTATCAAAGAGAACACGACCTTCGAATTGGACGAAAGATTTTTTACAAGAGTTGGTCTAGAATCGGGTCGCTCTGACCACCGCTCCTCAAGTTTCCTTTCCGATATATTTCGGTTTATATTTTTTTTCACATACTAGAGGGTCATAAAAGTCATCACGAATCATTATCAAAGAGAACACGACCTTCTAATTGGACGAAAGACTTTTTACAAGAGTTGGTCTAGAATCGGGTCGCTCTGACCACCGCGCCTCAAGTTTCCTTTCCGATATATTTCGGTTTATATATTTTTTCTTATACTAGAGGGTCTTAAAAGTCATCACGAATTATTATCAAAGAGAACACGACCTTCGAATTGGACGAAAGATTTTTTACAAAAGTTGGTCTAGAATGGGGTCGGTCTGACCACCGCTTCTCAAGTTTCCTTTCCGATATATTTCGGTTTATATATTTTTTCACACACTAGAGGTTCATAAAAGTCATCACGAATTATTATCAAAGAGAACACGACCTTCGAATTGTACGAAAGATTTTTTACAAGAGTTGGTCTAGAATGGGGTCGCTCTGACCACCGCTCCTCAAGTTTCCTTTCCGATATATTTCGGTTCATATTTTTTTTCACATATTAGAGGGTCATAAAAGTCATCACGAATTATTATCAAAGAGAAGACGACCTTCGAATTGGACGAAAGATTTTTTACAAGAGTTGGTCTAGAATCGGGTCGCTCTGACCACCGCTCCTCAAGTTTCCTTTCCGATATATTTCGGTTTATATTTTTTTTCACATATTAGAGGGTCATAAAAGTCATCACGAATTATTATCAAAGAGAACACGACCTTCTAATTGGACGAAAGATTTTTTACAAGAGTTGGTCTAGAATGGGGTCGCTCTGACCACCGCTCCTCAAGTTTCCTTTCCGATATATTTCGGTTCATATTTTTTTTCACATACTAGAGGGTCATAAAAGTCATCACGAATTATTATCAAAGAGAACACGACCTTCGAATTGGACGAAATATTTTTTACAAAAGTTGGTCTAGAATGGGGTCTTTCTGACTACCGCTTCTCAAGTTTCCTTTCCGATATATTTCGGTTTATATATTTTTTCCCACACTAGAGGGTCATAAAAGTCATCACGAATTATTATCAAAGAGAAGACGACCTTCGAATTGGACGAAAGATTTTTTACAAGAGTTGGTCTAGAATCGGGTCGCTCTGACCACCGCTCCTCAAGTTTCCTTTCCGATATATTTCGGTTTATATTTTTTTTCACATATTAGAGGGTCATAAAAGTCATCACGAATTATTATCAAAGAGAAGACGACCTTCGAATTGGACGAAAGATTTTTTACAAGAGTTGGTCTAGAATCGGGTCGCTCTGACCACCGCTCCTCAAGTTTCCTTTCCGATATATTTCGGTTTATATTTTTTTTCACATACTAGAGGGTCATAAAAGTCATCACGAATCATTATCAAAGAGAACACGACCTTCTAATTGGACGAAAGACTTTTTACAAGAGTTGGTCTAGAATCGGGTCGCTCTGACCACCGCGCCTCAAGTTTCCTTTCCGATATATTTCGGTTTATATATTTTTTCTTATACTAGAGGGTCTTAAAAGTCATCACGAATTATTATCAAAGAGAACACGACCTTCGAATTGGACGAAAGATTTTTTACAAAAGTTGGTCTAGAATGGGGTCGGTCTGACCACCGCTTCTCAAGTTTCCTTTCCGATATATTTCGGTTTATATATTTTTTCACACACTAGAGGTTCATAAAAGTCATCACGAATTATTATCAAAGAGAACACGACCTTCGAATTGTACGAAAGATTTTTTACAAGAGTTGGTCTAGAATCGGGTCGCTCTGACCACGGCTCCTCAAGTTTCCTTTCCGATATATTTCGGTTTATATTTTTTTTCACATACTAGAGGGTCATAAAAGTCATCACGAATTATTATCAAAGAGAACACGACCTTCTAATTGGACGAAAGATTTTTTACAAGAGTTGGTCTAGAATGGGGTCGCTCTGACCACCGCTCCTCAAGTTTCCTTTCCGATATATTTCGGTTCATATTTTTTTTCACATACTAGAGGGTCATAAAAGTCATCACGAATTATTATCAAAGAGAACACGACCTTCGAATTGGACGAAATATTTTTTACAAAAGTTGGTCTAGAATGGGGTCTTTCTGACTACCGCTTCTCAAGTTTCCTTTCCGATATATTTCGGTTTATATATTTTTTCCCACACTAGAGGGTCATAAAAGTCATCACGAATTATTAT
Organism: Oxytorus armatus; assembly: GCA_958009045.1. Lineage (NCBI taxonomy): Eukaryota > Metazoa > Arthropoda > Insecta > Hymenoptera > Ichneumonidae > Oxytorus > Oxytorus armatus. The sequence continues at coordinate 6,057,309 of OY253752.1, forward strand.
CAAAGAGAAGACGACCTTCGAATTGGACGAAAGATTTTTTACAAGAGTTGGTCTAGAATCGGGTCGCTCTGACCACCGCTCCTCAAGTTTCCTTTCCGATATATTTCGGTTTATATTTTTTTTCACATATTAGAGGGTCATAAAAGTCATCACGAATTATTATCAAAGAGAAGACGACCTTCGAATTGGACGAAAGATTTTTTACAAGAGTTGGTCTAGAATCGGGTCGCTCTGACCACCGCTCCTCAAGTTTCCTTTCCGATATATTTCGGTTTATATTTTTTTTCACATACTAGAGGGTCATAAAAGTCATCACGAATTATTATCAAAGAGAACACGACCTTCTAATTGGACGAAAGACTTTTTACAAGAGTTGGTCTAGAATCGGGTCGCTCTGACCACCGCTCCTCAAGTTTCCTTTCCGATATATTTCGGTTTATATATTTTTTCTTATACTAGAGGGTCTTAAAAGTCATCACGAATTATTATCAAAGAGAACACGACCTTCGAATTGGATGAAAGATTTTTTACAAAAGTTGGTCTAGAATGGGGTCGGTCTGACCACCGCTTCTCAAGTTTCCTTTCCGATATATTTCGGTTTATATATTTTTTCACACACTAGAGGGTCATAAAAGTCATCACGAATTATTATCAAAGAGAACACGACCTTCGAATTGTACGAAAGATTTTTTACAAGAGTTGGTCTAGAATCGGGTCGCTCTGACCACGGCTCCTCAAGTTTCCTTTCCGATATATTTCGGTTTATATTTTTTTTCACATACTAGAGGGTCATAAAAGTCATCACGAATTATTATCAAATAGAACACGACCTTCTAATTGGACGAAAGATTTTTTACAAGAGTTGGTCTAGAATGGGGTCGCTCTGACCACCGCTCCTCAAGTTTCCTTTCCGATATATTTCGGTTCATATTTTTTTTCACATACTAGAGGGTCATAAAAGTCATCACGAATTATTATCAAAGAGAAGACGACCTTCGAATTGGACGAAAGATTTTTTACAAGAGTTGGTCTAGAATCGGGTCGCTCTGACCACCGCTCCTCAAGTTTCCTTTCCGATATATTTCGGTTTATATTTTTTTTCACATACTAGAGGGTCATAAAAGTCATCACGAATCATTATCAAAGAGAACACGACCTTCTAATTGGACGAAAGACTTTTTACAAGAGTTGGTCTAGAATCGGGTCGCTCTGACCACCGCGCCTCAAGTTTCCTTTCCGATATATTTCGGTTTATATATTTTTTCTTATACTAGAGGGTCTTAAAAGTCATCACGAATTATTATCAAAGAGAACACGACCTTCGAATTGGACGAAAGATTTTTTACAAAAGTTGGTCTAGAATGGGGTCGGTCTGACCACCGCTTCTCAAGTTTCCTTTCCGATATATTTCGGTTTATATATTTTTTCACACACTAGAGGTTCATAAAAGTCATCACGAATTATTATCAAAGAGAACACGACCTTCGAATTGTACGAAAGATTTTTTACAAGAGTTGGTCTAGAATCGGGTCGCTCTGACCACGGCTCCTCAAGTTTCCTTTCCGATATATTTCGGTTTATATTTTTTTTCACATACTAGAGGGTCATAAAAGTCATCACGAATTATTATCAAAGAGAACACGACCTTCTAATTGGACGAAAGATTTTTTACAAGAGTTGGTCTAGAATGGGGTCGCTCTGACCACCGCTCCTCAAGTTTCCTTTCCGATATATTTCGGTTCATATTTTTTTTCACATACTAGAGGGTCATAAAAGTCATCACGAATTATTATCAAAGAGAACACGACCTTCGAATTGGACGAAATATTTTTTACAAAAGTTGGTCTAGAATGGGGTCTTTCTGACTACCGCTTCTCAAGTTTCCTTTCCGATATATTTCGGTTTATATATTTTTTCCCACACTAGAGGGTCATAAAAGTCATCACGAATTATTATCAAAGAGAAGACGACCTTCGAATTGGACGAAAGATTTTTTACAAGAGTTGGTCTAGAATCGGGTCGCTCTGACCACCGCTCCTCAAGTTTCCTTTCCGATATATTTCGGTTTATATTTTTTTTCACATATTAGAGGGTCATAAAAGTCATCACGAATTATTATCAAAGAGAAGACGACCTTCGAATTGGACGAAAGATTTTTTACAAGAGTTGGTCTAGAATCGGGTCGCTCTGACCACCGCTCCTCAAGTTTCCTTTCCGATATATTTCGGTTTATATTTTTTTTCACATACTAGAGGGTCATAAAAGTCATCACGAATTATTATCAAAGAGAACACGACCTTCTAATTGGACGAAAGACTTTTTACAAGAGTTGGTCTAGAATCGGGTCGCTCTGACCACCGCTCCTCAAGTTTCCTTTCCGATATATTTCGGTTTATATATTTTTTCTTATACTAGAGGGTCTTAAAAGTCATCACGAATTATTATCAAAGAGAACACGACCTTCGAATTGGATGAAAGATTTTTTACAAAAGTTGGTCTAGAATGGGGTCGGTCTGACCACCGCTTCTCAAGTTTCCTTTCCGATATATTTCGGTTTATATATTTTTTCACACACTAGAGGGTCATAAAAGTCATCACGAATTATTATCAAAGAGAACACGACCTTCGAATTGTACGAAAGATTTTTTACAAGAGTTGGTCTAGAATCGGGTCGCTCTGACCACGGCTCCTCAAGTTTCCTTTCCGATATATTTCGGTTTATATTTTTTTTCACATACTAGAGGGTCATAAAAGTCATCACGAATTATTATCAAATAGAACACGACCTTCTAATTGGACGAAAGATTTTTTACAAGAGTTGGTCTAGAATGGGGTCGCTCTGACCACCGCTCCTCAAGTTTCCTTTCCGATATATTTCGGTTCATATTTTTTTTCACATACTAGAGGGTCATAAAAGTCATCACGAATTATTATCAAAGAGAACACGACCTACGAATTGGACGAAATATTTTTTACAAAAGTTGGTCTAGAATGGGGTCTTTCTGACTACCGCTTCTCAAGTTTCCTTTTCGATATATTTCGGTTTATATATTTTTTCCCACACTAGAGGGTCATAAAAGTCATCACGAATTATTATCGAAGAGAAGACGACCTTCGAATTGGACGAAAGATTTTTTACAAGAGTTGGTCTAGAATCGGGTCGCTCTGACCACCGCTCCTCAAGTTTCCTTTCCGATATATTTCGGTTTATATTTTTTTTCACATATTAGAGGGTCATAAAAGTCATCACGAATTATTATCAAAGAGAAGACGACCTTCGAATTGGACGAAAGATTTTTTACAAGAGTTGGTCTAGAATCGGGTCGCTCTGACCACCGCTCCTCAAGTTTCCTTTCCGATATATTTCGGTTTATATTTTTTTTCACATACTAGAGGGTCATAAAAGTCATCACGAATTATTATCAAAGAGAACACGACCTTCTAATTGGACGAAAGACTTTTTACAAGAGTTGGTCTAGAATCGGGTCGCTCTGGCCACCGCTCCTCAAGTTTCCTTTCCGATATATTTCGGTTTATATATTTTTTCTTATACTAGAGGGTCTTAAAAGTCATCACGAATTATTATCAAAGAGAACATGACCTTCGAATTGGACGAAAGATTTTTTACAAAAGTTGGTCTAGAATGGGGTCGGTCTGACCACCGCTTCTCAAGTTTCCTTTCCGATATATTTCGGTTTATATATTTTTTCACACACTAGAGGGTCATAAAAGTCATCACGAATTATTATCAAAGAGAACACGACCTTCGAATTGTACGAAAGATTTTTTACAAGAGTTGGTCTAGAATCGGGTCGCTCTGACCACGGCTCCTCACGTTTCCTTTCCGATATATTTCGGTTTATATTTTTTTTCACATACAAGAGGGTCATAAAAGTCATCACGAATTATTATCAAAGAGAACACGACCTTCTAATTGGACGAAAGATTTTTTACAAGAGTTGGTCTAGAATCGGGTCGCTCTGACCACCGCTCCTCAAGTTTCCTTTCCGATATATTACGGTTTATATTTTTTTTCACATACTAGAGGGTCATAAAAGTCATCACGAATTATTATCAAAGAGAACACGACCTTCTAATTGGACGAAAGATTTTTTACAAGAGTTGGTGTAGAATCGGGTCGCTCTGACCACCGCTCCTCAAGTTTCCTTTCCGATATATTTCGGTTTATATATTTTTTCACGTACTAGAGGGTCATAAAAGTCATCACGAATTATTATCAAAGAGAACACGACCTTCGAATTGGACGAAACATTTTTTACAAAATTTGGTCTAGAATGGGGTCGCTCTGACCACCACTTCTCAAGTTTCCTTTCCGATATATTTCGGTTCATATATTTTTTCACACACTAGAGGGTCATAAAAATCATCACAAATTATTATCAAAGAGAACACGACCTTCGAATTGGACGAAAGATTTTTTACAAGAGTTGGTCTAGAATGGGGTCGCTCTGACCACCGCTCCTCAAGTTTCCTTTCCGATATATTTCGGTTCATATTTTTTTTCACATACTAGAGGGTCATAAAAGTCATCACGAATTATTATCAAAGAGAAGACGACCTTCGAATTGGACGAAAGATTTTTTACAAAAGTTGGTCTAGAATCGGGTCGCTATGACCACCGCTCCTCGAGTTTCCTTTCCGATATATTTCGGTTTATATTTTTTTTCACACACTAGAGGGTCGTAAAAGTCATCACGAATTTTTATCATAGAGAACACGACCTTCGAATTGGACGAAAGATTTTTTACCAGAGTTGGTCTAGAACAGGGTCAATCTGACCACCGCTCCGCAAGTTCCCTTTCCGATATATTTCGGTTTATATATTTTTTCACACACTGGAGGGTCATAAAAGTCATCACGAATTATTATTAAAGAGAACACGACCTTCGAATTGGACGAAAGATTTTTTACAAGAGTTGGTCTAGAATGGGGTCGCTCTGACCACCGCTCCTCAAGTTTCCTTTCCGATATATTTCGGTTCATATTTTTTTTCACATATTAGAGGGTCATAAAAGTCATCACGAATTATTATCAAAGAGAAGACGACCTTCGAATTGGACGAAAGATTTTTTACAAGAGTTGGTCTAGAATCGGGTCGCTCTGACCACCGCTCCTCAAGTTTCCTTTCCGATATATTTCGGTTTATATTTTTTTTCACATATTAGAGGGTCATAAAAGTCATCACGAATTATTATCAAAGAGAAGACGACCTTCGAATTGGACGAAAGATTTTTTACAAGAGTTGGTCTAGAATCGGGTCGCTCTGACCACCGCTCCTCAAGTTTCCTTTCCGATATATTTCGGTTTATATTTTTTTTCACATACTAGAGGGTCATAAAAGTCATCACGAATCATTATCAAAGAGAACACGACCTTCTAATTGGACGAAAGACTTTTTACAAGAGTTGGTCTAGAATCGGGTCGCTCTGACCACCGCTCCTCAAGTTTCCTTTCCGATATATTTCGGTTTATATATATTTTTTCTTATACTAGAGGGTCTTAAAAGTCATCACGAATTATTATCAAAGAGAACACGACCTTCGAATTGGACGAAAGATTTTTTACAAAAGTTGGTCTAGAATGGGGTCGGTCTGACCACCGCTTCTCAAGTTTCCTTTCCGATATATTTCGGTTTATATATTTTTTCACACACTAGAGGGTCATAAAAGTCATCACGAATTATTATCAAAGAGAACACGACCTTCGAATTGGACGAAAGATTTTTTACAAGAGTTGGTCTAGAATCGGGTCGCTCTGACCACCGCTCCTCAAGTTTCCTTTCCGATATATTTCGGTTTATATTTTTTTTCACATACTAGAGGGTCATAAAAGTCATCACGAATCATTATCAAAGAGAACACGACCTTCTAATTGGACGAAAGACTTTTTACAAGAGTTGGTCTAGAATCGGGTCGCTCTGACCACCGCGCCTCAAGTTTCCTTTCCGATATATTTCGGTTTATATATTTTTTCTTATACTAGAGGGTCTTAAAAGTCATCACGAATTATTATCAAAGAGAACACGACCTTCGAATTGGACGAAAGATTTTTTACAAAAGTTGGTCTAGAATGGGGTCGGTCTGACCACCGCTTCTCAAGTTTCCTTTCCGATATATTTCGGTTTATATATTTTTTCACACACTAGAGGTTCATAAAAGTCATCACGAATTATTATCAAAGAGAACACGACCTTCGAATTGTACGAAAGATTTTTTACAAGAGTTGGTCTAGAATGGGGTCGCTCTGACCACCGCTCCTCAAGTTTCCTTTCCGATATATTTCGGTTCATATTTTTTTTCACATATTAGAGGGTCATAAAAGTCATCACGAATTATTATCAAAGAGAAGACGACCTTCGAATTGGACGAAAGATTTTTTACAAGAGTTGGTCTAGAATCGGGTCGCTCTGACCACCGCTCCTCAAGTTTCCTTTCCGATATATTTCGGTTTATATTTTTTTTCACATATTAGAGGGTCATAAAAGTCATCACGAATTATTATCAAAGAGAACACGACCTTCTAATTGGACGAAAGATTTTTTACAAGAGTTGGTCTAGAATGGGGTCGCTCTGACCACCGCTCCTCAAGTTTCCTTTCCGATATATTTCGGTTCATATTTTTTTTCACATACTAGAGGGTCATAAAAGTCATCACGAATTATTATCAAAGAGAACACGACCTTCGAATTGGACGAAATATTTTTTACAAAAGTTGGTCTAGAATGGGGTCTTTCTGACTACCGCTTCTCAAGTTTCCTTTCCGATATATTTCGGTTTATATATTTTTTCCCACACTAGAGGGTCATAAAAGTCATCACGAATTATTATCAAAGAGAAGACGACCTTCGAATTGGACGAAAGATTTTTTACAAGAGTTGGTCTAGAATCGGGTCGCTCTGACCACCGCTCCTCAAGTTTCCTTTCCGATATATTTCGGTTTATATTTTTTTTCACATATTAGAGGGTCATAAAAGTCATCACGAATTATTATCAAAGAGAAGACGACCTTCGAATTGGACGAAAGATTTTTTACAAGAGTTGGTCTAGAATCGGGTCGCTCTGACCACCGCTCCTCAAGTTTCCTTTCCGATATATTTCGGTTTATATTTTTTTTCACATACTAGAGGGTCATAAAAGTCATCACGAATCATTATCAAAGAGAACACGACCTTCTAATTGGACGAAAGACTTTTTACAAGAGTTGGTCTAGAATCGGGTCGCTCTGACCACCGCGCCTCAAGTTTCCTTTCCGATATATTTCGGTTTATATATTTTTTCTTATACTAGAGGGTCTTAAAAGTCATCACGAATTATTATCAAAGAGAACACGACCTTCGAATTGGACGAAAGATTTTTTACAAAAGTTGGTCTAGAATGGGGTCGGTCTGACCACCGCTTCTCAAGTTTCCTTTCCGATATATTTCGGTTTATATATTTTTTCACACACTAGAGGTTCATAAAAGTCATCACGAATTATTATCAAAGAGAACACGACCTTCGAATTGTACGAAAGATTTTTTACAAGAGTTGGTCTAGAATCGGGTCGCTCTGACCACGGCTCCTCAAGTTTCCTTTCCGATATATTTCGGTTTATATTTTTTTTCACATACTAGAGGGTCATAAAAGTCATCACGAATTATTATCAAAGAGAACACGACCTTCTAATTGGACGAAAGATTTTTTACAAGAGTTGGTCTAGAATGGGGTCGCTCTGACCACCGCTCCTCAAGTTTCCTTTCCGATATATTTCGGTTCATATTTTTTTTCACATACTAGAGGGTCATAAAAGTCATCACGAATTATTATCAAAGAGAACACGACCTTCGAATTGGACGAAATATTTTTTACAAAAGTTGGTCTAGAATGGGGTCTTTCTGACTACCGCTTCTCAAGTTTCCTTTCCGATATATTCCGGTTTATATATTTTTTCCCACACTAGAGGGTCATAAAAGTCATCACGAATTATTATCAAAGAGAAGACGACCTTCGAATTGGACGAAAGATTTTTTACAAGAGTTGGTCTAGAATCGGGTCGCTCTGACCACCGCTCCTCAAGTTTCCTTTCCGATATATTTCGGTTTATATTTTTTTTCACATATTAGAGGGTCATAAAAGTCATCACGAATTATTATCAAAGAGAAGACGACCTTCGAATTGGACGAAAGATTTTTTACAAGAGTTGGTCTAGAATCGGGTCGCTCTGACCACCGCTCCTCAAGTTTCCTTTCCGATATATTTCGGTTTATATTTTTTTTCACATACTAGAGGGTCATAAAAGTCATCACGAATTATTATCAAAGAGAACACGACCTTCTAATTGGACGAAAGACTTTTTACAAGAGTTGGTCTAGAATCGGGTCGCTCTGACCACCGCTCCTCAAGTTTCCTTTCCGATATATTTCGGTTTATATATTTTTTCTTATACTAGAGGGTCTTAAAAGTCATCACGAATTATTATCAAAGAGAACACGACCTTCGAATTGGATGAAAGATTTTTTACAAAAGTTGGTCTAGAATGGGGTCGGTCTGACCACCGCTTCTCAAGTTTCCTTTCCGATATATTTCGGTTTATATATTTTTTCACACACTAGAGGGTCATAAAAGTCATCACGAATTATTATCAAAGAGAACACGACCTTCGAATTGTACGAAAGATTTTTTACAAGAGTTGGTCTAGAATCGGGTCGCTCTGACCACGGCTCCTCAAGTTTCCTTTCCGATATATTTCGGTTTATATTTTTTTTCACATACTAGAGGGTCATAAAAGTCATCACGAATTATTATCAAAGAGAACACGACCTTCTAATTGGACGAAAGATTTTTTACAAGAGTTGGTCTAGAATGGGGTCGCTCTGACCACCGCTCCTCAAGTTTCCTTTCCGATATATTTCGGTTCATATTTTTTTTCACATACTAGAGGGTCATAAAAGTCATCACGAATTATTATCAAAGAGAACACGACCTTCGAATTGGACGAAATATTTTTTACAAAAGTTGGTCTAGAATGGGGTCTTTCTGACTACCGCTTCTCAAGTTTCCTTTCCGATATATTTCGGTTTATATATTTTTTCCCACACTAGAGGGTCATAAAAGTCATCACGAATTATTATCGAAGAGAAGACGACCTTCGAATTGGACGAAAGATTTTTTACAAGAGTTGGTCTAGAATCGGGTCGCTCTGACCACCGCTCCTCAAGTTTCCTTTCCGATATATTTCGGTTTATATTTTTTTTCACATATTAGAGGGTCATAAAAGTCATCACGAATTATTATCAAAGAGAAGACGACCTTCGAATTGGACGAAAGATTTTTTACAAGAGTTGGTCTAGAATCGGGTCGCTCTGACCACCGCTCCTCAAGTTTCCTTTCCGATATATTTCGGTTTATATTTTTTTTCACATACTAGAGGGTCATAAAAGTCATCACGAATTATTATCAAAGAGAACACGACCTTCTAATTGGACGAAAGACTTTTTACAAGAGTTGGTCTAGAATCGGGTCGCTCTGACCACCGCTCCTCAAGTTTCCTTTCCGATATATTTCGGTTTATATATTTTTTCTTATACTAGAGGGTCTTAAAAGTCATCACGAATTATTATCAAAGAGAACATGACCTTCGAATTGGACGAAAGATTTTTTACAAAAGTTGGTCTAGAATGGGGTCGGTCTGACCACCGCTTCTCAAGTTTCCTTTCCGATATATTTCGGTTTATATATTTTTTCACACACTAGAGGGTCATAAAAGTCATCACGAATTATTATCAAAGAGAACACGACCTTCGAATTGTACGAAAGATTTTTTACAAGAGTTGGTCTAGAATCGGGTCGCTCTGACCACGGCTCCTCACGTTTCCTTTCCGATATATTTCGGTTTATATTTTTTTTCACATACAAGAGGGTCATAAAAGTCATCACGAATTATTATCAAAGAGAACACGACCTTCTAATTGGACGAAAGATTTTTTACAAGAGTTGGTCTAGAATCGGGTCGCTCTGACCACCGCTCCTCAAGTTTCCTTTCCGATATATTACGGTTTATATTTTTTTTCACATACTAGAGGGTCATAAAAGTCATCACGAATTATTATCAAAGAGAACACGACCTTCTAATTGGACGAAAGATTTTTTACAAGAGTTGGTGTAGAATCGGGTCGCTCTGACCACCGCTCCTCAAGTTTCCTTTCCGATATATTTCGGTTTATATATTTTTTCACGTACTAGAGGGTCATAAAAGTCATCACGAATTATTATCAAAGAGAACACGACCTTCGAATTGGACGAAACATTTTTTACAAAATTTGGTCTAGAATGGGGTCGCTCTGACCACCACTTCTCAAGTTTCCTTTCCGATATATTTCGGTTCATATATTTTTTCACACACTAGAGGGTCATAAAAATCATCACAAATTATTATCAAAGAGAACACGACCTTCGAATTGGACGAAAGATTTTTTACAAGAGTTGGTCTAGAATGGGGTCGCTCTGACCACCGCTCCTCAAGTTTCCTTTCCGATATATTTCGGTTCATATTTTTTTTCACATACTAGAGGGTCATAAAAGTCATCACGAATTATTATCAAAGAGAAGACGACCTTCGAATTGGACGAAAGATTTTTTACAAGAGTTGGTCTAGAATCGGGTCGCTCTGACCACCGCTCCTCAAGTTTCCTTTCCGATATATTTCGGTTTATATTTTTTTTCACACACTAGAGGGTCGTAAAAGTCATCACGAATTATTATTAAAGAGTACACGACCTTGGAATTGGACGAAAGATTTTTTACAAGAGTTGGTCTAGAATGGGGTCGCTCTGACCACCGCTCCTCAAGTTTCCTTTCCGATATATTTCGGTTCATATTTTTTTTCACATACTAGAGGGTCATAAAAGTCATCACGAATTATTATCAAAGAGAACACGACCTTCGAATTGGACGAAAGATTTTTTACAAGAGTTGGTCTAGAATGGGGTCGCTCTGACCACCGCTCCTCAAGTTTGCTTTCCGATATATTTCGGTTTATATTTTTTTTCACACACTAGAGGGTCGTAAAAGTCATCACGAATTATTATAAAAAACAACACGACATTCGAATTTGCCGAAAGATTTTTTACCAGAGTTGGTCTAGAATAAGGTCACTCTGACCACCGCTCCTCAAGTTTCCTTTCCGATATATTTCGGTTTATATTTTTTTTCACATACTAGAGGGTCGTAAAAGTCATCACGAATTATTATCATAGAGAACACGACCTTCGAATTGGACGAAAGATTTTTTACAAAAGTTCGTCTAGAATGGGGTCGCTCTGACCACCGCTTCTCAAGTTTCCTTTCCGATATATTTCGGTTTATATTTTTTTTCACACACTAGAGGGTCGTAAAAGTCATCACGAATGATTATCATAGAGAACACGACCTTCGAATTGTACGAAAGATTTTTTACAACAGTTGGTCTAGAATGGGGTCGCTCTGACCACCGCTGCTCAGGTTTCCTTTCCGATATATTTCGGTTTATATATTTTTTCACACACTAGAGGGTCATAAAAGTCATCACGAATTATTATCAAAGAGAAGACGACCTTCGAATTGGACGAAAGAATTTTTACAAGAGTTGGTCTAGAATCGGGTCGCTCTGACCACCGCTCCTCAAGTTTCCTTTCCGATATATTTCGGTTTATATTTTTTTTCAGATACTAGAGGGTCATAAAAGTCATCACGAATAATTATTAAAGAGTACACGACCTTGGAATTGGACGAAAGATTTTTTACAAGAGTTGGTCTAGAATGGGGTCGCTCTGACCACCGCTCCTCAAGTTTCCTTTCCGATATATTTCGGTTCATATTCTTTTTCACATACTAGAGGGTCATAAAAGTCATCACGAATTATTATCAAAGAGAACACGACCTTCGAATTGGACGAAATATTTTTTACAAAAGTTGGTCTAGAATGGGGTCGCTCTGACTACCGCTTCTCAAGTTTCCTTTCCGATATATTTCGGTTTATATATTTTTTCACACACTAGAGGGTCATAAAAGTCATCACGAATTATTATCAAAGAGAAGACGACCTTCGAATTGGACGAAAGATTTTTTACAAGAGTTGGTCTAGAATGGGGTCGCTCTGACCACCGCTCCTCAAGTTTCCTTTCCGATATATTTCGGTATATATTTTTTTTCACATATTAGAGGGTCATAAAAGTCATCACGAATTATTATCAAAGAGAAGACGACCTTCGAATTGGACGAAAGATTTTTTACAAAAGTTGGTCTAGAATCGGGTCGCTCTGACCACCGCTCCTCCAGTTTCCTTTCCGATATATTTCGGTTTATATTTTTTTTCACATACTAGAGGGTCATAAAAGTCATCACGAATTATTATCAAAGAGAACACGACCTTGTAATTGGACGAAAGACTTTTTACAAGAGTTGGTCTAGAATCGGGTCGCTCTGACCACCGCTCCTCAAGTTTCCTTTCCGATATATTTCGGTTTATATATTTTTTCTTATACTAGAGGGTCTTAAAAGTCATCACGAATTATTATCAAAGAGAACACGACCTTCGAATTGGACGAAAGATTTTTTACAAAAGTTGGTCTAGAATGGGGTCGGTCTGACCACCGCTTCTCAAGTTTCCTTTCCGATATATTACGGTTTATATTTTTTTTCACATACTAGAGGGTCATAAAAGTCATCACGAATTATTATCAAAGAGAACACGACCTTCTAATTGGACGAAAGACTTTTTGCAAGAGTTGGTCTAGAATCGGGTCGCTCTGACCACCGCTCCTCAAGTTTCCTTTCCGATATATTTCGGTTCATATATTTTTTCACACACTAGAGGGTCATAAAAGTCATCACGAATTATTATCAAAGAGAACACGCCCTTCGAATTGTACGAAAGATTTTTTACAAGAGTTGGTCTAGAATCGGGTCGCTCTGACCACCGCTCCACAAGTTTCCTTTCCGATATATTTCGGTTCATATATTTTTTCACACACTAGAGGGTCATAAAAGTCATCACGAATTATTATCAAAGAGAACACGACCTTCGAATTGGACGAAAGATTTTTTACAAGAGTTGGTCTAGAATCGGGTCGCTCTGACCACCGCTCCTCAAGTTTCCTTTCCGATATATTTCGGTTTATATTTTTTTTCACATACTAGAGGGTCATGAAAGTCATCACGAATAATTATTAAAGAGTACACGACCTTGGAATTGGACGAAAGATTTTTTACAAGAGTTGGTCTAGAATGGGGTCGCTCTGACCACCGCTCCTCAAGTTTCCTTTCCGATATATTTCGGTTCATATTTTTTTTCACATACTAGAGGGTCATAAAAGTCATCACGAATTATTATCAAAGAGAACACGACCTTCGAATTGGACGAAAGATTTTTTACAAGAGTTGGTCTAGAATGGGGTCGCTCTGACCACCGCTCCTCAAGTTTGCTTTCCGATATATTTCGGTTTATATTTTTTTTCACACACTAGAGGGTCGTAAAAGTCATCACGAATTATTATAAAAAACAACACGACATTCGAATTTGCCGAAAGATTTTTTACCAGAGTTGGTCTAGAATAAGGTCACTCTGACCACCGCTCCTCAAGTTTCCTTTCCGATATATTTCGGTTTATATTTTTTTTCACATACTAGAGGGTCGTAAAAGTCATCACGAATTATTATCATAGAGAACACGACCTTCGAATTGGACGAAAGATTTTTTACAAAAGTTCGTCTAGAATGGGGTCGCTCTGACCACCGCTTCTCAAGTTTCCTTTCCGATATATTTCGGTTTATATTTTTTTTCACACACTAGAGGGTCGTAAAAGTCATCACGAATGATTATCATAGAGAACACGACCTTCGAATTGTACGAAAGATTTTTTACAACAGTTGGTCTAGAATGGGGTCGCTCTGACCACCGCTGCTCAGGTTTCCTTTCCGATATATTTCGGTTTATATATTTTTTCACACACTAGAGGGTCATAAAAGTCATCACGAATTGTTATCAAAGAGAAGACGACCTTCGAATTGGACGAAAGAATTTTTACAAGAGTTGGTCTAGAATCGGGTCGCTCTGACCACCGCTCCTCAAGTTTCCTTTCCGATATATTTCGGTTTATATTTTTTTTCAGATACTAGAGGGTCATAAAAGTCATCACGAATAATTATTAAAGAGTACACGACCTTGGAATTGGACGAAAGATTTTTTACAAGAGTTGGTCTAGAATGGGGTCGCTCTGACCACCGCTCCTCAAGTTTCCTTTCCGATATATTTCGGTTCATATTTTTTTTCACATACTAGAGGGTCATAAAAGTCATCACGAATTATTATCAAAGAGAACACGACCTTCGAATTGGACGAAATATTTTTTACAAAAGTTGGTCTAGAATGGGGTCGCTCTGACTACCGCTTCTCAAGTTTCCTTTCCGATATATTTCGGTTTATATATTTTTTCACACACTAGAGGGTCATAAAAGTCATCACGAATTATTATCAAAGAGAAGACGACCTTCGAATTGGACGAAAGATTTTTTACAAGAGTTGGTCTAGAATGGGGTCGCTCTGACCACCGCTCCTCAAGTTTCCTTTCCGATATATTTCGGTATATATTTTTTTTCACATATTAGAGGGTCATAAAAGTCATCACGAATTATTATCAAAGAGAAGACGACCTTCGAATTGGACGAAAGATTTTTTACAAAAGTTGGTCTAGAATCGGGTCGCTCTGACCACCGCTCCTCAAGTTTCCTTTCCGATATATTTCGGTTTATATATTTTTTCTTATACTAGAGGGTCTTAAAAGTCATCACGAATTATTATCAAAGAGAACACGACCTTCGAATTGGACGAAAGATTTTTTACAAAAGTTGGTCTAGAATGGGGTCGGTCTGACCACCGCTTCTCAAGTTTCCTTTCCGATATATTTCGGTTTATATATTTTTTCACACACTAGAGGGTCATAAAAGTCATCAAGAATTATTATCAAAGAGAACACGCCCTTCGAATTGTACGAAAGATTTTTTACAAGAGTTGGTCTAGAATCGGGTCGCTCTGACCACCGCTCCTCAAGTTTCCTTTCCGATATATTACGGTTTATATTTTTTTTCACATACTAGAGGGTCATAAAAGTCATCACGAATTATTATCAAAGAGAACACGACCTTCTAATTGGACGAAAGATTTTTTGCAAGAGTTGGTCTAGAATCGGGTCGCTCTGACCACCGCTCCTCAAGTTTCCTTTCCGATATATTTCGGTTTATATATTTTTTCACATACTAGAGGGTCTTAAAAGTCATCACGAATTATTATCAAAGAGAACACGACCTTCGAATTGGACGAAAGATTTTTTACAAAAGTTGGTCTAGAATGGGGTCGGTCTGACCACCGCTTCTCAAGTTTCCTTTCCGATATATTACGGTTTATATTTTTTTTCACATACTAGAGGGTCATAAAAGTCATCACGAATTATTATCAAAGAGAACACGACCTTCTAATTGGACGAAAGATTTTTTGCAAGAGTTGGTCTAGAATCGGGTCGCTCTGACCACCGCTCCTCAAGTTTCCTTTCCGATATATTTCGGTTCATATATTTTTTCACACACTAGAGGGTCATAAAAGTCATCACGAATTATTATCAAAGAGAACACGCCCTTCGAATTGTACGAAAGATTTTTTACAAGAGTTGGTCTAGAATCGGGTCGCTCTGACCACCGCTCCACAAGTTTCCTTTCCGATATATTTCGGTTCATATATTTTTTCACACACTAGAGGGTCATAAAAGTCATCACGAATTATTATCAAAGAGAACACGACCTTCGAATTGGACGAAAGATTTTTTACAAGAGTTGGTCTAGAATCGGGTCGCTCTGACCACCGCTCCTCAAGTTTCCTTTCCGATATATTTCGGTTTATATTTTTTTTCACATACTAGAGGGTCATGAAAGTCATCACGAATAATTATTAAAGAGTACACGACCTTGGAATTGGACGAAAGATTTTTTACAAGAGTTGGTCTAGAATGGGGTCGCTCTGACCACCGCTCCTCAAGTTTCCTTTCCGATATATTTCGGTTCATATTTTTTTTCACATACTAGAGGGTCATAAAAGTCATCACGAATTATTATCAATGAGAACACGACCTTCGAATTGGACGAAATATTTTTTACAAAAGTTGGTCTAGAATGGGGTCGCTCTGACTACCGCTTCTCAAGTTTCCTTTCCGATATATTTCGGTTTATATATTTTTTCACACACTAGAGGGTCATAAAAGTCATCACGAATTATTATCAAAGAGAAGACGACCTTCGAATTGGACGAAAGATTTTTTACAAGAGTTGGTCTAGAATGGGGTCGCTCTGACCACCGCTCCTCAAGTTTCCTTTCCGATATATTTCGGTATATATTTTTTTTCACATATTAGAGGGTCATAAAAGTCATCACGAATTATTATCAAAGAGAAGACGACCTTCGAATTGGACGAAAGATTTTTTACAAGAGTTGGTCTAGAATCGGGTCGCTCTGACCACCGCTCCTCAAGTTTCCTTTCCGATATATTTCGGTTTATATTTTTTTTCACATACTAGAGGGTCATAAAAGTCATCACGAATTATTATCAAAGAGAACACGACCTTGTAATTGGACGAAAGATTTTTTGCAAGAGTTGGTCTAGAATCGGGTCGCTCTGACCACCGCTCCTCAAGTTTCCTTTCCGATATATTTCGGTTTATATATTTTTTCACACACTAGAGGGTCATAAAAGTCATCAAGAATTATTATCAAAGAGAACACGCCCTTCGAATTGTACGAAAGATTTTTTACAAGAGTTGGTCTAGAATCGGGTCGCTCTGACCACCGCTCCTCAAGTTTCCTTTCCGATATATTTCGGTTCATATATTTTTTCACACACTAGAGGGTCATAAAAGTCATCACGAATTATTATCAAAGAGAACACGCCCTTCGAATTGTACGAAAGATTTTTTACAAGAGTTGGTCTAGAATCGGGTCGCTCTGACCACCGCTCCACAAGTTTCCTTTCCGATATATTTCGGTTCATATATTTTTTCACACACTAGAGGGTCATAAAAGTCATCACGAATTATTATCAAAGAGAACACGACCTTCGAATTGGACGAAAGATTTTTTACAAGAGTTGGTCTAGAATCGGGTCGCTCTGACCACCGCTCCTCAAGTTTCCTTTCCGATATATTTCGGTTTATATTTTTTTTCACATACTAGAGGGTCATGAAAGTCATCACGAATTATTATCAAAGAGAACACGACCTTCGAATTGGACGAAAGCTTTTTTGCAAGAGTTGGTCTAGAATGGGGTCGCTCTGACCACCGCTCTTCAAGTTTCCTTTCCGATGTATTTCGGTTTATATTTTTTTCACACACTAGAGGCTCGTAAAAGTCATCTCGAATTATTATCAAAGAGAACACGACCTTCGAATTGGACGAAAGATTTTTTACAAGAGTTGGTCTAGAATGGGGTCGCTCTGACCACCGCTCCTCAAGTTTCCTTTCCGATATATTTCGGTTTATATTTTTTTCACATACTAGAGGGTCATAAAAGTCATCAGGAATTATTATCAAAGAGAACACCACCTTCGTATTGGACGAAAGATTTTTTACAAGAGTTGGTCTAGAATCGGGTCGCTCTGACCACCGTTCCTCAAGTTTCCTTTCCGATATATTTCGGTTTATATTTTTTTTCACATACTAGAGGGTCATAAAAGTCATCACGAATTATTATCAAAGAGAACACGACCTTCGAATTCAACGAAAGATTTTTTACAAGAGTTGGTCTAGAATGGGGTCGCTCTGACCACCGCTCCTCAAATTTCCTTTCCGATATATTTCGGTTTATATTTTTTTTCACACACTAGAGGGTCATGAAAGTCATCACGAATTATTATTAAAGAGAACACGACCTTCGAATTGGATGAAAGATTTTTTACAAGAGTTGGTCTAGAATCGGGTCGCTCTGAGCACCGTTCCTCAAGTTTCCTTTCCGATGTATTTCGGTTTATATTTTTTTTTACATACTAGAGGGTCGTAAAAGTCATCACCAATTATTATCATAGAGAACACGAGCTTCGAATTGGACGAAAGATTTTTTACCAGAGTTGGTCTAGAATAGGGTCAATCTGACCACGGCTGCTCAAGTTTCCTTTCCGATATATTTCGGTTTATATTTTTTTTCACACACTAGAGGATTATAAAAGTCATCACAAATTATTATCAAAGAGACCACGACCTTCGAATTGGACGAAAGATTTTTTACAAAAGTTGGTCTAGAATGGGGTCGCTCTGACCACCGCTTCTCAAGTTTCCTTTCGATATATTTAGGTTTATATTTTTTTTCACATACTAGAGGGTCATAAAAGTAATCACAAATTATTGTCGAAGAGAACACGACCTTCGAATTCGACGAAAGATTTTTTACAAAAGTTGGTCTAGAATGGGGTCGCTCTGACTACGGCTTCTCAAGTTTCCTTTCCGATATATTTCGGTTTATATTTTTTTTCACACACTAGAGGGTCATAAAAGTCATCACGAATTATTATCATAGAGAACACGATCTTGGAATTGGACGAAAGATTTTTTACAAGAGTTGGTCTAGAATCGGGTCGCTCTGAGCACCGTTCCTCAAGTTTACTTTCAGATATATTTCGGTTTATATTTTTTATCACACACTAGAGGGTCATAAAAGTCATCACGAATTATTATTAAAGAGAACACGACCTTCGAATAGGACGAAAGATTTTTTACAAGAGTTGGTCTAGAATGGGGTCGATCTGACCATCGCTCCTCAAGTTTCTTTTCCGATATATTTCGGTTTATATTTTTTTTCACACACTAGAGGGTCGTAAAATCATCACGAATTATTATCAAAGAGAACACGACATTCGAATTCGACGAAAGATTTTTACCAGTGTTGGTCTAGAATAAGGTCAATCTGACCACCGCTCCTCAAGTTTCCTTTCCGATATATTTCGGTTTATATTTTTTTCACATACTAGAGGGTCATAAAAGTCATCAGGAATTATTATCAAAGAGAACACGACCTTCGTATTGGACGAAAGATTTTTTACAAGAGTTGGTCTAGAATCGGGTCGCTGTGACCACCGTTCCTCAAGTTTCCTTTCCGATATATTTCGGTTTATATTTTTTTTCACATACTAGAGGGTCATAAAAGTCATCACGAATTATTATCAAAGAGAACACGACCTTCGAATTCAACGAAAGATTTTTTACAAGAGTTGGTCTAGAATGGGGTCGCTCTGACCACCGCTCCTCAAATTTCCTTTCCGATATATTTCGGTTTATATTTTTTTTCACACACTAGAGGGTCATAAAAGTCATCACGAATTATTATTAAAGAGAACACGACCTTCGAATTGGATGAAAGATTTTTCACAAGAGTTGGTCTAGAATCGGGTCGCTCTGAGCACTGTTCCTCAAGTTTCCTTTCCGATGTATTTCGGTTTATATTTTTTTTCACACACTAGAGGATCATAAAAGTCATCACAAATTATTATCAAAGAGACCACGACCTTCGAATTGGACGAAAGATTTTTTACAAAAGTTGGTCTAGAATGGGGTCGCTGTGACCACGGCTTCTCAAGTTTCCTTTCCGATATATTTCGGTTTATATTTTTTTTCACACACTAGAGGATCATAAAAGTCATCACAAATTATTATCAAAGAGACCACGACCTTCGAATTGGACGAAAGATTTTTTACAAAAGTTGGTCTAGAATGGGGTCGCTCTGACCACCGCTTCTCAAGTTTCCTTTCGATATATTTAGGTTTATATTTTTTTTCACATACTAGAGGGTCATAAAAGTAATCACAAATTATTGTCGAAGAGAACACGACCTTCGAATTCGACGAAAGATTTTTTACAAAAGTTGGTCCAGAATGGGGTCGCTCTGACTACGGCTTCTCAAGTTTCCTTTCCGATATATTTCGGTTTATATATTTTTTCTTATACTAGAGGGTCATAAAAGTCATCACAAATTATTATCAAAGAGAACACGACCTTCGAATTGGACGAAAGATTTTTTACAAAAGTTGGTGTAGAATCGGGTCGCTCTGACCACCGCTCCTCGAGTTTCCTTTCCGATATATTTCGGTTTATATATTTTTTCACACACTAGAGGGTCATAAAAGTCATCACGAATTATTATCAAAGAGAACACGACCTTCGAATTGTACGAAAGATTTTTTACAAGAGTTGGTCTAGAATCGGGTCGCTCTGACCACCGCTCCTCAAGTTTCCTTTCCGATATATTTCGGTTTATATTTTTTTTCACATACTAGAGGGTCATAAAAGTCATCACGAATTATTATCAAAGAGAACACGACCTTCTAATTGGACGAAAGATTTTTTACAAGAGTTGGTCTAGAATCGGGTCGCTCTGACCACCGCTCCTCAAGTTTCCTTTACGATATATTTCGGTTTATATTTTTTTTCACACACTAGAGGGTCGTAAAAGTCATCACGAATTATTATAAAAAACAACACGACATTCGAATTTGCCGAAAGATTTTTTACAAAAGTTGGTCTAGAATGGGGTCGCTCTGACCACCGCTTCTCAAGTTTCCTTTCCGATATATTTCGGTTTATATTTTTTTTCACACACTAGAGGATCATAAAAGTCATCACAAATTATTATCAAAGAGACCACGACCTTCGAATTGGACGAAAGATTTTTTACAAAAGTTGGTCTAGAATGGGGTCGCTCTGACCACCGCTGCTCAGGTTTCCTTTCCGATATATTTCGGTTTATATTTTTTTTCACATACTAGAGGGTCATAAAAGTCATCACGAATTATTATCAAAGAGAACACGACCTTCGAAATGGACGAAAGATTTTTTACAAAAGTTGGTCTAGAATGGGGTCGCTCTGACCATCGCTTCTCAAGTTTCCTTTCCGATATACTTCGGTTTATATTTTTTTTCACATACTAGAGGGTCATAAAAGTCATCACGAATTATTATTAAAGAGTACACGACCTTGGAATTGGACGAAAGATTTTTTACAAGAGTTGGTCTAGAATGGGGTCGCTCTGACCATCGCTCCTCAAGTTTCCTTTCCGATGTATTTCGGTTTATATTTTTTTTCACACACTAGAGGGTCGTAAAAGTTATCACGAGTTATTATCAAAGAGAACACGACCTTCGAATTGGACGAAAGATTTTTTACAAGAGTTGGTCTAGAATAGGGTCACTCTGACCACCGTTCCTCAAGTTTGCTTTCCGATATATTTCGGTTTATATATTTTTTCTTATACTAGAGGGTCGTAAAAGTCATCACGAATTATTATCAAAGAGAACACGACCTTCGAATTGGACGAAAAATTTTTTACAAGAGTTGGTCTAGAATAGAGTCACTCTGACCCCCGTTCCTCAAGTTTCCTTTCCGATATATTTCGGTTTATATATTTTTTCTTATACTAGAGGGTCATAAAAGTCATCACAAATTATTATCAAAGAGAACACGACCTTCGAATTGGACGAAAGATTTTTTACAAAAGTTGGTCTAGAATCGGGTCGCTATGACCACCGCTCCTCGAGTTTCCTTTCCGATATATTTCGGTTTATATTTTTTTTCACACACTAGAGGGTCGTAAAAGTCATCACGAATATTTATCATAGAGAACACGACCTTCGAATTGGACGAAAGATTTTTTACCAGAGTTGGTCTAGAACAGGGTCAATCTGACCACCGCTCCGCAAGTTCCCTTTCCGATATATTTCGGTTTATATATTTTTTCACACACTGGAGGGTCATAAAAGTCATCACGAATTATTATTAAAGAGAACACGACCTTCGAATTGGACGAAAGATTTTTTACAAGAGTTGGTCTAGAATGGGGTCGCTCTGACCACCGCTCCTCAAGTTTCCTTTCCGATATATTTCGGTTCATATTTTTTTTCACATATTAGAGGGTCATAAAAGTCATCACGAATTATTATCAAAGAGAAGACGACCTTCGAATTGGACGAAAGATTTTTTACAAGAGTTGGTCTAGAATCGGGTCGCTCTGACCACCGCTCCTCAAGTTTCCTTTCCGATATATTTCGGTTTATATTTTTTTTCACATATTAGAGGGTCATAAAAGTCATCACGAATTATTATCAAAGAGAAGACGACCTTCGAATTGGACGAAAGATTTTTTACAAGAGTTGGTCTAGAATCGGGTCGCTCTGACCACCGCTCCTCAAGTTTCCTTTCCGATATATTTCGGTTTATATTTTTTTTCACATACTAGAGGGTCATAAAAGTCATCACGAATCATTATCAAAGAGAACACGACCTTCTAATTGGACGAAAGACTTTTTACAAGAGTTGGTCTAGAATCGGGTCGCTCTGACCACCGCTCCTCAAGTTTCCTTTCCGATATATTTCGGTTTATATATTTTTTCTTATACTAGAGGGTCTTAAAAGTCATCACGAATTATTATCAAAGAGAACACGACCTTCGAATTGGACGAAAGATTTTTTACAAAAGTTGGTCTAGAATGGGGTCGGTCTGACCACCGCTTCTCAAGTTTCCTTTCCGATATATTTCGGTTTATATATTTTTTCACACACTAGAGGGTCATAAAAGTCATCACGAATTATTATCAAAGAGAACACGACCTTCGAATTGTACGAAAGATTTTTTACAAGAGTTGGTCTAGAATCGGGTCGCTCTGACCACGGCTCCTCAAGTTTCCTTTCCGATATATTTCGGTTTATATTTTTTTTCACATACTAGAGGGTCATAAAAGTCATCACGAATTATTATCAAAGAGAACACGACCTTCTAATTGGACGAAAGATTTTTTACAAGAGTTGGTCTAGAATGGGGTCGCTCTGACCACCGCTCCTCAAGTTTCCTTTCCGATATATTTCGGTTCATATTTTTTTTCACATACTAGAGGGTCATAAAAGTCATCACGAATTATTATCAAAGAGAACACGACCTTCGAATTGGACGAAATATTTTTTACAAAAGTTGGTCTAGAATGGGGTCTTTCTGACTACCGCTTCTCAAGTTTCCTTTCCGATATATTTCGGTTTATATATTTTTTCCCACACTAGAGGGTCATAAAAGTCATCACGAATTATTATCAAAGAGAAGACGACCTTCGAATTGGACGAAAGATTTTTTACAAGAGTTGGTCTAGAATCGGGTCGCTCTGACCACCGCTCCTCAAGTTTCCTTTCCGATATATTTCGGTTTATATTTTTTTTCACATATTAGAGGGTCATAAAAGTCATCACGAATTATTATCAAAGAGAAGACGACCTTCGAATTGGACGAAAGATTTTTTACAAGAGTTGGTCTAGAATCGGGTCGCTCTGACCACCGCTCCTCAAGTTTCCTTTCCGATATATTTCGGTTTATATTTTTTTTCACATACTAGAGGGTCATAAAAGTCATCACGAATTATTATCAAAGAGAACACGACCTTCTAATTGGACGAAAGACTTTTTACAAGAGTTGGTCTAGAATCGGGTCGCTCTGACCACCGCTCCTCAAGTTTCCTTTCCGATATATTTCGGTTTATATATTTTTTCTTATACTAGAGGGTCTTAAAAGTCATCACGAATTATTATCAAAGAGAACACGACCTTCGAATTGGACGAAAGATTTTTTACAAAAGTTGGTCTAGAATGGGGTCGGTCTGACCACCGCTTCTCAAGTTTCCTTTCCGATATATTTCGGTTTATATATTTTTTCACACACTAGAGGGTCATAAAAGTCATCACGAATTATTATCAAAGAGAACACGACCTTCGAATTGTACGAAAGATTTTTTACAAGAGTTGGTCTAGAATCGGGTCGCTCTGACCACGGCTCCTCAAGTTTCCTTTCCGATATATTTCGGTTTATATTTTTTTTCACATACTAGAGGGTCATAAAAGTCATCACGAATTATTATCAAAGAGAACACGACCTTCTAATTGGACGAAAGATTTTTTACAAGAGTTGGTCTAGAATGGGGTCGCTCTGACCACCGCTCCTCAAGTTTCCTTTCCGATATATTTCGGTTCATATTTTTTTTCACATACTAGAGGGTCATAAAAGTCATCACGAATTATTATCAAAGAGAACACGACCTTCGAATTGGACGAAATATTTTTTACAAAAGTTGGTCTAGAATGGGGTCTTTCTGACTACCGCTTCTCAAGTTTCCTTTCCGATATATTTCGGTTTATATATTTTTTCCCACACTAGAGGGTCATAAAAGTCATCACGAATTATTATCAAAGAGAAGACGACCTTCGAATTGGACGAAAGATTTTTTACAAGAGTTGGTCTAGAATCGGGTCGCTCTGACCACCGCTCCTCAAGTTTCCTTTCCGATATATTTCGGTTTATATTTTTTTTCACATATTAGAGGGTCATAAAAGTCATCACGAATTATTATCAAAGAGAAGACGACCTTCGAATTGGACGAAAGATTTTTTACAAGAGTTGGTCTAGAATGGGGTCGCTCTGACCACCGCTCCTCAAGTTTCCTTTCCGATATATTTCGGTTTATATTTTTTTTCACATACTAGAGGGTCATAAAAGTCATCACGAATTATTATCAAAGAGAACACGACCTTCTAATTGGACGAAAGATTTTTTACAAGAGTTGGTCTAGAATAGGGTCACTTTGGCCCCGCTCCTCAAGTTTCCTTTCCGATATATTTCGGTTTATATTTTTTTTCACACGCTAGAGGGTCGTAAAAGTCATTACGAATTATTATCAAAGACAAGACGACCTTCGAATTGGACGAAAGATTTTTTACAAGAGTTGGTCTAGAATAGGGTCACTTTGACCACCGCTCCTCAAGTTTCCTTTCAGATATATTTCGGTTTATATTTTTTTTCACACACTAGAGGGTCATAAAAGTCATCACGAATTATTATTAAAGAGAACACTACCTTCGAATTGGACGAAAGATTTTTTACAAGAGTTGGTCTAGAATGGGGTCGATCTGACCATCGCTCCTCAAGTTTCTTTTCCGATATATTTCGGTTTATATTTTTTTTCACACACTAGAGGGTCGTAAAATCATCACGAATTATTATCAAAGAGAACACGACATTCGAATTCGACGAAAGATTTTTACCAGTGTTGGTCTAGAATAAGGTCAATCTGACCACCGCTCCTCAAGTTTCCTTTCCGATATATTTCGGTTTATATTTTTTTTCACATACTAGAGGGTCATAAAAGTCATCACGAATTATTATCAAAGAGAACACGACCTTCGAATTGGACGAAAGCTTTTTTGCAAGAGTTGGTCTAGAATGGGGTCGCTCTGACCACCGCTCTTCAAGTTTCCTTTCCGATGTATTTCGGTTTATATTTTTTTCACACACTAGAGGCTCGTAAAAGTCATCTCGAATTATTATCAAAGAGAACACGACCTTCGAATTGGACGAAAGATTTTTTACAAGAGTTGGTCTAGAATGGGGTCGCTCTGACCACCGCTCCTCAAGTTTCCTTTCCGATATATTTCGGTTTATATATTTTTTCACACACTAGAGGGTCATAAAAGTCATCAAGAATTATTATCAAAGAGAACACGCCCTTCGAATTGTACGAAAGATTTTTTACAAGAGTTGGTCTAGAATCGGGTCGCTCTGACCACCGCTCCTCAAGTTTCCTTTCCGATATATTTCGGTTCATATATTTTTTCACACACTAGAGGGTCATAAAAGTCATCACGAATTATTATCAAAGAGAACACGCCCTTCGAATTGTACGAAAGATTTTTTACAAGAGTTGGTCTAGAATCGGGTCGCTCTGACCACCGCTCCACAAGTTTCCTTTCCGATATATTTCGGTTCATATATTTTTTCACACACTAGAGGGTCATAAAAGTCATCACGAATTATTATCAAAGAGAAGACGACCTTCGAATTGGACGAAAGAATTTTTACAAGAGTTGGTCTAGAATCGGGTCGCTCTGACCACCGCTCCTCAAGTTTCCTTTCCGATATATTTCGGTTTATATTTTTTTTCAGATACTAGAGGGTCATAAAAGTCATCACGAATAATTATTAAAGAGTACACGACCTTGGAATTGGACGAAAGATTTTTTACAAGAGTTGGTCTAGAATGGGGTCGCTCTGACCACCGCTCCTCAAGTTTCCTTTCCGATATATTTCGGTTCATATTTTTTTTCACATACTAGAGGGTCATAAAAGTCATCACGAATTATTATCAAAGAGAACACGACCTTCGAATTGGACGAAATATTTTTTACAAAAGTTGGTCTAGAATGGGGTCGCTCTGACTACCGCTTCTCAAGTTTCCTTTCCGATATATTTCGGTTTATATATTTTTTCACACACTAGAGGGTCATAAAAGTCATCACGAATTATTATCAAAGAGAAGACGACCTTCGAATTGGACGAAAGATTTTTTACAAGAGTTGGTCTAGAATGGGGTCGCTCTGACCACCGCTCCTCAAGTTTCCTTTCCGATATATTTCGGTATATATTTTTTTTCACATATTAGAGGGTCATAAAAGTCATCACGAATTATTATCAAAGAGAAGACGACCTTCGAATTGGACGAAAGATTTTTTACAAAAGTTGGTCTAGAATCGGGTCGCTCTGACCACCGCTCCTCAAGTTTCCTTTCCGATATATTTCGGTTTATATATTTTTTCTTATACTAGAGGGTCTTAAAAGTCATCACGAATTATTATCAAAGAGAACACGACCTTCGAATTGGACGAAAGATTTTTTACAAAAGTTGGTCTAGAATGGGGTCGGTCTGACCACCGCTTCTCAAGTTTCCTTTCCGATATATTTCGGTTTATATATTTTTTCACACACTAGAGGGTCATAAAAGTCATCAAGAATTATTATCAAAGAGAACACGCCCTTCGAATTGTACGAAAGATTTTTTACAAGAGTTGGTCTAGAATCGGGTCGCTCTGACCACCGCTCCTCAAGTTTCCTTTCCGATATATTACGGTTTATATTTTTTTTCACATACTAGAGGGTCATAAAAGTCATCACGAATTATTATCAAAGAGAACACGACCTTCTAATTGGACGAAAGATTTTTTGCAAGAGTTGGTCTAGAATCGGGTCGCTCTGACCACCGCTCCTCAAGTTTCCTTTCCGATATATTTCGGTTTATATATTTTTTCACATACTAGAGGGTCTTAAAAGTCATCACGAATTATTATCAAAGAGAACACGACCTTCGAATTGGACGAAAGATTTTTTACAAAAGTTGGTCTAGAATGGGGTCGGTCTGACCACCGCTTCTCAAGTTTCCTTTCCGATATATTACGGTTTATATTTTTTTTCACATACTAGAGGGTCATAAAAGTCATCACGAATTATTATCAAAGAGAACACGACCTTCTAATTGGACGAAAGATTTTTTGCAAGAGTTGGTCTAGAATCGGGTCGCTCTGACCACCGCTCCTCAAGTTTCCTTTCCGATATATTTCGGTTCATATATTTTTTCACACACTAGAGGGTCATAAAAGTCATCACGAATTATTATCAAAGAGAACACGCCCTTCGAATTGTACGAAAGATTTTTTACAAGAGTTGGTCTAGAATCGGGTCGCTCTGACCACCGCTCCACAAGTTTCCTTTCCGATATATTTCGGTTCATATATTTTTTCACACACTAGAGGGTCATAAAAGTCATCACGAATTATTATCAAAGAGAACACGACCTTCGAATTGGACGAAAGATTTTTTACAAGAGTTGGTCTAGAATCGGGTCGCTCTGACCACCGCTCCTCAAGTTTCCTTTCCGATATATTTCGGTTTATATTTTTTTTCACATACTAGAGGGTCATGAAAGTCATCACGAATAATTATTAAAGAGTACACGACCTTGGAATTGGACGAAAGATTTTTTACAAGAGTTGGTCTAGAATGGGGTCGCTCTGACCACCGCTCCTCAAGTTTCCTTTCCGATATATTTCGGTTCATATTTTTTTTCACATACTAGAGGGTCATAAAAGTCATCACGAATTATTATCAATGAGAACACGACCTTCGAATTGGACGAAATATTTTTTACAAAAGTTGGTCTAGAATGGGGTCGCTCTGACTACCGCTTCTCAAGTTTCCTTTCCGATATATTTCGGTTTATATATTTTTTCACACACTAGAGGGTCATAAAAGTCATCACGAATTATTATCAAAGAGAAGACGACCTTCGAATTGGACGAAAGATTTTTTACAAGAGTTGGTCTAGAATGGGGTCGCTCTGACCACCGCTCCTCAAGTTTCCTTTCCGATATATTTCGGTATATATTTTTTTTCACATATTAGAGGGTCATAAAAGTCATCACGAATTATTATCAAAGAGAAGACGACCTTCGAATTGGACGAAAGATTTTTTACAAGAGTTGGTCTAGAATCGGGTCGCTCTGACCACCGCTCCTCAAGTTTCCTTTCCGATATATTTCGGTTTATATTTTTTTTCACATACTAGAGGGTCATAAAAGTCATCACGAATTATTATCAAAGAGAACACGACCTTGTAATTGGACGAAAGACTTTTTACAAGAGTTGGTCTAGAATCGGGTCGCTCTGACCACCGCTCCTCAAGTTTCCTTTCCGATATATTTCGGTTTATATATTTTTTCTTATACTAGAGGGTCTTAAAAGTCATCACGAATTATTATCAAAGAGAACACGACCTTCGAATTGGACGAAAGATTTTTTACAAAAGTTGGTCTAGAATGGGGTCGGTCTGACCACCGCTTCTCAAGTTTCCTTTCCGATATATTTCGGTTTATATATTTTTTCACACACTAGAGGGTCATAAAAGTCATCAAGAATTATTATCAAAGAGAACACGCCCTTCGAATTGTACGAAAGATTTTTTACAAGAGTTGGTCTAGAATCGGGTCGCTCTGACCACCGCTCCTCAAGTTTCCTTTCCGATATATTACGGTTTATATTTTTTTTCACATACTAGAGGGTCATAAAAGTCATCACGAATTATTATCAAAGAGAACACGACCTTCTAATTGGACGAAAGATTTTTTGCAAGAGTTGGTCTAGAATCGGGTCGCTCTGACCACCGCTCCTCAAGTTTCCTTTCCGATATATTTCGGTTTATATATTTTTTCACATACTAGAGGGTCTTAAAAGTCATCACGAATTATTATCAAAGAGAACACGACCTTCGAATTGGACGAAAGATTTTTTACAAAAGTTGGTCTAGAATGGGGTCGGTCTGACCACCGCTTCTCAAGTTTCCTTTCCGATATATTTCGGTTTATATATTTTTTCACACACTAGAGGGTCATAAAAGTCATCAAGAATTATTATCAAAGAGAACACGCCCTTCGAATTGTACGAAAGATTTTTTACAAGAGTTGGTCTAGAATCGGGTCGCTCTGACCACCGCTCCTCAAGTTTCCTTTCCGATATATTTCGGTTCATATATTTTTTCACACACTAGAGGGTCATAAAAGTCATCACGAATTATTATCAAAGAGAACACGCCCTTCGAATTGTACGAAAGATTTTTTACAAGAGTTGGTCTAGAATCGGGTCGCTCTGACCACCGCTCCACAAGTTTCCTTTCCGATATATTTCGGTTCATATATTTTTTCACACACTAGAGGGTCATAAAAGTCATCACGAATTATTATCAAAGAGAACACGACCTTCGAATTGGACGAAAGATTTTTTACAAGAGTTGGTCTAGAATCGGGTCGCTCTGACCACCGCTCCTCAAGTTTCCTTTCCGATATATTTCGGTTTATATTTTTTTTCACATACTAGAGGGTCATGAAAGTCATCACGAATTATTATCAAAGAGAACACGACCTTCGAATTGGACGAAAGCTTTTTTGCAAGAGTTGGTCTAGAATGGGGTCGCTCTGACCACCGCTCTTCAAGTTTCCTTTCCGATGTATTTCGGTTTATATTTTTTTCACACACTAGAGGCTCGTAAAAGTCATCTCGAATTATTATCAAAGAGAACACGACCTTCGAATTGGACGAAAGATTTTTTACAAGAGTTGGTCTAGAATGGGGTCGCTCTGACCACCGCTCCTCAAGTTTCCTTTCCGATATATTTCGGTTTATATTTTTTTCACATACTAGAGGGTCATAAAAGTCATCAGGAATTATTATCAAAGAGAACACCACCTTCGTATTGGACGAAAGATTTTTTACAAGAGTTGGTCTAGAATCGGGTCGCTCTGACCACCGTTCCTCAAGTTTCCTTTCCGATATATTTCGGTTTATATTTTTTTTCACATACTAGAGGGTCATAAAAGTCATCACGAATTATTATCAAAGAGAACACGACCTTCGAATTCAACGAAAGATTTTTTACAAGAGTTGGTCTAGAATGGGGTCGCTCTGACCACCGCTCCTCAAATTTCCTTTCCGATATATTTCGGTTTATATTTTTTTTCACACACTAGAGGGTCATGAAAGTCATCACGAATTATTATTAAAGAGAACACGACCTTCGAATTGGATGAAAGATTTTTTACAAGAGTTGGTCTAGAATCGGGTCGCTCTGAGCACCGTTCCTCAAGTTTCCTTTCCGATGTATTTCGGTTTATATTTTTTTTTACATACTAGAGGGTCGTAAAAGTCATCACCAATTATTATCATAGAGAACACGACCTTCGAATTGGACGAAAGATTTTTTACCAGAGTTGGTCTAGAATAGGGTCAATCTGACCACGGCTGCTCAAGTTTCCTTTCCGATATATTTCGGTTTATATTTTTTTTCACACACTAGAGGATTATAAAAGTCATCACAAATTATTATCAAAGAGACCACGACCTTCGAATTGGACGAAAGATTTTTTACAAAAGTTGGTCTAGAATGGGGTCGCTCTGACCACCGCTTCTCAAGTTTCCTTTCGATATATTTAGGTTTATATTTTTTTTCACATACTAGAGGGTCATAAAAGTAATCACAAATTATTGTCGAAGAGAACACGACCTTCGAATTCGACGAAAGATTTTTTACAAAAGTTGGTCTAGAATGGGGTCGCTCTGACTACGGCTTCTCAAGTTTCCTTTCCGATATATTTCGGTTTATATTTTTTTTCACACACTAGAGGGTCATAAAAGTCATCACGAATTATTATCATAGAGAACACGATCTTGGAATTGGACGAAAGATTTTTTACAAGAGTTGGTCTAGAATCGGGTCGCTCTGAGCACCGTTCCTCAAGTTTACTTTCAGATATATTTCGGTTTATATTTTTTATCACACACTAGAGGGTCATAAAAGTCATCACGAATTATTATTAAAGAGAACACGACCTTCGAATAGGACGAAAGATTTTTTACAAGAGTTGGTCTAGAATGGGGTCGATCTGACCATCGCTCCTCAAGTTTCTTTTCCGATATATTTCGGTTTATATTTTTTTTCACACACTAGAGGGTCGTAAAATCATCACGAATTATTATCAAAGAGAACACGACATTCGAATTCGACGAAAGATTTTTACCAGTGTTGGTCTAGAATAAGGTCAATCTGACCACCGCTCCTCAAGTTTCCTTTCCGATATATTTCGGTTTATATTTTTTTCACATACTAGAGGGTCATAAAAGTCATCAGGAATTATTATCAAAGAGAACACGACCTTCGTATTGGACGAAAGATTTTTTACAAGAGTTGGTCTAGAATCGGGTCGCTGTGACCACCGTTCCTCAAGTTTCCTTTCCGATATATTTCGGTTTATATTTTTTTTCACATACTAGAGGGTCATAAAAGTCATCACGAATTATTATCAAAGAGAACACGACCTTCGAATTCAACGAAAGATTTTTTACAAGAGTTGGTCTAGAATGGGGTCGCTCTGACCACCGCTCCTCAAATTTCCTTTCCGATATATTTCGGTTTATATTTTTTTTCACACACTAGAGGGTCATAAAAGTCATCACGAATTATTATTAAAGAGAACACGACCTTCGAATTGGATGAAAGATTTTTCACAAGAGTTGGTCTAGAATCGGGTCGCTCTGAGCACTGTTCCTCAAGTTTCCTTTCCGATGTATTTCGGTTTATATTTTTTTTCACACACTAGAGGATCATAAAAGTCATCACAAATTATTATCAAAGAGACCACGACCTTCGAATTGGACGAAAGATTTTTTACAAAAGTTGGTCTAGAATGGGGTCGCTGTGACCACGGCTTCTCAAGTTTCCTTTCCGATATATTTCGGTTTATATTTTTTTTCACACACTAGAGGATCATAAAAGTCATCACAAATTATTATCAAAGAGACCACGACCTTCGAATTGGACGAAAGATTTTTTACAAAAGTTGGTCTAGAATGGGGTCGCTCTGACCACCGCTTCTCAAGTTTCCTTTCGATATATTTAGGTTTATATTTTTTTTCACATACTAGAGGGTCATAAAAGTAATCACAAATTATTGTCGAAGAGAACACGACCTTCGAATTCGACGAAAGATTTTTTACAAAAGTTGGTCCAGAATGGGGTCGCTCTGACTACGGCTTCTCAAGTTTCCTTTCCGATATATTTCGGTTTATATATTTTTTCTTATACTAGAGGGTCATACAAGTCATCACAAATTATTATCAAAGAGAACACGACCTTCGAATTGGACGAAAGATTTTTTACAAAAGTTGGTGTAGAATCGGGTCGCTCTGACCACCGCTCCTCGAGTTTCCTTTCCGATATATTTCGGTTTATATATTTTTTCACACACTAGAGGGTCATAAAAGTCATCACGAATTATTATCAAAGAGAACACGACCTTCGAATTGTACGAAAGATTTTTTACAAGAGTTGGTCTAGAATCGGGTCGCTCTGACCACCGCTCCTCAAGTTTCCTTTCCGATATATTTCGGTTTATATTTTTTTTCACATACTAGAGGGTCATAAAAGTCATCACGAATTATTATCAAAGAGAACACGACCTTCTAATTGGACGAAAGATTTTTTACAAGAGTTGGTCTAGAATCGGGTCGCTCTGACCACCGCTCCTCAAGTTTCCTTTACGATATATTTCGGTTTATATTTTTTTTCACACACTAGAGGGTCGTAAAAGTCATCACGAATTATTATAAAAAACAACACGACATTCGAATTTGCCGAAAGATTTTTTACAAAAGTTGGTCTAGAATGGGGTCGCTCTGACCACCGCTTCTCAAGTTTCCTTTCCGATATATTTCGGTTTATATTTTTTTTCACACACTAGAGGATCATAAAAGTCATCACAAATTATTATCAAAGAGACCACGACCTTCGAATTGGACGAAAGATTTTTTACAAAAGTTGGTCTAGAATGGGGTCGCTCTGACCACCGCTGCTCAGGTTTCCTTTCCGATATATTTCGGTTTATATTTTTTTTCACATACTAGAGGGTCATAAAAGTCATCACGAATTATTATCAAAGAGAACACGACCTTCGAAATGGACGAAAGATTTTTTACAAAAGTTGGTCTAGAATGGGGTCGCTCTGACCATCGCTTCTCAAGTTTCCTTTCCGATATACTTCGGTTTATATTTTTTTTCACATACTAGAGGGTCATAAAAGTCATCACGAATTATTATTAAAGAGTACACGACCTTGGAATTGGACGAAAGATTTTTTACAAGAGTTGGTCTAGAATGGGGTCGCTCTGACCATCGCTCCTCAAGTTTCCTTTCCGATGTATTTCGGTTTATATTTTTTTTCACACACTAGAGGGTCGTAAAAGTTATCACGAGTTATTATCAAAGAGAACACGACCTTCGAATTGGACGAAAGATTTTTTACAAGAGTTGGTCTAGAATAGGGTCACTCTGACCACCGTTCCTCAAGTTTGCTTTCCGATATATTTCGGTTTATATATTTTTTCTTATACTAGAGGGTCGTAAAAGTCATCACGAATTATTATCAAAGAGAACACGACCTTCGAATTGGACGAAAAATTTTTTACAAGAGTTGGTCTAGAATAGAGTCACTCTGACCCCCGTTCCTCAAGTTTCCTTTCCGATATATTTCGGTTTATATATTTTTTCTTATACTAGAGGGTCATAAAAGTCATCACAAATTATTATCAAAGAGAACACGACCTTCGAATTGGACGAAAGATTTTTTACAAAAGTTGGTCTAGAATCGGGTCGCTATGACCACCGCTCCTCGAGTTTCCTTTCCGATATATTTCGGTTCATATTTTTTTTCACACACTAGAGGGTCGTAAAAGTCATCACGAATTTTTATCATAGAGAACACGACCTTCGAATTGGACGAAAGATTTTTTACCAGAGTTGGTCTAGAACAGGGTCAATCTGACCACCGCTCCGCAAGTTCCCTTTCCGATATATTTCGGTTTATATATTTTTTCACACACTGGAGGGTCATAAAAGTCATCACGAATTATTATTAAAGAGAACACGACCTTCGAATTGGACGAAAGATTTTTTACAAGAGTTGGTCTAGAATGGGGTCGCTCTGACCACCGCTCCTCAAGTTTCCTTTCCGATATATTTCGGTTCATATTTTTTTTCACATATTAGAGGGTCATAAAAGTCATCACGAATTATTATCAAAGAGAAGACGACCTTCGAATTGGACGAAAGATTTTTTACAAGAGTTGGTCTAGAATCGGGTCGCTCTGACCACCGCTCCTCAAGTTTCCTTTCCGATATATTTCGGTTTATATTTTTTTTCACATATTAGAGGGTCATAAAAGTCATCACGAATTATTATCAAAGAGAAGACGACCTTCGAATTGGACGAAAGATTTTTTACAAGAGTTGGTCTAGAATCGGGTCGCTCTGACCACCGCTCCTCAAGTTTCCTTTCCGATATATTTCGGTTTATATTTTTTTTCACATACTAGAGGGTCATAAAAGTCATCACGAATCATTATCAAAGAGAACACGACCTTCTAATTGGACGAAAGACTTTTTACAAGAGTTGGTCTAGAATCGGGTCGCTCTGACCACCGCTCCTCAAGTTTCCTTTCCGATATATTTCGGTTTATATATTTTTTCTTATACTAGAGGGTCTTAAAAGTCATCACGAATTATTATCAAAGAGAACACGACCTTCGAATTGGACGAAAGATTTTTTACAAAAGTTGGTCTAGAATGGGGTCGGTCTGACCACCGCTTCTCAAGTTTCCTTTCCGATATATTTCGGTTTATATATTTTTTCACACACTAGAGGGTCATAAAAGTCATCACGAATTATTATCAAAGAGAACACGACCTTCGAATTGTACGAAAGATTTTTTACAAGAGTTGGTCTAGAATCGGGTCGCTCTGACCACGGCTCCTCAAGTTTCCTTTCCGATATATTTCGGTTTATATTTTTTTTCACATACTAGAGGGTCATAAAAGTCATCACGAATTATTATCAAAGAGAACACGACCTTCTAATTGGACGAAAGATTTTTTACAAGAGTTGGTCTAGAATGGGGTCGCTCTGACCACCGCTCCTCAAGTTTCCTTTCCGATATATTTCGGTTCATATTTTTTTTCACATACTAGAGGGTCATAAAAGTCATCACGAATTATTATCAAAGAGAACACGACCTTCGAATTGGACGAAATATTTTTTACAAAAGTTGGTCTAGAATGGGGTCTTTCTGACTACCGCTTCTCAAGTTTCCTTTCCGATATATTTCGGTTTATATATTTTTTCCCACACTAGAGGGTCATAAAAGTCATCACGAATTATTATCAAAGAGAAGACGACCTTCGAATTGGACGAAAGATTTTTTACAAGAGTTGGTCTAGAATCGGGTCGCTCTGACCACCGCTCCTCAAGTTTCCTTTCCGATATATTTCGGTTTATATTTTTTTTCACATATTAGAGGGTCATAAAAGTCATCACGAATTATTATCAAAGAGAAGACGACCTTCGAATTGGACGAAAGATTTTTTACAAGAGTTGGTCTAGAATCGGGTCGCTCTGACCACCGCTCCTCAAGTTTCCTTTCCGATATATTTCGGTTTATATTTTTTTTCACATACTAGAGGGTCATAAAAGTCATCACGAATTATTATCAAAGAGAACACGACCTTCTAATTGGACGAAAGACTTTTTACAAGAGTTGGTCTAGAATCGGGTCGCTCTGACCACCGCTCCTCAAGTTTCCTTTCCGATATATTTCGGTTTATATATTTTTTCTTATACTAGAGGGTCTTAAAAGTCATCACGAATTATTATCAAAGAGAACACGACCTTCGAATTGGACGAAAGATTTTTTACAAAAGTTGGTCTAGAATGGGGTCGGTCTGACCACCGCTTCTCAAGTTTCCTTTCCGATATATTTCGGTTTATATATTTTTTCACACACTAGAGGGTCATAAAAGTCATCACGAATTATTATCAAAGAGAACACGACCTTCGAATTGTACGAAAGATTTTTTACAAGAGTTGGTCTAGAATCGGGTCGCTCTGACCACGGCTCCTCAAGTTTCCTTTCCGATATATTTCGGTTTATATTTTTTTTCACATACTAGAGGGTCATAAAAGTCATCACGAATTATTATCAAAGAGAACACGACCTTCTAATTGGACGAAAGATTTTTTACAAGAGTTGGTCTAGAATGGGGTCGCTCTGACCACCGCTCCTCAAGTTTCCTTTCCGATATATTTCGGTTCATATTTTTTTTCACATACTAGAGGGTCATAAAAGTCATCACGAATTATTA
The DNA here is from genome assembly GCA_958009045.1 of Oxytorus armatus. NCBI lineage: Eukaryota > Metazoa > Arthropoda > Insecta > Hymenoptera > Ichneumonidae > Oxytorus > Oxytorus armatus. The sequence continues at coordinate 6,093,967 of OY253752.1, forward strand.
TCAAAGAGAACACGACCTTCGAATTGGACGAAATATTTTTTACAAAAGTTGGTCTAGAATGGGGTCTTTCTGACTACCGCTTCTCAAGTTTCCTTTCCGATATATTTCGGTTTATATATTTTTTCCCACACTAGAGGGTCATAAAAGTCATCACGAATTATTATCAAAGAGAAGACGACCTTCGAATTGGACGAAAGATTTTTTACAAGAGTTGGTCTAGAATCGGGTCGCTCTGACCACCGCTCCTCAAGTTTCCTTTCCGATATATTTCGGTTTATATTTTTTTTCACATATTAGAGGGTCATAAAAGTCATCACGAATTATTATCAAAGAGAAGACGACCTTCGAATTGGACGAAAGATTTTTTACAAGAGTTGGTCTAGAATGGGGTCGCTCTGACCACCGCTCCTCAAGTTTCCTTTCCGATATATTTCGGTTTATATTTTTTTTCACATACTAGAGGGTCATAAAAGTCATCACGAATTATTATCAAAGAGAACACGACCTTCTAATTGGACGAAAGATTTTTTACAAGAGTTGGTCTAGAATAGGGTCACTTTGGCCCCGCTCCTCAAGTTTCCTTTCCGATATATTTCGGTTTATATTTTTTTTCACACGCTAGAGGGTCGTAAAAGTCATTACGAATTATTATCAAAGACAAGACGACCTTCGAATTGGACGAAAGATTTTTTACAAGAGTTGGTCTAGAATAGGGTCACTTTGACCACCGCTCCTCAAGTTTCCTTTCAGATATATTTCGGTTTATATTTTTTTTCACACACTAGAGGGTCATAAAAGTCATCACGAATTATTATTAAAGAGAACACGACCTTCGAATTGGACGAAAGATTTTTTACAAGAGTTGGTCTAGAATGGGGTCGATCTGACCATCGCTCCTCAAGTTTCTTTTCCGATATATTTCGGTTTATATTTTTTTTCACACACTAGAGGGTCGTAAAATCATCACGAATTATTATCAAAGAGAACACGACATTCGAATTCGACGAAAGATTTTTACCAGTGTTGGTCTAGAATAAGGTCAATCTGACCACCGCTCCTCAAGTTTCCTTTCCGATATATTTCGGTTTATATTTTTTTTCACATACTAGAGGGTCATAAAAGTCATCACGAATTATTATCAAAGAGAACACGACCTTCGAATTGGACGAAAGCTTTTTTGCAAGAGTTGGTCTAGAATGGGGTCGCTCTGACCACCGCTCTTCAAGTTTCCTTTCCGATGTATTTCGGTTTATATTTTTTTCACACACTAGAGGCTCGTAAAAGTCATCTCGAATTATTATCAAAGAGAACACGACCTTCGAATTGGACGAAAGATTTTTTACAAGAGTTGGTCTAGAATGGGGTCGCTCTGACCACCGCTCCTCAAGTTTCCTTTCCGATATATTTCGGTTTATATTTTTTTTCACACACTAGAGGGTCATAAAAGTCATCACGAATTATTATTAAAGAGAACACGACCTTCGAATTGGACGAAAGATTTTTTACAAGAGTTGGTCTAGAATCGGGTCGCTCTGAGCACCGTTCCTCAAGTTTCCTTTCCGATGTATTTCGGTTTATATTTTTTTTTACATACTAGAGGGTCGTAAAAGTCATCACCAATTATTATCATAGAGAACACGACCTTCGAATTGGACGAAAGATTTTTTACCAGAGTTGGTCTAGAATAGGGTCAATCTGACCGTCGCTCCTCAAGTTTGTTTTCCGATATATTTCGGTTTATATTTTTTTTCACACACTAGAGGGTCGTAAAAGTCATCACGAATTATTATCAAAGAGAACACGACATTCGAATTGGACGAAAAATTTTTGACCAGAGTTGGTCTAGAATAAGGTCACTCTGACCACCGCTCCTCAAGTTTCCTTTCCGATATATTTCGGTTTATATATTTTTTCACATACTAGAGGGTCATAAAAGTCATCACAAATTATTATCAAAGAGAACACGACCTTCGAATTGGACGAAAGATTTTTTTAAAAGTTGGTCTAGAATGGGGTCGCTCTGACCATGGCTTCTCAAGTTTCCTTTCCGATATATTTCGGTTTATATTTTTTTTCACACACTAGAGGATCATAAAATCATCACAAATTATTATCAAAGAGACCACGACCTTCGAATTGGACGAAAGATTTTTTACAAAAGTTGGTCTAGAATGGGGTCGCTCTGACCACCGCTTCTCAAGTTTCCTTTCGATATATTTCGGTTTATATTTTTTTTCATATACAAGAGGGTCATAAAAGTCATCACAAAATATTATCAAAGAGAACCCGACCTTCGAATTCAACGGAAGATTTTTTACAAGAGTTGGTCTAGAATGGGGTCGCTCTGACCACCGTTCCTCAAGTTTCCTTTCCGATATATTTCGGTTTATATTTTTTTTCACATACTAGAGGTTCATAAAAGTAATCACGAATTATTATCAAAGAGAACACGACCTTCTAATTGGACGAAAGATTTTTTACAAGAGTTGGTCTAGAATCGGGTCGCTCTGACCACCGCTCCTCAAGTTTCCTTTCCGATATATTTCGGTTTATATATTTTTTCATATACAAGAGGGTCATAAAAGTCATCACAAAATATTATCAAAGAGAACACGACCTTCGAATTCAACGGAAGATTTTTTACAAGAGTTGGTCTAGAATGGGGTCGCTCTGACCACCGTTCCTCAAGTTTCCTTTCCGATATATTTCGGTTTATATTTTTTTTCACACACTAGAGGGTCGTAAAAGTTATCACGAATTATTATCAAAGAGAACACGACCTTCGAATTGGACGAAAGATTTTTTACAATAGTTGGTCTGGAATGGGGTCGCTCTGACCACCGCTCCTCTAGATTCCTTTCCGATATATTTCGGTTTATATATTTTTTCACACACTAGAGGGTCGTAAAAGTCATCACGAATTATTATCAAAGAGAACACGACCTTCGAATTGGACGAAAGATTTTTTACAAGAGTTGGTCTATAATAGGGTCACTTTGGCCACCGCTCCTCAAGTTTCCTTTCCGATATATTTCGGTTTATATTTTTTTTCACACACTAGAGGGTCGTAAAAGTTATTACGAATTATTATCAAAGAGAAGACGACCTTCGAATTGGACGAAAGATTTTTTACAAGAGTTGGTCTAGAATAGGGTCACTTTGACCACCGCTCCTCAAGTTTCCTTTCAGATATATTTCGGTTTATATTTTTTTTCACACACTAGAGGGTCATAAAAGTCATCACGAATTATTATTAAAGAGAACACGACCTTCGAATTGGACGAAAGATTTTTTACAAGAGTTGGTCTAGAATGGGGTCGATCTGACCATCGCTCCTCAAGTTTCTTTTCCGATATATTTCGGTTTATATATTTTTTCACACACTAGAGGGTCATAAAAGCCATCACGAATTATTATTAAAGAGAACACGACCTTCGAATTGGACGAAAGATTTTTTACAAGAGTTGGTCTAGAATGGGGTCGATCTGACCATCGCTCCTCAAGTTTCCTTTCAGATATATTTCGGTTTATATTTTTTTTCACACACTAGAGGGTCGTAAAAGTCATCACGAATTATTATCAAAGAGAACACGACATTCGAATTGGACGAAAGATTTTTTACAAAAGTTGGTCTAGAATCAGGTCGCTCTGACCACCGCTCCTCAAGTTTCCTTTCCGATATATTTCGGTTTATATTTTTTTTTACACACTAGAGGGTCGTAAAAGTCATCACCAATTATTATCATAGAGAACACGACCTTCGAATTGGACGAAAGATTTTTTATCAGAGTTGGTCTAGAATAGGGTCAATCTGACCATCGCTCCTCAAGTTTGTTTTCCGATATATTTCGGTTTATATTTTTTTTCACACACTAGAGGGTCGTAAAAGTCATCAGGAATTATTATCAAAGAGAACACGACATTCGAATTGGACGAAAAATTTTTGACCAGAGTTGGTCTAGAATAAGGTCAATCTGACCACCGCTCCTCAAGTTTCCTTTCCGAAATATTTCGGTTTATATTTTTTTTCACATACTAGAGGGTCATAAAAGTCATCACAAATTATTATCAAAGAGAACACGACCTTCGAATTGGACGAAAGATTTTTTACAAAAGTTGGTCTAGAATGGGGTCGCTCTGACCACCGCTTCTCAAGTTTCCTTTCGATATATTTAGGTTTATATTTTTTTTCACATACTAGAGGGTCATAAAAGTAATCACAAATTATTGTCAAAGAGAACACGACCTTCGAATTCGACGAAAGATTTTTTACAAAAGTTGGTCTAGAATGGGGTCGCTCTGACCACCGCTTCTCAAGTTTCCTTTCGATATATTTAGGTTTATATTTTTTTTCACATACTAGAGGGTCATGAAAGTAATCACAAATTATTGTCAAAGAGAACACGACCTTCGAATTGGACGAAAGATTTTTTACCAGAGTTGGTGTAGAATAGGGTCAATCTGACCACCGCTCCTCAAGTTTCCTTTCCGATATATTTCGGTTTATATATTTTTTCACACACTAGAGGGTCATAAAAGTCATCACGAATTATTATTAAAGAGAACACGACCTTCGAATTGGACGAAAGATTTTTTACAATACTTGGTCTAGAATGGGGTCGCTCTGACTACCGCTCCTCAAGTTTCCTTTCCGATATATTTCGGTTTATATTTTTCTTCTCATACAAGAGGGTCATACAAGTCATCACGAATTATTATCAAAGAGAACACGACCTTCGAATTGGACGAAAGATTTTTTACAAGAGTTGGTCTAGAATGGGGTCGATCTGACCATCGCTCCTCAAGTTTCTTTTCCGATATATTTCGGTTTATATTTTTTTTCACACACTAGAGGGTCATAAAAGTCATCACGAATTATTATTAAAGAGAACACGACCTTCGAATTGGACGAAAGATTTTTTACAAGAGTTGGTCTAGAATGGGGTCGATCTGACCATCGCTCCTCAAGTTTCTTTTCCGATATATTTCGGTTTATATTTTTTTTCACACACTAGAGAGTCGAAAAAGTCATCACGAATTATTATCAAAGAGAACACGACATTCGAATTGGACGAAAGATTTTTTACAAAAGTTGGTCTAGAATCGGGTCGCTCTGACCACCGCTCCTCAAGTTTCCTTTCCGATATATTTCGGTTTATATTTTTTTTTACACACTAGAGGGTCGTAAAAGTCATCACCAATTATTATCAAAGAGAACACGACCTTTGAATTGGACGAAAGATTTTTTACAAGAGTTGGTCTAGAATGGGGTCACTTTGGCCACCGCTCCTCAAGATTCCTTTCCGATATATTTCGGTTTATATTTTTTTTCGCACACAAGAGGGTCGTAAAAGTCATCACGAATCATTATCAAAGAGAACACGACCTTCCAATTGGACGAAAGATTTTTTACAAGAGTTGGTCTAGAATGGGGTCGATCTGACCATCGCTCCTCAAGTTTCTTTTCCGATATATTTCGGTTTATATTTTTTTTCACACACTAGAGGATCGTAAAAGTCATCACGAATTATTATCAAAGAGAACACGACATTCGAATTGGACGAAAGATTTTCTACCAGAGTTGGTCTAGAATAAGGTCAATCTGACCACCGCTCCTCAAGTTTCCTTTCCGATATATTTCGGTTTATATTTTTCTTCTCATACTAGAGGGTCATAAAAGTCATCACGAATTATTATCAAAGAGAACACGACCTTCGAATTGGACGAAAGATTTTTTACAAAAGTTGGTCTAGAATGGGGTCGCTCTGACCACCGCTTCTCAAGTTTCCTTTCCGATATATTTCGGTTTATATTTTTTTTCACATACTAGAGGGTCATAAAAGTCATCACAAATTATTATCAAAGAGAACACGACCTTCGAATTGGACGACCGATTTTTTACAAGAGTTGGTCTAGAATGGGGTCGATCTGACCATCGCTCCTCAAGTTTCTTTTCCGATATATTTCGGTTTATATTTTTTTTCACACACTAGAGAGTCGTAAAAGTCATCACGAATTATTATCAAAGAGAACACGACTTTCGAATTGGACGAAAGATTTTTTACAAAAGTTGGTCTAGAATCGGGTCGCTCTGACCACCGCTCCTCAAGTTTCCTTTCCGATATATTTCGGTTTATATTTTTTTTTACACACTAGAGGCTCGTAAAAGTCATCACGAATTATTATCAAAGAGAACACGACCTTTGAATTGGACGAAAGATTTTTTACAAGAGTTGGTCTAGAATGGGGTCACTTTGGCCACCGCTCCTCAAGATTCCTTTCCGATATATTTCGGTTTATATTTTTTTTCACACACTAGAGGCTCGTAAAAGTCATCACGAATTATTATCAAAGAGAACACGACCTTTGAATTGGACGAAAGATTTTTTACAAGAGTTGGTCTAGAATAGGGTCACTTTGGCCACCGCTCCTCAAGTTTCCTTTCCGATATATTTCGGTTTATATTTTTTTTCACACGCTAGAAGGTCGTAAAAGTCATTACGAATTATTATCAAAGAGAAGACGACCTTCGAATTGGACAAAAGATTTTTTACAAGAGTTGGTCTAGAATAGGGTCACTTTGACCACCGCTCCTCAAGTTTCCTTTCAGATATATTTCGGTTTATATTTTTTTTCGCACACTAGAGGGTCATAAAAGTCGTCACGAATTATTATTAAAGAGAACACGACCTTCGAATTGGACGAAAGATTTTTTACAAGAGTTGGTGTAGAATGGGGTCGATCTGACCATCGCTCCTCAAGTTTCTTTTCCGATATATTTCGGTTTATATTTTTTTTCACACACTAGAGGGTCGTAAAAGTCATCACGAATTATAATCAAAGAGAACACGACATTCGAATTGGACGAAAGATTTTTTACAAGAGTTGGTCTAGAATAGGGTCACTCTGACTACCGTTCCTCTAGTTTCCTTTCCGATATATTTCGGTTTATATATTTTTTCACATACTAGAGGGTCATAAAAGTCTTCACGAATTATTATCAAAGAAAACACGACCTTCGAATTGGACGAAACATTTTTTACAAGAGTTGGTCTAGAATCGGGTCGCTCTGAGCACCGTTCCTCAAGTTTCCTTTCAGATATATTTCGGTTTATATTTTTTATCACACACTAGAGGGTCATAAAAGTCATCACGAATTATTATTAAAGAGAACACGACCTTCGAATAGGACGAAAGATTTTTTACAAGAGTTGGTCTAGAATGGGGTCGATCTGACCATCGCTCCTCAAGTTTCTTTTCCGATATATTTCGGTTTATATTTTTTTTCACACACTAGAGGGTCGTAAAATCATCACGAATTATTATCAAAGAGAACACGACATTCGAATTCGACGAAAGATTTTTACCAGTGTTGGTCTAGAATAAGGTCAATCTGACCACAGCTCCTCAAGTTTCCTTTCCGATATATTTCGGTTTATATTTTTTTTCACATACTAGAGGGTCATAAAAGTCATCACGAATTATTATCAAAGAGAACACGACCTTCGAATTGGACGAAAGCTTTTTTGCAAGAGTTGGTCTAGAATGGGGTCGCTCTGACCACCGCTCTTCAAGTTTCCTTTCCGATGTATTTCGGTTTATATTTTTTTCACACACTAGAGGCTCGTAAAAGTCATCTCGAATTATTATCAAAGAGAACACGACCTTCGAATTGGACGAAAGATTTTTTACAAGAGTTGGTCTAGAATGGGGTCGCTCTGACCACCGCTCCTCAAGTTTCCTTTCCGATATATTTCGGTTTATATTTTTTTCACATACTAGAGGGTCATAAAAGTCATCAGGAATTATTATCAAAGAGAACACGACCTTCGTATTGGACGAAAGATTTTTTACAAGAGTTGGTCTAGAATCGGGTCGCTCTGACCACCGTTCCTCAAGTTTCCTTTCCGATATATTTCGGTTTATATTTTTTTTCACATACTAGAGGGTCATAAAAGTCATCACGAATTATTATCAAAGAGAACACGACCTTCGAATTCAACGAAAGATTTTTTACAAGAGTTGGTCTAGAATGGGGTCGCTCTGACCACCGCTCCTCAAATTTCCTTTCCGATATATTTCGGTTTATATTTTTTTTCACACACTAGAGGATCATAAAAGTCATCACGAATTATTATTAAAGAGAACACGACCTTCGAATTGGATGAAAGATTTTTTACAAGAGTTGGTCTAGAATCGGGTCGCTCTGAGCACCGTTCCTCAAGTTTCCTTTCCGATGTATTTCGGTTTATATTTTTTTTTACATACTAGAGGGTCGTAAAAGTCATCACCAATTATTATCATAGAGAACACGACCTTCGAATTGGACGAAAGATTTTTTACCAGAGTTGGTCTAGAATAGGGTCAATCTGACCACGGCTTCTCAAGTTTCTTTTCCGATATATTTCGGTTTATATTTTTTTTCACACACTAGAGGGTCGTAAAAGTCATTACGAATTATAATCAAAGAGAACACGACATTCGAATTCGACGAAAGATTTTTACCAGTGTTGGTCTAGAATAAGGTCAATCTGACCACAGCTCCTCTAGTTTCCTTTCCGATATATTTCGGTTTATATTTTTTTTTCACATACTAGAGGGTCATAAAAGTCATCACGAATTATTATCAAAGAGAACACGACCTTCGAATTGGACGAAAGATTTTTTACAAGAGTTGGTCTAGAATGGGGTCGATCTGACCATCGCTCCTCAAGTTTCTTTTCCGATATATTTCGGTTTATATTTTTTTTCACACACTAGAGGGTCATAAAAGTCATCACGAATTATTATTAAAGAGAACACGACCTTCGAATTGGGCGAAAGATATTTTACAAGAGTTGGTCTAGAATGGGGTCGATCTGACCATCGCTCCTCAAGTTTCTTTTCCGATATATTTCGGTTTATATTTTTTTTCACACACTAGAGAGTCGTAAAAGTCATCACGAATTATTATCAAAGAGAACACGACATTCGAATTGGACGAAAGATTTTTTACAAAAGTTGGTCTAGAATCGGGTCGCTCTGACCACCGCTCCTCAAGTTTCCTTTCCGATATATTTCGGTTTATATTTTTTTTTACACACTAGAGGGTCGTAAAAGTCATCACCAATTATTATAAAAGAGAACACGACCTTTGAATTGGACGAAAGATTTTTTACAAGAGTTGGTCTAGAATGGGGTCACTTTGGCCACCGCTCCTCAAGATTCCTTTCCGATATATTTCGGTTTATATTTTTTTTCACACACTAGAGGCTCGTAAAAGTCATCACGAATTATAATCAAAGAGAACACGACATTCGAATTGGACGAAAGATTTTTTACAAGAGTTGGTCTAGAATAGGGTCACTCTGACTACCGTTCCTCTAGTTTCCTTTCCGATATATTTCGGTTTATATTTTTTTCACATACTAGAGGGTCATAAAAGTCATCAGGAATTATTATCAAAGAGAACACCACCTTCGTATTGGACGAAAGATTTTTTACAAGAGTTGGTCTAGAATCGGGTCGCTCTGACCACCGTTCCTCAAGTTTCCTTTCCGATATATTTCGGTTTATATTTTTTTTCACATACTAGAGGGTCATAAAAGTCATCACGAATTATTATCAAAGAGAACACGACCTTCGAATTCAACGAAAGTTTTTTACAAGAGTTGGTCTAGAATGGGGTCGCTCTGACCACCGCTCCTCAAATTTCCTTTCCGATATATTTCGGTTTATATTTTTTTTCACACACTGGAGGGTCATAAAAGTCATCACGAATTATTATTAAAGAGAACACGACCTTCGAATTGGATGAAAGATTTTTTACAAGAGTTGGTCTAGACTCGGGTCGCTCTGAGCACCGTTCCTCAAGTTTCCTTTCCGATTTATTTCGGTTTATATTTTTTTTTACATACTAGAGGGTCGTAAAAGTCATCACCAATTATTATCATAGAGAACACGACCTTCGAATTGGACGAAAGATTTTTTACCAGAGTTGGTCTAGAATAGGGTCAATCTGACCACGGCTTCTCAAGTTTCCTTTCCGATATATTTCGGTTTATATTTTTTTTCACACACTAGAGGATCATAAAAGTCATCACAAATTATTATCAAAGAGACCACGACCTTCGAATTGGACGAAAGATTTTTTACAAAAGTTGGTCTAGAATGGGGTCGCTCTGACCACCGCTTTTCAAGTTTCCTTTCGATATATTTAGGTTTATATTTTTTTTCACATACTAGAGGGTCATAAAAGTAATCACAAATTATTGTCGAAGAGAACACGACCTTCGAATTCGACGAAAGATTTTTTACAAAAGTTGGTCTAGAATGGGGTCGCTCTGACTACGGCTTCTCAAGTTTCCTTTCCGATATATTTCCGTTTATATTTTTTTTCACACACTAGAGATTCGTAAAAGTCATCACAAATTATTATCAAAGAGAACACGACCTTCGAATTGGACGAACGATTTTTTACAAGAGTTGGTCTAGAATGGGGTCGATCTGACCATCGCTCCTCAAGTTTCTTTTCCGATATATTTCGGTTTATATTTTTTTTCACACACTAGAGGGTCATAAAAGTCATCACGAATTATTATTAATGAGAACACGACCTTCGAATTGGACGAAAGATTTTTTACAAGAGTTGGTCTAGAATGGGGTCGATCTGACCATCGCTCCTCAAGTTTCTTTTCCGATATATTTCGGTTTATATTTTTTTTCACACACTAGAGAGTCGTTAAAGTCATCACGAATTATTATCAAAGAGAACACGACATTCGAATTGGACGAAAGATTTTTTACCAAAGTTGGTCTAGAATCGGGTCGCTCTGACCACCGCTCCTCAAGTTTCCTTTCCGATATATTTCGGTTTATATTTTTTTTTACACACTAGAGGGTCGTAAAAGTCATCACCAATTATTATCAAAGAGAACACGACCTTTGAATTGGACGAAAGATTTTTTACAAGAGTTGGTCTAGAATGGGGTCACTTTGGCCACCGCTCCTCAAGATTCCTTTCCGATATATTTCGGTTTATATTTTTTTTCACACACTAGAGGCTCGTAAAAGTCATCACGAATTATTATCAAAGAGAACACGACCTTTGAATTGGACGAAAGATTTTTTACAAGAGTTGGTCTAGAATCGGGTCGATCTGACCATCGCTCCTCAAGTTTCTTTTCCGATATATTTCGGTTTATATTTTTTTTCACACACTAGAGGGTCATAAAAGTCATCACGAATTATTATTAAAGAGAACACGACCTTCGAATTGGACGAAAGATTTTTTACAAGAGTTGGTCTAGAATGGGGTCGATCTGACCATCGCTCCTCAAGTTTCTTTTCCGATATATTTCGGTTTATATTTTTTTTCACACACTAGAGAGTCGAAAAAGTCATCACGAATTATTATCAAAGAGAACACGACATTCGAATTGGACGAAAGATTTTTTACAAAAGTTGGTCTAGAATCGGGTCGCTCTGACCACCGCTCCTCAAGTTTCCTTTCCGATATATTTCGGTTTATATTTTTTTTTACACACTAGAGGGTCGTAAAAGTCATCACCAATTATTATCAAAGAGAACACGACCTTTGAATTGGACGAAAGATTTTTTACAAGAGTTGGTCTAGAATGGGGTCACTTTGGCCACCGCTCCTCAAGATTCCTTTCCGATATATTTCGGTTTATATTTTTTTTCACACACAAGAGGGTCGTAAAAGTCATCACGAATCATTATCAAAGAGAACACGACCTTCCAATTGGACGAAAGATTTTTTACAAGAGTTGGTCTAGAATGGGGTCGATCTGACCATCGCTCCTCAAGTTTCTTTTCCGATATATTTCGGTTTATATTTTTTTTCACACACTAGAGGATCGTAAAAGTCATCACGAATTATTATCAAAGAGAACACGACATTCGAATTGGACGAAAGATTTTCTACCAGAGTTGGTCTAGAATAAGGTCAATCTGACCACCGCTCCTCAAGTTTCCTTTCCGATATATTTCGGTTTATATTTTTCTTCTCATACTAGAGGGTCATAAAAGTCATCACGAATTATTATCAAAGAGAACACGACCTTCGAATTGGACGAAAGATTTTTTACAAAAGTTGGTCTAGAATGGGGTCGCTCTGACCACCGCTTCTCAAGTTTCCTTTCCGATATATTTCGGTTTATATTTTTTTTCACATACTAGAGGGTCATAAAAGTCATCACAAATTATTATCAAAGAGAACACGACCTTCGAATTGGACGACCGATTTTTTACAAGAGTTGGTCTAGAATGGGGTCGATCTGACCATCGCTCCTCAAGTTTCTTTTCCGATATATTTCGGTTTATATTTTTTTTCACACACTAGAGAGTCGTAAAAGTCATCACGAATTATTATCAAAGAGAACACGACTTTCGAATTGGACGAAAGATTTTTTACAAAAGTTGGTCTAGAATCGGGTCGCTCTGACCACCGCTCCTCAAGTTTCCTTTCCGATATATTTCGGTTTATATTTTTTTTTACACACTAGAGGGTCGTAAAAGTCATCACCAATTATTATCAAAGAGAACACGACCTTTGAATTGGACGAAAGATTTTTTACAAGAGTTGGTCTAGAATGGGGTCACTTTGGCCACCGCTCCTCAAGATTCCTTTCCGATATATTTCGGTTTATATTTTTTTTCACACACTAGAGGCTCGTAAAAGTCATCACGAATTATTATCAAAGAGAACACGACCTTTGAATTGGACGAAAGATTTTTTACAAGAGTTGGTCTAGAATAGGGTCACTTTGGCCACCGCTCCTCAAGTTTCCTTTCCGATATATTTCGGTTTATATTTTTTTTCACACGCTAGAAGGTCGTAAAAGTCATTACGAATTATTATCAAAGAGAAGACGACCTTCGAATTGGACAAAAGATTTTTTACAAGAGTTGGTCTAGAATAGGGTCACTTTGACCACCGCTCCTCAAGTTTCCTTTCAGATATATTTCGGTTTATATTTTTTTTCGCACACTAGAGGGTCATAAAAGTCGTCACGAATTATTATTAAAGAGAACACGACCTTCGAATTGGACGAAAGATTTTTTACAAGAGTTGGTGTAGAATGGGGTCGATCTGACCATCGCTCCTCAAGTTTCTTTTCCGATATATTTCGGTTTATATTTTTTTTCACACACTAGAGGGTCGTAAAAGTCATCACGAATTATAATCAAAGAGAACACGACATTCGAATTGGACGAAAGATTTTTTACAAGAGTTGGTCTAGAATAGGGTCACTCTGACTACCGTTCCTCTAGTTTCCTTTCCGATATATTTCGGTTTATATATTTTTTCACATACTAGAGGGTCATAAAAGTCTTCACGAATTATTATCAAAGAAAACACGACCTTCGAATTGGACGAAACATTTTTTACAAGAGTTGGTCTAGAATCGGGTCGCTCTGAGCACCGTTCCTCAAGTTTCCTTTCAGATATATTTCGGTTTATATTTTTTATCACACACTAGAGGGTCATAAAAGTCATCACGAATTATTATTAAAGAGAACACGACCTTCGAATAGGACGAAAGATTTTTTACAAGAGTTGGTCTAGAATGGGGTCGATCTGACCATCGCTCCTCAAGTTTCTTTTCCGATATATTTCGGTTTATATTTTTTTTCACACACTAGAGGGTCGTAAAATCATCACGAATTATTATCAAAGAGAACACGACATTCGAATTCGACGAAAGATTTTTACCAGTGTTGGTCTAGAATAAGGTCAATCTGACCACAGCTCCTCAAGTTTCCTTTCCGATATATTTCGGTTTATATTTTTTTTCACATACTAGAGGGTCATAAAAGTCATCACGAATTATTATCAAAGAGAACACGACCTTCGAATTGGACGAAAGCTTTTTTGCAAGAGTTGGTCTAGAATGGGGTCGCTCTGACCACCGCTCTTCAAGTTTCCTTTCCGATGTATTTCGGTTTATATTTTTTTCACACACTAGAGGCTCGTAAAAGTCATCTCGAATTATTATCAAAGAGAACACGACCTTCGAATTGGACGAAAGATTTTTTACAAGAGTTGGTCTAGAATGGGGTCGCTCTGACCACCGCTCCTCAAGTTTCCTTTCCGATATATTTCGGTTTATATTTTTTTCACATACTAGAGGGTCATAAAAGTCATCAGGAATTATTATCAAAGAGAACACGACCTTCGTATTGGACGAAAGATTTTTTACAAGAGTTGGTCTAGAATCGGGTCGCTCTGACCACCGTTCCTCAAGTTTCCTTTCCGATATATTTCGGTTTATATTTTTTTTCACATACTAGAGGGTCATAAAAGTCATCACGAATTATTATCAAAGAGAACACGACCTTCGAATTCAACGAAAGATTTTTTACAAGAGTTGGTCTAGAATGGGGTCGCTCTGACCACCGCTCCTCAAATTTCCTTTCCGATATATTTCGGTTTATATTTTTTTTCACACACTAGAGGATCATAAAAGTCATCACGAATTATTATTAAAGAGAACACGACCTTCGAATTGGATGAAAGATTTTTTACAAGAGTTGGTCTAGAATCGGGTCGCTCTGAGCACCGTTCCTCAAGTTTCCTTTCCGATGTATTTCGGTTTATATTTTTTTTTACATACTAGAGGGTCGTAAAAGTCATCACCAATTATTATCATAGAGAACACGACCTTCGAATTGGACGAAAGATTTTTTACCAGAGTTGGTCTAGAATAGGGTCAATCTGACCACGGCTTCTCAAGTTTCTTTTCCGATATATTTCGGTTTATATTTTTTTTCACACACTAGAGGGTCGTAAAAGTCATTACGAATTATAATCAAAGAGAACACGACATTCGAATTCGACGAAAGATTTTTACCAGTGTTGGTCTAGAATAAGGTCAATCTGACCACAGCTCCTCTAGTTTCCTTTCCGATATATTTCGGTTTATATTTTTTTTTCACATACTAGAGGGTCATAAAAGTCATCACGAATTATTATCAAAGAGAACACGACCTTCGAATTGGACGAAAGATTTTTTACAAGAGTTGGTCTAGAATGGGGTCGATCTGACCATCGCTCCTCAAGTTTCTTTTCCGATATATTTCGGTTTATATTTTTTTTCACACACTAGAGGCTCGTAAAAGTCATCACGAATTATAATCAAAGAGAACACGACATTCGAATTGGACGAAAGATTTTTTACAAGAGTTGGTCTAGAATAGGGTCACTCTGACTACCGTTCCTCTAGTTTCCTTTCCGATATATTTCGGTTTATATTTTTTTCACATACTAGAGGGTCATAAAAGTCATCAGGAATTATTATCAAAGAGAACACCACCTTCGTATTGGACGAAAGATTTTTTACAAGAGTTGGTCTAGAATCGGGTCGCTCTGACCACCGTTCCTCAAGTTTCCTTTCCGATATATTTCGGTTTATATTTTTTTTCACATACTAGAGGGTCATAAAAGTCATCACGAATTATTATCAAAGAGAACACGACCTTCGAATTCAACGAAAGTTTTTTACAAGAGTTGGTCTAGAATGGGGTCGCTCTGACCACCGCTCCTCAAATTTCCTTTCCGATATATTTCGGTTTATATTTTTTTTCACACACTGGAGGGTCATAAAAGTCATCACGAATTATTATTAAAGAGAACACGACCTTCGAATTGGATGAAAGATTTTTTACAAGAGTTGGTCTAGACTCGGGTCGCTCTGAGCACCGTTCCTCAAGTTTCCTTTCCGATTTATTTCGGTTTATATTTTTTTTTACATACTAGAGGGTCGTAAAAGTCATCACCAATTATTATCATAGAGAACACGACCTTCGAATTGGACGAAAGATTTTTTACCAGAGTTGGTCTAGAATAGGGTCAATCTGACCACGGCTTCTCAAGTTTCCTTTCCGATATATTTCGGTTTATATTTTTTTTCACACACTAGAGGATCATAAAAGTCATCACAAATTATTATCAAAGAGACCACGACCTTCGAATTGGACGAAAGATTTTTTACAAAAGTTGGTCTAGAATGGGGTCGCTCTGACCACCGCTTTTCAAGTTTCCTTTCGATATATTTAGGTTTATATTTTTTTTCACATACTAGAGGGTCATAAAAGTAATCACAAATTATTGTCGAAGAGAACACGACCTTCGAATTCGACGAAAGATTTTTTACAAAAGTTGGTCTAGAATGGGGTCGCTCTGACTACGGCTTCTCAAGTTTCCTTTCCGATATATTTCCGTTTATATTTTTTTTCACACACTAGAGATTCGTAAAAGTCATCACAAATTATTATCAAAGAGAACACGACCTTCGAATTGGACGAACGATTTTTTACAAGAGTTGGTCTAGAATGGGGTCGATCTGACCATCGCTCCTCAAGTTTCTTTTCCGATATATTTCGGTTTATATTTTTTTTCACACACTAGAGGGTCATAAAAGTCATCACGAATTATTATTAATGAGAACACGACCTTCGAATTGGACGAAAGATTTTTTACAAGAGTTGGTCTAGAATGGGGTCGATCTGACCATCGCTCCTCAAGTTTCTTTTCCGATATATTTCGGTTTATATTTTTTTTCACACACTAGAGAGTCGTTAAAGTCATCACGAATTATTATCAAAGAGAACACGACATTCGAATTGGACGAAAGATTTTTTACCAAAGTTGGTCTAGAATCGGGTCGCTCTGACCACCGCTCCTCAAGTTTCCTTTCCGATATATTTCGGTTTATATTTTTTTTTACACACTAGAGGGTCGTAAAAGTCATCACCAATTATTATCAAAGAGAACACGACCTTTGAATTGGACGAAAGATTTTTTACAAGAGTTGGTCTAGAATGGGGTCACTTTGGCCACCGCTCCTCAAGATTCCTTTCCGATATATTTCGGTTTATATTTTTTTTCACACACTAGAGGCTCGTAAAAGTCATCACGAATTATTATCAAAGAGAACACGACCTTTGAATTGGACGAAAGATTTTTTACAAGAGTTGGTCTAGAATAGGGTCACTTTGGCAACCGCTCCTCAACTTTCCTTTCCGATATATTTCGGTTTATATTTTTTTTCACACGCTAGAAGGTCGTAAAAGTCATTACGAATTATTATCAAAGAGAAGACGACCTTCGAATTGGACGAAAGATTTTTTACAAGAGTTGGTCTAGAATAGGGTCACTTTGACCACCGCTCCTCAAGTTTCCTTTCAGATATATTTCGGTTTATATTTTTTTTCACACACTAGAGGGTCATAAAAGTCATCACGAATTATTATTAAAGAGAACACGACCTTCGAATTGGACGAAAGATTTTTTACAAGAGTTGGTCTAGAATGGGGTCGATCTGACCATCGCTCCTCAAGTTTCTTTTCCGATATATTTCGGTTTATATTTTTTTTCACACACTAGAGGGTCGTAAAAGTCATCACGAATTATAATCAAAGAGAACACGACATTCGAATTGGACGAAAGATTTTTTACAAGAGTTGGTCTAGAATAGGGTCACTCTGACTACCGTTCCTCTAGTTTCCTTTCCGATATATTTCGGTTTATATATTTTTTCACATACTAGAGGGTCATAAAAGTCATCACGAATTATTATCAAAGAGAACACGACCTTCGAATTGGACGAAAGATTTTTTACAAGAGTTGGTCTAGAATCGGGTCGCTCTGACCACCGCTCCTCAAGTTTCCTTTCCGATATATTTCGGTTTATATTTTTTTTCACATACTAGAGGGTCATGAAAGTCATCACGAATTATTATCAAAGAGAACACGACCTTCGAATTGGACGAAAGCTTTTTTGCAAGAGTTGGTCTAGAATGGGGTCGCTCTGACCACCGCTCTTCAAGTTTCCTTTCCGATGTATTTCGGTTTATATTTTTTTCACACACTAGAGGCTCGTAAAAGTCATCTCGAATTATTATCAAAGAGAACACGACCTTCGAATTGGACGAAAGATTTTTTACAAGAGTTGGTCTAGAATGGGGTCGCTCTGACCACCGCTCCTCAAGTTTCCTTTCCGATATATTTCGGTTTATATTTTTTTCACATACTAGAGGGTCATAAAAGTCATCAGGAATTATTATCAAAGAGAACACCACCTTCGTATTGGACGAAAGATTTTTTACAAGAGTTGGTCTAGAATCGGGTCGCTCTGACCACCGTTCCTCAAGTTTCCTTTCCGATATATTTCGGTTTATATTTTTTTCACATACTAGAGGGTCATAAAAGTCATCAGGAATTATTATCAAAGAGAACACCACCTTCGTATTGGACGAAAGATTTTTTACAAGAGTTGGTCTAGAATGGGGTCGCTCTGACCACCGCTCCTCAAATTTCCTTTCCGATATATTTCGGTTTATATTTTTTTTTACATACTAGAGGGTCGTAAAAGTCATCACCAATTATTATCATAGAGAACACGACCTTCGAATTGGACGAAAGATTTTTTACCAGAGTTGGTCTAGAATAGGGTCAATCTGACCACGGCTGCTCAAGTTTCCTTTCCGATATATTTCGGTTTATATTTTTTTTCACACACTAGAGGATTATAAAAGTCATCACAAATTATTATCAAAGAGACCACGACCTTCGAATTGGACGAAAGATTTTTTACAAAAGTTGGTCTAGAATGGGGTCGCTCTGACCACCGCTTCTCAAGTTTCCTTTCGATATATTTAGGTTTATATTTTTTTTCACATACTAGAGGGTCATAAAAGTAATCACAAATTATTGTCGAAGAGAACACGACCTTCGAATTCGACGAAAGATTTTTTACAAAAGTTGGTCTAGAATGGGGTCGCTCTGACTACGGCTTCTCAAGTTTCCTTTCCGATATATTTCGGTTTATATTTTTTTTCACACACTAGAGGGTCATAAAAGTCATCACGAATTATTATCATAGAGAACACGATCTTGGAATTGGACGAAAGATTTTTTACAAGAGTTGGTCTAGAATCGGGTCGCTCTGAGCACCGTTCCTCAAGTTTACTTTCAGATATATTTCGGTTTATATTTTTTATCACACACTAGAGGGTCATAAAAGTCATCACGAATTATTATTAAAGAGAACACGACCTTCGAATAGGACGAAAGATTTTTTACAAGAGTTGGTCTAGAATGGGGTCGATCTGACCATCGCTCCTCAAGTTTCTTTTCCGATATATTTCGGTTTATATTTTTTTTCACACACTAGAGGGTCGTAAAATCATCACGAATTATTATCAAAGAGAACACGACATTCGAATACGACGAAAGATTTTTACCAGTGTTGGTCTAGAATAAGGTCAATCTGACCACCGCTCCTCAAGTTTCCTTTCCGATATATTTCGGTTTATATTTTTTTCACATACTAGAGGGTCATAAAAGTCATCAGGAATTATTATCAAAGAGAACACGACCTTCGTATTGGACGAAAGATTTTTTACAAGAGTTGGTCTAGAATCGGGTCGCTGTGACCACCGTTCCTCAAGTTTCCTTTCCGATATATTTCGGTTTATATTTTTTTTCACATACTAGAGGGTCATAAAAGTCATCACGAATTATTATCAAAGAGAACACGACCTTCGAATTCAACGAAAGATTTTTTACAAGAGTTGGTCTAGAATGGGGTCGCTCTGACCACCGCTCCTCAAATTTCCTTTCCGATATATTTCGGTTTATATTTTTTTTCACACACTAGAGGGTCATAAAAGTTATCACGAATTATTATTAAAGAGAACACGACCTTCGAATTGGATGAAAGATTTTTCACAAGAGTTGGTCTAGAATCGGGTCGCTCTGAGCACTGTTCCTCAAGTTTCCTTTCCGATGTATTTCGGTTTATATATTTTTTCACACACTAGAGGATCATAAAAGTCATCACAAATTATTATCAAAGAGACCACGACCTTCGAATTGGACGAAAGATTTTTTACAAAAGTTGGTCTAGAATGGGGTCGCTCTGACCACGGCTTCTCAAGTTTCCTTTCCGATATATTTCGGTTTATATTTTTTTTCACACACTAGAGGATCATAAAAGTCATCACAAATTATTATCAAAGAGACCACGACCTTCGAATTGGACGAAAGATTTTTTACAAAAGTTGGTCTAGAATGGGGTCGCTCTGACCACCGCTTCTCAAGTTTCCTTTCGATATATTTAGGTTTATATTTTTTTCACATACTAGAGGGTCATAAAAGTAATCACAAATTATTGTCGAAGAGAACACGACCTTCGAATTCGACGAAAGATTTTTTACAAAAGTTGGTCTAGAATGGGGTCGCTCTGACTACGGCTTCTCAAGTTTCCTTTCCGATATATTTCGGTTTATATTTTTTTTCACACACTAGAGGGTCATAAAAGTCATCACGAATTATTATCATAGAGAACACGACCTTGGAATTGGACGAAAGATTTTTTAGAAAAGTTGGTCTAGAATCGGGTCGCTCTGACCACCGCTCCTCAAGTTTCCTTTCCGATGTATTTCGGTTTATATTTTT
Source organism: Oxytorus armatus (assembly GCA_958009045.1). Taxonomy (NCBI): domain Eukaryota; kingdom Metazoa; phylum Arthropoda; class Insecta; order Hymenoptera; family Ichneumonidae; genus Oxytorus; species Oxytorus armatus. The sequence continues at coordinate 6,114,431 of OY253752.1, forward strand.
TTTCACATACTAGAGGGTCGTAAAAGTTATCACGAATTATTATCAAAGAGAACACGACCTTCGAATTGGACGAAAGATTTTTTACAAGAGTTGGTCTAGAAAAGGGTCACTCTGACCACCGTTCCTCAAGTTTGCTTTCCGATATATTTCGGTTTATATATTTTTTCTTATACTAGAGGGTCGTAAAAGTCATCACGAATTATTATCAAAGAGAACACGACCTTCGAATTGGACGAAAAATTTTTTACAAGAGTTGGTCTAGAATAGAGTCACTCTGACCACCGTTCCTCAAGTTTCCTTTCCGATATATTTCGGTTTATATATTTTTTCTTATACTAGAGGGTCATAAAAGTCATCACAAATTATTATCAAAGAGAACACGACCTTCGAATTGGACGAAAGATTTTTTACAAAAGTTGGTGTAGAATCGGGTCGCTCTGACCACCGCTCCTCGAGTTTCCTTTCCGATATATTTCGGTTTATATATTTTTTCACAAACTAGAGGGTCATAAAAGTCATCACGAATTATTATCAAAGAGAACACGACCTTCGAATTGTACGAAAGATTTTTTACAAGAGTTGGTCTAGAATCGGGTCGCTCTGACCACCGCTCCTCAAGTTTCCTTTCCGATATATTTCGGTTTATATTTTTTTTCACATACTAGAGGGTCATAAAAGTCATCACGAATTATTATCAAAGAGAACACGACCTTCTAATTGGACGAAAGATTTTTTACAAGAGTTGGTCTAGAATCGGGTCGCTCTGACCACCGCTCCTCAAGTTTCCTTTACGATATATTTCGGTTTATATTTTTTTTCATATACTAGAGGGTCGTAAAAGTCATCACGAATTATTATCATAGAGAACACGACCTTCGAATTGGACGAAAGATTTTTTAGAATAGTTGGTCTAGAATCGGGTCGCTCTGACCACCGCTCCTCAAGTTTCCTTTCCGATATATTTCGGTTTATATATTTTTTGACACACTAGAGGGTCGTAAAAGTCATCACGAATTATTATCATAGAGAACACGACCTTCGAATTGGACGAAAGATTTTTTAGAAAAGTTGGTCTAGAATCGGGTCGCTCTTACCACCGCTCCTCAAGTTTCCTTTCCGATATATTTCGGTTTATATTTTTTTTCACACACTAGAGGGTCATAAAAGTCATCACGAATTATTATTAAACAGAACACGACCTTCGAATTGGACGAAAGATTTTTTACAAGAGTTGGTCTAGAATGGGGTCGCTCTGACCACCGCTCCTCAAGTTTGCTTTCCGATATATTTCGGTTTATATTTTTTTTCACACACTAGAGGGTCGTAAAAGTCATCACGAATTATTATAAAAAACAACACGACATTCGAATTTGCCGAAAGATTTTTTACCAGAGTTGGTCTAGAATAAGGTCACTCTGACCACCGCTCCTCAAGTTTCCTTTCCGATATATTTCGGTTTATATTTTTTTTCACATACTAGAGGGTCGTAAAAGTCATCACGAATGATTATCATAGAGAACACGACCTTCGAATTGTACGAAAGATTTTTTACAAGAGTTGGTCCAGAATGGGGTCGCTCTGACCACCGCTGCTCAGGTTTCCTTTCCGATATATTTCGGTTTATATATTTTTTGACACACTAGAGGGTCGTAAAAGTCATCACGAATTATTATCATAGAGAACACGACATTCGAATTGGACGAAAGATATTTTACCAAAGTTGGTCTAGAATCGGGTCGCTCTGACCACCGCTCCTCAAGTTTCCTTTCCGATATATTTCGGTTTATATTTTTTTTTACACACTAGAGGGTCGTAAAAGTCATCACCAATTATTATCAAAGAGAACACGACCTTTGAATTGGACGAAAGATTTTTTACAAGAGTTGGTCTAGAATGGGGTCACTTTGGCCACCGCTCCTCAAGATTCCTTTCCGATATATTTCGGTTTATATTTTTTTTCACACACTAGAGGCTCGTAAAAGTCATCACGAATTATTATCAAAGAGAACACGACCTTTGAATTGGACGAAAGATTTTTTACAAGAGTTGGTCTAGAATAGGGTCACTTTGGCCACCGCTCCTCAAGTTTCCTTTCCGATATATTTCGGTTTATATTTTTTTTCACACGCTAGAAGGTCGTAAAAGTCATTACGAATTATTATCAAAGAGAAGACGACCTTCGAATTGGACGAAAGATTTTTTACAAGAGTTGGTCTAGAATAGGGTCAGTTTGACCACCGCTCCTCAAGTTTCCTTTCAGATATATTTCGGTTTATATTTTTTTTCACACACTAGAGGGTCATAAAGGTCATCACGAATTATTATTAAAGAGAACACGACCTTCGAATTGGACGAAAGATTTTTTACAAGAGTTGGTGTAGAATGGGGTCGATCTGACCATCGCTCCTCAAGTTTCTTTTCCGATATATTTCGGTTTATATTTTTTTTCACACACTAGAGGGTCGTAAAAGTCATCACGAATTATAATCAAAGAGAACACGACATTCGAATTGGACGAAAGATTTTTTACAAGAGTTGGTCTAGAATAGGGTCACTCTGACTACCGTTCCTCTAGTTTCCTTTCCGATATATTTCGGTTTATATATTTTTTCACATACTAGAGGGTCATAAAAGTCATCACGAATTATTATCAAAGAAAACACGACCTTCGAATTGGACGAAAGATTTTTTACAAGAGTTGGTCTAGAATCGGGTCGCTCTGAGCACCGTTCCTCAAGTTTCCTTTCAGATATATTTCGGTTCATATTTTTTATCACACACTAGAGGGTCATAAAAGTCATCACGAATTATTATTAAAGAGAACACGACCTTCGAATAGGACGAAAGATTTTTTACAAGAATTGGTCTAGAATGGGGTCGATCTGACCATCGCTCCTCAAGTTTCTTTTCCGATATATTTCGGTTTATATTTTTTTTCACACACTAGAGGGTCGTAAAATCATCACGAATTATTATCAAAGAGAACACGACATTCGAATTCGACGAAAGATTTTTACCAGTGTTGGTCTAGAATAAGGTCAATCTGACCACAGCTCCTCAAGTTTCCTTTCCGATATATTTCGGTTTATATTTTTTTTCACATACTAGAGGGTCATAAAAGTCATCACGAATTATTATCAAAGAGAACACGACCTTCGAATTGGACGAAAGCTTTTTTGCAAGAGTTGGTCTAGAATGGGGTCGCTCTGACCACCGCTCTTCAAGTTTCCTTTCCGATGTATTTCGGTTTATATTTTTTTCACACACTAGAGGCTCGTAAAAGTCATCTCGAATTATTATCAAAGAGAACACGACCTTCGAATTGGACGAAAGATTTTTTACAAGAGTTGGTCTAGAATGGGGTCGCTCTGACCACCGCTCCTCAAGTTTCCTTTCCGATATATTTCGGTTTATATTTTTTTCACATACTAGAGGGTCATAAAAGTCATCAGGAATTATTATCAAAGAGAACACGACCTTCGTATTGGACGAAAGATTTTTTACAAGAGTTGGTCTAGAATCGGGTCGCTCTGACCACCGTTCCTCAAGTTTCCTTTCCGATATATTTCGGTTTATATTTTTTTTCACATACTAGAGGGTCATAAAAGTCATCACGAATTATTATCAAAGAGAACACGACCTTCGAATTGGACGAAAGCTTTTTTGCAAGAGTTGGTCTAGAATGGGGTCGCTCTGACCACCGCTCTTCAAGTTTCCTTTCCGATGTATTTCGGTTTATATTTTTTTCACACACTAGAGGCTCGTAAAAGTCATCTCGAATTATTATCAAAGAGAACACGACCTTCGAATTGGACGAAAGATTTTTTACAAGAGTTGGTCTAGAATGGGGTCGCTCTGACCACCGCTCCTCAAGTTTCCTTTCCGATATATTTCGGTTTATATTTTTTTCACATACTAGAGGGTCATAAAAGTCATCAGGAATTATTATCAAAGAGAACACGACCTTCGTATTGGACGAAAGATTTTTTACAAGAGTTGGTCTAGAATCGGGTCGCTCTGACCACCGTTCCTCAAGTTTCCTTTCCGATATATTTCGGTTTATATTTTTTTTCACATACTAGAGGGTCATAAAAGTCATCACGAATTATTATCAAAGAGAACACGACCTTCGAATTCAACGAAAGATTTTTTACAAGAGTTGGTCTAGAATGGGGTCGCTCTGACCACCGCTCCTCAAATTTCCTTTCCGATATATTTCGGTTTATATTTTTTTTCACACACTAGAGGATCATAAAAGTCATCACGAATTATTATTAAAGAGAACACGACCTTCGAATTGGATGAAAGATTTTTTACAAGAGTTGGTCTAGAATCGGGTCGCTCTGAGCACCGTTCCTCAAGTTTCCTTTCCGATGTATTTCGGTTTATATTTTTTTTTACATACTAGAGGGTCGTAAAAGTCATCACCAATTATTATCATAGAGAACACGACCTTCGAATTGGACGAAAGATTTTTTACCAGAGTTGGTCTAGAATAGGGTCAATCTGACCACGGCTTCTCAAGTTTCTTTTCCGATATATTTCGGTTTATATTTTTTTTCACACACTAGAGGGTCGTAAAAGTCATTACGAATTATAATCAAAGAGAACACGACATTCGAATTCGACGAAAGATTTTTACCAGTGTTGGTCTAGAATAAGGTCAATCTGACCACAGCTCCTCTAGTTTCCTTTCCGATATATTTCGGTTTATATTTTTTTTTCACATACTAGAGGGTCATAAAAGTCATCACGAATTATTATCAAAGAGAACACGACCTTCGAATTGGACGAAAGATTTTTTACAAGAGTTGGTCTAGAATGGGGTCGATCTGACCATCGCTCCTCAAGTTTCTTTTCCGATATATTTCGGTTTATATTTTTTTTCACACACTAGAGGCTCGTAAAAGTCATCACGAATTATAATCAAAGAGAACACGACATTCGAATTGGACGAAAGATTTTTTACAAGAGTTGGTCTAGAATAGGGTCACTCTGACTACCGTTCCTCTAGTTTCCTTTCCGATATATTTCGGTTTATATTTTTTTCACATACTAGAGGGTCATAAAAGTCATCAGGAATTATTATCAAAGAGAACACCACCTTCGTATTGGACGAAAGATTTTTTACAAGAGTTGGTCTAGAATCGGGTCGCTCTGACCACCGTTCCTCAAGTTTCCTTTCCGATATATTTCGGTTTATATTTTTTTTCACATACTAGAGGGTCATAAAAGTCATCACGAATTATTATCAAAGAGAACACGACCTTCGAATTCAACGAAAGTTTTTTACAAGAGTTGGTCTAGAATGGGGTCGCTCTGACCACCGCTCCTCAAATTTCCTTTCCGATATATTTCGGTTTATATTTTTTTTCACACACTGGAGGGTCATAAAAGTCATCACGAATTATTATTAAAGAGAACACGACCTTCGAATTGGATGAAAGATTTTTTACAAGAGTTGGTCTAGACTCGGGTCGCTCTGAGCACCGTTCCTCAAGTTTCCTTTCCGATTTATTTCGGTTTATATTTTTTTTTACATACTAGAGGGTCGTAAAAGTCATCACCAATTATTATCATAGAGAACACGACCTTCGAATTGGACGAAAGATTTTTTACCAGAGTTGGTCTAGAATAGGGTCAATCTGACCACGGCTTCTCAAGTTTCCTTTCCGATATATTTCGGTTTATATTTTTTTTCACACACTAGAGGATCATAAAAGTCATCACAAATTATTATCAAAGAGACCACGACCTTCGAATTGGACGAAAGATTTTTTACAAAAGTTGGTCTAGAATGGGGTCGCTCTGACCACCGCTTTTCAAGTTTCCTTTCGATATATTTAGGTTTATATTTTTTTTCACATACTAGAGGGTCATAAAAGTAATCACAAATTATTGTCGAAGAGAACACGACCTTCGAATTCGACGAACGATTTTTTACAAGAGTTGGTCTAGAATGGGGTCGCTCTGACTACGGCTTCTCAAGTTTCCTTTCCGATATATTTCCGTTTATATTTTTTTTCACACACTAGAGATTCGTAAAAGTCATCACAAATTATTATTAATGAGAACACGACCTTCGAATTGGACGAAAGATTTTTTACAAGAGTTGGTCTAGAATGGGGTCGATCTGACCATCGCTCCTCAAGTTTCTTTTCCGATATATTTCGGTTTATATTTTTTTTCACACACTAGAGAGTCGTTAAAGTCATCACGAATTATTATCAAAGAGAACACGACATTCGAATTGGACGAAAGATTTTTTACCAAAGTTGGTCTAGAATCGGGTCGCTCTGACCACCGCTCCTCAAGTTTCCTTTCCGATATATTTCGGTTTATATTTTTTTTTACACACTAGAGGGTCGTAAAAGTCATCACCAATTATTATCAAAGAGAACACGACCTTTGAATTGGACGAAAGATTTTTTACAAGAGTTGGTCTAGAATGGGGTCACTTTGGCCACCGCTCCTCAAGATTCCTTTCCGATATATTTCGGTTTATATTTTTTTTCACACACTAGAGGCTCGTAAAAGTCATCACGAATTATTATCAAAGAGAACACGACCTTTGAATTGGACGAAAGATTTTTTACAAGAGTTGGTCTAGAATAGGGTCACTTTGGCAACCGCTCCTCAACTTTCCTTTCCGATATATTTCGGTTTATATTTTTTTTCACACGCTAGAAGGTCGTAAAAGTCATTACGAATTATTATCAAAGAGAAGACGACCTTCGAATTGGACGAAAGATTTTTTACAAGAGTTGGTCTAGAATAGGGTCACTTTGACCACCGCTCCTCAAGTTTCCTTTCAGATATATTTCGGTTTATATTTTTTTTCACACACTAGAGGGTCATAAAAGTCATCACGAATTATTATTAAAGAGAACACGACCTTCGAATTGGACGAAAGATTTTTTACAAGAGTTGGTCTAGAATGGGGTCGATCTGACCATCGCTCCTCAAGTTTCTTTTCCGATATATTTCGGTTTATATTTTTTTTCACACACTAGAGGGTCGTAAAAGTCATCACGAATTATAATCAAAGAGAACACGACATTCGAATTGGACGAAAGATTTTTTACAAGAGTTGGTCTAGAATAGGGTCACTCTGACTACCGTTCCTCTAGTTTCCTTTCCGATATATTTCGGTTTATATATTTTTTCACATACTAGAGGGTCATAAAAGTCATCACGAATTATTATCAAAGAGAACACGACCTTCGAATTGGACGAAAGATTTTTTACAAGAGTTGGTCTAGAATCGGGTCGCTCTGACCACCGCTCCTCAAGTTTCCTTTCCGATATATTTCGGTTTATATTTTTTTTCACATACTAGAGGGTCATGAAAGTCATCACGAATTATTATCAAAGAGAACACGACCTTCGAATTGGACGAAAGCTTTTTTGCAAGAGTTGGTCTAGAATGGGGTCGCTCTGACCACCGCTCTTCAAGTTTCCTTTCCGATGTATTTCGGTTTATATTTTTTTCACACACTAGAGGCTCGTAAAAGTCATCTCGAATTATTATCAAAGAGAACACGACCTTCGAATTGGACGAAAGATTTTTTACAAGAGTTGGTCTAGAATGGGGTCGCTCTGACCACCGCTCCTCAAGTTTCCTTTCCGATATATTTCGGTTTATATTTTTTTCACATACTAGAGGGTCATAAAAGTCATCAGGAATTATTATCAAAGAGAACACCACCTTCGTATTGGACGAAAGATTTTTTACAAGAGTTGGTCTAGAATCGGGTCGCTCTGACCACCGTTCCTCAAGTTTCCTTTCCGATATATTTCGGTTTATATTTTTTTCACATACTAGAGGGTCATAAAAGTCATCAGGAATTATTATCAAAGAGAACACCACCTTCGTATTGGACGAAAGATTTTTTACAAGAGTTGGTCTAGAATGGGGTCGCTCTGACCACCGCTCCTCAAATTTCCTTTCCGATATATTTCGGTTTATATTTTTTTTTACATACTAGAGGGTCGTAAAAGTCATCACCAATTATTATCATAGAGAACACGACCTTCGAATTGGACGAAAGATTTTTTACCAGAGTTGGTCTAGAATAGGGTCAATCTGACCACGGCTGCTCAAGTTTCCTTTCCGATATATTTCGGTTTATATTTTTTTTCACACACTAGAGGATTATAAAAGTCATCACAAATTATTATCAAAGAGACCACGACCTTCGAATTGGACGAAAGATTTTTTACAAAAGTTGGTCTAGAATGGGGTCGCTCTGACCACCGCTTCTCAAGTTTCCTTTCGATATATTTAGGTTTATATTTTTTTTCACATACTAGAGGGTCATAAAAGTAATCACAAATTATTGTCGAAGAGAACACGACCTTCGAATTCGACGAAAGATTTTTTACAAAAGTTGGTCTAGAATGGGGTCGCTCTGACTACGGCTTCTCAAGTTTCCTTTCCGATATATTTCGGTTTATATTTTTTTTCACACACTAGAGGGTCATAAAAGTCATCACGAATTATTATCATAGAGAACACGATCTTGGAATTGGACGAAAGATTTTTTACAAGAGTTGGTCTAGAATCGGGTCGCTCTGAGCACCGTTCCTCAAGTTTACTTTCAGATATATTTCGGTTTATATTTTTTATCACACACTAGAGGGTCATAAAAGTCATCACGAATTATTATTAAAGAGAACACGACCTTCGAATAGGACGAAAGATTTTTTACAAGAGTTGGTCTAGAATGGGGTCGATCTGACCATCGCTCCTCAAGTTTCTTTTCCGATATATTTCGGTTTATATTTTTTTTCACACACTAGAGGGTCGTAAAATCATCACGAATTATTATCAAAGAGAACACGACATTCGAATACGACGAAAGATTTTTACCAGTGTTGGTCTAGAATAAGGTCAATCTGACCACCGCTCCTCAAGTTTCCTTTCCGATATATTTCGGTTTATATTTTTTTCACATACTAGAGGGTCATAAAAGTCATCAGGAATTATTATCAAAGAGAACACGACCTTCGTATTGGACGAAAGATTTTTTACAAGAGTTGGTCTAGAATCGGGTCGCTGTGACCACCGTTCCTCAAGTTTCCTTTCCGATATATTTCGGTTTATATTTTTTTTCACATACTAGAGGGTCATAAAAGTCATCACGAATTATTATCAAAGAGAACACGACCTTCGAATTCAACGAAAGATTTTTTACAAGAGTTGGTCTAGAATGGGGTCGCTCTGACCACCGCTCCTCAAATTTCCTTTCCGATATATTTCGGTTTATATTTTTTTTCACACACTAGAGGGTCATAAAAGTTATCACGAATTATTATTAAAGAGAACACGACCTTCGAATTGGATGAAAGATTTTTCACAAGAGTTGGTCTAGAATCGGGTCGCTCTGAGCACTGTTCCTCAAGTTTCCTTTCCGATGTATTTCGGTTTATATATTTTTTCACACACTAGAGGATCATAAAAGTCATCACAAATTATTATCAAAGAGACCACGACCTTCGAATTGGACGAAAGATTTTTTACAAAAGTTGGTCTAGAATGGGGTCGCTCTGACCACGGCTTCTCAAGTTTCCTTTCCGATATATTTCGGTTTATATTTTTTTTCACACACTAGAGGATCATAAAAGTCATCACAAATTATTATCAAAGAGACCACGACCTTCGAATTGGACGAAAGATTTTTTACAAAAGTTGGTCTAGAATGGGGTCGCTCTGACCACCGCTTCTCAAGTTTCCTTTCGATATATTTAGGTTTATATTTTTTTCACATACTAGAGGGTCATAAAAGTAATCACAAATTATTGTCGAAGAGAACACGACCTTCGAATTCGACGAAAGATTTTTTACAAAAGTTGGTCTAGAATGGGGTCGCTCTGACTACGGCTTCTCAAGTTTCCTTTCCGATATATTTCGGTTTATATTTTTTTTCACACACTAGAGGGTCATAAAAGTCATCACGAATTATTATCATAGAGAACACGACCTTGGAATTGGACGAAAGATTTTTTAGAAAAGTTGGTCTAGAATCGGGTCGCTCTGACCACCGCTCCTCAAGTTTCCTTTCCGATGTATTTCGGTTTATATTTTTTTTCACATACTAGAGGGTCGTAAAAGTTATCACGAATTATTATCAAAGAGAACACGACCTTCGAATTGGACGAAAGATTTTTTACAAGAGTTGGTCTAGAAAAGGGTCACTCTGACCACCGTTCCTCAAGTTTGCTTTCCGATATATTTCGGTTTATATATTTTTTCTTATACTAGAGGGTCGTAAAAGTCATCACGAATTATTATCAAAGAGAACACGACCTTCGAATTGGACGAAAAATTTTTTACAAGAGTTGGTCTAGAATAGAGTCACTCTGACCACCGTTCCTCAAGTTTCCTTTCCGATATATTTCGGTTTATATATTTTTTCTTATACTAGAGGGTCATAAAAGTCATCACAAATTATTATCAAAGAGAACACGACCTTCGAATTGGACGAAAGATTTTTTACAAAAGTTGGTGTAGAATCGGGTCGCTCTGACCACCGCTCCTCGAGTTTCCTTTCCGATATATTTCGGTTTATATATTTTTTCACAAACTAGAGGGTCATAAAAGTCATCACGAATTATTATCAAAGAGAACACGACCTTCGAATTGTACGAAAGATTTTTTACAAGAGTTGGTCTAGAATCGGGTCGCTCTGACCACCGCTCCTCAAGTTTCCTTTCCGATATATTTCGGTTTATATTTTTTTTCACATACTAGAGGGTCATAAAAGTCATCACGAATTATTATCAAAGAGAACACGACCTTCTAATTGGACGAAAGATTTTTTACAAGAGTTGGTCTAGAATCGGGTCGCTCTGACCACCGCTCCTCAAGTTTCCTTTACGATATATTTCGGTTTATATTTTTTTTCATATACTAGAGGGTCGTAAAAGTCATCACGAATTATTATCATAGAGAACACGACCTTCGAATTGGACGAAAGATTTTTTAGAATAGTTGGTCTAGAATCGGGTCGCTCTGACCACCGCTCCTCAAGTTTCCTTTCCGATATATTTCGGTTTATATATTTTTTGACACACTAGAGGGTCGTAAAAGTCATCACGAATTATTATCATAGAGAACACGACCTTCGAATTGGACGAAAGATTTTTTAGAAAAGTTGGTCTAGAATCGGGTCGCTCTTACCACCGCTCCTCAAGTTTCCTTTCCGATATATTTCGGTTTATATTTTTTTTCACACACTAGAGGGTCATAAAAGTCATCACGAATTATTATTAAACAGAACACGACCTTCGAATTGGACGAAAGATTTTTTACAAGAGTTGGTCTAGAATGGGGTCGCTCTGACCACCGCTCCTCAAGTTTGCTTTCCGATATATTTCGGTTTATATTTTTTTTCACACACTAGAGGGTCGTAAAAGTCATCACGAATTATTATAAAAAACAACACGACATTCGAATTTGCCGAAAGATTTTTTACCAGAGTTGGTCTAGAATAAGGTCACTCTGACCACCGCTCCTCAAGTTTCCTTTCCGATATATTTCGGTTTATATTTTTTTTCACATACTAGAGGGTCGTAAAAGTCATCACGAATGATTATCATAGAGAACACGACCTTCGAATTGTACGAAAGATTTTTTACAAGAGTTGGTCCAGAATGGGGTCGCTCTGACCACCGCTGCTCAGGTTTCCTTTCCGATATATTTCGGTTTATATATTTTTTGACACACTAGAGGGTCGTAAAAGTCATCACGAATTATTATCATAGAGAACACGACATTCGAATTGGACGAAAGATATTTTACCAAAGTTGGTCTAGAATCGGGTCGCTCTGACCACCGCTCCTCAAGTTTCCTTTCCGATATATTTCGGTTTATATTTTTTTTTACACACTAGAGGGTCGTAAAAGTCATCACCAATTATTATCAAAGAGAACACGACCTTTGAATTGGACGAAAGATTTTTTACAAGAGTTGGTCTAGAATGGGGTCACTTTGGCCACCGCTCCTCAAGATTCCTTTCCGATATATTTCGGTTTATATTTTTTTTCACACACTAGAGGCTCGTAAAAGTCATCACGAATTATTATCAAAGAGAACACGACCTTTGAATTGGACGAAAGATTTTTTACAAGAGTTGGTCTAGAATAGGGTCACTTTGGCCACCGCTCCTCAAGTTTCCTTTCCGATATATTTCGGTTTATATTTTTTTTCACACGCTAGAAGGTCGTAAAAGTCATTACGAATTATTATCAAAGAGAAGACGACCTTCGAATTGGACGAAAGATTTTTTACAAGAGTTGGTCTAGAATAGGGTCAGTTTGACCACCGCTCCTCAAGTTTCCTTTCAGATATATTTCGGTTTATATTTTTTTTCACACACTAGAGGGTCATAAAGGTCATCACGAATTATTATTAAAGAGAACACGACCTTCGAATTGGACGAAAGATTTTTTACAAGAGTTGGTGTAGAATGGGGTCGATCTGACCATCGCTCCTCAAGTTTCTTTTCCGATATATTTCGGTTTATATTTTTTTTCACACACTAGAGGGTCGTAAAAGTCATCACGAATTATAATCAAAGAGAACACGACATTCGAATTGGACGAAAGATTTTTTACAAGAGTTGGTCTAGAATAGGGTCACTCTGACTACCGTTCCTCTAGTTTCCTTTCCGATATATTTCGGTTTATATATTTTTTCACATACTAGAGGGTCATAAAAGTCATCACGAATTATTATCAAAGAAAACACGACCTTCGAATTGGACGAAAGATTTTTTACAAGAGTTGGTCTAGAATCGGGTCGCTCTGAGCACCGTTCCTCAAGTTTCCTTTCAGATATATTTCGGTTCATATTTTTTATCACACACTAGAGGGTCATAAAAGTCATCACGAATTATTATTAAAGAGAACACGACCTTCGAATAGGACGAAAGATTTTTTACAAGAATTGGTCTAGAATGGGGTCGATCTGACCATCGCTCCTCAAGTTTCTTTTCCGATATATTTCGGTTTATATTTTTTTTCACACACTAGAGGGTCGTAAAATCATCACGAATTATTATCAAAGAGAACACGACATTCGAATTCGACGAAAGATTTTTACCAGTGTTGGTCTAGAATAAGGTCAATCTGACCACAGCTCCTCAAGTTTCCTTTCCGATATATTTCGGTTTATATTTTTTTTCACATACTAGAGGGTCATAAAAGTCATCACGAATTATTATCAAAGAGAACACGACCTTCGAATTGGACGAAAGCTTTTTTGCAAGAGTTGGTCTAGAATGGGGTCGCTCTGACCACCGCTCTTCAAGTTTCCTTTCCGATGTATTTCGGTTTATATTTTTTTCACACACTAGAGGCTCGTAAAAGTCATCTCGAATTATTATCAAAGAGAACACGACCTTCGAATTGGACGAAAGATTTTTTACAAGAGTTGGTCTAGAATGGGGTCGCTCTGACCACCGCTCCTCAAGTTTCCTTTCCGATATATTTCGGTTTATATTTTTTTCACATACTAGAGGGTCATAAAAGTCATCAGGAATTATTATCAAAGAGAACACGACCTTCGTATTGGACGAAAGATTTTTTACAAGAGTTGGTCTAGAATCGGGTCGCTCTGACCACCGTTCCTCAAGTTTCCTTTCCGATATATTTCGGTTTATATTTTTTTTCACATACTAGAGGGTCATAAAAGTCATCACGAATTATCATCAAAGAGAACACGACCTTCGAATTCAACGAAAGATTTTTTACAAGAGTTGGTCTAGAATGGGGTCGCTCTGACCACCGCTCCTCAAATTTCCTTTCCGATATATTTCGGTTTATATTTTTTTTCACACACTAGAGGGTCATAAAAGTCATCACGAATTATTATTAAAGAGAACACGACCTTCGAATTGGATGAAAGATTTTTTACAAGAGTTGGTCTAGAATCGGGTCGCTCTGAGCACCGTTCCTCAAGTTTCCTTTCCGATGTATTTCGGTTTATATTTTTTTTTACATACTAGAGGGTCGTAAAAGTCATCACCAATTATTATCATAGAGAACACGACCTTCGAATTGGACGAAAGATTTTTTACCAGAGTTGGTCTAGAATAGGGTCAATCTGACCACGGCTTCTCAAGTTTCCTTTCCGATATATTTCGGTTTATATTTTTTTTCACACACTAGAGGATCATAAAAGTCATCACAAATTATTATCAAAGAGACCACGACCTTCGAATTGGACGAAAGATTTTTTACAAAAGTTGGTCTAGAATGGGGTCGCTCTGACCACCGCTTCTCAAGTTTCCTTTCCGATATATTTCGGTTTATATTTTTTTTCACATACTAGAGGGTCATAAAAGTCATCACAAATTATTATCAAAGAGAACACGACTTTCGAATTGGACGAACGATTTTTTACAAGAGTTGGTCTAGAATGGGGTCGATCTGACCATCGCTCCTCAAGTTTCTTTTCCGATATATTTCGGTTTATATTTTTTTTCACACACTAGAGGGTCATAAAAGTCATCACGAATTATTATTAAAGAGAACACGACCTTCGAATTGGGCGAAAGATATTTTACAAGAGTTGGTCTAGAATGGGGTCGATCTGACCATCGCTCCTCAAGTTTCTTTTCCGATATATTTCGGTTTATATTTTTTTTCACACACTAGAGAGTCGTAAAAGTCATCACGAATTATTATCAAAGAGAACACGACATTCGAATTGGACGAAAGATTTTTTACAAAAGTTGGTCTAGAATCGGGTCGCTCTGACCACCGCTCCTCAAGTTTCCTTTCCGATATATTTCGGTTTATATTTTTTTTTACACACTAGAGGGTCGTAAAAGTCATCACCAATTATTATAAAAGAGAACACGACCTTTGAATTGGACGAAAGATTTTTTACAAGAGTTGGTCTAGAATGGGGTCACTTTGGCCACCGCTCCTCAAGATTCCTTTTCGATATATTTCGGTTTATATTTTTTTTCACACACTAGAGGCTCGTAAAAGTCATCACGAATTATTATCAAAGAGAACACGACCTTTGAATTGGACGAAAGATTTTTTACAAGAGTTGGTCTAGAATAGGGTCACTTTGGCAACCGCTCCTCAACTTTCCTTTCCGATATATTTCGGTTTATATTTTTTTTCACACGCTAGAAGGTCGTAAAAGTCATTACGAATTATTATCAAAGAGAAGACGACCTTCGAATTGGACGAAAGATTTTTTACAAGAGTTGGTCTAGAATAGGGTCACTTTGACCACCGCTCCTCAAGTTTCCTTTCAGATATATTTCGGTTTATATTTTTTTTCACACACTAGAGGGTCATAAAAGTCATCACGAATTATTATTAAAGAGAACACGACCTTCGAATTGGACGAAAGATTTTTTACAAGAGTTGGTCTAGAATGGGGTCGATCTGACCATCGCTCCTCAAGTTTCTTTTCCGATATATTTCGGTTTATATTTTTTTTCACACACTAGAGGGTCGTAAAAGTCATCACGAATTATAATCAAAGAGAACACGACATTCGAATTGGACGAAAGATTTTTTACAAGAGTTGGTCTAGAATAGGGTCACTCTGACTACCGTTCCTCTAGTTTCCTTTCCGATATATTTCGGTTTATATATTTTTTCACATACTAGAGGGTCATAAAAGTCATCACGAATTATTATCAAAGAGAACACGACCTTCGAATTGGACGAAAGATTTTTTACAAGAGTTGGTCTAGAATCGGGTCGCTCTGACCACCGCTCCTCAAGTTTCCTTTCCGATATATTTCGGTTTATATTTTTTTTCACATACTAGAGGGTCATGAAAGTCATCACGAATTATTATCAAAGAGAACACGACCTTCGAATTGGACGAAAGCTTTTTTGCAAGAGTTGGTCTAGAATGGGGTCGCTCTGACCACCGCTCTTCAAGTTTCCTTTCCGATGTATTTCGGTTTATATTTTTTTCACACACTAGAGGCTCGTAAAAGTCATCTCGAATTATTATCAAAGAGAACACGACCTTCGAATTGGACGAAAGATTTTTTACAAGAGTTGGTCTAGAATGGGGTCGCTCTGACCACCGCTCCTCAAGTTTCCTTTCCAATATATTTCGGTTTATATTTTTTTCACATACTAGAGGGTCATAAAAGTCATCAGGAATTATTATCAAAGAGAACACCACCTTCGTATTGGACGAAAGATTTTTTACAAGAGTTGGTCTAGAATCGGGTCGCTCTGACCACCGTTCCTCAAGTTTCCTTTCCGATATATTTCGGTTTATATTTTTTTCACATACTAGAGGGTCATAAAAGTCATCAGGAATTATTATCAAAGAGAACACCACCTTCGTATTGGACGAAAGATTTTTTACAAGAGTTGGTCTAGAATGGGGTCGCTCTGACCACCGCTCCTCAAATTTCCTTTCCGATATATTTCGGTTTATATTTTTTTTCACACACTAGAGGGTCATGAAAGTCATCACGAATTATTATTAAAGAGAACACGACCTTCGAATTGGATGAAAGATTTTTTACAAGAGTTGGTCTAGAATCGGGTCGCTCTGAGCACCGTTCCTCAAGTTTCCTTTCCGATGTATTTCGGTTTATATTTTTTTTTACATACTAGAGGGTCGTAAAAGTCATCACCAATTATTATCATAGAGAACACGACCTTCGAATTGGACGAAAGATTTTTTACCAGAGTTGGTCTAGAATAGGGTCAATCTGACCACGGCTGCTCAAGTTTCCTTTCCGATATATTTCGGTTTATATTTTTTTTCACACACTAGAGGATTATAAAAGTCATCACAAATTATTATCAAAGAGACCACGACCTTCGAATTGGACGAAAGATTTTTTACAAAAGTTGGTCTAGAATGGGGTCGCTCTGACCACCGCTTCTCAAGTTTCCTTTCGATATATTTAGGTTTATATTTTTTTTCACATACTAGAGGGTCATAAAAGTAATCACAAATTATTGTCGAAGAGAACACGACCTTCGAATTCGACGAAAGATTTTTTACAAAAGTTGGTCTAGAATGGGGTCGCTCTGACTACGGCTTCTCAAGTTTCCTTTCCGATATATTTCGGTTTATATTTTTTTTCACACACTAGAGGGTCATAAAAGTCATCACGAATTATTATCATAGAGAACACGATCTTGGAATTGGACGAAAGATTTTTTACAAGAGTTGGTCTAGAATCGGGTCGCTCTGAGCACCGTTCCTCAAGTTTACTTTCAGATATATTTCGGTTTATATTTTTTATCACACACTAGAGGGTCATAAAAGTCATCACGAATTATTATTAAAGAGAACACGACCTTCGAATAGGACGAAAGATTTTTTACAAGAGTTGGTCTAGAATGGGGTCGATCTGACCATCGCTCCTCAAGTTTCTTTTCCGATATATTTCGGTTTATATTTTTTTTCACACACTAGAGGGTCGTAAAATCATCACGAATTATTATCAAAGAGAACACGACATTCGAATACGACGAAAGATTTTTACCAGTGTTGGTCTAGAATAAGGTCAATCTGACCACCGCTCCTCAAGTTTCCTTTCCGATATATTTCGGTTTATATTTTTTTCACATACTAGAGGGTCATAAAAGTCATCAGGAATTATTATCAAAGAGAACACGACCTTCGTATTGGACGAAAGATTTTTTACAAGAGTTGGTCTAGAATCGGGTCGCTGTGACCACCGTTCCTCAAGTTTCCTTTCCGATATATTTCGGTTTATATTTTTTTTCACATACTAGAGGGTCATAAAAGTCATCACGAATTATTATCAAAGAGAACACGACCTTCGAATTCAACGAAAGATTTTTTACAAGAGTTGGTCTAGAATGGGGTCGCTCTGACCACCGCTCCTCAAATTTCCTTTCCGATATATTTCGGTTTATATTTTTTTTCACACACTAGAGGGTCATAAAAGTTATCACGAATTATTATTAAAGAGAACACGACCTTCGAATTGGATGAAAGATTTTTCACAAGAGTTGGTCTAGAATCGGGTCGCTCTGAGCACTGTTCCTCAAGTTTCCTTTTCGATGTATTTCGGTTTATATTTTTTTTCACACACTAGAGGATCATAAAAGTCATCACAAATTATTATCAAAGAGACCACGACCTTCGAATTGGACGAAAGATTTTTTACAAAAGTTGGTCTAGAATGGGGTCGCTCTGACCACGGCTTCTCAAGTTTCCTTTCCGATATATTTCGGTTTATATTTTTTTTCACACACTAGAGGATCATAAAAGTCATCACAAATTATTATCAAAGAGACCACGACCTTCGAATTGGACGAAAGATTTTTTACAAAAGTTGGTCTAGAATGGGGTCGCTCTGACCACCGCTTCTCAAGTTTCCTTTCGATATATTTAGGTTTATATTTTTTTCACATACTAGAGGGTCATAAAAGTAATCACAAATTATTGTCGAAGAGAACACGACCTTCGAATTCGACGAAAGATTTTTTACAAAAGTTGGTCTAGAATGGGGTCGCTCTGACTACGGCTTCTCAAGTTTCCTTTCCGATATATTTCGGTTTATATTTTTTTTCACACACTAGAGGGTCATAAAAGTCATCACGAATTATTATCATAGAGAACACGACCTTGGAATTGGACGAAAGATTTTTTAGAAAAGTTGGTCTAGAATCGGGTCGCTCTGACCACCGCTCCTCAAGTTTCCTTTCCGATGTATTTCGGTTTATATTTTTTTTCACATACTAGAGGGTCGTAAAAGTTATCACGAATTATTATCAAAGAGAACACGACCTTCGAATTGGACGAAAGATTTTTTACAAGAGTTGGTCTAGAAAAGGGTCACTCTGACCACCGTTCCTCAAGTTTGCTTTCCGATATATTTCGGTTTATATATTTTTTCTTATACTAGAGGGTCGTAAAAGTCATCACGAATTATTATCAAAGAGAACACGACCTTCGAATTGGACGAAAAATTTTTTACAAGAGTTGGTCTAGAATAGAGTCACTCTGACCACCGTTCCTCAAGTTTCCTTTCCGATATATTTCGGTTTATATATTTTTTCTTATACTAGAGGGTCATAAAAGTCATCACAAATTATTATCAAAGAGAACACGACCTTCGAATTGGACGAAAGATTTTTTACAAAAGTTGGTGTAGAATCGGGTCGCTCTGACCACCGCTCCTCGAGTTTCCTTTCCGATATATTTCGGTTTATATATTTTTTCACAAACTAGAGGGTCATAAAAGTCATCACCAATTATTATCAAAGAGAACACGACCTTCGAATTGTACGAAAGATTTTTTACAAGAGTTGGTCTAGAATCGGGTCGCTCTGACCACCGCTCCTCAAGTTTCCTTTCCGATATATTTCGGTTTATATATTTTTTCACATACTAGAGGGTCATAAAAGTCATCACGAATTATTATCAAAGAGAACACGACCTTCTAATTGGACGAAAGATTTTTTACAAGAGTTGGTCTAGAATCGGGTCGCTCTGACCACCGCTCCTCAAGTTTCCTTTACGATATATTTCGGTTTATATTTTTTTTCATATACTAGAGGGTCGTAAAAGTCATCACGAATTATTATCATAGAGAACACGACCTTCGAATTGGACGAAAGATTTTTTAGAATAGTTGGTCTAGAATCGGGTCGCTCTGACCACCGCTCCTCAAGTTTCCTTTCCGATATATTTCGGTTTATATATTTTTTGACACACTAGAGGGTCGTAAAAGTCATCACGAATTATTATCATAGAGAACACGACCTTCGAATTGGACGAAAGATTTTTTAGAAAAGTTGGTCTAGAATCGGGTCGCTCTTACCACCGCTCCTCAAGTTTCCTTTCCGATATATTTCGGTTTATATTTTTTTTCACACACTAGAGGGTCATAAAAGTCATCACGAATTATTATTAAACAGAACACGACCTTCGAATTGGACGAAAGATTTTTTACAAGAGTTGGTCTAGAATGGGGTCGCTCTGACCACCGCTCCTCAAGTTTGCTTTCCGATATATTTCGGTTTATATTTTTTTCACACACTAGAGGGTCGTAAAAGTCATCACGAATTATTATAAAAAACAACACGACATTCGAATTTGCCGAAAGATTTTTTACCAGAGTTGGTCTAGAATAAGGTCACTCTGACCACCGCTCCTCAAGTTTCCTTTCCGATATATTTCGGTTTATATTTTTTTTCACATACTAGAGGGTCGTAAAAGTCATCACGAATGATTATCATAGAGAACACGACCTTCGAATTGTACGAAAGATTTTTTACAAAAGTTGGTCCAGAATGGGGTCGCTCTGACCACCGCTGCTCAGGTTTCCTTTCCGATATATTTCGGTTTATATATTTTTTGACACACTAGAGGGTCGTAAAAGTCATCACGAATTATTATCATAGAGAACACGACCTTCGAATTGGACGAAAGATTTTTTAGAAAAGTTGGTCTAGAATCGGGTCGCTCTTACCACCGCTCCTCAAGTTTCCTTTCCGATATATTTCGGTTTATATTTTTTTTCACACACTAGAGGGTCATAAAAGTCATCACGAATTATTATTAAACAGAACACGACCTTCGAATTGGACGAAAGATTTTTTACAAGAGTTGGTCTAGAATGGGGTCGCTCTGACCACCGCTCCTCAAGTTTGCTTTCCGATATATTTCGGTTTATATATTTTTTCACACACTAGAGGGTCGTAAAAGTCATCACGAATTATTATAAAAAACAACACGACATTCGAATTTGCCGAAAGATTTTTTACAAAAGTTGGTCTAGAATGGGGTCGCTCTGACCACCGCTTCTCAAGTTTCCTTTCCGATATATTTCGGTTTATATTTTTTTTCACACACTAGAGGGTCGTAAAAGTCATCACGAATGATTATCATAGAGAACACGACCTTCGAATTGTACGAAAGATTTTTTACAAGAGTTGGTCTAGAATGGGGTCGCTCTGACCACCGCTGCTCAGGTTTCCTTTCCGATATATTTCGGTTTATATTTTTTTTCACATACTAGAGGGTCATAAAAGTCATCACGAATTATTATCAAAGAGAACACGACCTTCGAAATGGACGAAAGATTTTTTACAAAAGTTGGTCTAGAATCGGGTCGCTATGACCACCGCTCCTCGAGTTTCCTTTCCGATATATTTCGGTTCATATTTTTTTTCACACACTAGAGGGTCGTAAAAGTCATCACGAATTTTTATCATAGAGAACACGACCTTCGAATTGGACGAAAGATTTTTTACCAGAGTTGGTCTAGAACAGGGTCAATCTGACCACCGCTCCGCAAGTTCCCTTTCCGATATATTTCGGTTTATATATTTTTTCACACACTGGAGGGTCATAAAAGTCATCACGAATTATTATTAAAGAGAACACGACCTTCGAATTGGACGAAAGATTTTTTACAAGAGTTGGTCTAGAATGGGGTCGCTCTGACCACCGCTCCTCAAGTTTCCTTTCCGATATATTTCGGTTCATATTTTTTTTCACATATTAGAGGGTCATAAAAGTCATCACGAATTATTATCAAAGAGAAGACGACCTTCGAATTGGACGAAAGATTTTTTACAAGAGTTGGTCTAGAATCGGGTCGCTCTGACCACCGCTCCTCAAGTTTCCTTTCCGATATATTTCGGTTTATATTATTTTTCACATATTAGAGGGTCATAAAAGTCATCACGAATTATTATCAAAGAGAAGACGACCTTCGAATTGGACGAAAGATTTTTTACAAGAGTTGGTCTAGAATCGGGTCGCTCTGACCACCGCTCCTCAAGTTTCCTTTCCGATATATTTCGGTTTATATTTTTTTTCACATACTAGAGGGTCATAAAAGTCATCACGAATCATTATCAAAGAGAACACGACCTTCTAATTGGACGAAAGACTTTTTACAAGAGTTGGTCTAGAATCGGGTCGCTCTGACCACCGCTCCTCAAGTTTCCTTTCCGATATATTTCGGTTTATATATATTTTTTCTTATACTAGAGGGTCTTAAAAGTCATCACGAATTATTATCAAAGAGAACACGACCTTCGAATTGGACGAAAGATTTTTTACAAAAGTTGGTCTAGAATGGGGTCGGTCTGACCACCGCTTCTCAAGTTTCCTTTCCGATATATTTCGGTTTATATATTTTTTCACACACTAGAGGGTCATAAAAGTCATCACGAATTATTATCAAAGAGAACACGACCTTCGAATTGTACGAAAGATTTTTTACAAGAGTTGGTCTAGAATCGGGTCGCTCTGACCACGGCTCCTCAAGTTTCCTTTCCGATATATTTCGGTTTATATTTTTTTTCACATACTAGAGGGTCATAAAAGTCATCACGAATTATTATCAAAGAGAACACGACCTTCTAATTGGACGAAAGATTTTTTACAAGAGTTGGTCTAGAATGGGGTCGCTCTGACCACCGCTCCTCAAGTTTCCTTTCCGATATATTTCGGTTCATATTTTTTTTCACATACTAGAGGGTCATAAAAGTCATCACGAATTATTATCAAAGAGAACACGACCTTCGAATTGGACGAAATATTTTTTACAAAAGTTGGTCTAGAATGGGGTCTTTCTGACTACCGCTTCTCAAGTTTCCTTTCCGATATATTTCGGTTTATATATTTTTTCCCACACTAGAGGGTCATAAAAGTCATCACGAATTATTATCAAAGAGAAGACGACCTTCGAATTGGACGAAAGATTTTTTACAAGAGTTGGTCTAGAATCGGGTCGCTCTGACCACCGCTCCTCAAGTTTCCTTTCCGATATATTTCGGTTTATATTTTTTTTCACATATTAGAGGGTCATAAAAGTCATCACGAATTATTATCAAAGAGAAGACGACCTTCGAATTGGACGAAAGATTTTTTACAAGAGTTGGTCTAGAATCGGGTCGCTCTGACCACCGCTCCTCAAATTTCCTTTCCGATATATTTCGGTTTATATTTTTTTTCACATACTAGAGGGTCATAAAAGTCATCACGAATCATTATCAAAGAGAACACGACCTTCTAATTGGACGAAAGACTTTTTACAAGAGTTGGTCTAGAATCGGGTCGCTCTGACCACCGCTCCTCAAGTTTCCTTTCCGATATATTTCGGTTTATATATTTTTTCTTATACTAGAGGGTCTTAAAAGTCATCACGAATTATTATCAAAGAGAACACGACCTTCGAATTGGACGAAAGATTTTTTACAAAAGTTGGTCTAGAATGGGGTCGGTCTGACCACCGCTTCTCAAGTTTCCTTTCCGATATATTTCGGTTTATATATTTTTTCACACACTAGAGGGTCATAAAAGTCATCACGAATTATTATCAAAGAGAACACGACCTTCGAATTGTACGAAAGATTTTTTACAAGAGTTGGTCTAGAATCGGGTCGCTCTGACCACGGCTCCTCAAGTTTCCTTTCCGATATATTTCGGTTTATATTTTTTTTCACATACTAGAGGGTCATAAAAGTCATCACGAATTATTATCAAAGAGAACACGACCTTCTAATTGGACGAAAGATTTTTTACAAGAGTTGGTCTAGAATGGGGTCGCTCTGACCACCGCTCCTCAAGTTTCCTTTCCGATATATTTCGGTTCATATTTTTTTTCACATACTAGAGGGTCATAAAAGTCATCACGAATTATTATCAAAGAGAACACGACCTTCGAATTGGACGAAATATTTTTTACAAAAGTTGGTCTAGAATGGGGTCTTTCTGACTACCGCTTCTCAAGTTTCCTTTCCGATATATTTCGGTTTATATATTTTTTCCCACACTAGAGGGTCATAAAAGTCATCACGAATTATTATCGAAGAGAAGACGACCTTCGAATTGGACGAAAGATTTTTTACAAGAGTTGGTCTAGAATCGGGTCGCTCTGACCACCGCTCCTCAAGTTTCCTTTCCGATATATTTCGGTTTATATTTTTTTTCACATATTAGAGGGTCATAAAAGTCATCACGAATTATTATCAAAGAGAAGACGACCTTCGAATTGGACGAAAGATTTTTTACAAGAGTTGGTCTAGAATCGGGTCGCTCTGACCACCGCTCCTCAAGTTTCCTTTCCGATATATTTCGGCTTATATTTTTTTTCACATACTAGAGGGTCATAAAAGTCATCACGAATTATTATTAAAGAGAACACGACCTTCGAATTGGGCGAAAGATATTTTACAAGAGTTGGTCTAGAATGGGGTCGATCTGACCATCGCTCCTCAAGTTTCTTTTCCGATATATTTCGGTTTATATTTTTTTTCACACACTAGAGAGTCGTAAAAGTCATCACGAATTATTATCAAAGAGAACACGACATTCGAATTGGACGAAAGATTTTTTACAAAAGTTGGTCTAGAATCGGGTCGCTCTGACCACCGCTCCTCAAGTTTCCTTTCCGATATATTTCGGTTTATATTTTTTTTTACACACTAGAGGGTCGTAAAAGTCATCACCAATTATTATAAAAGAGAACACGACCTTTGAATTGGACGAAAGATTTTTTACAAGAGTTGGTCTAGAATGGGGTCACTTTGGCCACCGCTCCTCAAGATTCCTTTTCGATATATTTCGGTTTATATTTTTTTTCACACACTAGAGGCTCGTAAAAGTCATCACGAATTATTATCAAAGAGAACACGACCTTTGAATTGGACGAAAGATTTTTTACAAGAGTTGGTCTAGAATAGGGTCACTTTGGCAACCGCTCCTCAACTTTCCTTTCCGATATATTTCGGTTTATATTTTTTTTCACACGCTAGAAGGTCGTAAAAGTCATTACGAATTATTATCAAAGAGAAGACGACCTTCGAATTGGACGAAAGATTTTTTACAAGAGTTGGTCTAGAATAGGGTCACTTTGACCACCGCTCCTCAAGTTTCCTTTCAGATATATTTCGGTTTATATTTTTTTTCACACACTAGAGGGTCATAAAAGTCATCACGAATTATTATTAAAGAGAACACGACCTTCGAATTGGACGAAAGATTTTTTACAAGAGTTGGTCTAGAATGGGGTCGATCTGACCATCGCTCCTCAAGTTTCTTTTCCGATATATTTCGGTTTATATTTTTTTTCACACACTAGAGGGTCGTAAAAGTCATCACGAATTATAATCAAAGAGAACACGACATTCGAATTGGACGAAAGATTTTTTACAAGAGTTGGTCTAGAATAGGGTCACTCTGACTACCGTTCCTCTAGTTTCCTTTCCGATATATTTCGGTTTATATATTTTTTCACATACTAGAGGGTCATAAAAGTCATCACGAATTATTATCAAAGAGAACACGACCTTCGAATTGGACGAAAGATTTTTTACAAGAGTTGGTCTAGAATCGGGTCGCTCTGACCACCGCTCCTCAAGTTTCCTTTCCGATATATTTCGGTTTATATTTTTTTTCACATACTAGAGGGTCATGAAAGTCATCACGAATTATTATCAAAGAGAACACGACCTTCGAATTGGACGAAAGCTTTTTTGCAAGAGTTGGTCTAGAATGGGGTCGCTCTGACCACCGCTCTTCAAGTTTCCTTTCCGATGTATTTCGGTTTATATTTTTTTCACACACTAGAGGCTCGTAAAAGTCATCTCGAATTATTATCAAAGAGAACACGACCTTCGAATTGGACGAAAGATTTTTTACAAGAGTTGGTCTAGAATGGGGTCGCTCTGACCACCGCTCCTCAAGTTTCCTTTCCAATATATTTCGGTTTATATTTTTTTCACATACTAGAGGGTCATAAAAGTCATCAGGAATTATTATCAAAGAGAACACCACCTTCGTATTGGACGAAAGATTTTTTACAAGAGTTGGTCTAGAATCGGGTCGCTCTGACCACCGTTCCTCAAGTTTCCTTTCCGATATATTTCGGTTTATATTTTTTTCACATACTAGAGGGTCATAAAAGTCATCAGGAATTATTATCAAAGAGAACACCACCTTCGTATTGGACGAAAGATTTTTTACAAGAGTTGGTCTAGAATGGGGTCGCTCTGACCACCGCTCCTCAAATTTCCTTTCCGATATATTTCGGTTTATATTTTTTTTCACACACTAGAGGGTCATGAAAGTCATCACGAATTATTATTAAAGAGAACACGACCTTCGAATTGGATGAAAGATTTTTTACAAGAGTTGGTCTAGAATCGGGTCGCTCTGAGCACCGTTCCTCAAGTTTCCTTTCCGATGTATTTCGGTTTATATTTTTTTTTACATACTAGAGGGTCGTAAAAGTCATCACCAATTATTATCATAGAGAACACGACCTTCGAATTGGACGAAAGATTTTTTACCAGAGTTGGTCTAGAATAGGGTCAATCTGACCACGGCTGCTCAAGTTTCCTTTCCGATATATTTCGGTTTATATTTTTTTTCACACACTAGAGGATTATAAAAGTCATCACAAATTATTATCAAAGAGACCACGACCTTCGAATTGGACGAAAGATTTTTTACAAAAGTTGGTCTAGAATGGGGTCGCTCTGACCACCGCTTCTCAAGTTTCCTTTCGATATATTTAGGTTTATATTTTTTTTCACATACTAGAGGGTCATAAAAGTAATCACAAATTATTGTCGAAGAGAACACGACCTTCGAATTCGACGAAAGATTTTTTACAAAAGTTGGTCTAGAATGGGGTCGCTCTGACTACGGCTTCTCAAGTTTCCTTTCCGATATATTTCGGTTTATATTTTTTTTCACACACTAGAGGGTCATAAAAGTCATCACGAATTATTATCATAGAGAACACGATCTTGGAATTGGACGAAAGATTTTTTACAAGAGTTGGTCTAGAATCGGGTCGCTCTGAGCACCGTTCCTCAAGTTTACTTTCAGATATATTTCGGTTTATATTTTTTATCACACACTAGAGGGTCATAAAAGTCATCACGAATTATTATTAAAGAGAACACGACCTTCGAATAGGACGAAAGATTTTTTACAAGAGTTGGTCTAGAATGGGGTCGATCTGACCATCGCTCCTCAAGTTTCTTTTCCGATATATTTCGGTTTATATTTTTTTTCACACACTAGAGGGTCGTAAAATCATCACGAATTATTATCAAAGAGAACACGACATTCGAATACGACGAAAGATTTTTACCAGTGTTGGTCTAGAATAAGGTCAATCTGACCACCGCTCCTCAAGTTTCCTTTCCGATATATTTCGGTTTATATTTTTTTCACATACTAGAGGGTCATAAAAGTCATCAGGAATTATTATCAAAGAGAACACGACCTTCGTATTGGACGAAAGATTTTTTACAAGAGTTGGTCTAGAATCGGGTCGCTGTGACCACCGTTCCTCAAGTTTCCTTTCCGATATATTTCGGTTTATATTTTTTTTCACATACTAGAGGGTCATAAAAGTCATCACGAATTATTATCAAAGAGAACACGACCTTCGAATTCAACGAAAGATTTTTTACAAGAGTTGGTCTAGAATGGGGTCGCTCTGACCACCGCTCCTCAAATTTCCTTTCCGATATATTTCGGTTTATATTTTTTTTCACACACTAGAGGGTCATAAAAGTTATCACGAATTATTATTAAAGAGAACACGACCTTCGAATTGGATGAAAGATTTTTCACAAGAGTTGGTCTAGAATCGGGTCGCTCTGAGCACTGTTCCTCAAGTTTCCTTTTCGATGTATTTCGGTTTATATTTTTTTTCACACACTAGAGGATCATAAAAGTCATCACAAATTATTATCAAAGAGACCACGACCTTCGAATTGGACGAAAGATTTTTTACAAAAGTTGGTCTAGAATGGGGTCGCTCTGACCACGGCTTCTCAAGTTTCCTTTCCGATATATTTCGGTTTATATTTTTTTTCACACACTAGAGGATCATAAAAGTCATCACAAATTATTATCAAAGAGACCACGACCTTCGAATTGGACGAAAGATTTTTTACAAAAGTTGGTCTAGAATGGGGTCGCTCTGACCACCGCTTCTCAAGTTTCCTTTCGATATATTTAGGTTTATATTTTTTTCACATACTAGAGGGTCATAAAAGTAATCACAAATTATTGTCGAAGAGAACACGACCTTCGAATTCGACGAAAGATTTTTTACAAAAGTTGGTCTAGAATGGGGTCGCTCTGACTACGGCTTCTCAAGTTTCCTTTCCGATATATTTCGGTTTATATTTTTTTTCACACACTAGAGGGTCATAAAAGTCATCACGAATTATTATCATAGAGAACACGACCTTGGAATTGGACGAAAGATTTTTTAGAAAAGTTGGTCTAGAATCGGGTCGCTCTGACCACCGCTCCTCAAGTTTCCTTTCCGATGTATTTCGGTTTATATTTTTTTTCACATACTAGAGGGTCGTAAAAGTTATCACGAATTATTATCAAAGAGAACACGACCTTCGAATTGGACGAAAGATTTTTTACAAGAGTTGGTCTAGAAAAGGGTCACTCTGACCACCGTTCCTCAAGTTTGCTTTCCGATATATTTCGGTTTATATATTTTTTCTTATACTAGAGGGTCGTAAAAGTCATCACGAATTATTATCAAAGAGAACACGACCTTCGAATTGGACGAAAAATTTTTTACAAGAGTTGGTCTAGAATAGAGTCACTCTGACCACCGTTCCTCAAGTTTCCTTTCCGATATATTTCGGTTTATATATTTTTTCTTATACTAGAGGGTCATAAAAGTCATCACAAATTATTATCAAAGAGAACACGACCTTCGAATTGGACGAAAGATTTTTTACAAAAGTTGGTGTAGAATCGGGTCGCTCTGACCACCGCTCCTCGAGTTTCCTTTCCGATATATTTCGGTTTATATATTTTTTCACAAACTAGAGGGTCATAAAAGTCATCACCAATTATTATCAAAGAGAACACGACCTTCGAATTGTACGAAAGATTTTTTACAAGAGTTGGTCTAGAATCGGGTCGCTCTGACCACCGCTCCTCAAGTTTCCTTTCCGATATATTTCGGTTTATATATTTTTTCACATACTAGAGGGTCATAAAAGTCATCACGAATTATTATCAAAGAGAACACGACCTTCTAATTGGACGAAAGATTTTTTACAAGAGTTGGTCTAGAATCGGGTCGCTCTGACCACCGCTCCTCAAGTTTCCTTTACGATATATTTCGGTTTATATTTTTTTTCATATACTAGAGGGTCGTAAAAGTCATCACGAATTATTATCATAGAGAACACGACCTTCGAATTGGACGAAAGATTTTTTAGAATAGTTGGTCTAGAATCGGGTCGCTCTGACCACCGCTCCTCAAGTTTCCTTTCCGATATATTTCGGTTTATATATTTTTTGACACACTAGAGGGTCGTAAAAGTCATCACGAATTATTATCATAGAGAACACGACCTTCGAATTGGACGAAAGATTTTTTAGAAAAGTTGGTCTAGAATCGGGTCGCTCTTACCACCGCTCCTCAAGTTTCCTTTCCGATATATTTCGGTTTATATTTTTTTTCACACACTAGAGGGTCATAAAAGTCATCACGAATTATTATTAAACAGAACACGACCTTCGAATTGGACGAAAGATTTTTTACAAGAGTTGGTCTAGAATGGGGTCGCTCTGACCACCGCTCCTCAAGTTTGCTTTCCGATATATTTCGGTTTATATTTTTTTCACACACTAGAGGGTCGTAAAAGTCATCACGAATTATTATAAAAAACAACACGACATTCGAATTTGCCGAAAGATTTTTTACCAGAGTTGGTCTAGAATAAGGTCACTCTGACCACCGCTCCTCAAGTTTCCTTTCCGATATATTTCGGTTTATATTTTTTTTCACATACTAGAGGGTCGTAAAAGTCATCACGAATGATTATCATAGAGAACACGACCTTCGAATTGTACGAAAGATTTTTTACAAAAGTTGGTCCAGAATGGGGTCGCTCTGACCACCGCTGCTCAGGTTTCCTTTCCGATATATTTCGGTTTATATATTTTTTGACACACTAGAGGGTCGTAAAAGTCATCACGAATTATTATCATAGAGAACACGACCTTCGAATTGGACGAAAGATTTTTTAGAAAAGTTGGTCTAGAATCGGGTCGCTCTTACCACCGCTCCTCAAGTTTCCTTTCCGATATATTTCGGTTTATATTTTTTTTCACACACTAGAGGGTCATAAAAGTCATCACGAATTATTATTAAACAGAACACGACCTTCGAATTGGACGAAAGATTTTTTACAAGAGTTGGTCTAGAATGGGGTCGCTCTGACCACCGCTCCTCAAGTTTGCTTTCCGATATATTTCGGTTTATATATTTTTTCACACACTAGAGGGTCGTAAAAGTCATCACGAATTATTATAAAAAACAACACGACATTCGAATTTGCCGAAAGATTTTTTACAAAAGTTGGTCTAGAATGGGGTCGCTCTGACCACCGCTTCTCAAGTTTCCTTTCCGATATATTTCGGTTTATATTTTTTTTCACACACTAGAGGGTCGTAAAAGTCATCACGAATGATTATCATAGAGAACACGACCTTCGAATTGTACGAAAGATTTTTTACAAGAGTTGGTCTAGAATGGGGTCGCTCTGACCACCGCTGCTCAGGTTTCCTTTCCGATATATTTCGGTTTATATTTTTTTTCACATACTAGAGGGTCATAAAAGTCATCACGAATTATTATCAAAGAGAACACGACCTTCGAAATGGACGAAAGATTTTTTACAAAAGTTGGTCTAGAATCGGGTCGCTATGACCACCGCTCCTCGAGTTTCCTTTCCGATATATTTCGGTTCATATTTTTTTTCACACACTAGAGGGTCGTAAAAGTCATCACGAATTTTTATCATAGAGAACACGACCTTCGAATTGGACGAAAGATTTTTTACCAGAGTTGGTCTAGAACAGGGTCAATCTGACCACCGCTCCGCAAGTTCCCTTTCCGATATATTTCGGTTTATATATTTTTTCACACACTGGAGGGTCATAAAAGTCATCACGAATTATTATTAAAGAGAACACGACCTTCGAATTGGACGAAAGATTTTTTACAAGAGTTGGTCTAGAATGGGGTCGCTCTGACCACCGCTCCTCAAGTTTCCTTTCCGATATATTTCGGTTCATATTTTTTTTCACATATTAGAGGGTCATAAAAGTCATCACGAATTATTATCAAAGAGAAGACGACCTTCGAATTGGACGAAAGATTTTTTACAAGAGTTGGTCTAGAATCGGGTCGCTCTGACCACCGCTCCTCAAGTTTCCTTTCCGATATATTTCGGTTTATATTATTTTTCACATATTAGAGGGTCATAAAAGTCATCACGAATTATTATCAAAGAGAAGACGACCTTCGAATTGGACGAAAGATTTTTTACAAGAGTTGGTCTAGAATCGGGTCGCTCTGACCACCGCTCCTCAAGTTTCCTTTCCGATATATTTCGGTTTATATTTTTTTTCACATACTAGAGGGTCATAAAAGTCATCACGAATCATTATCAAAGAGAACACGACCTTCTAATTGGACGAAAGACTTTTTACAAGAGTTGGTCTAGAATCGGGTCGCTCTGACCACCGCTCCTCAAGTTTCCTTTCCGATATATTTCGGTTTATATATATTTTTTCTTATACTAGAGGGTCTTAAAAGTCATCACGAATTATTATCAAAGAGAACACGACCTTCGAATTGGACGAAAGATTTTTTACAAAAGTTGGTCTAGAATGGGGTCGGTCTGACCACCGCTTCTCAAGTTTCCTTTCCGATATATTTCGGTTTATATATTTTTTCACACACTAGAGGGTCATAAAAGTCATCACGAATTATTATCAAAGAGAACACGACCTTCGAATTGTACGAAAGATTTTTTACAAGAGTTGGTCTAGAATCGGGTCGCTCTGACCACGGCTCCTCAAGTTTCCTTTCCGATATATTTCGGTTTATATTTTTTTTCACATACTAGAGGGTCATAAAAGTCATCACGAATTATTATCAAAGAGAACACGACCTTCTAATTGGACGAAAGATTTTTTACAAGAGTTGGTCTAGAATGGGGTCGCTCTGACCACCGCTCCTCAAGTTTCCTTTCCGATATATTTCGGTTCATATTTTTTTTCACATACTAGAGGGTCATAAAAGTCATCACGAATTATTATCAAAGAGAACACGACCTTCGAATTGGACGAAATATTTTTTACAAAAGTTGGTCTAGAATGGGGTCTTTCTGACTACCGCTTCTCAAGTTTCCTTTCCGATATATTTCGGTTTATATATTTTTTCCCACACTAGAGGGTCATAAAAGTCATCACGAATTATTATCAAAGAGAAGACGACCTTCGAATTGGACGAAAGATTTTTTACAAGAGTTGGTCTAGAATCGGGTCGCTCTGACCACCGCTCCTCAAGTTTCCTTTCCGATATATTTCGGTTTATATTTTTTTTCACATATTAGAGGGTCATAAAAGTCATCACGAATTATTATCAAAGAGAAGACGACCTTCGAATTGGACGAAAGATTTTTTACAAGAGTTGGTCTAG
Organism: Oxytorus armatus; assembly: GCA_958009045.1. NCBI lineage: Eukaryota > Metazoa > Arthropoda > Insecta > Hymenoptera > Ichneumonidae > Oxytorus > Oxytorus armatus. The sequence goes on from OY253752.1 coordinate 6,146,929, forward strand.
AATCGGGTCGCTCTGACCACCGCTCCTCAAGTTTCCTTTCCGATATATTTCGGTTTATATTTTTTTTCACATACTAGAGGGTCATAAAAGTCATCACGAATCATTATCAAAGAGAACACGACCTTCTAATTGGACGAAAGACTTTTTACAAGAGTTGGTCTAGAATCGGGTCGCTCTGACCACCGCTCCTCAAGTTTCCTTTCCGATATATTTCGGTTTATATATTTTTTCTTATACTAGAGGGTCTTAAAAGTCATCACGAATTATTATCAAAGAGAACACGACCTTCGAATTGGACGAAAGATTTTTTACAAAAGTTGGTCTAGAATGGGGTCGGTCTGACCACCGCTTCTCAAGTTTCCTTTCCGATATATTTCGGTTTATATATTTTTTCACACACTAGAGGGTCATAAAAGTCATCACGAATTATTATCAAAGAGAACACGACCTTCGAATTGTACGAAAGATTTTTTACAAGAGTTGGTCTAGAATCGGGTCGCTCTGACCACGGCTCCTCAAGTTTCCTTTCCGATATATTTCGGTTTATATTTTTTTTCACATACTAGAGGGTCATAAAAGTCATCACGAATTATTATCAAAGAGAACACGACCTTCTAATTGGACGAAAGATTTTTTACAAGAGTTGGTCTAGAATGGGGTCGCTCTGACCACCGCTCCTCAAGTTTCCTTTCCGATATATTTCGGTTCATATTTTTTTTCACATACTAGAGGGTCATAAAAGTCATCACGAATTATTATCAAAGAGAACACGACCTTCGAATTGGACGAAATATTTTTTACAAAAGTTGGTCTAGAATGGGGTCTTTCTGACTACCGCTTCTCAAGTTTCCTTTCCGATATATTTCGGTTTATATATTTTTTCCCACACTAGAGGGTCATAAAAGTCATCACGAATTATTATCGAAGAGAAGACGACCTTCGAATTGGACGAAAGATTTTTTACAAGAGTTGGTCTAGAATCGGGTCGCTCTGACCACCGCTCCTCAAGTTTCCTTTCCGATATATTTCGGTTTATATTTTTTTTCACATATTAGAGGGTCATAAAAGTCATCACGAATTATTATCAAAGAGAAGACGACCTTCGAATTGGACGAAAGATTTTTTACAAGAGTTGGTCTAGAATCGGGTCGCTCTGACCACCGCTCCTCAAGTTTCCTTTCCGATATATTTCGGCTTATATTTTTTTTCACATACTAGAGGGTCATAAAAGTCATCACGAATTATTATCAAAGAGAACACGACCTTCTAATTGGACGAAAGACTTTTTACAAGAGTTGGTCTAGAATCGGGTCGCTCTGACCACCGCTCCTCAAGTTTCCTTTCCGATATATTTCGGTTTATATATTTTTTCTTATACTAGAGGGTCTTAAAAGTCATCACGAATTATTATCAAAGAGAACATGACCTTCGAATTGGACGAAAGATTTTTTACAAAAGTTGGTCTAGAATCGGGTCGGTCTGACCACCGCTTCTCAAGTTTCCTTTCCGATATATTTCGGTTTATATATTTTTTCACACACTAGAGGGTCATAAAAGTCATCACGAATTATTATCAAAGAGAACACGACCTTCGAATTGTACGAAAGATTTTTTACAAGAGTTGGTCTAGAATCGGGTCGCTCTGACCACGGCTCCTCACGTTTCCTTTCCGATATATTTCGGTTTATATTTTTTTCACATACAAGAGGGTCATATAAGTCATCACGAATTATTATCAAAGAGAACACGACCTTCTAATTGGACGAAAGATTTTTTACAAGAGTTGGTCTAGAATCGGGTCGCTCTGACCACCGCTCCTCAAGTTTCCTTTCCGATATATTACGGTTTATATTTTTTTTCACATACTAGAGGGTCATAAAAGTCATCACGAATTATTATCAAAGAGAACACGACCTTCTAATTGGACGAAAGATTTTTTACAAGAGTTGGTGTAGAATCGGGTCGCTCTGACCACCGCTCCTCAAGTTTCCTTTCCGATATATTTCGGTTTATATATTTTTTCACCTACTAGAGGGTCATAAAAGTCATCACGAATTATTATCAAAGAGAACACGACCTTCGAATTGGACGAAACATTTTTTACAAAAGTTGGTCTAGAATGGGGTCGCTCTGACCACCACTTCTCAAGTTTCCTTTCCGATATATTTCGGTTCATATATTTTTTCACACACTAGAGGGTCATAAAAATCATCACAAATTATTATCAAAGAGAACACGACCTTCGAATTGGACGAAAGATTTTTTACAAGAGTTGGTCTAGAATGGGGTCGCTCTGACCACCGCTCCTCAAGTTTCCTTTCCGATATATTTCGGTTCATATTTTTTTTCACATACTAGAGGGTCATAAAAGTCATCACGAATTATTATCAAAGAGAAGACGACCTTCGAATTGGACGAAAGATTTTTTACAAGAGTTGGTCTAGAATCGGGTCGCTCTGACCACCGCTCCTCAAGTTTCCTTTCCGATATATTTCGGTTTATATTTTTTTTCACACACTAGAGGGTCGTAAAAGTCATCACGAATTATTATTAAAGAGTACACGACCTTGGAATTGGACGAAAGATTTTTTACAAGAGTTGGTCTAGAATGGGGTCGCTCTGACCACCGCTCCTCAAGTTTCCTTTCCGATATATTTCGGTTCATATTTTTTTTCACATACTAGAGGGTCATAAAAGTCATCACGAATTATTATCAAAGAGAACACGACCTTCGAATTGGACGAAAGATTTTTTACAAGAGTTGGTCTAGAATGGGGTCGCTCTGACCACCGCTCCTCAAGTTTGCTTTCCGATATATTTCGGTTTATATTTTTTTTCACACACTAGAGGGTCGTAAAAGTCATCACGAATTATTATAAAAAACAACACGACATTCGAATTTGCCGAAAGATTTTTTACCAGAGTTGGTCTAGAATAAGGTCACTCTGACCACCACTCCTCAAGTTTCCTTTCCGATATATTTCGGTTTATATTTTTTTTCACATACTAGAGGGTCGTAAAAGTCATCACGAATTATTATTAAAGAGAACACGACCTTCGAATTGGACGAAAGATTTTTTACAAGAGTTGGTCTAGAATGGGGTCGCTCTGACCACCGCTTCTCAAGTTTCCTTTCCGATATATTTCGGTTTATATTTTTTTTCACACACTAGAGGGTCGTAAAAGTCATCACGAATGATTATCATAGAGAACACGACCTTCGAATTGTACGAAAGATTTTTTACAACAGTTGGTCTAGAATGGGGTCGCTCTGACCACCGCTGCTCAGGTTTCCTTTCCGATATATTTCGGTTTATATATTTTTTCACACACTAGAGGGTCATAAAAGTCATCACGAATTATTATCAAAGAGAAGACGACCTTCGAATTGGACGAAAGAATTTTTACAAGAGTTGGTCTAGAATCGGGTCGCTCTGACCACCGCTCCTCAAGTTTCCTTTCCGATATATTTCGGTTTATATTTTTTTTCAGATACTAGAGGGTCATAAAAGTCATCACGAATAATTATTAAAGAGTACACGACCTTGGAATTGGACGAAAGATTTTTTACAAGAGTTGGTCTAGAATGGGGTCGCTCTGACCACCGCTCCTCAAGTTTCCTTTCCGATATATTTCGGTTCATATTTTTTTTCACATACTAGAGGGTCATAAAAGTCATCACGAATTATTATCAAAGAGAACACGACCTTCGAATTGGACGAAATATTTTTTACAAAAGTTGGTCTAGAATGGGGTCGCTCTGACTACCGCTTCTCAAGTTTCCTTTCCGATATATTTCGGTTTATATATTTTTTCACACACTAGAGGGTCATAAAAGTCATCACGAATTATTATCAAAGAGAAGACGACCTTCGAATTGGACGAAAGATTTTTTACAAGAGTTGGTCTAGAATGGGGTCGCTCTGACCACCGCTCCTCAAGTTTCCTTTCCGATATATTTCGGTATATATTTTTTTTCACATATTAGAGGGTCATAAAAGTCATCACGAATTATTATCAAAGAGAAGACGACCTTCGAATTGGACGAAAGATTTTTTACAAGAGTTGGTCTAGAATCGGGTCGCTCTGACCACCGCTCCTCAAGTTTCCTTTCCGATATATTTCGGTTTATATTTTTTTTCACATACTAGAGGGTCATAAAAGTCATCACGAATTATTATCAAAGAGAACACGACCTTGTAATTGGACGAAAGACTTTTTACAAGAGTTGGTCTAGAATCGGGTCGCTCTGACCACCGCTCCTCAAGTTTCCTTTCCGATATATTTCGGTTTATATATTTTTTCTTATACTAGAGGGTCTTAAAAGTCATCACGAATTATTATCAAAGAGAACACGACCTTCGAATTGGACGAAAGATTTTTTACAAAAGTTGGTCTAGAATGGGGTCGGTCTGACCACCGCTTCTCAAGTTTCCTTTCCGATATATTTCGGTTTATATATTTTTTCACACACTAGAGGGTCATAAAAGTCATCAAGAATTATTATCAAAGAGAACACGCCCTTCGAATTGTACGAAAGATTTTTTACAAGAGTTGGTCTAGAATCGGGTCGCTCTGACCACCGCTCCTCAAGTTTCCTTTCCGATATATTACGGTTTATATTTTTTTTCACATACTAGAGGGTCATAAAAGTCATCACGAATTATTATCAAAGAGAACACGACCTTCTAATTGGACGAAAGATTTTTTGCAAGAGTTGGTCTAGAATCGGGTCGCTCTGACCACCGCTCCTCAAGTTTCCTTTCCGATATATTTCGGTTTATATATTTTTTCACATACTAGAGGGTCTTAAAAGTCATCACGAATTATTATCAAAGAGAACACGACCTTCGAATTGGACGAAAGATTTTTTACAAAAGTTGGTCTAGAATGGGGTCGGTCTGACCACCGCTTCTCAAGTTTCCTTTCCGATATATTTCGGTTTATATATTTTTTCACACACTAGAGGGTCATAAAAGTCATCAAGAATTATTATCAAAGAGAACACGCCCTTCGAATTGTACGAAAGATTTTTTACAAGAGTTGGTCTAGAATCGGGTCGCTCTGACCACCGCTCCTCAAGTTTCCTTTCCGATATATTTCGGTTCATATATTTTTTCACACACTAGAGGGTCATAAAAGTCATCACGAATTATTATCAAAGAGAACACGCCCTTCGAATTGTACGAAAGATTTTTTACAAGAGTTGGTCTAGAATCGGGTCGCTCTGACCACCGCTCCACAAGTTTCCTTTCCGATATATTTCGGTTCATATATTTTTTCACACACTAGAGGGTCATAAAAGTCATCACGAATTATTATCAAAGAGAACACGACCTTCGAATTGGACGAAAGATTTTTTACAAGAGTTGGTCTAGAATCGGGTCGCTCTGACCACCGCTCCTCAAGTTTCCTTTCCGATATATTTCGGTTTATATTTTTTTTCACATACTAGAGGGTCATGAAAGTCATCACGAATAATTATTAAAGAGTACACGACCTTGGAATTGGACGAAAGATTTTTTACAAGAGTTGGTCTAGAATGGGGTCGCTCTGACCACCGCTCCTCAAGTTTCCTTTCCGATATATTTCGGTTCATATTTTTTTTCACATACTAGAGGGTCATAAAAGTCATCACGAATTATTATCAAAGAGAACACGACCTTCGAATTGGACGAAATATTTTTTACAAAAGTTGGTCTAGAATGGGGTCGCTCTGACTACCGCTTCTCAAGTTTCCTTTCCGATATATTTCGGTTTATATATTTTTTCACACACTAGAGGGTCATAAAAGTCATCACGAATTATTATCAAAGAGAAGACGACCTTCGAATTGGACGAAAGATTTTTTACAAGAGTTGGTCTAGAATGGGGTCGCTCTGACCACCGCTCCTCAAGTTTCCTTTCCGATATATTTCGGTATATATTTTTTTTCACATATTAGAGGGTCATAAAAGTCATCACGAATTATTATCAAAGAGAAGACGACCTTCGAATTGGACGAAAGATTTTTTACAAGAGTTGGTCTAGAATCGGGTCGCTCTGACCACCGCTCCTCAAGTTTCCTTTCCGATATATTTCGGTTTATATTTTTTTTCACATACTAGAGGGTCATAAAAGTCATCACGAATTATTATCAAAGAGAACACGACCTTGTAATTGGACGAAAGACTTTTTACAAGAGTTGGTCTAGAATCGGGTCGCTCTGACCACCGCTCCTCAAGTTTCCTTTCCGATATATTTCGGTTTATATATTTTTTCTCATACTAGAGGGTCTTAAAAGTCATCACGAATTATTATCAAAGAGAACACGACCTTCGAATTGGACGAAAGATTTTTTACAAAAGTTGGTCTAGAATGGGGTCGGTCTGACCACCGCTTCTCAAGTTTCCTTTCCGATATATTTCGGTTTATATATTTTTTCACACACTAGAGGGTCATAAAAGTCATCAAGAATTATTATCAAAGAGAACACGCCCTTCGAATTGTACGAAAGATTTTTTACAAGAGTTGGTCTAGAATCGGGTCGCTCTGACCACCGCTCCTCAAGTTTCCTTTCCGATATATTACGGTTTATATTTTTTTTCACATACTAGAGGGTCATAAAAGTCATCACGAATTATTATCAAAGAGAACACGACCTTCTAATTGGACGAAAGATTTTTTGCAAGAGTTGGTCTAGAATCGGGTCGCTCTGACCACCGCTCCTCAAGTTTCCTTTCCGATATATTTCGGTTTATATATTTTTTCACATACTAGAGGGTCTTAAAAGTCATCACGAATTATTATCAAAGAGAACACGACCTTCGAATTGGACGAAAGATTTTTTACAAAAGTTGGTCTAGAATGGGGTCGGTCTGACCACCGCTTCTCAAGTTTCCTTTCCGATATATTTCGGTTTATATATTTTTTCACACACTAGAGGGTCATAAAAGTCATCAAGAATTATTATCAAAGAGAACACGCCCTTCGAATTGTACGAAAGATTTTTTACAAGAGTTGGTCTAGAATCGGGTCGCTCTGACCATCGCTCCTCAAGTTTCCTTTCCGATATATTTCGGTTCATATATTTTTTCACACACTAGAGGGTCATAAAAGTCATCACGAATTATTATCAAAGAGAACACGCCCTTCGAATTGTACGAAAGATTTTTTACAAGAGTTGGTCTAGAATCGGGTCGCTCTGACCACCGCTCCACAAGTTTCCTTTCCGATATATTTCGGTTCATATATTTTTTCACACACTAGAGGGTCATAAAAGTCATCACGAATTATTATCAAAGAGAACACGACCTTCGAATTGGACGAAAGATTTTTTACAAGAGTTGGTCTAGAATCGGGTCGCTCTGACCACCGCTCCTCAAGTTTCCTTTCCGATATATTTCGGTTTATATTTTTTTTCACATACTAGAGGGTCATGAAAGTCATCACGAATTATTATCAAAGAGAACACGACCTTCGAATTGGACGAAAGCTTTTTTGCAAGAGTTGGTCTAGAATGGGGTCGCTCTGACCACCGCTCTTCAAGTTTCCTTTCCGATGTATTTCGGTTTATATTTTTTTCACACACTAGAGGCTCGTAAAAGTCATCTCGAATTATTATCAAAGAGAACACGACCTTCGAATTGGACGAAAGATTTTTTACAAGAGTTGGTCTAGAATGGGGTCGCTCTGACCACCGCTCCTCAAGTTTCCTTTCCGATATATTTCGGTTTATATTTTTTTCACATACTAGAGGGTCATAAAAGTCATCAGGAATTATTATCAAAGAGAACACCACCTTCGTATTGGACGAAAGATTTTTTACAAGAGTTGGTCTAGAATCGGGTCGCTCTGACCACCGTTCCTCAAGTTTCCTTTCCGATATATTTCGGTTTATATTTTTTTTCACATACTAGAGGGTCATAAAAGTCATCACGAATTATTATCAAAGAGAACACGACCTTCGAATTCAACGAAAGATTTTTTACAAGAGTTGGTCTAGAATGGGGTCGCTCTGACCACCGCTCCTCAAATTTCCTTTCCGATATATTTCGGTTTATATTTTTTTTCACACACTAGAGGGTCATGAAAGTCATCACGAATTATTATTAAAGAGAACACGACCTTCGAATTGGATGAAAGATTTTTTACAAGAGTTGGTCTAGAATCGGGTCGCTCTGAGCACCGTTCCTCAAGTTTCCTTTCCGATGTATTTCGGTTTATATTTTTTTTTACATACTAGAGGGTCGTAAAAGTCATCACCAATTATTATCATAGAGAACACGACCTTCGAATTGGACGAAAGATTTTTTACCAGAGTTGGTCTAGAATAGGGTCAATCTGACCACGGCTGCTCAAGTTTCCTTTCCGATATATTTCGGTTTATATTTTTTTTCACACACTAGAGGATTATAAAAGTCATCACAAATTATTATCAAAGAGACCACGACCTTCGAATTGGACGAAAGATTTTTTACAAAAGTTGGTCTAGAATGGGGTCGCTCTGACCACCGCTTCTCAAGTTTCCTTTCGATATATTTAGGTTTATATTTTTTTTCACATACTAGAGGGTCATAAAAGTAATCACAAATTATTGTCGAAGAGAACACGACCTTCGAATTCGACGAAAGATTTTTTACAAAAGTTGGTCTAGAATGGGGTCGCTCTGACTACGGCTTCTCAAGTTTCCTTTCCGATATATTTCGGTTTATATTTTTTTTCACACACTAGAGGGTCATAAAAGTCATCACGAATTATTATCATAGAGAACACGATCTTGGAATTGGACGAAAGATTTTTTACAAGAGTTGGTCTAGAATCGGGTCGCTCTGAGCACCGTTCCTCAAGTTTACTTTCAGATATATTTCGGTTTATATTTTTTATCACACACTAGAGGGTCATAAAAGTCATCACGAATTATTATTAAAGAGAACACGACCTTCGAATAGGACGAAAGATTTTTTACAAGAGTTGGTCTAGAATGGGGTCGATCTGACCATCGCTCCTCAAGTTTCTTTTCCGATATATTTCGGTTTATATTTTTTTTCACACACTAGAGGGTCGTAAAATCATCACGAATTATTATCAAAGAGAACACGACATTCGAATTCGACGAAAGATTTTTACCAGTGTTGGTCTAGAATAAGGTCAATCTGACCACCGCTCCTCAAATTTCCTTTCCGATATATTTCGGTTTATATTTTTTTCACATACTAGAGGGTCATAAAAGTCATCAGGAATTATTATCAAAGAGAACACGACCTTCGTATTGGACGAAAGATTTTTTACAAGAGTTGGTCTAGAATCGGGTCGCTGTGACCACCGTTCCTCAAGTTTCCTTTCCGATATATTTCGGTTTATATTTTTTTTCACATACTAGAGGGTCATAAAAGTCATCACGAATTATTATCAAAGAGAACACGACCTTCGAATTCAACGAAAGATTTTTTACAAGAGTTGGTCTAGAATGGGGTCGCTCTGACCACCGCTCCTCAAATTTCCTTTCCGATATATTTCGGTTTATATTTTTTTTCACACACTAGAGGGTCATAAAAGTCATCACGAATTATTATTAAAGAGAACACGACCTTCGAATTGGATGAAAGATTTTTCACAAGAGTTGGTCTAGAATCGGGTCGCTCTGAGCACTGTTCCTCAAGTTTCCTTTCCGATGTATTTCGGTTTATATTTTTTTTCACACACTAGAGGATCATAAAAGTCATCACAAATTATTATCAAAGAGACCACGACCTTCGAATTGGACGAAAGATTTTTTACAAAAGTTGGTCTAGAATGGGGTCGCTCTGACCACGGCTTCTCAAGTTTCCTTTCCGATATATTTCGGTTTATATTTTTTTTCACACACTAGAGGATCATAAAAGTCATCACAAATTATTATCAAAGAGACCACGACCTTCGAATTGGACGAAAGATTTTTTACAAAAGTTGGTCTAGAATGGGGTCGCTCTGACCACCGCTTCTCAAGTTTCCTTTCGATATATTTAGGTTTATATTTTTTTTCACATACTAGAGGGTCATAAAAGTAATCACAAATTATTGTCGAAGAGAACACGACCTTCGAATTCGACGAAAGATTTTTTACAAAAGTTGGTCTAGAATGGGGTCGCTCTGACTACGGCTTCTCAAGTTTCCTTTCCGATATATTTCGGTTTATATATTTTTTCTTATACTAGAGGGTCATAAAAGTCATCACAAATTATTATCAAAGAGAACACGACCTTCGAATTGGACGAAAGATTTTTTACAAAAGTTGGTGTAGAATCGGGTCGCTCTGACCACCGCTCCTCGAGTTTCCTTTCCGATATATTTCGGTTTATATATTTTTTCACACACTAGAGGGTCATACAAGTCATCACGAATTATTATCAAAGAGAACACGACCTTCGAATTGTACGAAAGATTTTTTACAAGAGTTGGTCTAGAATCGGGTCGCTCTGACCACCGCTCCTCAAGTTTCCTTTCCGATATATTTCGGTTTATATTTTTTTTCACATACTAGAGGGTCATAAAAGTCATCACGAATTATTATCAAAGAGAACACGACCTTCTAATTGGACGAAAGATTTTTTACAAGAGTTGGTCTAGAATCGGGTCGCTCTGACCACCGCTCCTCAAGTTTCCTTTACGATATATTTCGGTTTATATTTTTTTTCACACACTAGAGGGTCGTAAAAGTCATCACGAATTATTATAAAAAACAACACGACATTCGAATTTGCCGAAAGATTTTTTACAAAAGTTGGTCTAGAATGGGGTCGCTCTGACCACCGCTTCTCAAGTTTCCTTTCCGATATATTTCGGTTTATATTTTTTTTCACACACTAGAGGGTCGTAAAAGTCATCACGAATGATTATCATAGAGAACACGACCTTCGAATTGTACGAAAGATTTTTTACAAGAGTTGGTCTAGAATGGGGTCGCTCTGACCACCGCTGCTCAGGTTTCATTTCCGATATATTTCGGTTTATATTTTTTTTCACATACTAGAGGGTCATAAAAGTCATCACGAATTATTATCAAAGAGAACACGACCTTCGAAATGGACGAAAGATTTTTTACAAAAGTTGGTCTAGAATGGGGTCGCTCTGACCATCGCTTCTCAAGTTTCCTTTCCGATATACTTCGGTTTATATTTTTTTTCACATACTAGAGGGTCATAAAAGTCATCACGAATTATTATTAAAGAGTACACGACCTTGGAATTGGACGAAAGATTTTTTACAAGAGTTGGTCTAGAATGGGGTCGCTCTGACCACCGCTCCTCAAGTTTCCTTTCCGATGTATTTCGGTTTATATTTTTTTTCACACACTAGAGGGTCGTAAAAGTTATCACGAGTTATTATCAAAGAGAACACGACCTTCGAATTGGACGAAAGATTTTTTACAAGAGTTGGTCTAGAATAGGGTCACTCTGACCACCGTTCCTCAAGTTTGCTTTCCGATATATTTCGGTTTATATATTTTTTCTTATACTAGAGGGTCGTAAAAGTCATCACGAATTATTATCAAAGAGAACACGACCTTCGAATTGGACGAAAAATTTTTTACAAGAGTTGGTCTAGAATAGAGTCACTCTGACCCCCGTTCCTCAAGTTTCCTTTCCGATATATTTCGGTTTATATATTTTTTCTTATACTAGAGGGTCATAAAAGTCATCACAAATTATTATCAAAGAGAACACGACCTTCGAATTGGACGAAAGATTTTTTACAAAAGTTGGTCTAGAATCGGGTCGCTATGACCACCGCTCCTCGAGTTTCCTTTCCGATATATTTCGGTTTATATTTTTTTTCACACACTAGAGGGTCGTAAAAGTCATCACGAATTTTTATCATAGAGAACACGACCTTCGAATTGGACGAAAGATTTTTTACCAGAGTTGGTCTAGAACAGGGTCAATCTGACCACCGCTCCGCAAGTTCCCTTTCCGATATATTTCGGTTTATATATTTTTTCACACACTGGAGGGTCATAAAAGTCATCACGAATTATTATTAAAGAGAACACGACCTTCGAATTGGACGAAAGATTTTTTACAAGAGTTGGTCTAGAATGGGGTCGCTCTGACCACCGCTCCTCAAGTTTCCTTTCCGATATATTTCGGTTCATATTTTTTTTCACATATTAGAGGGTCATAAAAGTCATCACGAATTATTATCAAAGAGAAGACGACCTTCGAATTGGACGAAAGATTTTTTACAAGAGTTGGTCTAGAATCGGGTCGCTCTGACCACCGCTCCTCAAGTTTCCTTTCCGATATATTTCGGTTTATATTTTTTTTCACATATTAGAGGGTCATAAAAGTCATCACGAATTATTATCAAAGAGAAGACGACCTTCGAATTGGACGAAAGATTTTTTACAAGAGTTGGTCTAGAATCGGGTCGCTCTGACCACCGCTCCTCAAGTTTCCTTTCCGATATATTTCGGTTTATATTTTTTTTCACATACTAGAGGGTGATAAAAGTCATCACGAATCATTATCAAAGAGAACACGACCTTCTAATTGGACGAAAGACTTTTTACAAGAGTTGGTCTAGAATCGGGTCGCTCTGACCACCGCTCCTCAAGTTTCCTTTCCGATATATTTCGGTTTATATATTTTTTCTTATACTAGAGGGTCTTAAAAGTCATCACGAATTATTATCAAAGAGAACACGATCTTCGAATTGGACGAAAGATTTTTTACAAAAGTTGGTCTAGAATGGGGTCGGTCTGACCACCGCTTCTCAAGTTTCCTTTCCGATATATTTCGGTTTATATATTTTTTCACACACTAGAGGGTCATAAAAGTCATCACGAATTATTATCAAAGAGAACACGACCTTCGAATTGTACGAAAGATTTTTTACAAGAGTTGGTCTAGAATCGGGTCGCTCTGACCACGGCTCCTCAAGTTTCCTTTCCGATATATTTCGGTTTATATTTTTTTTCACATACTAGAGGGTCATAAAAGTCATCACGAATTATTATCAAAGAGAACACGACCTTCTAATTGGACGAAAGATTTTTTACAAGAGTTGGTCTAGAATGGGGTCGCTCTGACCACCGCTCCTCAAGTTTCCTTTCCGATATATTTCGGTTCATATTTTTTTTCACATACTAGAGGGTCATAAAAGTCATCACGAATTATTATCAAAGAGAACACGACCTTCGAATTGGACGAAATATTTTTTACAAAAGTTGGTCTAGAATGGGGTCTTTCTGACTACCGCTTCTCAAGTTTCCTTTCCGATATATTTCGGTTTATATATTTTTTCCCACACTAGAGGGTCATAAAAGTCATCACGAATTATTATCAAAGAGAAGACGACCTTCGAATTGGACGAAAGATTTTTTACAAGAGTTGGTCTAGAATCGGGTCGCTCTGACCACCGCTCCTCAAGTTTCCTTTCCGATATATTTCGGTTTATATTTTTTTTCACATATTAGAGGGTCATAAAAGTCATCACGAATTATTATCAAAGAGAAGACGACCTTCGAATTGGACGAAAGATTTTTTACAAGAGTTGGTCTAGAATCGGGTCGCTCTGACCACCGCTCCTCAAGTTTCCTTTCCGATATATTTCGGTTTATATTTTTTTTCACATACTAGAGGGTCATAAAAGTCATCACGAATTATTATCAAAGAGAACACGACCTTCTAATTGGACGAAAGACTTTTTACAAGAGTTGGTCTAGAATCGGGTCGCTCTGACCACCGCTCCTCAAGTTTCCTTTCCGATATATTTCGGTTTATATATTTTTTCTTATACTAGAGGGTCTTAAAAGTCATCACGAATTATTATCAAAGAGAACACGACCTTCGAATTGGACGAAAGATTTTTTACAAAAGTTGGTCTAGAATGGGGTCGGTCTGACCACCGCTTCTCAAGTTTCCTTTCCGATATATTTCGGTTTATATATTTTTTCACACACTAGAGGGTCATAAAAGTCATCACGAATTATTATCAAAGAGAACACGACCTTCGAATTGTACGAAAGATTTTTTACAAGAGTTGGTCTAGAATCGGGTCGCTCTGACCACGGCTCCTCAAGTTTCCTTTCCGATATATTTCGGTTTATATTTTTTTTCACATACTAGAGGGTCATAAAAGTCATCACGAATTATTATCAAAGAGAACACGACCTTCTAATTGGACGAAAGATTTTTTACAAGAGTTGGTCTAGAATGGGGTCGCTCTGACCACCGCTCCTCAAGTTTCCTTTCCGATATATTTCGGTTCATATTTTTTTTCACATACTAGAGGGTCATAAAAGTCATCACGAATTATTATCAAAGAGAACACGACCTTCGAATTGGACGAAATATTTTTTACAAAAGTTGGTCTAGAATGGGGTCTTTCTGACTACCGCTTCTCAAGTTTCCTTTCCGATATATTTCGGTTTATATATTTTTTCCCACACTAGAGGGTCATAAAAGTCATCACGAATTATTATCAAAGAGAAGACGACCTTCGAATTGGACGAAAGATTTTTTACAAGAGTTGGTCTAGAATCGGGTCGCTCTGACCACCGCTCCTCAAGTTTCCTTTCCGATATATTTCGGTTTATATTTTTTTTCACATATTAGAGGGTCATAAAAGTCATCACGAATTATTATCAAAGAGAAGACGACCTTCGAATTGGACGAAAGATTTTTTACAAGAGTTGGTCTAGAATCGGGTCGCTCTGACCACCGCTCCTCAAGTTTCCTTTCCGATATATTTCGGTTTATATTTTTTTTCACATACTAGAGGGTCATAAAAGTCATCACGAATTATTATCAAAGAGAACACGACCTTCTAATTGGACGAAAGACTTTTTACAAGAGTTGGTCTAGAATCGGGTCGCTCTGACCACCGCTCCTCAAGTTTCCTTTCCGATATATTTCGGTTTATATATTTTTTCTTATACTAGAGGGTCTTAAAAGTCATCACGAATTATTATCAAAGAGAACATGACCTTCGAATTGGACGAAAGATTTTTTACAAAAGTTGGTCTAGAATGGGGTCGGTCTGACCACCGCTTCTCAAGTTTCCTTTCCGATATATTTCGGTTTATATATTTTTTCACACACTAGAGGGTCATAAAAGTCATCACGAATTATTATCAAAGAGAACACGACCTTCGAATTGTACGAAAGATTTTTTACAAGAGTTGGTCTAGAATCGGGTCGCTCTGACCACGGCTCCTCACGTTTCCTTTCCGATATATTTCGGTTTATATTTTTTTTCACATACAAGAGGGTCATAAAAGTCATCACGAATTATTATCAAAGAGAACACGACCTTCTAATTGGACGAAAGATTTTTTACAAGAGTTGGTCTAGAATCGGGTCGCTCTGACCACCGCTCCTCAAGTTTCCTTTCCGATATATTACGGTTTATATTTTTTTTCACATACTAGAGGGTCATAAAAGTCATCACGAATTATTATCAAAGAGAACACGACCTTCTAATTGGACGAAAGATTTTTTACAAGAGTTGGTGTAGAATCGGGTCGCTCTGACCACCGCTCCTCAAGTTTCCTTTCCGATATATTTCGGTTTATATATTTTTTCACGTACTAGAGGGTCATAAAAGTCATCACGAATTATTATCAAAGAGAACACGACCTTCGAATTGGACGAAACATTTTTTACAAAAGTTGGTCTAGAATGGGGTCGCTCTGACCACCACTTCTCAAGTTTCCTTTCCGATATATTTCGGTTCATATATTTTTTCACACACTAGAGGGTCATAAAAATCATCACAAATTATTATCAAAGAGAACACGACCTTCGAATTGGACGAAAGATTTTTTACAAGAGTTGGTCTAGAATGGGGTCGCTCTGACCACCGCTCCTCAAGTTTCCTTTCCGATATATTTCGGTTCATATTTTTTTTCACATACTAGAGGGTCATAAAAGTCATCACGAATTATTATCAAAGAGAAGACGACCTTCGAATTGGACGAAAGATTTTTTACAAGAGTTGGTCTAGAATCGGGTCGCTCTGACCACCGCTCCTCAAGTTTCCTTTCCGATATATTTCGGTTTATATTTTTTTTCACACACTAGAGGGTCGTAAAAGTCATCACGAATTATTATTAAAGAGTACACGACCTTGGAATTGGACGAAAGATTTTTTACAAGAGTTGGTCTAGAATGGGGTCGCTCTGACCACCGCTCCTCAAGTTTCCTTTCCGATATATTTCGGTTCATATTTTTTTTCACATACTAGAGGGTCATAAAAGTCATCACGAATTATTATCAAAGAGAACACGACCTTCGAATTGGACGAAAGATTTTTTACAAGAGTTGGTCTAGAATGGGGTCGCTCTGACCACCGCTCCTCAAGTTTTCTTTCCGATATATTTCGGTTTATATTTTTTTTCACACACTAGAGGGTCGTAAAAGTCATCACGAATTATTATAAAAAACAACACGACATTCGAATTTGCCGAAAGATTTTTTACCAGAGTTGGTCTAGAATAAGGTCACTCTGACCACCGCTCCTCAAGTTTCCTTTCCGATATATTTCGGTTTATATTTTTTTTCACATACTAGAGGGTCGTAAAAGTCATCACGAATTATTATCATAGAGAACACGACCTTCGAATTGGACGAAAGATTTTTTACAAAAGTTCGTCTAGAATGGGGTCGCTCTGACCACCGCTTCTCAAGTTTCCTTTCCGATATATTTCGGTTTATATTTTTTTTCACACACTAGAGGGTCGTAAAAGTCATCACGAATGATTATCATAGAGAACACGACCTTCGAATTGTACGAAAGATTTTTTACAACAGTTGGTCTAGAATGGGGTCGCTCTGACCACCGCTGCTCAGGTTTCCTTTCCGATATATTTCGGTTTATATATTTTTTCACACACTAGAGGGTCATAAAAGTCATCACGAATTATTATCAAAGAGAAGACGACCTTCGAATTGGACGAAAGAATTTTTACAAGAGTTGGTCTAGAATCGGGTCGCTCTGACCACCGCTCCTCAAGTTTCCTTTCCGATATATTTCGGTTTATATTTTTTTTCAGATACTAGAGGGTCATAAAAGTCATCACGAATAATTATTAAAGAGTACACGACCTTGGAATTGGACGAAAGATTTTTTACAAGAGTTGGTCTAGAATGGGGTCGCTCTGACCACCGCTCCTCAAGTTTCCTTTCCGATATATTTCGGTTCATATTTTTTTTCACATACTAGAGGGTCATAAAAGTCATCAAGAATTATTATCAAAGAGAACACGCCCTTCGAATTGTACGAAAGATTTTTTACAAGAGTTGGTCTAGAATCGGGTCGCTCTGACCACCGCTCCTCAAGTTTCCTTTCCGATATATTTCGGTTCATATATTTTTTCACACACTAGAGGGTCATAAAAGTCATCACGAATTATTATCAAAGAGAACACGCCTTTCGAATTGTACGAAAGATTTTTTACAAGAGTTGGTCTAGAATCGGGTCGCTCTGACCACCGCTCCACAAGTTTCCTTTCCGATATATTTCGGTTCATATATTTTTTCACACACTAGAGGGTCATAAAAGTCATCACGAATTATTATCAAAGAGAACACGACCTTCGAATTGGACGAAAGATTTTTTACAAGAGTTGGTCTAGAATGGGGTCGCTCTGACCACCGCTCCTCAAGTTTCCTTTTCGATATGTTTCGGTTCATATTTTTTTTCACATACTAGAGGGTCATAAAAGTCATCACGAATTATTATCAAAGAGAACACGACCTTCTAATTGGACGAAAGATTTTTTACAAGAGTTGGTCTAGAATCGGGTCGCTCTGACCACCGCTCCTCAAGTTTCCTTTCCGATATATTTCGGTTTATATTTTTCTTCACATACTAGAGAGTCGTAAAAGTCATCACGAATTATTATAAAAAACAACACGACATTCGGATTTGCCGAAAGATTTTTTACCAGAGTTGGTCTAGAATAAGGTCACTCTGACCACCGCTGCTCAGGTTTCCTTTCCGATATATTTCGGTTTATATATTTTTTCACACACTAGAGGGTCAGAAAAGTCATCACGAATTATTATCAAAGAGAAGACGACCTTCGAATTGGACGAAAGATTTTTTACAAGAGTTGGTCTAGAATCGGGTCGCTCTGACCACCGCTCCTCAAGTTTCCTTTCCGATATATTTCGGTTTATATTTTTTTTCAGATACTAGAGGGTCATAAAAGTCATCACGAATTATTATTAAAGAGTACACGACCTTGGAATTGGACGAAAGATTTTTTACAAGAGTTGGTCTAGAATGGGGTCGCTCTGACCACCGCTCCTCAAGTTTCCTTTCCGATATATTTCGGTTCATATTTTTTTTCACATACTAGAGGGTCATAAAAGTCATCACGAATTATTATCAAAGAGAACACGACCTTCGAATTGGACGAAATATTTTTTACAAAAGTTGGTCTAGAATGGGGTCGCTCTGACTACCGCTTCTCAAGTTTCCTTTCCGATATATTTCGGTTTATATATTTTTTCACACACTAGAGGGTCATAAAAGTCATCACGAATTATTATCAAAGAGAAGACGACCTTCGAATTGGACGAAAGATTTTTTACAAGAGTTGGTCTAGAATGGGGTCGCTCTGACCACCGCTCCTCAAGTTTCCTTTCCGATATATTTCGGTTTATATTTTTTTTCACATATTAGAGGGTCATAAAAGTCATCACGAATTATTATCAAAGAGAAGACGACCTTCGAATTGGACGAAAGATTTTTTACAAGAGTTGGTCTAGAATCGGGTCGCTCTGACCACCGCTCCTCAAGTTTCCTTTCCGATATATTTCGGTTTATATTTTTTTTCACTTACTAGAGGGTCATAAAAGTCATCACGAATTATTATCAAAGAGAACACGACCTTGTAATTGGACGAAAGACTTTTTACAAGAGTTGGTCTAGAATCGGGTCGCTCTGACCACCGCTCCTCAAGTTTCCTTTCCGATATATTTCGGTTTATATATTTTTTCTTATACTAGAGGGTCTTAAAAGTCGTCACGAATTATTATCAAAGAGAACACGACCTTCGAATTGGACGAAAGATTTTTTACAAAAGTTGGTCTAGAATGGGGTCGGTCTGACCACCGCTTCTCAAGTTTCCTTTCCGATATATTTCGGTTTATATATTTTTTCACACACTAGAGGGTCATAAAAGTCATCAAGAATTATTATCAAAGAGAACACGCCCTTCGAATTGTACGAAAGATTTTTTACAAGAGTTGGTCTAGAATCGGGTCGCTCTGACCACCGCTCCTCAAGTTTCCTTTCCGATATATTTCGGTTTATATTTTTTTTCACATACTAGAGGGTCATAAAAGTCATCACGAATTATTATCAAAGAGAACACGACCTTCTAATTCGACGAAAGATTTTTTACAAAGTTGGTCTAGAATCGGGTCGCTCTGACCACCGCTCCTCAAGTTTCCTTTCCGATATATTACGGTTTATATTTTTTTTCACATACTAGAGGGTCATAAAAGTCATCACGAATTATTATCAAAGAGAACACGACCTTCTAATTGGACGAAAGATTTTTTACAAGAGTTGGTCTAGAATCGGGTCGCTCTGACCACCGCTCCTCAAGTTTCCTTTCCGATATATTTCGGTTTATATATTTTTTCACATACTAGAGGGTCTTAAAAGTCATCACGAATTATTATCAAAGAGAACACGACCTTCGAATTGGACGAAAGATTTTTTACAAAAGTTGGTCTAGAATGGGGTCGGTCTGACCACCGCTTCTCAAGTTTCCTTTCCGATATATTTCGGTTTATATATTTTTTCACACACTAGAGGGTCATAAAAGTCATCAAGAATTATTATCAAAGAGAACACGCCCTTCGAATTGTACGAAAGATTTTTTACAAGAGTTGGTCTAGAATCGGGTCGCTCTGACCACCGCTCCTCAAGTTTCCTTTCCGATATATTTCGGTTCATATATTTTTTCACACACTAGAGGGTCATAAAAGTCATCACGAATTATTATCAAAGAGAACACGACCTTCGAATTGGACGAAAAATTTTTTACAAGAGTTGGTCTAGAATGGGGTCGCTCTGACCACCGCTCCTCAAGTTTCCTTTTCGATATGTTTCGGTTCATATTTTTTTTCACATACTAGAGGGTCATAAAAGTCATCACGAATTATTATCAAAGAG
Organism: Oxytorus armatus; assembly: GCA_958009045.1. Lineage (NCBI taxonomy): Eukaryota > Metazoa > Arthropoda > Insecta > Hymenoptera > Ichneumonidae > Oxytorus > Oxytorus armatus. The sequence goes on from OY253752.1 coordinate 6,167,083, forward strand.
AACACGACCTTCTAATTGGACGAAAGATTTTTTACAAGAGTTGGTCTAGAAACGGGTCGCTCTGACCACCGCTCCTCAAGTTTCCTTTCCGATATATTTCGGTTTATATTTTTTTTCACATACTAGAGAGTCGTAAAAGTCATCACGAATTATTATAAAAAACAACACGACATTCGGATTTGCCGAAAGATTCTTTACCAGAGTTGGTCTAGAATAAGGTCACTCTGACCACCGCTCCTCAAGTTTCCTTTCCGATATATTACGGTTTATATTTTTTTTCACATACTAGAGGGTCATAAAAGTCATCACGAATTATTATCAAAGAGAACACGACCTTCTAATTGGACGAAAGATTTTTTACAAGAGTTGGTCTAGAATCGGGTCGCTCTGACCACCGCTCCTCAAGTTTCATTTCCGATATATTTCGGTTTATATATTTTTTCACATACTAGAGGGTCATAAAAGTCATCACGAATTATTATCCAAGAGAACACGAACTTCGAATTGGAAGAAACATTTTTTACAAAAGTTGGTCTAGAATGGGGTCGCTCTGACCACCACTTCTCAAGTTTCCTTTCCGATATATTTCGGTTCATATATTTTTTCACACACTAGAGGGTCATAAAAGTCATCACGAATTATTATCAAAGAGAACACGACCTTCGAATTGGACGAAAGACTTTTTACAAGAGTTGGTCTAGAATGGGGTCGCTCTGACCACCGCTCCTCAAGTTTCCTTTCCGATATATTTCGGTTCATATATTTTTTCACATACTAGAGGGTCATAAAAGTCATCACGAATTATTATCAAAGAGAACACGACCTTCGAATTGGACGAAATATTTTTTACAAAAGTTGGTCTAGAATGGGGTCGCTCTGACTACCGCTTCTCAAGTTTCCTTTCCGATATATTTCGGTTTATATATTTTTTCACACACTAGAGGGTCATAAAAGTCATCACGAATTATTATCAAAGAGAAGACGACCTTCGAATTGGACGAAAGATTTTTTACAAGAGTTGGTCTAGAATGGGGTCGCTCTGACCACCGCTCCTCAAGTTTCCTTTCCGATATATTTCGGTTTATATTTTTTTTCACATATTAGAGGGTCATAAAAGTCATCACGAATTATTATCAAAGAGAAGACGACCTTCGAATTGGACGAAAGATTTTTTACAAGAGTTGGTCTAGAATCGGGTCGCTCTGACCACCGCTCCTCAAGTTTCCTTTCCGATATATTTCGGTTTATATTTTTTTTCACTTACTAGAGGGTCATAAAAGTCATCACGAATTATTATCAAAGAGAACACGACCTTGTAATTGGACGAAAGACTTTTTACAAGAGTTGGTCTAGAATCGGGTCGCTCTGACCACCGCTCCTCAAGTTTCCTTTCCGATATATTTCGGTTTATATATTTTTTCTTATACTAGAGGGTCTTAAAAGTCGTTACGAATTATTATCAAAGAGAACACGACCTTCGAATTGGACGAAAGATTTTTTACAAAAGTTGGTCTAGAATGGGGTCGGTCTGACCACCGCTTCTCAAGTTTCCTTTCCGATATATTTCGGTTTATATATTTTTTCACACACTAGAGGGTCATAAAAGTCATCAAGAATTATTATCAAAGAGAACACGACCTTCTAATTCGACGAAAGATTTTTTACAAAGTTGGTCTAGAATCGGGTCGCTCTGACCACCGCTCCTCAAGTTTCCTTTCCGATATATTACGGTTTATATTTTTTTTCACATACTAGAGGGTCATAAAAGTCATCACGAATTATTATCAAAGAGAACACGACCTTCTAATTGGACGAAAGTTTTTTTACAAGAGTTGGTCTAGAATCGGGTCGCTCTGACCACCGCTCCTCAAGTTTCCTTTCCGATATATTTCGGTTTATATATTTTTTCACATACTAGAGGGTCTTAAAAGTCATCACGAATTATTATCAAAGAGAACACGACCTTCGAATTGGACGAAAGATTTTTTACAAGAGTTGGTCTAGAATCGGGTCGCTCTGACGACCGCTCCTCAAGTTTCCTTTCCGATATATTTCGGTTCATATATTTTTTCACACACTAGAGGGTCATAAAAGTCATCACGAATTATTATCAAAGAGAACACGACCTTCGAATTGGACGAAAAATTTTTTACAAGAGTTGGTCTAGAATGGGGTCGCTCTGACCACCGCTCCTCAAGTTTCCTTTTCGATATGTTTCGGTTCATATTTTTTTTCACATACTAGAGGGTCATAAAAGTCATCACGAATTATTATCAAAGAGAACACGACCTTCTAATTGGACGAAAGATTTTTTACAAGAGTTGGTCTAGAAACGGGTCGCTCTGACCACCGCTCCTCAAGTTTCCTTTCCGATATATTTCGGTTTATATTTTTTTTCACATACTAGAGAGTCGTAAAAGTCATCACGAATTATTATAAAAAACAACACGACATTCGGATTTGCCGAAAGATTTTTTACCAGAGTTGGTCTAGAATAAGGTCACTCTGACCACCGCTCCTCAAGTTTCCTTTCCGATATATTACGGTTTATATTTTTTTTCACATACTAGAGGGTCATAAAAGTCATCACGAATTATTATCAAAGAGAACACGACCTTCTAATTGGACGAAAGATTTTTTACAAGAGTTGGTCTAGAATCGGGTCGCTCTGACCACCGCTCCTCAAGTTTCATTTCCGATATATTTCGGTTTATATATTTTTTCACATACTAGAGGGTCATAAAAGTCATCACGAATTATTATCAAAGAGAACACGAACTTCGAATTGGAAGAAACATTTTTTACAAAAGTTGGTCTAGAATGGGGTCGCTCTGATCACCACTTCTCAAGTTTCCTTTCCGATATATTTCGGTTCATATATTTTTTCACACACTAGAGGGTCATAAAAGTCATCACGAATTATTATCAAAGAGAACACGACCTTCGAATTGGACGAAAGACTTTTTACAAGAGTTGGTCTAGAATGGGGTCGCTCTGACCACCGCTCCTCAAGTTTCCTTTCCGATATATTTCGGTTCATATTTTTTTTCACATACTAGAGGGTCATAAAAGTCATCACGAATTATTATCAAAGAGAACACGACCTTCGAATTGGACGAAATATTTTTTACAAAAGTTGGTCTAGAATGGGGTCGCTCTGACTACCGCTTCTCAAGTTTCCTTTCCGATATATTTCGGTTTATATATTTTTTCACACACTAGAGGGTCATAAAAGTCATCACGAATTATTATCAAAGAGAAGACGACCTTCGAATTGGACGAAAGATTTTTTACAAGAGTTGGTCTAGAATGGGGTCGCTCTGACCACCGCTCCTCAAGTTTCCTTTCCGATATATTTCGGTTTATATTTTTTTTCACATATTAGAGGGTCATAAAAGTCATCACGAATTATTATCAAAGAGAAGACGACCTTCGAATTGGACGAAAGATTTTTTACAAGAGTTGGTCTAGAATCGGGTCGCTCTGACCACCGCTCCTCAAGTTTCCTTTCCGATATATTTCGATTTATATTTTTTTTCACTTACTAGAGGGTCATAAAAGTCATCACGAATTATTATCAAAGAGAACACGACCTTGTAATTGGACGAAAGACTTTTTACAAGAGTTGGTCTAGAATCGGGTCGCTCTGACCACCGCTCCTCAAGTTTCCTTTCCGATATATTTCGGTTTATATATTTTTTCTTATACTAGAGGGTCGTAAAAGTCGTCACGAATTATTATCAAAGAGAACACGACCTGCGAATTGGACGAAAGATTTTTTACAAAAGTTGGTCTAGAATGGGGTCGGTCTGACCACCGCTTCTCAAGTTTCCTTTCCGATATATTTCGGTTTATATATTTTTTCACACACTAGAGGGTCATAAAAGTCATCAAGAATTATTATCAAAGAGAACACGCCCTTCGAATTGTACGAAAGATTTTTTACAAGAGTTGGTCTAGAATCGGGTCGCTCTGACCACCGCTCCTCAAGTTTCCTTTCCGATATATTTCGGTTTATATTTTTTTTCACATACTAGAGGGTCATAAAAGTCATCACGAATTATTATCAAAGAGAACACGACCTTCTAATTCGACGAAAGATTTTTTACAAAGTTGGTCTAGAATCGGGTCGCTCTGACCACCGCTCCTCAAGTTTCCTTTCCGATATATTACGGTTTATATTTTTTTTCACATACTAGAGGGTCATAAAAGTCATCACGAATTATTATCAAAGAGAACACGGCCTTCTAATTGGACGAAAGATTTTTTACAAGAGTTGGTCTAGAATCGGGTCGCTCTGACCACCGCTCCTCAAGTTTCCTTTCCGATATATTTCGGTTTATATATTTTTTCACATACTAGAGGGTCTTAAAAGTCATCACGAATTATTATCAAAGAGAACACGACCTTCGAATTGGACGAAAGATTTTTTACAAGAGTTGGTCTAGAATCGGGTCGCTCTGACCACCGCTCCTCAAGTTTCCTTTCCGATATATTTCGGTTCATATATTTTTTCACATACTAGAGGGTCATAAAAGTCATCACGAATTATTATCAAAGAGAACACGACCTTCTAATTGGACGAAAGATTTTTTACAAGAGTTGGTCTAGAATCGGGTCGCTCTGACCACCGCTCCTCAAGTTTCATTTCCGATATATTTCGGTTTATATATTTTTTCACATACTAGAGGGTCATAAAAGTCATCACGAATTATTATCAAAGAGAACACGAACTTCGAATTGGAAGAAACATTTTTTACAAAAGTTGGTCTAGAATGGGGTCGCTCTGACCACCACTTCTCAAGTTTCCTTTCCGATATATTTCGGTTCATATATTTTTTCACACACTAGAGGGTCATAAAAGTCATCACGAATTATTATCAAAGAGAACACGACCTTCGAATTGGACGAAAGATTTTTTACAAAAGTTGGTCTAGAATAGGGTCGCTCTGACCACCGCTCCTCAAGTTTCCTTTCCGATATATTTCGGTTTATATTTTTTTTCACATACTAGAGAGTCGTAAAAGTCATCACGAATTATTATAAAAAACAACACGACATTCGGATTTGCCGAAAGATTTTTTACCAGAGTTGGTCTAGAATAAGGTCACTCTGACCACCGCTCCTCAAGTTTCCTTTCCGATATATTACGGTTTATATTTTTTTTCACATACTAGAGGGTCATAAAAGTCATCACGAATTATTATCAAAGAGAACACGACCTTCTAATTGGACGAAAGATTTTTTACAAGAGTTGGTCTAGAATCGGGTCGCTCTGACCACCGCTCCTCAAGTTTCATTTCCGATATATTTCGGTTTATATATTTTTTCACATACTAGAGGGTCATAAAAGTCATCACGAATTATTATCAAAGAGAACACGAACTTCGAATTGGAAGAAACATTTTTTACAAAAGTTGGTCTAGAATGGGGTCGCTCTGACCACCACTTCTCAAGTTTCCTTTCCGATATATTTCGGTTCATATATTTTTTCACACACTAGAGGGTCATAAAAGTCATCACGAATTATTATCAAAGAGAACACGACCTTCGAATTGGACGAAAGATTTTTTACAAAAGTTGGTCTAGAATAGGGTCGCTCTGACCACCGCTTCTCAACTTTCCTTTCCGATATATTTCGGTTTATATATTTTTTCACACACTAGAGGGTCATAAAAGTCATCACGAATTATTATCAAAGAGAAGACGACCTTCGAATTGGACGAAAGATTTTTTACAAGAGTTGGTCTAGAATCGGGTCGCTCTGACCACCGCTTCTCAAGTTTCCTTTCCGATATATTTCGGTTTATATATTTTTTCACACACTAGAGGGTCATAAAAGTCATCACGAATTATTATCAAAGAGAACACGACCTTCGAATTGTACGAAAGATTTTTTACAAGAGTTGGTCTAGAATCGGGTCGCTCTGACCACGGCTCCTCAAGTTTCCTTTCCGATATATTTCGGTTCATATTTTTTTTCACATACTAGAGGGTCATAAAAGTCATCACGAATTATTATCAAAGAGAACACGACCTTCGAATTGGACGAAAGATTTTTTACAAAAGTTGGTCTAGAATGGGGTCTTTCTGACTACCGCTTCTCAAGTTTCCTTTCCGATATATTTCGGTTTATATATTTTTTCACACACTAGAGGGTCATAAAAGTCATCAAGAATTATTATCAAAGAGAACACGCCCTTCGAATTGTACGAAAGATTTTTTACAAGAGTTGGTCTAGAATCGGGTCGCTCTGACCACCGCTCCTCAAGTTTCCTTTCCGATATATTTCGGTTTATATTTTTTTTCACATACTAGAGGGTCATAAAAGTCATCACGAATTATTATCAAAGAGAACACGACCTTCTAATTCGACGAAAGATTTTTTACAAAGTTGGTCTAGAATCGGGTCGCTCTGACCACCGCTCCTCAAGTTTCCTTTCCGATATATTACGGTTTATATTTTTTTTCACATACTAGAGGGTCATAAAAGTCATCACGAATTATTATCAAAGAGAACACGACCTTCTAATTGGACGAAAGATTTTTTACAAGAGTTGGTCTAGAATCGGGTCGCTCTGACCACCGCTCCTCAAGTTTCCTTTCCGATATATTTCGGTTTATATATTTTTTCACATACTAGAGGGTCTTAAAAGTCATCACGAATTATTATCAAAGAGAACACGACCTTCGAATTGGACGAAAGATTTTTTACAAAAGTTGGTCTAGAATGGGGTCGGTCTGACCACCGCTTCTCAAGTTTCCTTTCCGATATATTTCGGTTTATATATTTTTTCACACACTAGAGGGTCATAAAAGTCATCAAGAATTATTATCAAAGAGAACACGCCCTTCGAATTGTACGAAAGATTTTTTACAAGAGTTGGTCTAGAATCGGGTCGCTCTGACCACCGCTCCTCAAGTTTCCTTTCCGATATATTTCGGTTCATATATTTTTTCACACACTAGAGGGTCATAAAAGTCATCACGAATTATTATCAAAGAGAACACGACCTTCGAATTGGACGAAAAATTTTTTACAAGAGTTGGTCTAGAATGGGGTCGCTCTGACCACCGCTCCTCAAGTTTCCTTTTCGATATGTTTCGGTTCATATTTTTTTTCACATACTAGAGGGTCATAAAAGTCATCACGAATTATTATCAAAGAGAACACGACCTTCTAATTGGACGAAAGATTTTTTACAAGAGTTGGTCTAGAAACGGGTCGCTCTGACCACCGCTCCTCAAGTTTCCTTTCCGATATATTTCGGTTTATATTTTTTTTCACATACTAGAGAGTCGTAAAAGTCATCACGAATTATTATAAAAAACAACACGACATTCGGATTTGCCGAAAGATTCTTTACCAGAGTTGGTCTAGAATAAGGTCACTCTGACCACCGCTCCTCAAGTTTCCTTTCCGATATATTACGGTTTATATTTTTTTTCACATACTAGAGGGTCATAAAAGTCATCACGAATTATTATCAAAGAGAACACGACCTTCTAATTGGACGAAAGATTTTTTACAAGAGTTGGTCTAGAATCGGGTCGCTCTGACCACCGCTCCTCAAGTTTCATTTCCGATATATTTCGGTTTATATATTTTTTCACATACTAGAGGGTCATAAAAGTCATCACGAATTATTATCCAAGAGAACACGAACTTCGAATTGGAAGAAACATTTTTTACAAAAGTTGGTCTAGAATGGGGTCGCTCTGACCACCACTTCTCAAGTTTCCTTTCCGATATATTTCGGTTCATATATTTTTTCACACACTAGAGGGTCATAAAAGTCATCACGAATTATTATCAAAGAGAACACGACCTTCGAATTGGACGAAAGACTTTTTACAAGAGTTGGTCTAGAATGGGGTCGCTCTGACCACCGCTCCTCAAGTTTCCTTTCCGATATATTTCGGTTCATATATTTTTTCACATACTAGAGGGTCATAAAAGTCATCACGAATTATTATCAAAGAGAACACGACCTTCGAATTGGACGAAATATTTTTTACAAAAGTTGGTCTAGAATGGGGTCGCTCTGACTACCGCTTCTCAAGTTTCCTTTCCGATATATTTCGGTTTATATATTTTTTCACACACTAGAGGGTCATAAAAGTCATCACGAATTATTATCAAAGAGAAGACGACCTTCGAATTGGACGAAAGATTTTTTACAAGAGTTGGTCTAGAATGGGGTCGCTCTGACCACCGCTCCTCAAGTTTCCTTTCCGATATATTTCGGTTTATATTTTTTTTCACATATTAGAGGGTCATAAAAGTCATCACGAATTATTATCAAAGAGAAGACGACCTTCGAATTGGACGAAAGATTTTTTACAAGAGTTGGTCTAGAATCGGGTCGCTCTGACCACCGCTCCTCAAGTTTCCTTTCCGATATATTTCGGTTTATATTTTTTTTCACTTACTAGAGGGTCATAAAAGTCATCACGAATTATTATCAAAGAGAACACGACCTTGTAATTGGACGAAAGACTTTTTACAAGAGTTGGTCTAGAATCGGGTCGCTCTGACCACCGCTCCTCAAGTTTCCTTTCCGATATATTTCGGTTTATATATTTTTTCTTATACTAGAGGGTCTTAAAAGTCGTTACGAATTATTATCAAAGAGAACACGACCTTCGAATTGGACGAAAGATTTTTTACAAAAGTTGGTCTAGAATGGGGTCGGTCTGACCACCGCTTCTCAAGTTTCCTTTCCGATATATTTCGGTTTATATATTTTTTCACACACTAGAGGGTCATAAAAGTCATCAAGAATTATTATCAAAGAGAACACGACCTTCTAATTCGACGAAAGATTTTTTACAAAGTTGGTCTAGAATCGGGTCGCTCTGACCACCGCTCCTCAAGTTTCCTTTCCGATATATTACGGTTTATATTTTTTTTCACATACTAGAGGGTCATAAAAGTCATCACGAATTATTATCAAAGAGAACACGACCTTCTAATTGGACGAAAGTTTTTTTACAAGAGTTGGTCTAGAATCGGGTCGCTCTGACCACCGCTCCTCAAGTTTCCTTTCCGATATATTTCGGTTTATATATTTTTTCACATACTAGAGGGTCTTAAAAGTCATCACGAATTATTATCAAAGAGAACACGACCTTCGAATTGGACGAAAGATTTTTTACAAGAGTTGGTCTAGAATCGGGTCGCTCTGACGACCGCTCCTCAAGTTTCCTTTCCGATATATTTCGGTTCATATATTTTTTCACACACTAGAGGGTCATAAAAGTCATCACGAATTATTATCAAAGAGAACACGACCTTCGAATTGGACGAAAAATTTTTTACAAGAGTTGGTCTAGAATGGGGTCGCTCTGACCACCGCTCCTCAAGTTTCCTTTTCGATATGTTTCGGTTCATATTTTTTTTCACATACTAGAGGGTCATAAAAGTCATCACGAATTATTATCAAAGAGAACACGACCTTCTAATTGGACGAAAGATTTTTTACAAGAGTTGGTCTAGAAACGGGTCGCTCTGACCACCGCTCCTCAAGTTTCCTTTCCGATATATTTCGGTTTATATTTTTTTTCACATACTAGAGAGTCGTAAAAGTCATCACGAATTATTATAAAAAACAACACGACATTCGGATTTGCCGAAAGATTTTTTACCAGAGTTGGTCTAGAATAAGGTCACTCTGACCACCGCTCCTCAAGTTTCCTTTCCGATATATTACGGTTTATATTTTTTTTCACATACTAGAGGGTCATAAAAGTCATCACGAATTATTATCAAAGAGAACACGACCTTCTAATTGGACGAAAGATTTTTTACAAGAGTTGGTCTAGAATCGGGTCGCTCTGACCACCGCTCCTCAAGTTTCATTTCCGATATATTTCGGTTTATATATTTTTTCACATACTAGAGGGTCATAAAAGTCATCACGAATTATTATCAAAGAGAACACGAACTTCGAATTGGAAGAAACATTTTTTACAAAAGTTGGTCTAGAATGGGGTCGCTCTGATCACCACTTCTCAAGTTTCCTTTCCGATATATTTCGGTTCATATATTTTTTCACACACTAGAGGGTCATAAAAGTCATCACGAATTATTATCAAAGAGAACACGACCTTCGAATTGGACGAAAGACTTTTTACAAGAGTTGGTCTAGAATGGGGTCGCTCTGACCACCGCTCCTCAAGTTTCCTTTCCGATATATTTCGGTTCATATTTTTTTTCACATACTAGAGGGTCATAAAAGTCATCACGAATTATTATCAAAGAGAACACGACCTTCGAATTGGACGAAATATTTTTTACAAAAGTTGGTCTAGAATGGGGTCGCTCTGACTACCGCTTCTCAAGTTTCCTTTCCGATATATTTCGGTTTATATATTTTTTCACACACTAGAGGGTCATAAAAGTCATCACGAATTATTATCAAAGAGAAGACGACCTTCGAATTGGACGAAAGATTTTTTACAAGAGTTGGTCTAGAATGGGGTCGCTCTGACCACCGCTCCTCAAGTTTCCTTTCCGATATATTTCGGTTTATATTTTTTTTCACATATTAGAGGGTCATAAAAGTCATCACGAATTATTATCAAAGAGAAGACGACCTTCGAATTGGACGAAAGATTTTTTACAAGAGTTGGTCTAGAATCGGGTCGCTCTGACCACCGCTCCTCAAGTTTCCTTTCCGATATATTTCGATTTATATTTTTTTTCACTTACTAGAGGGTCATAAAAGTCATCACGAATTATTATCAAAGAGAACACGACCTTGTAATTGGACGAAAGACTTTTTACAAGAGTTGGTCTAGAATCGGGTCGCTCTGACCACCGCTCCTCAAGTTTCCTTTCCGATATATTTCGGTTTATATATTTTTTCTTATACTAGAGGGTCGTAAAAGTCGTCACGAATTATTATCAAAGAGAACACGACCTTCGAATTGGACGAAAGATTTTTTACAAAAGTTGGTCTAGAATGGGGTCGGTCTGACCACCGCTTCTCAAGTTTCCTTTCCGATATATTTCGGTTTATATATTTTTTCACACACTAGAGGGTCATAAAAGTCATCAAGAATTATTATCAAAGAGAACACGCCCTTCGAATTGTACGAAAGATTTTTTACAAGAGTTGGTCTAGAATCGGGTCGCTCTGACCACCGCTCCTCAAGTTTCCTTTCCGATATATTTCGGTTTATATTTTTTTTCACATACTAGAGGGTCATAAAAGTCATCACGAATTATTATCAAAGAGAACACGACCTTCTAATTCGACGAAAGATTTTTTACAAAGTTGGTCTAGAATCGGGTCGCTCTGACCACCGCTCCTCAAGTTTCCTTTCCGATATATTACGGTTTATATTTTTTTTCACATACTAGAGGGTCATAAAAGTCATCACGAATTATTATCAAAGAGAACACGACCTTCTAATTGGACGAAAGATTTTTTACAAGAGTTGGTCTAGAATCGGGTCGCTCTGACCACCGCTCCTCAAGTTTCCTTTCCGATATATTTCGGTTTATATATTTTTTCACATACTAGAGGGTCTTAAAAGTCATCACGAATTATTATCAAAGAGAACACGACCTTCGAATTGGACGAAAGATTTTTTACAAGAGTTGGTCTAGAATCGGGTCGCTCTGACCACCGCTCCTCAAGTTTCCTTTCCGATATATTTCGGTTCATATATTTTTTCACACACTAGAGGGTCATAAAAGTCATCACGAATTATTATCAAAGAGAACACGACCTTCGAATTGGACGAAAAATTTTTTACAAGAGTTGGTCTAGAATGGGGTCGCTCTGACCACCGCTCCTCAAGTTTCCTTTTCGATATGTTTCGGTTCATATTTTTTTTCACATACTAGAGGGTCATAAAAGTCAACACGAATTATTATCAAAGAGAACACGACCTTCTAATTGGACGAAAGATTTTTTACAAGAGTTGGTCTAGAAACGGGTCGCTCTGACCACCGCTCCTCAAGTTTCCTTTCCGATATATTTCGGTTTATATTTTTTTTCACATACTAGAGAGTCGTAAAAGTCATCACGAATTATTATAAAAAACAACACGACATTCGGATTTGCCGAAAGATTTTTTACCAGAGTTGGTCTAGAATAAGGTCACTCTGACCACCGCTCCTCAAGTTTCCTTTCCGATATATTACGGTTTATATTTTTTTTCACATACTAGAGGGTCATAAAAGTCATCACGAATTATTATCAAAGAGAACACGACCTTCTAATTGGACGAAAGATTTTTTACAAGAGTTGGTCTAGAATCGGGTCGCTCTGACCACCGCTCCTCAAGTTTCATTTCCGATATATTTCGGTTTATATATTTTTTCACATACTAGAGGGTCATAAAAGTCATCACGAATTATTATCAAAGAGAACACGAACTTCGAATTGGAAGAAACATTTTTTACAAAAGTTGGTCTAGAATGGGGTCGCTCTGACCACCACTTCTCAAGTTTCCTTTCCGATATATTTCGGTTCATATATTTTTTCACACACTAGAGGGTCATAAAAGTCATCACGAATTATTATCAAAGAGAACACGACCTTCGAATTGGACGAAAGATTTTTTACAAAAGTTGGTCTAGAATAGGGTCGCTCTGACCACCGCTTCTCAACTTTCCTTTCCGATATATTTCGGTTTATATATTTTTTCACACACTAGAGGGTCATAAAAGTCATCACGAATTATTATCAAAGAGAAGACGACCTTCGAATTGGACGAAAGATTTTTTACAAGAGTTGGTCTAGAATCGGGTCGCTCTGACCACCGCTTCTCAAGTTTCCTTTCCGATATATTTCGGTTTATATATTTTTTCACACACTAGAGGGTCATAAAAGTCATCACGAATTATTATCAAAGAGAACACGACCTTCGAATTGTACGAAAGATTTTTTACAAGAGTTGGTCTAGAATCGGGTCGCTCTGACCACGGCTCCTCAAGTTTCCTTTCCGATATATTTCGGTTCATATTTTTTTTCACATACTAGAGGGTCATAAAAGTCATCACGAATTATTATCAAAGAGAACACGACCTTCGAATTGGACGAAAGATTTTTTACAAAAGTTGGTCTAGAATGGGGTCTTTCTGACTACCGCTTCTCAAGTTTCCTTTCCGATATATTTCGGTTTATATATTTTTTCACACACTAGAGGGTCATAAAAGTCATCAAGAATTATTATCAAAGAGAACACGCCCTTCGAATTGTACGAAAGATTTTTTACAAGAGTTGGTCTAGAATCGGGTCGCTCTGACCACCGCTCCTCAAGTTTCCTTTCCGATATATTTCGGTTTATATTTTTTTTCACATACTAGAGGGTCATAAAAGTCATCACGAATTATTATCAAAGAGAACACGACCTTCTAATTCGACGAAAGATTTTTTACAAAGTTGGTCTAGAATCGGGTCGCTCTGACCACCGCTCCTCAAGTTTCCTTTCCGATATATTACGGTTTATATTTTTTTTCACATACTAGAGGGTCATAAAAGTCATCACGAATTATTATCAAAGAGAACACGACCTTCTAATTGGACGAAAGATTTTTTACAAGAGTTGGTCTAGAATCGGGTCGCTCTGACCACCGCTCCTCAAGTTTCCTTTCCGATATATTTCGGTTTATATATTTTTTCACATACTAGAGGGTCTTAAAAGTCATCACGAATTATTATCAAAGAGAACACGACCTTCGAATTGGACGAAAGATTTTTTACAAAAGTTGGTCTAGAATGGGGTCGGTCTGACCACCGCTTCTCAAGTTTCCTTTCCGATATATTTCGGTTTATATATTTTTTCACACACTAGAGGGTCATAAAAGTCATCAAGAATTATTATCAAAGAGAACACGCCCTTCGAATTGTACGAAAGATTTTTTACAAGAGTTGGTCTAGAATCGGGTCGCTCTGACCACCGCTCCTCAAGTTTCCTTTCCGATATATTTCGGTTCATATATTTTTTCACACACTAGAGGGTCATAAAAGTCATCACGAATTATTATCAAAGAGAACACGACCTTCGAATTGGACGAAAAATTTTTTACAAGAGTTGGTCTAGAATGGGGTCGCTCTGACCACCGCTCCTCAAGTTTCCTTTTCGATATGTTTCGGTTCATATTTTTTTTCACATACTAGAGGGTCATAAAAGTCATCACGAATTATTATCAAAGAGAACACGACCTTCTAATTGGACGAAAGATTTTTTACAAGAGTTGGTCTAGAAACGGGTCGCTCTGACCACCGCTCCTCAAGTTTCCTTTCCGATATATTTCGGTTTATATTTTTTTTCACATACTAGAGAGTCGTAAAAGTCATCACGAATTATTATAAAAAACAACACGACATTCGGATTTGCCGAAAGATTCTTTACCAGAGTTGGTCTAGAATAAGGTCACTCTGACCACCGCTCCTCAAGTTTCCTTTCCGATATATTACGGTTTATATTTTTTTTCACATACTAGAGGGTCATAAAAGTCATCACGAATTATTATCAAAGAGAACACGACCTTCTAATTGGACGAAAGATTTTTTACAAGAGTTGGTCTAGAATCGGGTCGCTCTGACCACCGCTCCTCAAGTTTCATTTCCGATATATTTCGGTTTATATATTTTTTCACATACTAGAGGGTCATAAAAGTCATCACGAATTATTATCCAAGAGAACACGAACTTCGAATTGGAAGAAACATTTTTTACAAAAGTTGGTCTAGAATGGGGTCGCTCTGACCACCACTTCTCAAGTTTCCTTTCCGATATATTTCGGTTCATATATTTTTTCACACACTAGAGGGTCATAAAAGTCATCACGAATTATTATCAAAGAGAACACGACCTTCGAATTGGACGAAAGACTTTTTACAAGAGTTGGTCTAGAATGGAGTCGCTCTGACCACCGCTCCTCAAGTTTCCTTTCCGATATATTTCGGTTCATATATTTTTTCACATACTAGAGGGTCATAAAAGTCATCACGAATTATTATCAAAGAGAACACGACCTTCGAATTGGACGAAATATTTTTTACAAAAGTTGGTCTAGAATGGGGTCGCTCTGACTACCGCTTCTCAAGTTTCCTTTCCGATATATTTCGGTTTATATATTTTTTCACACACTAGAGGGTCATAAAAGTCATCACGAATTATTATCAAAGAGAAGACGACCTTCGAATTGGACGAAAGATTTTTTACAAGAGTTGGTCTAGAATGGGGTCGCTCTGACCACCGCTCCTCAAGTTTCCTTTCCGATATATTTCGGTTTATATTTTTTTTCACATATTAGAGGGTCATAAAAGTCATCACGAATTATTATCAAAGAGAAGACGACCTTCGAATTGGACGAAAGATTTTTTACAAGAGTTGGTCTAGAATCGGGTCGCTCTGACCACCGCTCCTCAAGTTTCCTTTCCGATATATTTCGGTTTATATTTTTTTTCACTTACTAGAGGGTCATAAAAGTCATCACGAATTATTATCAAAGAGAACACGACCTTGTAATTGGACGAAAGACTTTTTACAAGAGTTGGTCTAGAATCGGGTCGCTCTGACCACCGCTCCTCAAGTTTCCTTTCCGATATATTTCGGTTTATATATTTTTTCTTATACTAGAGGGTCTTAAAAGTCGTTACGAATTATTATCAAAGAGAACACGACCTTCGAATTGGACGAAAGATTTTTTACAAAAGTTGGTCTAGAATGGGGTCGGTCTGACCACCGCTTCTCAAGTTTCCTTTCCGATATATTTCGGTTTATATATTTTTTCACACACTAGAGGGTCATAAAAGTCATCAAGAATTATTATCAAAGAGAACACGACCTTCTAATTCGACGAAAGATTTTTTACAAAGTTGGTCTAGAATCGGGTCGCTCTGACCACCGCTCCTCAAGTTTCCTTTCCGATATATTACGGTTTATATTTTTTTTCACATACTAGAGGGTCTTAAAAGTCATCACGAATTATTATCAAAGAGAACACGACCTTCGAATTGGACGAAAGATTTTTTACAAGAGTTGGTCTAGAATCGGGTCGCTCTGACGACCGCTCCTCAAGTTTCCTTTCCGATATATTTCGGTTCATATATTTTTTCACACACTAGAGGGTCATAAAAGTCATCACGAATTATTATCAAAGAGAACACGACCTTCGAATTGGACGAAAAATTTTTTACAAGAGTTGGTCTAGAATGGGGTCGCTCTGACCACCGCTCCTCAAGTTTCCTTTTCGATATGTTTCGGTTCATATTTTTTTTCACATACTAGAGGGTCATAAAAGTCATCACGAATTATTATCAAAGAGAACACGACCTTCTAATTGGACGAAAGATTTTTTACAAGAGTTGGTCTAGAAACGGGTCGCTCTGACCACCGCTCCTCAAGTTTCCTTTCCGATATATTTCGGTTTATATTTTTTTTCACATACTAGAGAGTCGTAAAAGTCATCACGAATTATTATAAAAAACAACACGACATTCGGATTTGCCGAAAGATTTTTTACCAGAGTTGGTCTAGAATAAGGTCACTCTGACCACCGCTCCTCAAGTTTCCTTTCCGATATATTACGGTTTATATTTTTTTTCACATACTAGAGGGTCATAAAAGTCATCACGAATTATTATCAAAGAGAACACGACCTTCTAATTGGACGAAAGATTTTTTACAAGAGTTGGTCTAGAATCGGGTCGCTCTGACCACCGCTCCTCAAGTTTCATTTCCGATATATTTCGGTTTATATATTTTTTCACATACTAGAGGGTCATAAAAGTCATCACGAATTATTATCAAAGAGAACACGAACTTCGAATTGGAAGAAACATTTTTTACAAAAGTTGGTCTAGAATGGGGTCGCTCTGATCACCACTTCTCAAGTTTCCTTTCCGATATATTTCGGTTCATATATTTTTTCACACACTAGAGGGTCATAAAAGTCATCACGAATTATTATCAAAGAGAACACGACCTTCGAATTGGACGAAAGACTTTTTACAAGAGTTGGTCTAGAATGGGGTCGCTCTGACCACCGCTCCTCAAGTTTCCTTTCCGATATATTTCGGTTCATATTTTTTTTCACATACTAGAGGGTCATAAAAGTCATCACGAATTATTATCAAAGAGAACACGACCTTCGAATTGGACGAAATATTTTTTACAAAAGTTGGTCTAGAATGGGGTCGCTCTGACTACCGCTTCTCAAGTTTCCTTTCCGATATATTTCGGTTTATATATTTTTTCACACACTAGAGGGTCATAAAAGTCATCACGAATTATTATCAAAGAGAAGACGACCTTCGAATTGGACGAAAGATTTTTTACAAGAGTTGGTCTAGAATGGGGTCGCTCTGACCACCGCTCCTCAAGTTTCCTTTCCGATATATTTCGGTTTATATTTTTTTTCACATATTAGAGGGTCATAAAAGTCATCACGAATTATTATCAAAGAGAAGACGACCTTCGAATTGGACGAAAGATTTTTTACAAGAGTTGGTCTAGAATCGGGTCGCTCTGACCACCGCTCCTCAAGTTTCCTTTCCGATATATTTCGATTTATATTTTTTTTCACTTACTAGAGGGTCATAAAAGTCATCACGAATTATTATCAAAGAGAACACGACCTTGTAATTGGACGAAAGACTTTTTACAAGAGTTGGTCTAGAATCGGGTCGCTCTGACCACCGCTCCTCAAGTTTCCTTTCCGATATATTTCGGTTTATATATTTTTTCTTATACTAGAGGGTCGTAAAAGTCGTCACGAATTATTATCAAAGAGAACACGACCTTCGAATTGGACGAAAGATTTTTTACAAAAGTTGGTCTAGAATGGGGTCGGTCTGACCACCGCTTCTCAAGTTTCCTTTCCGATATATTTCGGTTTATATATTTTTTCACACACTAGAGGGTCATAAAAGTCATCAAGAATTATTATCAAAGAGAACACGCCCTTCGAATTGTACGAAAGATTTTTTACAAGAGTTGGTCTAGAATCGGGTCGCTCTGACCACCGCTCCTCAAGTTTCCTTTCCGATATATTTCGGTTTATATTTTTTTTCACATACTAGAGGGTCATAAAAGTCATCACGAATTATTATCAAAGAGAACACGACCTTCTAATTCGACGAAAGATTTTTTACAAAGTTGGTCTAGAATCGGGTCGCTCTGACCACCGCTCCTCAAGTTTCCTTTCCGATATATTACGGTTTATATTTTTTTTCACATACTAGAGGGTCATAAAAGTCATCACGAATTATTATCAAAGAGAACACGACCTTCTAATTGGACGAAAGATTTTTTACAAGAGTTGGTCTAGAATCGGGTCGCTCTGACCACCGCTCCTCAAGTTTCCTTTCCGATATATTTCGGTTTATATATTTTTTCACATACTAGAGGGTCTTAAAAGTCATCACGAATTATTATCAAAGAGAACACGACCTTCGAATTGGACGAAAGATTTTTTACAAGAGTTGGTCTAGAATCGGGTCGCTCTGACCACCGCTCCTCAAGTTTCCTTTCCGATATATTTCGGTTCATATATTTTTTCACACACTAGAGGGTCATAAAAGTCATCACGAATTATTATCAAAGAGAACACGACCTTCGAATTGGACGAAAAATTTTTTACAAGAGTTGGTCTAGAATGGGGTCGCTCTGACCACCGCTCCTCAAGTTTCCTTTTCGATATGTTTCGGTTCATATTTTTTTTCACATACTAGAGGGTCATAAAAGTCAACACGAATTATTATCAAAGAGAACACGACCTTCTAATTGGACGAAAGATTTTTTACAAGAGTTGGTCTAGAAACGGGTCGCTCTGACCACCGCTCCTCAAGTTTCCTTTCCGATATATTTCGGTTTATATTTTTTTTCACATACTAGAGAGTCGTAAAAGTCATCACGAATTATTATAAAAAACAACACGACATTCGGATTTGCCGAAAGATTTTTTACCAGAGTTGGTCTAGAATAAGGTCACTCTGACCACCGCTCCTCAAGTTTCCTTTCCGATATATTACGGTTTATATTTTTTTTCACATACTAGAGGGTCATAAAAGTCATCACGAATTATTATCAAAGAGAACACGACCTTCTAATTGGACGAAAGATTTTTTACAAGAGTTGGTCTAGAATCGGGTCGCTCTGACCACCGCTCCTCAAGTTTCATTTCCGATATATTTCGGTTTATATATTTTTTCACATACTAGAGGGTCATAAAAGTCATCACGAATTATTATCAAAGAGAACACGAACTTCGAATTGGAAGAAACATTTTTTACAAAAGTTGGTCTAGAATGGGGTCGCTCTGACCACCACTTCTCAAGTTTCCTTTCCGATATATTTCGGTTCATATATTTTTTCACACACTAGAGGGTCATAAAAGTCATCACGAATTATTATCAAAGAGAACACGACCTTCGAATTGGACGAAAGATTTTTTACAAAAGTTGGTCTAGAATAGGGTCGCTCTGACCACCGCTTCTCAACTTTCCTTTCCGATATATTTCGGTTTATATATTTTTTCACACACTAGAGGGTCATAAAAGTCATCACGAATTATTATCAAAGAGAAGACGACCTTCGAATTGGACGAAAGATTTTTTACAAGAGTTGGTCTAGAATCGGGTCGCTCTGACCACCGCTTCTCAAGTTTCCTTTCCGATATATTTCGGTTTATATATTTTTTCACACACTAGAGGGTCATAAAAGTCATCACGAATTATTATCAAAGAGAACACGACCTTCGAATTGTACGAAAGATTTTTTACAAGAGTTGGTCTAGAATCGGGTCGCTCTGACCACGGCTCCTCAAGTTTCCTTTCCGATATATTTCGGTTCATATTTTTTTTCACATACTAGAGGGTCATAAAAGTCATCACGAATTATTATCAAAGAGAACACGACCTTCGAATTGGACGAAAGATTTTTTACAAAAGTTGGTCTAGAATGGGGTCTTTCTGACTACCGCTTCTCAAGTTTCCTTTCCGATATATTTCGGTTTATATATTTTTTCACACACTAGAGGGTCATAAAAGTCATCAAGAATTATTATCAAAGAGAACACGCCCTTCGAATTGTACGAAAGATTTTTTACAAGAGTTGGTCTAGAATCGGGTCGCTCTGACCACCGCTCCTCAAGTTTCCTTTCCGATATATTTCGGTTTATATTTTTTTTCACATACTAGAGGGTCATAAAAGTCATCACGAATTATTATCAAAGAGAACACGACCTTCTAATTCGACGAAAGATTTTTTACAAAGTTGGTCTAGAATCGGGTCGCTCTGACCACCGCTCCTCAAGTTTCCTTTCCGATATATTACGGTTTATATTTTTTTTCACATACTAGAGGGTCATAAAAGTCATCACGAATTATTATCAAAGAGAACACGACCTTCTAATTGGACGAAAGATTTTTTACAAGAGTTGGTCTAGAATCGGGTCGCTCTGACCACCGCTCCTCAAGTTTCCTTTCCGATATATTTCGGTTTATATATTTTTTCACATACTAGAGGGTCTTAAAAGTCATCACGAATTATTATCAAAGAGAACACGACCTTCGAATTGGACGAAAGATTTTTTACAAAAGTTGGTCTAGAATGGGGTCGGTCTGACCACCGCTTCTCAAGTTTCCTTTCCGATATATTTCGGTTTATATATTTTTTCACACACTAGAGGGTCATAAAAGTCATCAAGAATTATTATCAAAGAGAACACGCCCTTCGAATTGTACGAAAGATTTTTTACAAGAGTTGGTCTAGAATCGGGTCGCTCTGACCACCGCTCCTCAAGTTTCCTTTCCGATATATTTCGGTTCATATATTTTTTCACACACTAGAGGGTCATAAAAGTCATCACGAATTATTATCAAAGAGAACACGACCTTCGAATTGGACGAAAAATTTTTTACAAGAGTTGGTCTAGAATGGGGTCGCTCTGACCACCGCTCCTCAAGTTTCCTTTTCGATATGTTTCGGTTCATATTTTTTTTCACATACTAGAGGGTCATAAAAGTCATCACGAATTATTATCAAAGAGAACACGACCTTCTAATTGGACGAAAGATTTTTTACAAGAGTTGGTCTAGAAACGGGTCGCTCTGACCACCGCTCCTCAAGTTTCCTTTCCGATATATTTCGGTTTATATTTTTTTTCACATACTAGAGAGTCGTAAAAGTCATCACGAATTATTATAAAAAACAACACGACATTCGGATTTGCCGAAAGATTCTTTACCAGAGTTGGTCTAGAATAAGGTCACTCTGACCACCGCTCCTCAAGTTTCCTTTCCGATATATTACGGTTTATATTTTTTTTCACATACTAGAGGGTCATAAAAGTCATCACGAATTATTATCAAAGAGAACACGACCTTCTAATTGGACGAAAGATTTTTTACAAGAGTTGGTCTAGAATCGGGTCGCTCTGACCACCGCTCCTCAAGTTTCATTTCCGATATATTTCGGTTTATATATTTTTTCACATACTAGAGGGTCATAAAAGTCATCACGAATTATTATCCAAGAGAACACGAACTTCGAATTGGAAGAAACATTTTTTACAAAAGTTGGTCTAGAATGGGGTCGCTCTGACCACCACTTCTCAAGTTTCCTTTCCGATATATTTCGGTTCATATATTTTTTCACACACTAGAGGGTCATAAAAGTCATCACGAATTATTATCAAAGAGAACACGACCTTCGAATTGGACGAAAGACTTTTTACAAGAGTTGGTCTAGAATGGGGTCGCTCTGACCACCGCTCCTCAAGTTTCCTTTCCGATATATTTCGGTTCATATATTTTTTCACATACTAGAGGGTCATAAAAGTCATCACGAATTATTATCAAAGAGAACACGACCTTCGAATTGGACGAAATATTTTTTACAAAAGTTGGTCTAGAATGGGGTCGCTCTGACTACCGCTTCTCAAGTTTCCTTTCCGATATATTTCGGTTTATATATTTTTTCACACACTAGAGGGTCATAAAAGTCATCACGAATTATTATCAAAGAGAAGACGACCTTCGAATTGGACGAAAGATTTTTTACAAGAGTTGGTCTAGAATGGGGTCGCTCTGACCACCGCTCCTCAAGTTTCCTTTCCGATATATTTCGGTTTATATTTTTTTTCACATATTAGAGGGTCATAAAAGTCATCACGAATTATTATCAAAGAGAAGACGACCTTCGAATTGGACGAAAGATTTTTTACAAGAGTTGGTCTAGAATCGGGTCGCTCTGACCACCGCTCCTCAAGTTTCCTTTCCGATATATTTCGGTTTATATTTTTTTTCACTTACTAGAGGGTCATAAAAGTCATCACGAATTATTATCAAAGAGAACACGACCTTGTAATTGGACGAAAGACTTTTTACAAGAGTTGGTCTAGAATCGGGTCGCTCTGACCACCGCTCCTCAAGTTTCCTTTCCGATATATTTCGGTTTATATATTTTTTCTTATACTAGAGGGTCTTAAAAGTCGTTACGAATTATTATCAAAGAGAACACGACCTTCGAATTGGACGAAAGATTTTTTACAAAAGTTGGTCTAGAATGGGGTCGGTCTGACCACCGCTTCTCAAGTTTCCTTTCCGATATATTTCGGTTTATATATTTTTTCACACACTAGAGGGTCATAAAAGTCATCAAGAATTATTATCAAAGAGAACACGACCTTCTAATTCGACGAAAGATTTTTTACAAAGTTGGTCTAGAATCGGGTCGCTCTGACCACCGCTCCTCAAGTTTCCTTTCCGATATATTTCGGTTTATATATTTTTTCACATACTAGAGGGTCTTAAAAGTCATCACGAATTATTATCAAAGAGAACACGACCTTCGAATTGGACGAAAGATTTTTTACAAGAGTTGGTCTAGAATCGGGTCGCTCTGACCACCGCTCCTCAAGTTTCCTTTCCGATATATTTCGGTTCATATATTTTTTCACACACTAGAGGGTCATAAAAGTCATCACGAATTATTATCAAAGAGAACACGACCTTCGAATTGGACGAAAAATTTTTTACAAGAGTTGGTCTAGAATGGGGTCGCTCTGACCACCGCTCCTCAAGTTTCCTTTTCGATATGTTTCGGTTCATATTTTTTTTCACATACTAGAGGGTCATAAAAGTCAACACGAATTATTATCAAAGAGAACACGACCTTCTAATTGGACGAAAGATTTTTTACAAGAGTTGGTCTAGAAACGGGTCGCTCTGACCACCGCTCCTCAAGTTTCCTTTCCGATATATTTCGGTTTATATTTTTTTTCACATACTAGAGAGTCGTAAAAGTCATCACGAATTATTATAAAAAACAACACGACATTCGGATTTGCCGAAAGATTTTTTACCAGAGTTGGTCTAGAATAAGGTCACTCTGACCACCGCTCCTCAAGTTTCCTTTCCGATATATTACGGTTTATATTTTTTTTCACATACTAGAGGGTCATAAAAGTCATCACGAATTATTATCAAAGAGAACACGACCTTCTAATTGGACGAAAGATTTTTTACAAGAGTTGGTCTAGAATCGGGTCGCTCTGACCACCGCTCCTCAAGTTTCATTTCCGATATATTTCGGTTTATATATTTTTTCACATACTAGAGGGTCATAAAAGTCATCACGAATTATTATCAAAGAGAACACGAACTTCGAATTGGAAGAAACATTTTTTACAAAAGTTGGTCTAGAATGGGGTCGCTCTGATCACCACTTCTCAAGTTTCCTTTCCGATATATTTCGGTTCATATATTTTTTCACACACTAGAGGGTCATAAAAGTCATCACGAATTATTATCAAAGAGAACACGACCTTCGAATTGGACGAAAGATTTTTTACAAGAGTTGGTCTAGAATCGGGTCGCTCTGACCACCGCTCCTCAAGTTTCCTTTCCGATATATTTCGATTTATATTTTTTTTCACTTACTAGAGGGTCATAAAAGTCATCACGAATTATTATCAAAGAGAACACGACCTTGTAATTGGACGAAAGACTTTTTACAAGAGTTGGTCTAGAATCGGGTCGCTCTGACCACCGCTCCTCAAGTTTCCTTTCCGATATATTTCGGTTTATATATTTTTTCTTATACTAGAGGGTCGTAAAAGTCGTCACGAATTATTATCAAAGAGAACACGACCTTCGAATTGGACGAAAGATTTTTTACAAAAGTTGGTCTAGAATGGGGTCGGTCTGACCACCGCTTCTCAAGTTTCCTTTCCGATATATTTCGGTTTATATATTTTTTCACACACTAGAGGGTCATAAAAGTCATCAAGAATTATTATCAAAGAGAACACGCCCTTCGAATTGTACGAAAGATTTTTTACAAGAGTTGGTCTAGAATCGGGTCGCTCTGACCACCGCTCCTCAAGTTTCCTTTCCGATATATTTCGGTTTATATTTTTTTTCACATACTAGAGGGTCATAAAAGTCATCACGAATTATTATCAAAGAGAACACGACCTTCTAATTCGACGAAAGATTTTTTACAAAGTTGGTCTAGAATCGGGTCGCTCTGACCACCGCTCCTCAAGTTTCCTTTCCGATATATTACGGTTTATATTTTTTTTCACATACTAGAGGGTCATAAAAGTCATCACGAATTATTATCAAAGAGAACACGACCTTCTAATTGGACGAAAGATTTTTTACAAGAGTTGGTCTAGAATCGGGTCGATCTGACCACCGCTCCTCAAGTTTCCTTTCCGATATATTTCGGTTTATATATTTTTTCACATACTAGAGGGTCTTAAAAGTCATCACGAATTATTATCAAAGAGAACACGACCTTCGAATTGGACGAAAGATTTTTTACAAGAGTTGGTCTAGAATCGGGTCGCTCTGACCACCGCTCCTCAAGTTTCCTTTCCGATATATTTCGGTTCATATATTTTTTCACACACTAGAGGGTCATAAAAGTCATCACGAATTATTATCAAAGAGAACACGACCTTCGAATTGGACGAAAAATTTTTTACAAGAGTTGGTCTAGAATGGGGTCGCTCTGACCACCGCTCCTCAAGTTTCCTTTTCGATATGTTTCGGTTCATATTTTTTTTCACATACTAGAGGGTCATAAAAGTCAACACGAATTATTATCAAAGAGAACACGACCTTCTAATTGGACGAAAGATTTTTTACAAGAGTTGGTCTAGAAACGGGTCGCTCTGACCACCGCTCCTCAAGTTTCCTTTCCGATATATTTCGGTTTATATTTTTTTTCACATACTAGAGAGTCGTAAAAGTCATCACGAATTATTATAAAAAACAACACGACATTCGGATTTGCCGAAAGATTTTTTACCAGAGTTGGTCTAGAATAAGGTCACTCTGACCACCGCTCCTCAAGTTTCCTTTCCGATATATTACGGTTTATATTTTTTTTCACATACTAGAGGGTCATAAAAGTCATCACGAATTATTATCAAAGAGAACACGACCTTCTAATTGGACGAAAGATTTTTTACAAGAGTTGGTCTAGAATCGGGTCGCTCTGACCACCGCTCCTCAAGTTTCATTTCCGATATATTTCGGTTTATATATTTTTTCACATACTAGAGGGTCATAAAAGTCATCACGAATTATTATCAAAGAGAACACGAACTTCGAATTGGAAGAAACATTTTTTACAAAAGTTGGTCTAGAATGGGGTCGCTCTGACCACCACTTCTCAAGTTTCCTTTCCGATATATTTCGGTTCATATATTTTTTCACACACTAGAGGGTCATAAAAGTCATCACGAATTATTATCAAAGAGAACACGACCTTCGAATTGGACGAAAGATTTTTTACAAAAGTTGGTCTAGAATAGGGTCGCTCTGACCACCGCTTCTCAACTTTCCTTTCCGATATATTTCGGTTTATATATTTTTTCACACACTAGAGGGTCATAAAAGTCATCACGAATTATTATCAAAGAGAAGACGACCTTCGAATTGGACGAAAGATTTTTTACAAGAGTTGGTCTAGAATCGGGTCGCTCTGACCACCGCTTCTCAAGTTTCCTTTCCGATATATTTCGGTTTATATATTTTTTCACACACTAGAGGGTCATAAAAGTCATCACGAATTATTATCAAAGAGAACACGACCTTCGAATTGTACGAAAGATTTTTTACAAGAGTTGGTCTAGAATCGGGTCGCTCTGACCACGGCTCCTCAAGTTTCCTTTCCGATATATTTCGGTTCATATTTTTTTTCACATACTAGAGGGTCATAAAAGTCATCACGAATTATTATCAAAGAGAACACGACCTTCGAATTGGACGAAAGATTTTTTACAAAAGTTGGTCTAGAATGGGGTCTTTCTGACTACCGCTTCTCAAGTTTCCTTTCCGATATATTTCGGTTTATATATTTTTTCACACACTAGAGGGTCATAAAAGTCATCACGAATTATTATCAAAGAGAAGACGACCTTCGAATTGGACGAAAGATTTTTTACAAGAGTTGGTCTAGAATCGGGTCGCTCTGACCACCGCCCCTCAAGTTTCCTTTCCGATATATTTCGGTTTATATTTTTTTTCACATATTAGAGGGTCATAAAAGTCATCACGAATTATTATCAAAGAGAAGACGACCTTCGAATTGGACGAAAGATTTTTTACAAGAGTTGGTCTAGAATCGGGTCGCTCTGACCACCGCTCCTCATGTTTCCTTTCCGATATATTTCGGTTTATATTTTTTTTCACATACTAGAGGGTCATAAAAGTCATCACGAATTATTATCAAAGAGAACACGACCTTCTAATTGGACGAAAGATTTTTTACAAAAGTTGGTCTAGAATGGGGTCTTTCTGACTACCGCTTCTCAAGTTTCCTTTCCGATATATTTCGGTTTATATATTTTTTCACACACTAGAGGGTCATAAAAGTCATCACGAATTATTATCAAAGAGAACACGACCTTCTAATTGGACGAAAGATTTTTTACAAGAGTTGGTCTAGAAACGGGTCGCTCTGACCACCGCTCCTCAAGTTTCCTTTCCGATATATTTCGGTTTATATTTTTTTTCACATACTAGAGAGTCGTAAAAGTCATCACGAATTATTATAAAAAACAACACGACATTCGGATTTGCCGAAAGATTCTTTACCAGAGTTGGTCTAGAATAAGGTCACTCTGACCACCGCTCCTCAAGTTTCCTTTCCGATATATTACGGTTTATATATTTTTTCACACACTAGAGGGTCATAAAAGTCATCACGAATTATTATCAAAGAGAAGACGACCTTCGAATTGGACGAAAGATTTTTTACAAGAGTTGGTCTAGAATCGGGTCGCTCTGACCACCGCTTCTCAAGTTTCCTTTCCGATATATTTCGGTTTATATATTTTTTCACACACTAGAGGGTCATAAAAGTCATCACGAATTATTATCAAAGAGAACACGACCTTCGAATTGTACGAAAGATTTTTTACAAGAGTTGGTCTAGAATCGGGTCGCTCTGACCACCGCTCCTCAAGTTTCATTTCCGATATATTTCGGTTTATATATTTTTTCACATACTAGAGGGTCATAAAAGTCATCACGAATTATTATCAAAGAGAACACGAACTTCGAATTGGAAGAAACATTTTTTACAAAAGTTGGTCTAGAATGGGGTCGCTCTGACCACCACTTCTCAAGTTTCCTTTCCGATATATTTCGGTTCATATATTTTTTCACACACTAGAGGGTCATAAAAGTCATCACGAATTATTATCAAAGAGAACACGACCTTCGAATTGGACGAAAAATTTTTTACAAGAGTTGGTCTAGAATGGGGTCGCTCTGACCACCGCTCCTCAAGTTTCCTTTCCGATATATTTCGGTTTATATTTTTTTTCACTTACTAGAGGGTCATAAAAGTCATCACGAATTATTATCAAAGAGAACACGACCTTGTAATTGGACGAAAGACTTTTTACAAGAGTTGGTCTAGAATCGGGTCGCTCTGACCACCGCTCCTCAAGTTTCCTTTCCGATATATTTCGGTTTATATATTTTTTCTTATACTAGAGGGTCTTAAAAGTCGTTACGAATTATTATCAAAGAGAACACGACCTTCGAATTGGACGAAAGATTTTTTACAAAAGTTGGTCTAGAATGGGGTCGGTCTGACCACCGCTTCTCAAGTTTCCTTTCCGATATATTTCGGTTTATATATTTTTTCACACACTAGAGGGTCATAAAAGTCATCAAGAATTATTATCAAAGAGAACACGACCTTCTAATTCGACGAAAGATTTTTTACAAAGTTGGTCTAGAATCGGGTCGCTCTGACCACCGCTCCTCAAGTTTCCTTTCCGATATATTTCGGTTTATATATTTTTTCACATACTAGAGGGTCTTAAAAGTCATCACGAATTATTATCAAAGAGAACACGACCTTCGAATTGGACGAAAGATTTTTTACAAGAGTTGGTCTAGAATCGGGTCGCTCTGACCACCGCTCCTCAAGTTTCCTTTCCGATATATTTCGGTTCATATATTTTTTCACACACTAGAGGGTCATAAAAGTCATCACGAATTATTATCAAAGAGAACACGACCTTCGAATTGGACGAAAAATTTTTTACAAGAGTTGGTCTAGAATGGGGTCGCTCTGACCACCGCTCCTCAAGTTTCCTTTTCGATATGTTTCGGTTCATATTTTTTTTCACATACTAGAGGGTCATAAAAGTCAACACGAATTATTATCAAAGAGAACACGACCTTCTAATTGGACGAAAGATTTTTTACAAGAGTTGGTCTAGAAACGGGTCGCTCTGACCACCGCTCCTCAAGTTTCCTTTCCGATATATTTCGGTTTATATTTTTTTTCACATACTAGAGAGTCGTAAAAGTCATCACGAATTATTATAAAAAACAACACGACATTCGGATTTGCCGAAAGATTTTTTACCAGAGTTGGTCTAGAATAAGGTCACTCTGACCACCGCTCCTCAAGTTTCCTTTCCGATATATTACGGTTTATATTTTTTTTCACATACTAGAGGGTCATAAAAGTCATCACGAATTATTATCAAAGAGAACACGACCTTCTAATTGGACGAAAGATTTTTTACAAGAGTTGGTCTAGAATCGGGTCGCTCTGACCACCGCTCCTCAAGTTTCATTTCCGATATATTTCGGTTTATATATTTTTTCACATACTAGAGGGTCATAAAAGTCATCACGAATTATTATCAAAGAGAACACGAACTTCGAATTGGAAGAAACATTTTTTACAAAAGTTGGTCTAGAATGGGGTCGCTCTGATCACCACTTCTCAAGTTTCCTTTCCGATATATTTCGGTTCATATATTTTTTCACACACTAGAGGGTCATAAAAGTCATCACGAATTATTATCAAAGAGAACACGACCTTCGAATTGGACGAAAGATTTTTTACAAGAGTTGGTCTAGAATCGGGTCGCTCTGACCACCGCTCCTCAAGTTTCCTTTCCGATATATTTCGATTTATATTTTTTTTCACTTACTAGAGGGTCATAAAAGTCATCACGAATTATTATCAAAGAGAACACGACCTTGTAATTGGACGAAAGACTTTTTACAAGAGTTGGTCTAGAATCGGGTCGCTCTGACCACCGCTCCTCAAGTTTCCTTTCCGATATATTTCGGTTTATATATTTTTTCTTATACTAGAGGGTCGTAAAAGTCGTCACGAATTATTATCAAAGAGAACACGACCTTCGAATTGGACGAAAGATTTTTTACAAAAGTTGGTCTAGAATGGGGTCGGTCTGACCACCGCTTCTCAAGTTTCCTTTCCGATATATTTCGGTTTATATATTTTTTCACACACTAGAGGGTCATAAAAGTCATCAAGAATTATTATCAAAGAGAACACGCCCTTCGAATTGTACGAAAGATTTTTTACAAGAGTTGGTCTAGAATCGGGTCGCTCTGACCACCGCTCCTCAAGTTTCCTTTCCGATATATTTCGGTTTATATTTTTTTTCACATACTAGAGGGTCATAAAAGTCATCACGAATTATTATCAAAGAGAACACGACCTTCTAATTCGACGAAAGATTTTTTACAAAGTTGGTCTAGAATCGGGTCGCTCTGACCACCGCTCCTCAAGTTTCCTTTCCGATATATTACGGTTTATATTTTTTTTCACATACTAGAGGGTCATAAAAGTCATCACGAATTATTATCAAAGAGAACACGACCTTCTAATTGGACGAAAGATTTTTTACAAGAGTTGGTCTAGAATCGGGTCGATCTGACCACCGCTCCTCAAGTTTCCTTTCCGATATATTTCGGTTTATATATTTTTTCACATACTAGAGGGTCTTAAAAGTCATCACGAATTATTATCAAAGAGAACACGACCTTCGAATTGGACGAAAGATTTTTTACAAGAGTTGGTCTAGAATCGGGTCGCTCTGACCACCGCTCCTCAAGTTTCCTTTCCGATATATTTCGGTTCATATATTTTTTCACACACTAGAGGGTCATAAAAGTCATCACGAATTATTATCAAAGAGAACACGACCTTCGAATTGGACGAAAAATTTTTTACAAGAGTTGGTCTAGAATGGGGTCGCTCTGACCACCGCTCCTCAAGTTTCCTTTTCGATATGTTTCGGTTCATATTTTTTTTCACATACTAGAGGGTCATAAAAGTCAACACGAATTATTATCAAAGAGAACACGACCTTCTAATTGGACGAAAGATTTTTTACAAGAGTTGGTCTAGAAACGGGTCGCTCTGACCACCGCTCCTCAAGTTTCCTTTCCGATATATTTCGGTTTATATTTTTTTTCACATACTAGAGAGTCGTAAAAGTCATCACGAATTATTATAAAAAACAACACGACATTCGGATTTGCCGAAAGATTTTTTACCAGAGTTGGTCTAGAATAAGGTCACTCTGACCACCGCTCCTCAAGTTTCCTTTCCGATATATTACGGTTTATATTTTTTTTCACATACTAGAGGGTCATAAAAGTCATCACGAATTATTATCAAAGAGAACACGACCTTCTAATTGGACGAAAGATTTTTTACAAGAGTTGGTCTAGAATCGGGTCGCTCTGACCACCGCTCCTCAAGTTTCATTTCCGATATATTTCGGTTTATATATTTTTTCACATACTAGAGGGTCATAAAAGTCATCACGAATTATTATCAAAGAGAACACGAACTTCGAATTGGAAGAAACATTTTTTACAAAAGTTGGTCTAGAATGGGGTCGCTCTGACCACCACTTCTCAAGTTTCCTTTCCGATATATTTCGGTTCATATATTTTTTCACACACTAGAGGGTCATAAAAGTCATCACGAATTATTATCAAAGAGAACACGACCTTCGAATTGGACGAAAGATTTTTTACAAAAGTTGGTCTAGAATAGGGTCGCTCTGACCACCGCTTCTCAACTTTCCTTTCCGATATATTTCGGTTTATATATTTTTTCACACACTAGAGGGTCATAAAAGTCATCACGAATTATTATCAAAGAGAAGACGACCTTCGAATTGGACGAAAGATTTTTTACAAGAGTTGGTCTAGAATCGGGTCGCTCTGACCACCGCTTCTCAAGTTTCCTTTCCGATATATTTCGGTTTATATATTTTTTCACACACTAGAGGGTCATAAAAGTCATCACGAATTATTATCAAAGAGAACACGACCTTCGAATTGTACGAAAGATTTTTTACAAGAGTTGGTCTAGAATCGGGTCGCTCTGACCACGGCTCCTCAAGTTTCCTTTCCGATATATTTCGGTTCATATTTTTTTTCACATACTAGAGGGTCATAAAAGTCATCACGAATTATTATCAAAGAGAACACGACCTTCGAATTGGACGAAAGATTTTTTACAAAAGTTGGTCTAGAATGGGGTCTTTCTGACTACCGCTTCTCAAGTTTCCTTTCCGATATATTTCGGTTTATATATTTTTTCACACACTAGAGGGTCATAAAAGTCATCACGAATTATTATCAAAGAGAAGACGACCTTCGAATTGGACGAAAGATTTTTTACAAGAGTTGGTCTAGAATCGGGTCGCTCTGACCACCGCCCCTCAAGTTTCCTTTCCGATATATTTCGGTTTATATTTTTTTTCACATATTAGAGGGTCATAAAAGTCATCACGAATTATTATCAAAGAGAAGACGACCTTCGAATTGGACGAAAGATTTTTTACAAGAGTTGGTCTAGAATCGGGTCGCTCTGACCACCGCTCCTCATGTTTCCTTTCCGATATATTTCGGTTTATATTTTTTTTCACATACTAGAGGGTCATAAAAGTCATCACGAATTATTATCAAAGAGAACACGACCTTCTAATTGGACGAAAGATTTTTTACAAAAGTTGGTCTAGAATGGGGTCTTTCTGACTACCGCTTCTCAAGTTTCCTTTCCGATATATTTCGGTTTATATATTTTTTCACACACTAGAGGGTCATAAAAGTCATCACGAATTATTATCAAAGAGAACACGACCTTCTAATTGGACGAAAGATTTTTTACAAGAGTTGGTCTAGAAACGGGTCGCTCTGACCACCGCTCCTCAAGTTTCCTTTCCGATATATTTCGGTTTATATTTTTTTTCACATACTAGAGAGTCGTAAAAGTCATCACGAATTATTATAAAAAACAACACGACATTCGGATTTGCCGAAAGATTCTTTACCAGAGTTGGTCTAGAATAAGGTCACTCTGACCACCGCTCCTCAAGTTTCCTTTCCGATATATTACGGTTTATATATTTTTTCACACACTAGAGGGTCATAAAAGTCATCACGAATTATTATCAAAGAGAAGACGACCTTCGAATTGGACGAAAGATTTTTTACAAGAGTTGGTCTAGAATCGGGTCGCTCTGACCACCGCTTCTCAAGTTTCCTTTCCGATATATTTCGGTTTATATATTTTTTCACACACTAGAGGGTCATAAAAGTCATCACGAATTATTATCAAAGAGAACACGACCTTCGAATTGTACGAAAGATTTTTTACAAGAGTTGGTCTAGAATCGGGTCGCTCTGACCACCGCTCCTCAAGTTTCATTTCCGATATATTTCGGTTTATATATTTTTTCACATACTAGAGGGTCATAAAAGTCATCACGAATTATTATCAAAGAGAACACGAACTTCGAATTGGAAGAAACATTTTTTACAAAAGTTGGTCTAGAATGGGGTCGCTCTGACCACCACTTCTCAAGTTTCCTTTCCGATATATTTCGGTTCATATATTTTTTCACACACTAGAGGGTCATAAAAGTCATCACGAATTATTATCAAAGAGAACACGACCTTCGAATTGGACGAAAGATTTTTTACAAAAGTTGGTCTAGAATAGGGTCGCTCTGACCACCGCTTCTCAACTTTCCTTTCCGATATATTTCGGTTTATATATTTTTTCACACACTAGAGGGTCATAAAAGTCATCACGAATTATTATCAAAGAGAAGACGACCTTCGAATTGGACGAAAGATTTTTTACAAGAGTTGGTCTAGAATCGGGTCGCTCTGACCACCGCTTCTCAAGTTTCCTTTCCGATATATTTCGGTTTATATATTTTTTCACACACTAGAGGGTCATAAAAGTCATCACGAATTATTATCAAAGAGAACACGACCTTCGAATTGTACGAAAGATTTTTTACAAGAGTTGGTCTAGAATCGGGTCGCTCTGACCACGGCTCCTCAAGTTTCCTTTCCGATATATTTCGGTTCATATTTTTTTTCACATACTAGAGGGTCATAAAAGTCATCACGAATTATTATCAAAGAGAACACGACCTTCGAATTGGACGAAAGATTTTTTACAAGAGTTGGTCTAGAATGGGGTCGCTCTGACCACCGCTTCTCAACTTTCCTTTCCGATATATTTCGGTTTATATATTTTTTCACATACTAGAGGGTCATAAAAGTCATCACGAATTATTATCAAAGAGAAGACGACCTTCGAATTGTACGAAAGATTTTTTACAAGAGTTGGTCTAGAATCGGGTCGCTCTGACCACCGCTCCTCAAGTTTCCTTTGCGATATATTTCGGTTTATATTATTTTTCACACACTAGAGGGTCGTAAAAGTCATCACGAATTAGTATCATAGAGAACACGACCTTCGAATTGGACGAAAGATTTTTTAGAAAAGTTGGTCTAGAATCGGGTCGCTCTGACCACCGCTCCTCAAGTTTCCTTTCCGATATATTTCGGTTTATATTTTTTTTCACACACTAGAGGGTCGTAAAAGTCATCACGAATTATTATCATAGAGAACACGACCTTCGAATTGGACGAAAGATTTTTTAGAAAAGTTGGTCTGGAATGGGGTCGCTCTGACCACCGCTTCTCAAGTTTCCTTTCCGATATATTTCGGTTTATATATTTTTTCACACACTAGAGGGTCATAAAAGTCATCACGAATTATTATCAAAGAGAACACGACCTTCGAATTGTACGAAAGATTTTTTACAAGAGTTGGTCTAGAATCGGGTCGCTCTGACCACCGCTCCTCAAGTTTCCTTTCCGATATATTTCGGTTTATATTTTTTTTCACATACTAGAGGGTCATAACAGTCATCACGAATTATTATCAAAGTGAACACGACCTTCTAATTGGACGAAAGATTTTTTACAAGAGTTGGTTTAGAATCGGGTCGCTCTGACCACCGCTCCTCAAGTTTCCTTTCCGATATATTTCGGTTTATATTTTTTTTCACACACAAGAGGGTCGTAAAAGTCATCACGATTTATTATCATAGAGAACACGACCTTCGAATTGGACGAAAGATTTTTTAGAAAAGTTGGTCTAGAATCGGGTCGCTCTGACCACCGCTCCTCAAGTTTCCTTTCCGATATATTTCGGTTTATATTTTTTTTCACACACTAGAGGGTCGTAAAAGTCATCACGAATTATTATCATAGAGAACACGACCTTCGAATTGGACGAAAGATTTTTTAGAAAAGTTGGTCTAGAATCGGGTCGCTCTGACTACCGCTCCTCAAGTTTCCTTTCCGATATATTTCGGTTTATATTTTTTTTCACACACTAGAGGGTCGTAAAAGTCATCACGAATTATTATCATAGAGAACACGACCTTCGAATTGGACGAAAGATTTTTTACAAAAGTTGGTCTAGAATCGGGTCGCTCTGACCACCGCTCCTCAAGTTTCCTTTCCGATATATTTCGGTTTATATTTTTTTTCACACACTAGAGGGTCATAAAAGTCATCACGATTTATTATCATAGAGAACACGACCTTCGAATTGGACGAAAGATTTTTTAGAAAAGTTGGTCTAGAATCGGGTCGCTCTGACCACCGCTCCTCAAGTTTCCTTTCCGATATATTTCGGTTTATATTTTTTTTCACACACTAGAGGGTCGTAAAAGTCATCACGAATTATTATCATAGAGAACACGACCTTCGAATTGGACGAAAGATTTTTTAGAAAAGTTGGTCTAGAATCGGGTCGCTCTGACTACCGCTCCTCAAGTTTCCTTTCCGATATATTTCGGTTTATATTTTTTTTCACACACTAGAGGGTCGTAAAAGTCATCACGAAT
The DNA here is from genome assembly GCA_958009045.1 of Oxytorus armatus. Taxonomy (NCBI): domain Eukaryota; kingdom Metazoa; phylum Arthropoda; class Insecta; order Hymenoptera; family Ichneumonidae; genus Oxytorus; species Oxytorus armatus. The sequence goes on from OY253752.1 coordinate 6,202,591, forward strand.
TATTATCATAGAGAACACGACCTTCGAATTGGACGAAAGATTTTTTACAAAAGTTGGTCTAGAATCGGGTCGCTCTGACCACCGCTCCTCAAGTTTCCTTTCCGATATATTTCGGTTTATATTTTTTTCACACACTAGAGGGTCATAAAAGTCATCACGAATTATTATTAAACAGAACACGACCTTCGAATTGGACGAAAGATTTTTTACAAGAGTTGGTCTAGAATGGGGTCGCTCTGACCACCGCTCCTCAAGTTTGCTTTCCGATATATTTCGGTTTATATTTTTTTTCACACAGTAGAGGGTCGTAAAAGTCATCACGAATTATTATAAAAAACAACACTACATTCGAATTTGCCGAAAGATTTTTTACCAGAGTTGGTCTAGAATAAGGTCACTCTGACCACCGCTCCTCAAGTTTCCTTTCCGATATATTTCGGTTTATATTTTTTTTCACATACTAGAGGGTCGTAAAAGTCATCACGAATTATTATCATAGAGAACACGACCTTCGAATTGGACGAAAGATTTTTTACAAAAGTTGGTCTAGAATGGGGTCGCTCTGACCACCGCTTCTCAAGTTTCCTTTCCGATATATTTCGGTTTATATATTTTTTCACACACTAGAGGGTCGTAAAAGTCATCACGAATGATTATCATAGAGAACACGACCTTCGAATTGTACGAAAGATTTTTTACAACAGTTGGTCTAGAATGGGGTCGCTCTGACCACCGCTGCTCAGGTTTCCTTTCCGATATATTTCGGTTTATATATTTTTTCACACACTAGAGGGTCATAAAAGTCATCACGAATTATTATCAAAGAGAAGACGACCTTCGAATTGGACGAAAGATTTTTTACAAGAGTTGGTCTAGAATCGGGTCGCTCTGACCACCGCTCCTCAAGTTTCCTTTCCGATATATTTCGGTTTATATATTTTTTCAGATACTAGAGGGTCATAAAAGTCATCACGAATTATTATTAAAGAGTACACGACCTTGGAATTGGACGAAAGATTTTTTACAAGAGTTGGTCTAGAATGGGGTCGCTCTGACCACCGCTCCTCAAGTTTCCTTTCCGATATATTTCGGTTCATATTTTTTTTCACATACTAGAGGGTCATAAAAGTCATCACGAATTATTATCAAAGAGAACACGACCTTCGAATTGGACGAAATATTTTTTACAAAAGTTGGTCTAGAATGGGGTCGCTCTGACTACCGCTTCTCAAGTTTCCTTTCCGATATATTTCGGTTTATATATTTTTTCACACACTAGAGGGTCATAAAAGTCATCACGAATTATTATCAAAGAGAAGACGACCTTCGAATTGGACGAAAGATTTTTTACAAGAGTTGGTCTAGAATGGGGTCGCTCTGACCACCGCTGCTCAGGTTTCCTTTCCGATATATTTCGGTTTATATTTTTTTTCACATACTAGAGGGTCATAAAAGTCATCACGAATTATTATCAAAGAGAACACGACCTTGTAATTGGACGAAAGACTTTTTACAAGAGTTGTTCTAGAATCGGGTCGCTCTGACCACCGCTCCTCAAGTTTCCTTTCCGATATATTTCGGTTTATATATTTTTTCTTATACTAGAGGGTCTTAAAAGTCATCACGAATTATTATCAAAGAGAACACGACCTTCGAATTGGACGAAAGATTTTTTACAAAAGTTGGTCTAGAATGGGGTCGGTCTGACCACCGCTTCTCAAGTTTCCTTTCCGATATATTTCGGTTTATATATTTTTTCACACACTAGAGGGTCATAAAAGTCATCAAGAATTATTATCAAAGAGAACACGCCCTTCGAATTGTACGAAAGATTTTTTACAAGAGTTGGTCTAGAATCGGGTCGCTCTGACCACCGCTCCTCAAGTTTCCTTTCCGATATATTACGGTTTATATTTTTTTTCACATACTAGAGGGTCATAAAAGTCATCACGAATTATTATCAAAGAGAACACGACCTTCTAATTGGACGAAAGATTTTTTACAAGAGTTGGTCTAGAATCGGGTCGCTCTGACCACCGCTCCTCAAGTTTCCTTTCCGATATATTTCGGTTTATATATTTTTTCACATACTAGAGGGTCTTAAAAGTCATCACGAATTATTATCAAAGAGAACACGACCTTCGAATTGGACGAAAGATTTTTTACAAAAGTTGGTCTAGAATGGGGTCGGTCTGACCACCGCTTCTCAAGTTTCCTTTCCGATATATTTCGGTTTATATATTTTTTCACACACTAGAGGGTCATAAAAGTCATCAAGAATTATTATCAAAGAGAACACGCCCTTCGAATTGTACGAAAGATTTTTTACAAGAGTTGGTCTAGAATCGGGTCGCTCTGACCACCGCTCCTCAAGTTTCCTTTCCGATATATTTCGGTTCATATATTTTTTCACACACTAGAGGGTCATAAAAGTCATCACGAATTATTATCAAAGAGAACACGACCTTCGAATTGGACGAAAGATTTTTTACAAGAGTTGGTCTAGAATGGGGTCGCTCTGACCACCGCTCCTCAAGTTTCCTTTTCGATATGTTTCGGTTCATATTTTTTTTCACATACTAGAGGGTCATAAAAGTCATCACGAATTATTATCAAAGAGAACACGACCTTCTAATTGGACGAAAGATTTTTTACAAGAGTTGGTCTAGAATCGGGTCGCTCTGACCACCGCTCCTCAAGTTTCCTTTCCGATATATTTCGGTTTATATTTTTCTTCACATACTAGAGAGTCGTAAAAGTCATCACGAATTATTATAAAAAACAACACGACATTCGGATTTGCCGAAAGATTTTTTACCAGAGTTGGTCTAGAATAAGGTCACTCTGACCACCGCTGCTCAGGTTTCCTTTCCGATATATTTCGGTTTATATATTTTTTCACACACTAGAGGGTCATAAAAGTCATCACGAATTATTATCAAAGAGAAGACGACCTTCGAATTGGACGAAAGATTTTTTACAAGAGTTGGTCTAGAATCGGGTCGATCTGACCACCGCTCCTCAAGTTTCCTTTCCGATATATTTCGGTTTATATTTTTTTTCAGATACTAGAGGGTCATAAAAGTCATCACGAATTATTATTAAAGAGTACACGACCTTGGAATTGGACGAAAGATTTTTTACAAGAGTTGGTCTAGAATGGGGTCGCTCTGACCACCGCTCCTCAAGTTTCCTTTCCGATATATTTCGGTTCATATTTTTTTTCACATACTAGAGGGTCATAAAAGTCATCACGTGTCGCACTCTCCAGCGACACGGTTGTCAAGATGTCTCACATTAAGCAAACAAGTCAATGGTTTATGAATGATCGAATATATTATTTTATTACAAATACAGAATACGTGCTTTCTCTTCGAGGTGTAGTTTTCGACTCCTTCTTCTTTTCTTTCTCTGCTTTTTTCAATGTTTGTTATTTTCCGAACTTCTTAGTTACGCTCGCTTATATTTCTTTTCTTTTATAATGCAACGACTACTCGAATAATTTACCACAATTTCGGCCGTCCTGATTAATCGACGTCCTCGACGATTTTTGCTCAAGTATTCGTGGTTACAATAAATGTTACATCGAAGTACTTAATCATTACATTACTGCGCAGAGTTTATTTGCAGTTCACACACTTTGGTACAATTTTAATTTTCGCTCGGTATTATTTTTAATCGGTCTATTGCTAATATTCCCTTGTAGAATCGTTGGCTTTGTTGTTCCCCCTCAATATCCTGAATCAAGTATCTATCGTTTCCTATGTTTTTAACGACCTCGTAGGGACCGCGGTACTTCTCTATTAATTTCCTGCTTTCGCCTGTTGCAGGTGACTCATATCGAACTAATACTAATTGTCCCGGCGCTAATTCCTTTGCGTTCTTTCGCTTTTTATTGAATTGTTCACAGAGTGCCCTTTTATTTTTATTCAATAAATCTGATACGTCTTCGCCCTCCAATTCCGTTCCTATTTGCTCATTTAATTCCTTAATTTCTCTTGTCAATAAACTATCATGTTTTCCAATTGATTTATAATTAAATATGAGTTCCGATGGTGTTCGCTTGGTTATTCGGTGTAGACTATTATTAATTGCCCATTGGACATCGTATATTTTCTCGTCCCAATCACTATTCTCTAAATCGCGAGTTATCGTCGGTAGACAATTGATAATTATACTATTGATTCTTTCAATCTGTCCATTCGCTCGCGGTGTTCCGGCGGCTATTTTCACGTGTACTATCTCATATTCGTTGCAAAATTCCTGAAATTTTTGAGAGATATACGCCGCACCTCGATCACTGATTATTCGTCTCGGTTTTCCGTAATGCGACATCAGTTTCCGGAGTACTTCAATTGTCTCGTCTGATCCTGTGGTCTTTACGGCTTCCATTATTACGTACTTACTATAAGCGCAAATGATTCCCAAAACATATTTATTATCGCCGTTTGTTTTAACGAATGGTCCTAAATGATCGACGTGTATTGTATCGAACGGGATACTTCCTTTGTCTATGGGATACAAATATCCGGACTTTTTACCAGTCTGCGGTTTGTAGTATAAACAACTGATACACCGATTCACGTACGAAGTGACATACTCGCGCATCCCCGGAAAATAATATGTTTCCTTTAATTTCTCCAGTGTTTTATCAATGCCTAGGTGTGCAAGGTTCTTATGAGTCATTGCCACTATTTCGCTTCGCAATTCGTTCGGCACGTACAAACGCCAACGCCCTTTTGTTATTTTGTATACCCTTGCGTTAGCCATGCTAAACTTCTTATGCGTCTCCGCATCGCCTGCTTCTAGTTTATCTCGAATCTGTAAAATTTCCGAACACGATCGTTGCATTGCCGCTATCCAATTTGTATTAATACCAATTCCCAACACCGGTAACCCTACAATCGGTGTTCCCTCCTCCGATTCGACCGGAAATCGACTTAAACCGTCAGCCACCGTGTTTCGTTCACCTTTTACATGTTCGATATGATAATTAAATTCGGATAACCTCACGAACCATCGTCCGATCCGAGGATTCAAGTCTCTCTTGCCTTCCAAGAGTTTTAAACTGTTGCAGTCTGTTTTTATTACGAATTCAACTCCAATGAGATATATTCGAAATTTTTCTAATGCACAAACAATTGCTAATGCCTCCAACTCGAAGGAATGATACTTCGCTTCATCTTTTGTCGTTTTCCTGCTGTAATAGCATATTGGATGTATCCGATTATCATCCTGTTCCTGAAATAAAACAGCTCCTAGTCCGTGTTGGCACGCATCGGTATGCACTTCAGTTTTCGCTTTGGGGTTGTAAATTGATAATATTGGTCTCGAAGTTAATCTTAACTTGATTTCGTCGAAAGCATTCTGTTGCTCTTTTTCCCAAACGAAAGTCGCACTCTTTGCCAATAAGTCCGTCAATGGTTTGATTATCGTCGCGAAATTTTTAACGAATCTGCGAAAGAAACTTGCTAACCCAACAAAACTTCGTATTGCTCGGACGTTCGTCGGAACCGGAAATGATTTTATGGCGATTATTTTTCTCGTCCCCGGTTCGACTCCGGATTGTGATATTTCGAATCCCAAATATTCGACTTTAGTCTTAAAGAAATGGCATTTTTTTAAGTTTACTGTCAATCCCGATGAAATTAGTAGTTGCAATATGATCTCTAATTTATCAATTCCCTCCTTAAACTCTTTACAAGCCGATATAATGTCATCCAAATACGTCATCGCCAAGTTTCCTTTTAAATTGCCAAAAATAATGTTAACCATTCGCTGAAAGACAGCTGGGACATTACATAATCCAAATGGCATGCGTTTGAATTGATAGTGTCCGTCTGGTGTGACAAACGCGGTCTTTTCTCTTGAATCTCTCGTCACAGGCACTTGATAGTATCCACTAAATAGATCTAAGCTCGTAAAATACCGATGACCCCTCAATCTATCGATTTGATCATCGATCAATGGCATCGGATATTTATCCTTTACGGTTATTTTGTTTAACGCCCTGTAATCTATGCACATTCTAATTTCGCCACTTTTCTTTCTGACTAATAAAATCGGACTTGCGTACGGGGACGAACTATCTTCGATAACATCGGCCCCCTTTAGATCACTAATCATATCTTTTACTTGTTCCTTTTCATGATACGATAGTCGGTACGGTCTGTAATAAATCGGTTTTTCGGAAGATAGTTTGATTTCCATTTCTGTTATATTGGTTTTTCCCATTTGGTGCACGTTTCTCGATACTACTTCTTTATATTTATTTAATAATGCGATTAACTTTGCGTGTTCTTCGTCATTTAAGTCTGAGTCGATTTCATTTTTATTTATTTCTTCGCGGTTTACTTCTCGCGTGTACTCTCTTTCCCCGCATACTTCACCGCGTGAAATCGTTTGCCCCTTTTTAATATTTATCTCTTTACTACTTAAATTCATGACCGGTATTATCGATTCTCCTTTTTCGTTAGTGTTAACGATACACCTCGGGATTATGTCTCCCCTTTCCCGAATACAACCTTCGACATACAAATCATTTTTGTGAATATCACCAACGACATTAACGTGTCCTAAATAATTCTTTGGAATTATAATTTCGTCGACGGATACAAGTTTTGTTTTATTTGACTTTGAAGTCTCGATTCCACACAACTCTTGTATATTATTCGAGATATTCAGGGCCCCATTGCTATTTAATATGTGTACGTTCGGTTTCTCGGTGTACGAATGTCCGACTAATAAAGGAACTATCTGCGAATCATTCGGTACAACATATATGTTACATTTTACTGATACTCCCTCTATTTCGAGATTCACAGTCATGATACCGATGGGGATAACCTCTCCGCCTCCGTAACCCGTAAGAGCTTTGAGTTTGTCTTCGAAATACGACAGTTCCAAATTGTCCGCATTTTCTTGTCGAATGATCGTTACACTACTACCTAAGTCTATGTAACATCGAATTTCTTTTTTATTAATAAGAGCAGTTTTAAAGAATTTCGCGTGAGAATTCCCTTCGATATGCAAGACCTTTTCTCCCTCGTTATTTTTTTCAATTCGTCCCCTTTGCTTTTCGCTTAATTTACAATTACGTGCGTAGTGTCCCGCCTCGCCACATTTAAAACATATAACCTCTTTATTTTCTTTTGATACTTGAGTATATGATGGCTTCTCCGGTTCTTCCTTTTGACAAAATTTCGCCGTATGTCCCGTACGTTGACACTTGAAGCATTGTATTTCCTTTTTCGTGTACGTTGGCTTCGTCGTCGTCGTCCTCACGTTGCTCCTAATGAAGTTGCTCCCGCTCTTCAGATCCGGTAGAAGATCGGTCGGCTCCGTATATCGCGACAAAGGTCCCAAATACGCTCGGTACTGATAATTATCTAGTCCATCGATGATCCACTCGATCGTTTCTTTTCTTCCCATGCGCGCTCTATTGCATTTGGCCAATTTTTCGTAAAAATATTCCGTAATATTTTGATTCGGTCGTCGTTTATAATTTTGCGCGTCGAGGATTTCTCTAACGCCCGTGTCTTCTGATGAAAACGTCTTTTTCAGTAGCTCCTTCCAGTCATCCCATGTTCGGTTTGCTCTCTCAAGGCTGTCTTTCCACTTCCGTGCGACCCCTTGTAATTTTGATAATGCGTAATGTCTCGTCGCTAAATCATCCCACCTGTACATATCCGCATACTCTTCGATCTTTTCAATCCATTGATTAATATCGGCCTCGTTACTGACAGGATCAAAGCTCGGTAAAATATTTGATAAATCCATGAAGCTTCGCCCGCGGCTTGATTGATTGTTTGACAAACTCATTCCATCGAACTCCAGAAAATTGGGATTAATTTCTGGAAACAGATTTCTCGGATTGACTGTCCCTGTTCCCATCGCAGTCTCACCTTCATTTCCTTCGTTAATCACATCCTCATTTCTCGTCGTTCTCGTTGCCTGAGGAGTACGTTGTAGCATATTCGGATTTTCTTCTGGTACGTTATTTTCGTTTCGTACGTTTGATTCACTTTTCTTTGGCGGTCGACCTCGTTTTCTCTTCACCTCACTCGTATTTGCTTTTTTTGAATCCACGATGTAGGATTTTTTATCTTTATGACGCACACACAATTCCACGCACTTGTTTATATCCAGATCGTGAAACTCCTTTCTTACGATCACCACGACGAATCCCGGATTCGTGTCTAAACTTCGGATTCGGATATACTTTCCGTTGATATCCCACTTCTGAAAATTGTCGCACTCTCCAGCGACACGGTTGTCAAGATGTCTCACATTAAGCAAACAAGTCAATGGTTTATGAATGATCGAATATATTATTTTATTACAAATACAGAATACGTGCTTTCTCTTCGAGGTGTAGTTTTCGACTCCTTCTTCTTTTCTTTCTCTGCTTTTTTCAATGTTTGTTATTTTCCGAACTTCTTAGTTACGCTCGCTTATATTTCTTTTCTTTTATAATGCAACGACTACTCGAATAATTTACCACACACGAATTATTATCAAAGAGAACACGACCTTCGAATTGGACGAAATATTTTTTACAAAAGTTGGTCTAGAATGGGGTCGCTCTGACTACCGCTTCTCAAGTTTCCTTTCCGATATATTTCGGTTTATATATTTTTTCACACACTAGAGGGTCATAAAAGTCATCACGAATTATTATCAAAGAGAAGACGACCTTCGAATTGGACGAAAGATTTAATACAAGAGTTGGTCTAGAATGGGGTCGCTCTGACCACCGCTCCTCAAGTTTCCTTTCCGATATATTTCGGTTTATATTTTTTTTCACATATTAGAGGGTCATAAAAGTCATCACGAATTATTATCAAAGAGAAGACGACCTTCGAATTGGACGAAAGATTTTTTACAAGAGTTGGTCTAGAATCGGGTCGCTCTGACCACCGCTCCTCAAGTTTCCTTTCCGATATATTTCGGTTTATATTTTTTTTCACTTACTAGAGGGTCATAAAAGTCATCACGAATTATTATCAAAGAGAACACGACCTTGTAATTGGACGAAAGACTTTTTACAAGAGTTGGTCTAGAATCGGGTCGCTCTGACCACCGCTCCTCAAGTTTCCTTTCCGATATATTTCGGTTTATATATTTTTTCTTATACTAGAGGGTCTTAAAAGTCGTCACGAATTATTATCAAAGAGAACACGACCTTCGAATTGGACGAAAGATTTTTTACAAAAGTTGGTCTAGAATGGGGTCGGTCTGACCACCGCTTCTCAAGTTTCCTTTCCGATATATTTCGGTTTATATATTTTTTCACACACTAGAGGGTCATAAAAGTCATCAAGAATTATTATCAAAGAGAACACGCCCTTCGAATTGTACGAAAGATTTTTTACAAGAGTTGGTCTAGAATCGGGTCGCTCTGACCACCGCTCCTCAAGTTTCCTTTCCGATATATTTCGGTTTATATTTTTTTTCACATACTAGAGGGTCATAAAAGTCATCACGAATTATTATCAAAGAGAACACGACCTTCTAATTCGACGAAAGATTTTTTACAAAGTTGGTCTAGAATCGGGTCGCTCTGACCACCGCTCCTCAAGTTTCCTTTCCGATATATTACGGTTTATATTTTTTTTCACATACTAGAGGGTCATAAAAGTCATCACAAATTATTATCAAAGAGAACACGACCTTCTAATTGGACGAAAGATTTTTTACAAGAGTTGGTCTAGAATCGGGTCGCTCTGACCACCGCTCCTCAAGTTTCCTTTCCGATATATTTCGGTTTATATATTTTTTCACATACTAGAGGGTCTTAAAAGTCATCACGAATTATTATCAAAGAGAACACGACCTTCGAATTGGACGAAAGATTTTTTACAAAAGTTGGTCTAGAATGGGGTCGGTCTGACCACCGCTTCTCAAGTTTCCTTTCCGATATATTTCGGTTTATATATTTTTTCACACACTAGAGGGTCATAAAAGTCATCAAGAATTATTATCAAAGAGAACACGACCTTCTAATTGGACGAAAGATTTTTTACAAGAGTTGGTCTAGAATCGGGTCGCTCTGACCACCGCTCCTCAAGTTTCCTTTCCGATATATTTCGGTTTATATATTTTTTCACATACTAGAGGGTCTTAAAAGTCATCACGAATTATTATCAAAGAGAACACGACCTTCGAATTGGACGAAAGATTTTTTACAAAAGTTGGTCTAGAATGGGGTCGGTCTGACCACCGCTTCTCAAGTTTCCTTTCCGATATATTTCGGTTTATATATTTTTTCACACACTAGAGGGTCATAAAAGTCATCAAGAATTATTATCAAAGAGAACACGCCCTTCGAATTGTACGAAAGATTTTTTACAAGAGTTGGTCTAGAATCGGGTCGCTCTGACCACCGCTCCTCAAGTTTCCTTTCCGATATATTTCGGTTCATATATTTTTTCACACACTAGAGGGTCATAAAAGTCATCACGAATTATTATCAAAGAGAACACGACCTTCGAATTGGACGAAAGATTTTTTACAAGAGTTGGTCTAGAATGGGGTCGCTCTGACCACCGCTCCTCAAGTTTCCTTTTCGATATGTTTCGGTTCATATTTTTTTTCACATACTAGAGGGTCATAAAAGTCATCACGAATTATTATCAAAGAGAACACGACCTTCTAATTGGACGAAAGATTTTTTACAAGAGTTGGTCTAGAATCGGGTCGCTCTGACCACCGCTCCTCAAGTTTCCTTTCCGATATATTTCGGTTTATATTTTTCTTCACATACTAGAGAGTCGTAAAAGTCATCACGAATTATTATAAAAAACAACACGACATTCGGATTTGCCGAAAGATTTTTTACCAGAGTTGGTCTAGAATAAGGTCACTCTGACCACCGCTGCTCAGGTTTCCTTTCCGATATATTTCGGTTTATATATTTTTTCACACACTAGAGGGTCATAAAAGTCATCACGAATTATTATCAAAGAGAAGACGACCTTCGAATTGGACGAAAGATTTTTTACAAGAGTTGGTCTAGAATCGGGTCGCTCTGACCACCGCTCCTCAAGTTTCCTTTCCGATATATTTCGGTTTATATTTTTTTTCAGATACTAGAGGGTCATAAAAGTCATCACGAATTATTATTAAAGAGTACACGACCTTGGAATTGGACGAAAGATTTTTTACAAGAGTTGGTCTAGAATGGGGTCGCTCTGACCACCGCTCCTCAAGTTTCCTTTCCGATATATTTCGGTTCATATTTTTTTTCACATACTAGAGGGTCATAAAAGTCATCACGAATTATTATCAAAGAGAACACGACCTTCGAATTGGACGAAATATTTTTTACAAAAGTTGGTCTAGAATGGGGTCGCTCTGACTACCGCTTCTCAAGTTTCCTTTCCGATATATTTCGGTTTATATATTTTTTCACACACTAGAGGGTCATAAAAGTCATCACGAATTATTATCAAAGAGAAGACGACCTTCGAATTGGACGAAAGATTTTTTACAAGAGTTGGTCTAGAATGGGGTCGCTCTGACCACCGCTCCTCAAGTTTCCTTTCCGATATATTTCGGTTTATATTTTTTTTCACATATTAGAGGGTCATAAAAGTCATCACGAATTATTATCAAAGAGAAGACGACCTTCGAATTGGACGAAAGATTTTTTACAAGAGTTGGTCTAGAATCGGGTCGCTCTGACCACCGCTCCTCAAGTTTCCTTTCCGATATATTTCGGTTTATATTTTTTTTCACTTACTAGAGGGTCATAAAAGTCATCACGAATTATTATCAAAGAGAACACGACCTTGTAATTGGACGAAAGACTTTTTACAAGAGTTGGTCTAGAATCGGGTCGCTCTGACCACCGCTCCTCAAGTTTCCTTTCCGATATATTTCGGTTTATATATTTTTTCTTATACTAGAGGGTCTTAAAAGTCGTCACGAATTATTATCAAAGAGAACACGACCTTCGAATTGGACGAAAGATTTTTTACAAAAGTTGGTCTAGAATGGGGTCGGTCTGACCACCGCTTCTCAAGTTTCCTTTCCGATATATTTCGGTTTATATATTTTTTCACACACTAGAGGGTCATAAAAGTCATCAAGAATTATTATCAAAGAGAACACGCCCTTCGAATTGTACGAAAGATTTTTTACAAGAGTTGGTCTAGAATCGGGTCGCTCTGACCACCGCTCCTCAAGTTTCCTTTCCGATATATTTCGGTTCATATATTTTTTCACACACTAGAGGGTCATAAAAGTCATCACGAATTATTATCAAAGAGAACACGACCTTCGAATTGGACGAAAGATTTTTTACAAGAGTTGGTCTAGAATGGGGTCGCTCTGACCACCGCTCCTCAAGTTTCCTTTTCGATATGTTTCGGTTCATATTTTTTTTCACATACTAGAGGGTCATAAAAGTCATCACGAATTATTATCAAAGAGAACACGACCTTCTAATTGGACGAAAGATTTTTTACAAGAGTTGGTCTAGAATCGGGTCGCTCTGACCACCGCTCCTCAAGTTTCCTTTCCGATATATTTCGGTTTATATTTTTCTTCACATACTAGAGAGTCGTAAAAGTCATCACGAATTATTATAAAAAACAACACGACATTCGGATTTGCCGAAAGATTTTTTACCAGAGTTGGTCTAGAATAAGGTCACTCTGACCACCGCTGCTCAGGTTTCCTTTCCGATATATTTCGGTTTATATATTTTTTCACACACTAGAGGGTCATAAAAGTCATCACGAATTATTATCAAAGAGAAGACGACCTTCGAATTGGACGAAAGATTTTTTACAAGAGTTGGTCTAGAATCGGGTCGCTCTGACCACCGCTCCTCAAGTTTCCTTTCCGATATATTTCGGTTTATATTTTTTTTCAGATACTAGAGGGTCATAAAAGTCATCACGAATTATTATTAAAGAGTACACGACCTTGGAATTGGACGAAAGATTTTTTACAAGAGTTGGTCTAGAATGGGGTCGCTCTGACCACCGCTCCTCAAGTTTCCTTTCCGATATATTTCGGTTCATATTTTTTTTCACATACTAGAGGGTCATAAAAGTCATCACGAATTATTATCAAAGAGAACACGACCTTCGAATTGGACGAAATATTTTTTACAAAAGTTGGTCTAGAATGGGGTCGCTCTGACTACCGCTTCTCAAGTTTCCTTTCCGATATATTTCGGTTTATATATTTTTTCACACACTAGAGGGTCATAAAAGTCATCACGAATTATTATCAAAGAGAAGACGACCTTCGAATTGGACGAAAGATTTTTTACAAGAGTTGGTCTAGAATGGGGTCGCTCTGACCACCGCTCCTCAAGTTTCCTTTCCGATATATTTCGGTTTATATTTTTTTTCACATATTAGAGGGTCATAAAAGTCATCACGAATTATTATCAAAGAGAAGACGACCTTCGAATTGGACGAAAGATTTTTTACAAGAGTTGGTCTAGAATCGGGTCGCTCTGACCACCGCTCCTCAAGTTTCCTTTCCGATATATTTCGGTTTATATTTTTTTTCACTTACTAGAGGGTCATAAAAGTCATCACGAATTATTATCAAAGAGAACACGACCTTGTAATTGGACGAAAGACTTTTTACAAGAGTTGGTCTAGAATCGGGTCGCTCTGACCACCGCTCCTCAAGTTTCCTTTCCGATATATTTCGGTTTATATATTTTTTCTTATACTAGAGGGTCTTAAAAGTCGTCACGAATTATTATCAAAGAGAACACGACCTTCGAATTGGACGAAAGATTTTTTACAAAAGTTGGTCTAGAATGGGGTCGGTCTGACCACCGCTTCTCAAGTTTCCTTTCCGATATATTTCGGTTTATATATTTTTTCACACACTAGAGGGTCATAAAAGTCATCAAGAATTATTATCAAAGAGAACACGCCCTTCGAATTGTACGAAAGATTTTTTACAAGAGTTGGTCTAGAATCGGGTCGCTCTGACCACCGCTCCTCAAGTTTCCTTTCCGATATATTTCGGTTTATATTTTTTTTCACATACTAGAGGGTCATAAAAGTCATCACGAATTATTATCAAAGAGAACACGACCTTCTAATTCGACGAAAGATTTTTTACAAAGTTGGTCTAGAATCGGGTCGCTCTGACCACCGCTCCTCAAGTTTCCTTTCCGATATATTACGGTTTATATTTTTTTTCACATACTAGAGGGTCATAAAAGTCATCACGAATTATTATCAAAGAGAACACGACCTTCTAATTGGACGAAAGATTTTTTACAAGAGTTGGTCTAGAATCGGGTCGCTCTGACCACCGCTCCTCAAGTTTCCTTTCCGATATATTTCGGTTTATATATTTTTTCACATACTAGAGGGTCTTAAAAGTCATCACGAATTATTATCAAAGAGAACACGACCTTCGAATTGGACGAAAGATTTTTTACAAAAGTTGGTCTAGAATGGGGTCGGTCTGACCACCGCTTCTCAAGTTTCCTTTCCGATATATTTCGGTTTATATATTTTTTCACACACTAGAGGGTCATAAAAGTCATCAAGAATTATTATCAAAGAGAACACGCCCTTCGAATTGTACGAAAGATTTTTTACAAGAGTTGGTCTAGAATCGGGTCGCTCTGACCACCGCTCCTCAAGTTTCCTTTCCGATATATTTCGGTTCATATATTTTTTCACACACTAGAGGGTCATAAAAGTCATCACGAATTATTATCAAAGAGAACACGACCTTCGAATTGGACGAAAAATTTTTTACAAGAGTTGGTCTAGAATGGAGTCGCTCTGACCACCGCTCCTCAAGTTTCCTTTTCGATATGTTTCGGTTCATATTTTTTTTCACATACTAGAGGGTCATAAAAGTCATCACGAATTATTATCAAAGAGAACACGACCTTCTAATTGGACGAAAGATTTTTTACAAGAGTTGGTCTAGAAACGGGTCGCTCTGACCACCGCTCCTCAAGTTTCCTTTCCGATATATTTCGGTTTATATTTTTTTTCACATACTAGAGAGTCGTAAAAGTCATCACGAATTATTATAAAAAACAACACGACATTCGGATTTGCCGAAAGATTTTTTACCAGAGTTGGTCTAGAATAAGGTCACTCTGACCACCGCTCCTCAAGTTTCCTTTCCGATATATTACGGTTTATATTTTTTTTCACATACTAGAGGGTCATAAAAGTCATCACGAATTATTATCAAAGAGAACACGACCTTCTAATTGGACGAAAGATTTTTTACAAGAGTTGGTCTAGAATCGGGTCGCTCTGACCACCGCTCCTCAAGTTTCCTTTCCGATATATTTCGGTTTATATATTTTTTCACATACTAGAGGGTCTTAAAAGTCATCACGAATTATTATCAAAGAGAACACGACCTTCGAATTGGACGAAAGATTTTTTACAAAAGTTGGTCTAGAATGGGGTCGGTCTGACCACCGCTTCTCAAGTTTCCTTTCCGATATATTTCGGTTTATATATTTTTTCACACACTAGAGGGTCATAAAAGTCATCAAGAATTATTATCAAAGAGAACACGACCTTCTAATTGGACGAAAGATTTTTTACAAGAGTTGGTCTAGAATCGGGTCGCTCTGACCACCGCTCCTCAAGTTTCCTTTCCGATATATTTCGGTTTATATATTTTTTCACATACTAGAGGGTCTTAAAAGTCATCACGAATTATTATCAAAGAGAACACGACCTTCGAATTGGACGAAAGATTTTTTACAAAAGTTGGTCTAGAATGGGGTCGGTCTGACCACCGCTTCTCAAGTTTCCTTTCCGATATATTTCGGTTTATATATTTTTTCACACACTAGAGGGTCATAAAAGTCATCAAGAATTATTATCAAAGAGAACACGCCCTTCGAATTGTACGAAAGATTTTTTACAAGAGTTGGTCTAGAATCGGGTCGCTCTGACCACCGCTCCTCAAGTTTCCTTTCCGATATATTTCGGTTCATATATTTTTTCACACACTAGAGGGTCATAAAAGTCATCACGAATTATTATCAAAGAGAACACGACCTTCGAATTGGACGAAAGATTTTTTACAAGAGTTGGTCTAGAATGGGGTCGCTCTGACCACCGCTCCTCAAGTTTCCTTTTCGATATGTTTCGGTTCATATTTTTTTTCACATACTAGAGGGTCATAAAAGTCATCACGAATTATTATCAAAGAGAACACGACCTTCTAATTGGACGAAAGATTTTTTACAAGAGTTGGTCTAGAATCGGGTCGCTCTGACCACCGCTCCTCAAGTTTCCTTTCCGATATATTTCGGTTTATATTTTTCTTCACATACTAGAGAGTCGTAAAAGTCATCACGAATTATTATAAAAAACAACACGACATTCGGATTTGCCGAAAGATTTTTTACCAGAGTTGGTCTAGAATAAGGTCACTCTGACCACCGCTGCTCAGGTTTCCTTTCCGATATATTTCGGTTTATATATTTTTTCACACACTAGAGGGTCATAAAAGTCATCACGAATTATTATCAAAGAGAAGACGACCTTCGAATTGGACGAAAGATTTTTTACAAGAGTTGGTCTAGAATCGGGTCGCTCTGACCACCGCTCCTCAAGTTTCCTTTCCGATATATTTCGGTTTATATTTTTTTTCAGATACTAGAGGGTCATAAAAGTCATCACGAATTATTATTAAAGAGTACACGACCTTGGAATTGGACGAAAGATTTTTTACAAGAGTTGGTCTAGAATGGGGTCGCTCTGACCACCGCTCCTCAAGTTTCCTTTCCGATATATTTCGGTTCATATTTTTTTTCACATACTAGAGGGTCATAAAAGTCATCACGAATTATTATCAAAGAGAACACGACCTTCGAATTGGACGAAATATTTTTTACAAAAGTTGGTCTAGAATGGGGTCGCTCTGACTACCGCTTCTCAAGTTTCCTTTCCGATATATTTCGGTTTATATATTTTTTCACACACTAGAGGGTCATAAAAGTCATCACGAATTATTATCAAAGAGAAGACGACCTTCGAATTGGACGAAAGATTTTTTACAAGAGTTGGTCTAGAATGGGGTCGCTCTGACCACCGCTCCTCAAGTTTCCTTTCCGATATATTTCGGTTTATATTTTTTTTCACATATTAGAGGGTCATAAAAGTCATCACGAATTATTATCAAAGAGAAGACGACCTTCGAATTGGACGAAAGATTTTTTACAAGAGTTGGTCTAGAATCGGGTCGCTCTGACCACCGCTCCTCAAGTTTCCTTTCCGATATATTTCGGTTTATATTTTTTTTCACTTACTAGAGGGTCATAAAAGTCATCACGAATTATTATCAAAGAGAACACGACCTTGTAATTGGACGAAAGACTTTTTACAAGAGTTGGTCTAGAATCGGGTCGCTCTGACCACCGCTCCTCAAGTTTCCTTTCCGATATATTTCGGTTTATATATTTTTTCTTATACTAGAGGGTCTTAAAAGTCGTCACGAATTATTATCAAAGAGAACACGACCTTCGAATTGGACGAAAGATTTTTTACAAAAGTTGGTCTAGAATGGGGTCGGTCTGACCACCGCTTCTCAAGTTTCCTTTCCGATATATTTCGGTTTATATATTTTTTCACACACTAGAGGGTCATAAAAGTCATCAAGAATTATTATCAAAGAGAACACGCCCTTCGAATTGTACGAAAGATTTTTTACAAGAGTTGGTCTAGAATCGGGTCGCTCTGACCACCGCTCCTCAAGTTTCCTTTCCGATATATTTCGGTTTATATTTTTTTTCACATACTAGAGGGTCATAAAAGTCATCACGAATTATTATCAAAGAGAACACGACCTTCTAATTCGACGAAAGATTTTTTACAAAGTTGGTCTAGAATCGGGTCGCTCTGACCACCGCTCCTCAAGTTTCCTTTCCGATATATTACGGTTTATATTTTTTTTCACATACTAGAGGGTCATAAAAGTCATCACGAATTATTATCAAAGAGAACACGACCTTCTAATTGGACGAAAGATTTTTTACAAGAGTTGGTCTAGAATCGGGTCGCTCTGACCACCGCTCCTCAAGTTTCCTTTCCGATATATTTCGGTTTATATATTTTTTCACATACTAGAGGGTCTTAAAAGTCATCACGAATTATTATCAAAGAGAACACGACCTTCGAATTGGACGAAAGATTTTTTACAAAAGTTGGTCTAGAATGGGGTCGGTCTGACCACCGCTTCTCAAGTTTCCTTTCCGATATATTTCGGTTTATATATTTTTTCACACACTAGAGGGTCATAAAAGTCATCAAGAATTATTATCAAAGAGAACACGCCCTTCGAATTGTACGAAAGATTTTTTACAAGAGTTGGTCTAGAATCGGGTCGCTCTGACCACCGCTCCTCAAGTTTCCTTTCCGATATATTTCGGTTCATATATTTTTTCACACACTAGAGGGTCATAAAAGTCATCACGAATTATTATCAAAGAGAACACGACCTTCGAATTGGACGAAAAATTTTTTACAAGAGTTGGTCTAGAATGGAGTCGCTCTGACCACCGCTCCTCAAGTTTCCTTTTCGATATGTTTCGGTTCATATTTTTTTTCACATACTAGAGGGTCATAAAAGTCATCACGAATTATTATCAAAGAGAACACGACCTTCTAATTGGACGAAAGATTTTTTACAAGAGTTGGTCTAGAAACGGGTCGCTCTGACCACCGCTCCTCAAGTTTCCTTTCCGATATATTTCGGTTTATATTTTTTTTCACATACTAGAGAGTCGTAAAAGTCATCACGAATTATTATAAAAAACAACACGACATTCGGATTTGCCGAAAGATTTTTTACCAGAGTTGGTCTAGAATAAGGTCACTCTGACCACCGCTCCTCAAGTTTCCTTTCCGATATATTACGGTTTATATTTTTTTTCACATACTAGAGGGTCATAAAAGTCATCACGAATTATTATCAAAGAGAACACGACCTTCTAATTGGACGAAAGATTTTTTACAAGAGTTGGTCTAGAATCGGGTCGCTCTGACCACCGCTCCTCAAGTTTCCTTTCCGATATATTACGGTTTATATTTTTTTTCACATACTAGAGGGTCATAAAAGTCATCACGAATTATTATCAAAGAGAACACGACCTTCTAATTGGACGAAAGATTTTTTACAAGAGTTGGTCTAGAATCGGGTCGCTCTGACCACCGCTCCTCAAGTTTCCTTTCCGATATATTTCGGTTTATATATTTTTTCACATACTAGAGGGTCATAAAAGTCATCACGAATTATTATCAAAGAGAACACGACCTTCGAATTGGACGAAACATTTTTTACAAAAGTTGGTCTAGAATGGGGTCGCTCTGACCACCACTTCTCAAGTTTCCTTTCCGATATATTTCGGTTCATATATTTTTTCACACACTAGAGGGTCATAAAAATCATCACGAATTATTATCAAAGAGAACACGACCTTCGAATTGGACGAAAGATTTTTTACAAGAGTTGGTCTAGAATGGGGTCGCTCTGACCACCGCTCCTCAAGTTTCCTTTCCGATATATTTCGGTTCATATTTTTTTTCACATACTAGAGGGTCATAAAAGTCATCACGAATTATTATCAAAGAGAACACGACCTTCGAATTGGACGAAAGATTTTTTACAAAAGTTGGTCTAGAATAGGGTCGCTCTGACCACCGCTTCTCAACTTTCCTTTCCGATATATTTCGGTTTATATATTTTTTCACACACTAGAGGGTCATAAAAGTCATCACGAATTATTATCAAAGAGAAGACGACCTTCGAATTGTACGAAAGATTTTTTACAAGAGTTGGTCTAGAATCGGGTCGCTCTGACCACCGCTCCTCAAGTTTCCTTTGCGATATATTTCGGTTTATATTATTTTTCACACACTAGAGGGTCGTAAAAGTCATCACGAATTATTATCATAGAGAACACGACCTTCGAATTGGACGAAAGATTTTTTAGAAAAGTTGGTCTAGAATCGGGTCGCTCTGACCACCGCTCCTCAAGTTTCCTTTCCGATATATTTCGGTTTATATTTTTTTTCACACACTAGAGGGTCGTAAAAGTCATCATGAATTATTATCATAGAGAACACGACCTTCGAATTGGACGAAAGATTTTTTAGAAAAGTTGGTCTGGAATGGGGTCGCTCTGACCACCGCTTCTCAAGTTTCCTTTCCGATATATTTCGGTTTATATATTTTTTCACACACTAGAGGGTCATAAAAGTCATCACGAATTATTATCAAAGAGAACACGACCTTCGAATTGTACGAAAGATTTTTTACAAGAGTTGGTCTAGAATCGGGTCGCTCTGACCACCGCTCCTCAAGTTTCCTTTCCGATATATTTCGGTTTATATTTTTTTTCACATACTAGAGGGTCATAAAAGTCATCACGAATTATTATCAAAGTGAACACGACCTTCTAATTGGACGAAAGATTTTTTACAAGAGTTGGTTTAGAATCGGGTCGCTCTGACCACCGCTCCTCAAGTTTCCTTTCCGATATATTTCGGTTTATATTTTTTTTCACACACTAGAGGGTCGTAAAAGTCATCACGATTTATTATCATAGAGAACACGACCTTCGAATTGGACGAAAGATTTTTTAGAAAAGTTGGTCTAGAATCGGGTCGATCTGACCACCGCTCCTCAAGTTTCCTTTCCGATATATTTCGGTTTATATTTTTTTTCACACACTAGAGGGTCGTAAAAGTCATCACGATTTATTATCATAGAGAACACGACCTTCGAATTGGACGAAAGATTTTTTACAAGAGTTGGTTTAGAATCGGGTCGCTCTGACCACCGCTCCTCAAGTTTCCTTTCCGATATATTTCGGTTTATATTTTTTTTCACACACTAGAGGGTCGTAAAAGTCATCACGATTTATTATCAT
This sequence comes from Oxytorus armatus, assembly GCA_958009045.1. NCBI lineage: Eukaryota > Metazoa > Arthropoda > Insecta > Hymenoptera > Ichneumonidae > Oxytorus > Oxytorus armatus. Next base: position 6,223,496 of record OY253752.1, read on the forward strand.
AGAGAACACGACCTTCGAATTGGACGAAAGATTTTTTAGAAAAGTTGGTCTAGAATCGGGTCGATCTGACCACCGCTCCTCAAGTTTCCTTTCCGATATATTTCGGTTTATATTTTTTTTCACACACTAGAGGGTCGTAAAAGTCATCACGAATTATTATCATAGAGAACACGACCTTCGAATTGGACGAAAGATTTTTTAGAAAAGTTGGTCTAGAATCGGGTCGCTCTGACCACCGCTCCTCAAGTTTCCTTTCCGATATATTTCGGTTCATATTTTTTTTCACATACTAGAGGGTCATAAAAGTCATCACGAATTATTATCAAAGAGAACACGACCTTCGAATTGGACGAAAGATTTTTTACAAAAGTTGGTCTAGAATGGGGTCTTTCTGACTACCGCTTCTCAAGTTTCCTTTCCGATATATTTCGGTTTATATATTTTTTCACACACTAGAGGGTCATAAAAGTCATCAAGAATTATTATCAAAGAGAACACGCCCTTCGAATTGTACGAAAGATTTTTTACAAGAGTTGGTCTAGAATCGGGTCGCTCTGACCACCGCTCCTCAAGTTTCCTTTCCGATATATTTCGGTTTATATTTTTTTTCACATACTAGAGGGTCATAAAAGTCATCACGAATTATTATCAAAGAGAACACGACCTTCTAATTCGACGAAAGATTTTTTACAAAGTTGGTCTAGAATCGGGTCGCTCTGACCACCGCTCCTCAAGTTTCCTTTCCGATATATTACGGTTTATATTTTTTTTCACATACTAGAGGGTCATAAAAGTCATCACGAATTATTATCAAAGAGAACACGACCTTCTAATTGGACGAAAGATTTTTTACAAGAGTTGGTCTAGAATGGGGTCGGTCTGACCACCGCTTCTCAAGTTTCCTTTCCGATATATTTCGGTTTATATATTTTTTCACACACTAGAGGGTCATAAAAGTCATCAAGAATTATTATCAAAGAGAACACGCCCTTCGAATTGTACGAAAGATTTTTTACAAGAGTTGGTTTAGAATCGGGTCGCTCTGACCACCGCTCCTCAAGTTTCCTTTCCGATATATTTCGGTTTATATTTTTTTTCACACACTAGAGGGTCGTAAAAGTCATCACGATTTATTATCATAGAGAACACGACCTTCGAATTGGACGAAAGATTTTTTAGAAAAGTTGGTCTAGAATCGGGTCGATCTGACCACCGCTCCTCAAGTTTCCTTTCCGATATATTTCGGTTTATATTTTTTTTCACACACTAGAGGGTCGTAAAAGTCATCACGAATTATTATCATAGAGAACACGACCTTCGAATTGGACGAAAGATTTTTTAGAAAAGTTGGTCTAGAATCGGGTCGCTCTGACCACCGCTCCTCAAGTTTCCTTTCCGATATATTTCGGTTCATATTTTTTTTCACATACTAGAGGGTCATAAAAGTCATCACGAATTATTATCAAAGAGAACACGACCTTCGAATTGGACGAAAGATTTTTTACAAAAGTTGGTCTAGAATGGGGTCTTTCTGACTACCGCTTCTCAAGTTTCCTTTCCGATATATTTCGGTTTATATATTTTTTCACACACTAGAGGGTCATAAAAGTCATCAAGAATTATTATCAAAGAGAACACGCCCTTCGAATTGTACGAAAGATTTTTTACAAGAGTTGGTCTAGAATCGGGTCGCTCTGACCACCGCTCCTCAAGTTTCCTTTCCGATATATTTCGGTTTATATTTTTTTTCACATACTAGAGGGTCATAAAAGTCATCACGAATTATTATCAAAGAGAACACGACCTTCTAATTCGACGAAAGATTTTTTACAAAGTTGGTCTAGAATCGGGTCGCTCTGACCACCGCTCCTCAAGTTTCCTTTCCGATATATTACGGTTTATATTTTTTTTCACATACTAGAGGGTCATAAAAGTCATCACGAATTATTATCAAAGAGAACACGACCTTCTAATTGGACGAAAGATTTTTTACAAGAGTTGGTCTAGAATGGGGTCGGTCTGACCACCGCTTCTCAAGTTTCCTTTCCGATATATTTCGGTTTATATATTTTTTCACACACTAGAGGGTCATAAAAGTCATCAAGAATTATTATCAAAGAGAACACGCCCTTCGAATTGTACGAAAGATTTTTTACAAGAGTTGGTCTAGAATCGGGTCGCTCTGACCACCGCTCCTCAAGTTTCCTTTCCGATATATTTCGGTTTATATTTTTTTTCACATACTAGAGGGTCATAAAAGTCATCACGAATTATTATCAAAGAGAACACGACCTTCTAATTCGACGAAAGATTTTTTACAAAGTTGGTCTAGAATCGGGTCGCTCTGACCACCGCTCCTCAAGTTTCCTTTCCGATATATTTCGGTTTATATTTTTTTTCACACACTAGAGGGTCGTAAAAGTCATCACGAATTATTATCATAGAGAACACGACCTTCGAATTGGACGAAAGATTTTTTAGAAAAGTTGGTCTGGAATGGGGTCGCTCTGACCACCGCTTCTCAAGTTTCCTTTCCGATATATTTCGGTTTATATATTTTTTCACACACTAGAGGGTCATAAAAGTCATCACGAATTATTATCAAAGAGAAGACGACCTTCGAATTGGACGAAAGATTTTTTACAAGAGTTGGTCTAGAATGGGGTCGCTCTGACCACCGCTCCTCAAGTTTCCTTTCCGATATATTTCGGTTTATATTTTTTTTCACACACTAGAGGGTCGTAAAAGTCATCACGATTTATTATCATAGAGAACACGACCTTCGAATTGGACGAAAGATTTTTTAGAAAAGTTGGTCTAGAATCGGGTCGATCTGACCACCGCTCCTCAAGTTTCCTTTCCGATATATTTCGGTTTATATTTTTTTTCACACACTAGAGGGTCGTAAAAGTCATCACGAATTATTATCATAGAGAACACGACCTTCGAATTGGACGAAAGATTTTTTAGAAAAGTTGGTCTAGAATCGGGTCGCTCTGACCACCGCTCCTCAAGTTTCCTTTCCGATATATTTCGGTTCATATTTTTTTTCACATACTAGAGGGTCATAAAAGTCATCACGAATTATTATCAAAGAGAACACGACCTTCGAATTGGACGAAAGATTTTTTACAAAAGTTGGTCTAGAATGGGGTCTTTCTGACTACCGCTTCTCAAGTTTCCTTTCCGATATATTTCGGTTTATATATTTTTTCACACACTAGAGGGTCATAAAAGTCATCAAGAATTATTATCAAAGAGAACACGCCCTTCGAATTGTACGAAAGATTTTTTACAAGAGTTGGTCTAGAATCGGGTCGCTCTGACCACCGCTCCTCAAGTTTCCTTTCCGATATATTTCGGTTTATATTTTTTTTCACATACTAGAGGGTCATAAAAGTCATCACGAATTATTATCAAAGAGAACACGACCTTCTAATTCGACGAAAGATTTTTTACAAAGTTGGTCTAGAATCGGGTCGCTCTGACCACCGCTCCTCAAGTTTCCTTTCCGATATATTACGGTTTATATTTTTTTTCACATACTAGAGGGTCATAAAAGTCATCACGAATTATTATCAAAGAGAACACGACCTTCGAATTGGACGAAAGATTTTTTACAAAAGTTGGTCTAGAATGGGGTCTTTCTGACTACCGCTTCTCAAGTTTCCTTTCCGATATATTTCGGTTTATATATTTTTTCACACACTAGAGGGTCATAAAAGTCATCAAGAATTATTATCAAAGAGAACACGCCCTTCGAATTGTACGAAAGATTTTTTACAAGAGTTGGTCTAGAATCGGGTCGCTCTGACCACCGCTCCTCAAGTTTCCTTTCCGATATATTTCGGTTTATATTTTTTTTCACATACTAGAGGGTCATAAAAGTCATCACGAATTATTATCAAAGAGAACACGACCTTCTAATTCGACGAAAGATTTTTTACAAAGTTGGTCTAGAATCGGGTCGCTCTGACCACCGCTCCTCAAGTTTCCTTTCCGATATATTTCGGTTTATATATTTTTTCACATACTAGAGGGTCTTAAAAGTCATCACGAATTATTATCAAAGAGAACACGACCTTCGAATTGGACGAAAGATTTTTTACAAAAGTTGGTCTAGAATGGGGTCGGTCTGACCACCGCTTCTCAAGTTTCCTTTCCGATATATTTCGGTTTATATATTTTTTCACACACTAGAGGGTCATAAAAGTCATCAAGAATTATTATCAAAGAGAACACGCCCTTCGAATTGTACGAAAGATTTTTTACAAGAGTTGGTCTAGAATCGGGTCGCTCTGACCACCGCTCCTCAAGTTTCCTTTCCGATATATTTCGGTTCATATATTTTTTCACACACTAGAGGGTCATAAAAGTCATCACGAATTATTATCAAAGAGAACACGACCTTCGAATTGGACGAAAAATTTTTTACAAGAGTTGGTCTAGAATGGGGTCGCTCTGACCACCGCTCCTCAAGTTTCCTTTTCGATATGTTTCGGTTCATATTTTTTTTCACATACTAGAGGGTCATAAAAGTCATCACGAATTATTATCAAAGAGAACACGACCTTCTAATTGGACGAAAGATTTTTTACAAGAGTTGGTCTAGAAACGGGTCGCTCTGACCACCGCTCCTCAAGTTTCCTTTCCGATATATTTCGGTTTATATTTTTTTTCACATACTAGAGAGTCGTAAAAGTCATCACGAATTATTATAAAAAACAACACGACATTCGGATTTGCCGAAAGATTCTTTACCAGAGTTGGTCTAGAATAAGGTCACTCTGACCACCGCTCCTCAAGTTTCCTTTCCGATATATTACGGTTTATATTTTTTTTCACATACTAGAGGGTCATAAAAGTCATCACGAATTATTATCAAAGAGAACACGACCTTCTAATTGGACGAAAGATTTTTTACAAGAGTTGGTCTAGAATCGGGTCGCTCTGACCACCGCTCCTCAAGTTTCATTTCCGATATATTTCGGTTTATATATTTTTTCACATACTAGAGGGTCATAAAAGTCATCACGAATTATTATCCAAGAGAACACGAACTTCGAATTGGAAGAAACATTTTTTACAAAAGTTGGTCTAGAATGGGGTCGCTCTGACCACCACTTCTCAAGTTTCCTTTCCGATATATTTCGGTTCATATATTTTTTCACACACTAGAGGGTCATAAAAGTCATCACGAATTATTATCAAAGAGAACACGACCTTCGAATTGGACGAAAGACTTTTTACAAGAGTTGGTCTAGAATGGGGTCGCTCTGACCACCGCTCCTCAAGTTTCCTTTCCGATATATTTCGGTTCATATATTTTTTCACATACTAGAGGGTCATAAAAGTCATCACGAATTATTATCAAAGAGAACACGACCTTCGAATTGGACGAAATATTTTTTACAAAAGTTGGTCTAGAATGGGGTCGCTCTGACTACCGCTTCTCAAGTTTCCTTTCCGATATATTTCGGTTTATATATTTTTTCACACACTAGAGGGTCATAAAAGTCATCACGAATTATTATCAAAGAGAAGACGACCTTCGAATTGGACGAAAGATTTTTTACAAGAGTTGGTCTAGAATGGGGTCGCTCTGACCACCGCTCCTCAAGTTTCCTTTCCGATATATTTCGGTTTATATTTTTTTTCACATATTAGAGGGTCATAAAAGTCATCACGAATTATTATCAAAGAGAAGACGACCTTCGAATTGGACGAAAGATTTTTTACAAGAGTTGGTCTAGAATCGGGTCGCTCTGACCACCGCTCCTCAAGTTTCCTTTCCGATATATTTCGGTTTATATTTTTTTTCACTTACTAGAGGGTCATAAAAGTCATCACGAATTATTATCAAAGAGAACACGACCTTGTAATTGGACGAAAGACTTTTTACAAGAGTTGGTCTAGAATCGGGTCGCTCTGACCACCGCTCCTCAAGTTTCCTTTCCGATATATTTCGGTTTATATATTTTTTCTTATACTAGAGGGTCTTAAAAGTCGTTACGAATTATTATCAAAGAGAACACGACCTTCGAATTGGACGAAAGATTTTTTACAAAAGTTGGTCTAGAATGGGGTCGGTCTGACCACCGCTTCTCAAGTTTCCTTTCCGATATATTTCGGTTTATATATTTTTTCACACACTAGAGGGTCATAAAAGTCATCAAGAATTATTATCAAAGAGAACACGACCTTCTAATTCGACGAAAGATTTTTTACAAAGTTGGTCTAGAATCGGGTCGCTCTGACCACCGCTCCTCAAGTTTCCTTTCCGATATATTACGGTTTATATTTTTTTTCACATACTAGAGGGTCATAAAAGTCATCACGAATTATTATCAAAGAGAACACGACCTTCTAATTGGACGAAAGTTTTTTTACAAGAGTTGGTCTAGAATCGGGTCGCTCTGACCACCGCTCCTCAAGTTTCCTTTCCGATATATTTCGGTTTATATATTTTTTCACATACTAGAGGGTCTTAAAAGTCATCACGAATTATTATCAAAGAGAACACGACCTTCGAATTGGACGAAAGATTTTTTACAAGAGTTGGTCTAGAATCGGGTCGCTCTGACGACCGCTCCTCAAGTTTCCTTTCCGATATATTTCGGTTCATATATTTTTTCACACACTAGAGGGTCATAAAAGTCATCACGAATTATTATCAAAGGGAACACGACCTTCGAATTGGACGAAAGATTTTTTACAAGAGTTGGTCTAGAATCGGGTCGCTCTGACCACCGCTCCTCAAGTTTCCTTTGCGATATATTTCGGTTTATATTATTTTTCACACACTAGAGGGTCGTAAAAGTCATCACGAATTATTATCATAGAGAACACGACCTTCGAATTGGACGAAAGATTTTTTAGAAAAGTTGGTCTAGAATCGGGTCGCTCTGACCACCGCTCCTCAAGTTTCCTTTCCGATATATTTCGGTTTATATTTTTTTTCACACACTAGAGGGTCGTAAAAGTCATCACGAATTATTATCATAGAGAACACGACCTTCGAATTGGACGAAAGATTTTTTAGAAAAGTTGGTCTGGAATGGGGTCGCTCTGACCACCGCTTCTCAAGTTTCCTTTCCGATATATTTCGGTTTATATATTTTTTCACACACTAGAGGGTCATAAAAGTCATCACGAATTATTATCAAAGAGAACACGACCTTCGAATTGTACGAAAGATTTTTTACAAGAGTTGGTCTAGAATCGGGTCGCTCTGACCACCGCTCCTCAAGTTTCCTTTCCGATATATTTCGGTTTATATTTTTTTTCACATACTAGAGGGTCATAAAAGTCATCACGAATTATTATCAAAGTGAACACGACCTTCTAATTGGACGAAAGATTTTTTACAAGAGTTGGTTTAGAATCGGGTCGCTCTGACCACCGCTCCTCAAGTTTCCTTTCCGATATATTTCGGTTTATATTTTTTTTCACACACTAGAGGGTCGTAAAAGTCATCACGATTTATTATCATAGAGAACACGACCTTCGAATTGGACGAAAGATTTTTTAGAAAAGTTGGTCTAGAATCGGGTCGATCTGACCACCGCTCCTCAAGTTTCCTTTCCGATATATTTCGGTTTATATTTTTTTTCACACACTAGAGGGTCGTAAAAGTCATCACGATTTATTATCATAGAGAACACGACCTTCGAATTGGACGAAAGATTTTTTACAAGAGTTGGTTTAGAATCGGGTCGCTCTGACCACCGCTCCTCAAGTTTCCTTTCCGATATATTTCGGTTTATATTTTTTTTCACACACTAGAGGGTCGTAAAAGTCATCACGATTTATTATCATAGAGAACACGACCTTCGAATTGGACGAAAGATTTTTTAGAAAAGTTGGTCTAGAATCGGGTCGATCTGACCACCGCTCCTCAAGTTTCCTTTCCGATATATTTCGGTTTATATTTTTTTTCACACACTAGAGGGTCGTAAAAGTCATCACGAATTATTATCATAGAGAACACGACCTTCGAATTGGACGAAAGATTTTTTAGAAAAGTTGGTCTAGAATCGGGTCGCTCTGACCACCGCTCCTCAAGTTTCCTTTCCGATATATTTCGGTTCATATTTTTTTTCACATACTAGAGGGTCATAAAAGTCATCACGAATTATTATCAAAGAGAACACGACCTTCGAATTGGACGAAAGATTTTTTACAAAAGTTGGTCTAGAATGGGGTCTTTCTGACTACCGCTTCTCAAGTTTCCTTTCCGATATATTTCGGTTTATATATTTTTTCACACACTAGAGGGTCATAAAAGTCATCAAGAATTATTATCAAAGAGAACACGCCCTTCGAATTGTACGAAAGATTTTTTACAAGAGTTGGTCTAGAATCGGGTCGCTCTGACCACCGCTCCTCAAGTTTCCTTTCCGATATATTTCGGTTTATATTTTTTTTCACATACTAGAGGGTCATAAAAGTCATCACGAATTATTATCAAAGAGAACACGACCTTCTAATTCGACGAAAGATTTTTTACAAAGTTGGTCTAGAATCGGGTCGCTCTGACCACCGCTCCTCAAGTTTCCTTTCCGATATATTACGGTTTATATTTTTTTTCACATACTAGAGGGTCATAAAAGTCATCACGAATTATTATCAAAGAGAACACGACCTTCTAATTGGACGAAAGATTTTTTACAAGAGTTGGTCTAGAATGGGGTCGGTCTGACCACCGCTTCTCAAGTTTCCTTTCCGATATATTTCGGTTTATATATTTTTTCACACACTAGAGGGTCATAAAAGTCATCAAGAATTATTATCAAAGAGAACACGCCCTTCGAATTGTACGAAAGATTTTTTACAAGAGTTGGTCTAGAATCGGGTCGCTCTGACCACCGCTCCTCAAGTTTCCTTTCCGATATATTTCGGTTTATATTTTTTTTCACATACTAGAGGGTCATAAAAGTCATCACGAATTATTATCAAAGAGAACACGACCTTCTAATTCGACGAAAGATTTTTTACAAAGTTGGTCTAGAATCGGGTCGCTCTGACCACCGCTCCTCAAGTTTCCTTTCCGATATATTTCGGTTTATATTTTTTTTCACACACTAGAGGGTCGTAAAAGTCATCACGAATTATTATCATAGAGAACACGACCTTCGAATTGGACGAAAGATTTTTTAGAAAAGTTGGTCTGGAATGGGGTCGCTCTGACCACCGCTTCTCAAGTTTCCTTTCCGATATATTTCGGTTTATATATTTTTTCACACACTAGAGGGTCATAAAAGTCATCACGAATTATTATCAAAGAGAAGACGACCTTCGAATTGGACGAAAGATTTTTTACAAGAGTTGGTCTAGAATGGGGTCGCTCTGACCACCGCTCCTCAAGTTTCCTTTCCGATATATTTCGGTTTATATTTTTTTTCACACACTAGAGGGTCGTAAAAGTCATCACGATTTATTATCATAGAGAACACGACCTTCGAATTGGACGAAAGATTTTTTAGAAAAGTTGGTCTAGAATCGGGTCGATCTGACCACCGCTCCTCAAGTTTCCTTTCCGATATATTTCGGTTTATATTTTTTTTCACACACTAGAGGGTCGTAAAAGTCATCACGAATTATTATCATAGAGAACACGACCTTCGAATTGGACGAAAGATTTTTTAGAAAAGTTGGTCTAGAATCGGGTCGCTCTGACCACCGCTCCTCAAGTTTCCTTTCCGATATATTTCGGTTCATATTTTTTTTCACATACTAGAGGGTCATAAAAGTCATCACGAATTATTATCAAAGAGAACACGACCTTCGAATTGGACGAAAGATTTTTTACAAAAGTTGGTCTAGAATGGGGTCTTTCTGACTACCGCTTCTCAAGTTTCCTTTCCGATATATTTCGGTTTATATATTTTTTCACACACTAGAGGGTCATAAAAGTCATCAAGAATTATTATCAAAGAGAACACGCCCTTCGAATTGTACGAAAGATTTTTTACAAGAGTTGGTCTAGAATCGGGTCGCTCTGACCACCGCTCCTCAAGTTTCCTTTCCGATATATTTCGGTTTATATTTTTTTTCACATACTAGAGGGTCATAAAAGTCATCACGAATTATTATCAAAGAGAACACGACCTTCTAATTCGACGAAAGATTTTTTACAAAGTTGGTCTAGAATCGGGTCGCTCTGACCACCGCTCCTCAAGTTTCCTTTCCGATATATTACGGTTTATATTTTTTTTCACATACTAGAGGGTCATAAAAGTCATCACGAATTATTATCAAAGAGAACACGACCTTCGAATTGGACGAAAGATTTTTTACAAAAGTTGGTCTAGAATGGGGTCTTTCTGACTACCGCTTCTCAAGTTTCCTTTCCGATATATTTCGGTTTATATATTTTTTCACACACTAGAGGGTCATAAAAGTCATCAAGAATTATTATCAAAGAGAACACGCCCTTCGAATTGTACGAAAGATTTTTTACAAGAGTTGGTCTAGAATCGGGTCGCTCTGACCACCGCTCCTCAAGTTTCCTTTCCGATATATTTCGGTTTATATTTTTTTTCACATACTAGAGGGTCATAAAAGTCATCACGAATTATTATCAAAGAGAACACGACCTTCTAATTCGACGAAAGATTTTTTACAAAGTTGGTCTAGAATCGGGTCGCTCTGACCACCGCTCCTCAAGTTTCCTTTCCGATATATTTCGGTTTATATATTTTTTCACATACTAGAGGGTCTTAAAAGTCATCACGAATTATTATCAAAGAGAACACGACCTTCGAATTGGACGAAAGATTTTTTACAAAAGTTGGTCTAGAATGGGGTCGGTCTGACCACCGCTTCTCAAGTTTCCTTTCCGATATATTTCGGTTTATATATTTTTTCACACACTAGAGGGTCATAAAAGTCATCAAGAATTATTATCAAAGAGAACACGCCCTTCGAATTGTACGAAAGATTTTTTACAAGAGTTGGTCTAGAATCGGGTCGCTCTGACCACCGCTCCTCAAGTTTCCTTTCCGATATATTTCGGTTCATATATTTTTTCACACACTAGAGGGTCATAAAAGTCATCACGAATTATTATCAAAGAGAACACGACCTTCGAATTGGACGAAAAATTTTTTACAAGAGTTGGTCTAGAATGGGGTCGCTCTGACCACCGCTCCTCAAGTTTCCTTTTCGATATGTTTCGGTTCATATTTTTTTTCACATACTAGAGGGTCATAAAAGTCATCACGAATTATTATCAAAGAGAACACGACCTTCTAATTGGACGAAAGATTTTTTACAAGAGTTGGTCTAGAAACGGGTCGCTCTGACCACCGCTCCTCAAGTTTCCTTTCCGATATATTTCGGTTTATATTTTTTTTCACATACTAGAGAGTCGTAAAAGTCATCACGAATTATTATAAAAAACAACACGACATTCGGATTTGCCGAAAGATTCTTTACCAGAGTTGGTCTAGAATAAGGTCACTCTGACCACCGCTCCTCAAGTTTCCTTTCCGATATATTACGGTTTATATTTTTTTTCACATACTAGAGGGTCATAAAAGTCATCACGAATTATTATCAAAGAGAACACGACCTTCTAATTGGACGAAAGATTTTTTACAAGAGTTGGTCTAGAATCGGGTCGCTCTGACCACCGCTCCTCAAGTTTCATTTCCGATATATTTCGGTTTATATATTTTTTCACATACTAGAGGGTCATAAAAGTCATCACGAATTATTATCCAAGAGAACACGAACTTCGAATTGGAAGAAACATTTTTTACAAAAGTTGGTCTAGAATGGGGTCGCTCTGACCACCACTTCTCAAGTTTCCTTTCCGATATATTTCGGTTCATATATTTTTTCACACACTAGAGGGTCATAAAAGTCATCACGAATTATTATCAAAGAGAACACGACCTTCGAATTGGACGAAAGACTTTTTACAAGAGTTGGTCTAGAATGGGGTCGCTCTGACCACCGCTCCTCAAGTTTCCTTTCCGATATATTTCGGTTCATATATTTTTTCACATACTAGAGGGTCATAAAAGTCATCACGAATTATTATCAAAGAGAACACGACCTTCGAATTGGACGAAATATTTTTTACAAAAGTTGGTCTAGAATGGGGTCGCTCTGACTACCGCTTCTCAAGTTTCCTTTCCGATATATTTCGGTTTATATATTTTTTCACACACTAGAGGGTCATAAAAGTCATCACGAATTATTATCAAAGAGAAGACGACCTTCGAATTGGACGAAAGATTTTTTACAAGAGTTGGTCTAGAATGGGGTCGCTCTGACCACCGCTCCTCAAGTTTCCTTTCCGATATATTTCGGTTTATATTTTTTTTCACATATTAGAGGGTCATAAAAGTCATCACGAATTATTATCAAAGAGAAGACGACCTTCGAATTGGACGAAAGATTTTTTACAAGAGTTGGTCTAGAATCGGGTCGCTCTGACCACCGCTCCTCAAGTTTCCTTTCCGATATATTTCGGTTTATATTTTTTTTCACTTACTAGAGGGTCATAAAAGTCATCACGAATTATTATCAAAGAGAACACGACCTTGTAATTGGACGAAAGACTTTTTACAAGAGTTGGTCTAGAATCGGGTCGCTCTGACCACCGCTCCTCAAGTTTCCTTTCCGATATATTTCGGTTTATATATTTTTTCTTATACTAGAGGGTCTTAAAAGTCGTTACGAATTATTATCAAAGAGAACACGACCTTCGAATTGGACGAAAGATTTTTTACAAAAGTTGGTCTAGAATGGGGTCGGTCTGACCACCGCTTCTCAAGTTTCCTTTCCGATATATTTCGGTTTATATATTTTTTCACACACTAGAGGGTCATAAAAGTCATCAAGAATTATTATCAAAGAGAACACGACCTTCTAATTCGACGAAAGATTTTTTACAAAGTTGGTCTAGAATCGGGTCGCTCTGACCACCGCTCCTCAAGTTTCCTTTCCGATATATTACGGTTTATATTTTTTTTCACATACTAGAGGGTCATAAAAGTCATCACGAATTATTATCAAAGAGAACACGACCTTCTAATTGGACGAAAGTTTTTTTACAAGAGTTGGTCTAGAATCGGGTCGCTCTGACCACCGCTCCTCAAGTTTCCTTTCCGATATATTTCGGTTTATATATTTTTTCACATACTAGAGGGTCTTAAAAGTCATCACGAATTATTATCAAAGAGAACACGACCTTCGAATTGGACGAAAGATTTTTTACAAGAGTTGGTCTAGAATCGGGTCGCTCTGACGACCGCTCCTCAAGTTTCCTTTCCGATATATTTCGGTTCATATATTTTTTCACACACTAGAGGGTCATAAAAGTCATCACGAATTATTATCAAAGGGAACACGACCTTCGAATTGGACGAAAAATTTTTTACAAGAGTTGGTCTAGAATGGGGTCGCTCTGACCACCGCTCCTCAAGTTTCCTTTTCGATATGTTTCGGTTCATATTTTTTTTCACATACTAGAGGGTCATAAAAGTCATCACGAATTATTATCAAAGAGAACACGACCTTCTAATTGGACGAAAGATTTTTTACAAGAGTTGGTCTAGAAACGGGTCGCTCTGACCACCGCTCCTCAAGTTTCCTTTCCGATATATTTCGGTTTATATTTTTTTTCACATACTAGAGAGTCGTAAAAGTCATCACGAATTATTATAAAAAACAACACGACATTCGGATTTGCCGAAAGATTTTTTACCAGAGTTGGTCTAGAATAAGGTCACTCTGACCACCGCTCCTCAAGTTTCCTTTCCGATATATTACGGTTTATATTTTTTTTCACATACTAGAGGGTCATAAAAGTCATCACGAATTATTATCAAAGAGAACACGACCTTCTAATTGGACGAAAGATTTTTTACAAGAGTTGGTCTAGAATCGGGTCGCTCTGACCACCGCTCCTCAAGTTTCATTTCCGATATATTTCGGTTTATATATTTTTTCACATACTAGAGGGTCATAAAAGTCATCACGAATTATTATCAAAGAGAACACGAACTTCGAATTGGAAGAAACATTTTTTACAAAAGTTGGTCTAGAATGGGGTCGCTCTGATCACCACTTCTCAAGTTTCCTTTCCGATATATTTCGGTTCATATATTTTTTCACACACTAGAGGGTCATAAAAGTCATCACGAATTATTATCAAAGAGAACACGACCTTCGAATTGGACGAAAGACTTTTTACAAGAGTTGGTCTAGAATGGGGTCGCTCTGACCACCGCTCCTCAAGTTTCCTTTCCGATATATTTCGGTTCATATTTTTTTTCACATACTAGAGGGTCATAAAAGTCATCACGAATTATTATCAAAGAGAACACGACCTTCGAATTGGACGAAATATTTTTTACAAAAGTTGGTCTAGAATGGGGTCGCTCTGACTACCGCTTCTCAAGTTTCCTTTCCGATATATTTCGGTTTATATATTTTTTCACACACTAGAGGGTCATAAAAGTCATCACGAATTATTATCAAAGAGAAGACGACCTTCGAATTGGACGAAAGATTTTTTACAAGAGTTGGTCTAGAATGGGGTCGCTCTGACCACCGCTCCTCAAGTTTCCTTTCCGATATATTTCGGTTTATATTTTTTTTCACATATTAGAGGGTCATAAAAGTCATCACGAATTATTATCAAAGAGAAGACGACCTTCGAATTGGACGAAAGATTTTTTACAAGAGTTGGTCTAGAATCGGGTCGCTCTGACCACCGCTCCTCAAGTTTCCTTTCCGATATATTTCGATTTATATTTTTTTTCACTTACTAGAGGGTCATAAAAGTCATCACGAATTATTATCAAAGAGAACACGACCTTGTAATTGGACGAAAGACTTTTTACAAGAGTTGGTCTAGAATCGGGTCGCTCTGACCACCGCTCCTCAAGTTTCCTTTCCGATATATTTCGGTTTATATATTTTTTCTTATACTAGAGGGTCGTAAAAGTCGTCACGAATTATTATCAAAGAGAACACGACCTTCGAATTGGACGAAAGATTTTTTACAAAAGTTGGTCTAGAATGGGGTCGGTCTGACCACCGCTTCTCAAGTTTCCTTTCCGATATATTTCGGTTTATATATTTTTTCACACACTAGAGGGTCATAAAAGTCATCAAGAATTATTATCAAAGAGAACACGCCCTTCGAATTGTACGAAAGATTTTTTACAAGAGTTGGTCTAGAATCGGGTCGCTCTGACCACCGCTCCTCAAGTTTCCTTTCCGATATATTTCGGTTTATATTTTTTTTCACATACTAGAGGGTCATAAAAGTCATCACGAATTATTATCAAAGAGAACACGACCTTCTAATTCGACGAAAGATTTTTTACAAAAGTTGGTCTAGAATGGGGTCGCTCTGACCACCGCTCCTCAAGTTTCCTTTCCGATATATTACGGTTTATATTTTTTTTCACATACTAGAGGGTCATAAAAGTCATCACGAATTATTATCAAAGAGAACACGACCTTCTAATTGGACGAAAGATTTTTTACAAGAGTTGGTCTAGAATCGGGTCGCTCTGACCACCGCTCCTCAAGTTTCCTTTCCGATATATTTCGGTTTATATATTTTTTCACATACTAGAGGGTCTTAAAAGTCATCACGAATTATTATCAAAGAGAACACGACCTTCGAATTGGACGAAAGATTTTTTACAAGAGTTGGTCTAGAATCGGGTCGCTCTGACCACCGCTCCTCAAGTTTCCTTTCCGATATATTTCGGTTCATATATTTTTTCACACACTAGAGGGTCATAAAAGTCATCACGAATTATTATCAAAGAGAACACGATCTTCGAATTGGACGAAAAATTTTTTACAAGAGTTGGTCTAGAATGGGGTCGCTCTGACCACCGCTCCTCAAGTTTCCTTTTCGATATGTTTCGGTTCATATTTTTTTTCACATACTAGAGGGTCATAAAAGTCAACACGAATTATTATCAAAGAGAACACGACCTTCTAATTGGACGAAAGATTTTTTACAAGAGTTGGTCTAGAAACGGGTCGCTCTGACCACCGCTCCTCAAGTTTCCTTTCCGATATATTTCGGTTTATATTTTTTTTCACATACTAGAGAGTCGTAAAAGTCATCACGAATTATTATAAAAAACAACACGACATTCGGATTTGCCGAAAGATTTTTTACCAGAGTTGGTCTAGAATAAGGTCACTCTGACCACCGCTCCTCAAGTTTCCTTTCCGATATATTACGGTTTATATTTTTTTTCACATACTAGAGGGTCATAAAAGTCATCACGAATTATTATCAAAGAGAACACGACCTTCTAATTGGACGAAAGATTTTTTACAAGAGTTGGTCTAGAATCGGGTCGCTCTGACCACCGCTCCTCAAGTTTCATTTCCGATATATTTCGGTTTATATATTTTTTCACATACTAGAGGGTCATAAAAGTCATCACGAATTATTATCAAAGAGAACACGAACTTCGAATTGGAAGAAACATTTTTTACAAAAGTTGGTCTAGAATGGGGTCGCTCTGACCACCACTTCTCAAGTTTCCTTTCCGATATATTTCGGTTCATATATTTTTTCACACACTAGAGGGTCATAAAAGTCATCACGAATTATTATCAAAGAGAACACGACCTTCGAATTGGACGAAAGATTTTTTACAAAAGTTGGTCTAGAATAGGGTCGCTCTGACCACCGCTTCTCAACTTTCCTTTCCGATATATTTCGGTTTATATATTTTTTCACACACTAGAGGGTCATAAAAGTCATCACGAATTATTATCAAAGAGAAGACGACCTTCGAATTGGACGAAAGATTTTTTACAAGAGTTGGTCTAGAATCGGGTCGCTCTGACCACCGCTTCTCAAGTTTCCTTTCCGATATATTTCGGTTTATATATTTTTTCACACACTAGAGGGTCATAAAAGTCATCACGAATTATTATCAAAGAGAACACGACCTTCGAATTGTACGAAAGATTTTTTACAAGAGTTGGTCTAGAATCGGGTCGCTCTGACCACGGCTCCTCAAGTTTCCTTTCCGATATATTTCGGTTCATATTTTTTTTCACATACTAGAGGGTCATAAAAGTCATCACGAATTATTATCAAAGAGAACACGACCTTCGAATTGGACGAAAGATTTTTTACAAAAGTTGGTCTAGAATGGGGTCTTTCTGACTACCGCTTCTCAAGTTTCCTTTCCGATATATTTCGGTTTATATATTTTTTCACACACTAGAGGGTCATAAAAGTCATCACGAATTATTATCAAAGAGAAGACGACCTTCGAATTGGACGAAAGATTTTTTACAAGAGTTGGTCTAGAATCGGGTCGCTCTGACCACCGCCCCTCAAGTTTCCTTTCCGATATATTTCGGTTTATATTTTTTTTCACATATTAGAGGGTCATAAAAGTCATCACGAATTATTATCAAAGAGAAGACGACCTTCGAATTGGACGAAAGATTTTTTACAAGAGTTGGTCTAGAATCGGGTCGCTCTGACCACCGCTCCTCATGTTTCCTTTCCGATATATTTCGGTTTATATTTTTTTTCACATACTAGAGGGTCATAAAAGTCATCACGAATTATTATCAAAGAGAACACGACCTTCTAATTGGACGAAAGATTTTTTACAAAAGTTGGTCTAGAATGGGGTCTTTCTGACTACCGCTTCTCAAGTTTCCTTTCCGATATATTTCGGTTTATATATTTTTTCACACACTAGAGGGTCATAAAAGTCATCACGAATTATTATCAAAGAGAACACGACCTTCTAATTGGACGAAAGATTTTTTACAAGAGTTGGTCTAGAAACGGGTCGCTCTGACCACCGCTCCTCAAGTTTCCTTTCCGATATATTTCGGTTTATATTTTTTTTCACATACTAGAGAGTCGTAAAAGTCATCACGAATTATTATAAAAAACAACACGACATTCGGATTTGCCGAAAGATTCTTTACCAGAGTTGGTCTAGAATAAGGTCACTCTGACCACCGCTCCTCAAGTTTCCTTTCCGATATATTACGGTTTATATATTTTTTCACACACTAGAGGGTCATAAAAGTCATCACGAATTATTATCAAACAGAAGACGACCTTCGAATTGGACGAAAGATTTTTTACAAGAGTTGGTCTAGAATCGGGTCGCTCTGACCACCGCTTCTCAAGTTTCCTTTCCGATATATTTCGGTTTATATATTTTTTCACACACTAGAGGGTCATAAAAGTCATCACGAATTATTATCAAAGAGAACACGACCTTCGAATTGTACGAAAGATTTTTTACAAGAGTTGGTCTAGAATCGGGTCGCTCTGACCACCGCTCCTCAAGTTTCATTTCC
This sequence comes from Oxytorus armatus, assembly GCA_958009045.1. Classification (NCBI taxonomy): domain Eukaryota; kingdom Metazoa; phylum Arthropoda; class Insecta; order Hymenoptera; family Ichneumonidae; genus Oxytorus; species Oxytorus armatus. The sequence goes on from OY253752.1 coordinate 6,241,835, forward strand.
GATATATTTCGGTTTATATATTTTTTCACATACTAGAGGGTCATAAAAGTCATCACGAATTATTATCAAAGAGAACACGAACTTCGAATTGGAAGAAACATTTTTTACAAAAGTTGGTCTAGAATGGGGTCGCTCTGACCACCACTTCTCAAGTTTCCTTTCCGATATATTTCGGTTCATATATTTTTTCACACACTAGAGGGTCATAAAAGTCATCACGAATTATTATCAAAGAGAACACGACCTTCGAATTGGACGAAAGATTTTTTACAAAAGTTGGTCTAGAATAGGGTCGCTCTGACCACCGCTTCTCAACTTTCCTTTCCGATATATTTCGGTTTATATATTTTTTCACACACTAGAGGGTCATAAAAGTCATCACGAATTATTATCAAAGAGAAGACGACCTTCGAATTGGACGAAAGATTTTTTACAAGAGTTGGTCTAGAATCGGGTCGCTCTGACCACCGCTTCTCAAGTTTCCTTTCCGATATATTTCGGTTTATATATTTTTTCACACACTAGAGGGTCATAAAAGTCATCACGAATTATTATCAAAGAGAACACGACCTTCGAATTGTACGAAAGATTTTTTACAAGAGTTGGTCTAGAATCGGGTCGCTCTGACCACGGCTCCTCAAGTTTCCTTTCCGATATATTTCGGTTCATATTTTTTTTCACATACTAGAGGGTCATAAAAGTCATCACGAATTATTATCAAAGAGAACACGACCTTCGAATTGGACGAAAGATTTTTTACAAAAGTTGGTCTAGAATGGGGTCTTTCTGACTACCGCTTCTCAAGTTTCCTTTCCGATATATTTCGGTTTATATATTTTTTCACACACTAGAGGGTCATAAAAGTCATCAAGAATTATTATCAAAGAGAACACGCCCTTCGAATTGTACGAAAGATTTTTTACAAGAGTTGGTCTAGAATCGGGTCGATCTGACCACCGCTCCTCAAGTTTCCTTTCCGATATATTTCGGTTTATATTTTTTTTCACATACTAGAGGGTCATAAAAGTCATCACGAATTATTATCAAAGAGAACACGACCTTCTAATTCGACGAAAGATTTTTTACAAAGTTGGTCTAGAATCGGGTCGCTCTGACCACCGCTCCTCAAGTTTCCTTTCCGATATATTACGGTTTATATTTTTTTTCACATACTAGAGGGTCATAAAAGTCATCACGAATTATTATCAAAGAGAACACGACCTTCTAATTGGACGAAAGATTTTTTACAAGAGTTGGTCTAGAATCGGGTCGCTCTGACCACCGCTCCTCAAGTTTCCTTTCCGATATATTTCGGTTTATATATTTTTTCACATACTAGAGGGTCTTAAAAGTCATCACGAATTATTATCAAAGAGAACACGACCTTCGAATTGGACGAAAGATTTTTTACAAAAGTTGGTCTAGAATGGGGTCGGTCTGACCACCGCTTCTCAAGTTTCCTTTCCGATATATTTCGGTTTATATATTTTTTCACACACTAGAGGGTCATAAAAGTCATCAAGAATTATTATCAAAGAGAACACGCCCTTCGAATTGTACGAAAGATTTTTTACAAGAGTTGGTCTAGAATCGGGTCGCTCTGACCACCGCTCCTCAAGTTTCCTTTCCGATATATTTCGGTTCATATATTTTTTCACACACTAGAGGGTCATAAAAGTCATCACGAATTATTATCAAAGAGAACACGACCTTCGAATTGGACGAAAAATTTTTTACAAGAGTTGGTCTAGAATGGGGTCGCTCTGACCACCGCTCCTCAAGTTTCCTTTTCGATATGTTTCGGTTCATATTTTTTTTCACATACTAGAGGGTCATAAAAGTCATCACGAATTATTATCAAAGAGAACACGACCTTCTAATTGGACGAAAGATTTTTTACAAGAGTTGGTCTAGAAACGGGTCGCTCTGACCACCGCTCCTCAAGTTTCCTTTCCGATATATTTCGGTTTATATTTTTTTTCACATACTAGAGAGTCGTAAAAGTCATCACGAATTATTATAAAAAACAACACGACATTCGGATTTGCCGAAAGATTCTTTACCAGAGTTGGTCTAGAATAAGGTCACTCTGACCACCGCTCCTCAAGTTTCCTTTCCGATATATTACGGTTTATATTTTTTTTCACATACTAGAGGGTCATAAAAGTCATCACGAATTATTATCAAAGAGAACACGACCTTCTAATTGGACGAAAGATTTTTTACAAGAGTTGGTCTAGAATCGGGTCGCTCTGACCACCGCTCCTCAAGTTTCATTTCCGATATATTTCGGTTTATATATTTTTTCACATACTAGAGGGTCATAAAAGTCATCACGAATTATTATCCAAGAGAACACGAACTTCGAATTGGAAGAAACATTTTTTACAAAAGTTGGTCTAGAATGGGGTCGCTCTGACCACCACTTCTCAAGTTTCCTTTCCGATATATTTCGGTTCATATATTTTTTCACACACTAGAGGGTCATAAAAGTCATCACGAATTATTATCAAAGAGAACACGACCTTCGAATTGGACGAAAGACTTTTTACAAGAGTTGGTCTAGAATGGGGTCGCTCTGACCACCGCTCCTCAAGTTTCCTTTCCGATATATTTCGGTTCATATATTTTTTCACATACTAGAGGGTCATAAAAGTCATCACGAATTATTATCAAAGAGAACACGACCTTCGAATTGGACGAAATATTTTTTACAAAAGTTGGTCTAGAATGGGGTCGCTCTGACTACCGCTTCTCAAGTTTCCTTTCCGATATATTTCGGTTTATATATTTTTTCACACACTAGAGGGTCATAAAAGTCATCACGAATTATTATCAAAGAGAAGACGACCTTCGAATTGGACGAAAGATTTTTTACAAGAGTTGGTCTAGAATGGGGTCGCTCTGACCACCGCTCCTCAAGTTTCCTTTCCGATATATTTCGGTTTATATTTTTTTTCACATATTAGAGGGTCATAAAAGTCATCACGAATTATTATCAAAGAGAAGACGACCTTCGAATTGGACGAAAGATTTTTTACAAGAGTTGGTCTAGAATCGGGTCGCTCTGACCACCGCTCCTCAAGTTTCCTTTCCGATATATTTCGGTTTATATTTTTTTTCACTTACTAGAGGGTCATAAAAGTCATCACGAATTATTATCAAAGAGAACACGACCTTGTAATTGGACGAAAGACTTTTTACAAGAGTTGGTCTAGAATCGGGTCGCTCTGACCACCGCTCCTCAAGTTTCCTTTCCGATATATTTCGGTTTATATATTTTTTCTTATACTAGAGGGTCTTAAAAGTCGTTACGAATTATTATCAAAGAGAACACGACCTTCGAATTGGACGAAAGATTTTTTACAAAAGTTGGTCTAGAATGGGGTCGGTCTGACCACCGCTTCTCAAGTTTCCTTTCCGATATATTTCGGTTTATATATTTTTTCACACACTAGAGGGTCATAAAAGTCATCAAGAATTATTATCAAAGAGAACACGACCTTCTAATTCGACGAAAGATTTTTTACAAAGTTGGTCTAGAATCGGGTCGCTCTGACCACCGCTCCTCAAGTTTCCTTTCCGATATATTACGGTTTATATTTTTTTTCACATACTAGAGGGTCATAAAAGTCATCACGAATTATTATCAAAGAGAACACGACCTTCTAATTGGACGAAAGTTTTTTTACAAGAGTTGGTCTAGAATCGGGTCGCTCTGACCACCGCTCCTCAAGTTTCCTTTCCGATATATTTCGGTTTATATATTTTTTCACATACTAGAGGGTCTTAAAAGTCATCACGAATTATTATCAAAGAGAACACGACCTTCGAATTGGACGAAAGATTTTTTACAAGAGTTGGTCTAGAATCGGGTCGCTCTGACGACCGCTCCTCAAGTTTCCTTTCCGATATATTTCGGTTCATATATTTTTTCACACACTAGAGGGTCATAAAAGTCATCACGAATTATTATCAAAGAGAACACGACCTTCGAATTGGACGAAAAATTTTTTACAAGAGTTGGTCTAGAATGGGGTCGCTCTGACCACCGCTCCTCAAGTTTCCTTTTCGATATGTTTCGGTTCATATTTTTTTTCACATACTAGAGGGTCATAAAAGTCATCACGAATTATTATCAAAGAGAACACGACCTTCTAATTGGACGAAAGATTTTTTACAAGAGTTGGTCTAGAAACGGGTCGCTCTGACCACCGCTCCTCAAGTTTCCTTTCCGATATATTTCGGTTTATATTTTTTTTCACATACTAGAGAGTCGTAAAAGTCATCACGAATTATTATAAAAAACAACACGACATTCGGATTTGCCGAAAGATTTTTTACCAGAGTTGGTCTAGAATAAGGTCACTCTGACCACCGCTCCTCAAGTTTCCTTTCCGATATATTACGGTTTATATTTTTTTTCACATACTAGAGGGTCATAAAAGTCATCACGAATTATTATCAAAGAGAACACGACCTTCTAATTGGACGAAAGATGTTTTACAAGAGTTGGTCTAGAATCGGGTCGCTCTGACCACCGCTCCTCAAGTTTCATTTCCGATATATTTCGGTTTATATATTTTTTCACATACTAGAGGGTCATAAAAGTCATCACGAATTATTATCAAAGAGAACACGAACTTCGAATTGGAAGAAACATTTTTTACAAAAGTTGGTCTAGAATGGGGTCGCTCTGATCACCACTTCTCAAGTTTCCTTTCCGATATATTTCGGTTCATATATTTTTTCACACACTAGAGGGTCATAAAAGTCATCACGAATTATTATCAAAGAGAACACGACCTTCGAATTGGACGAAAGACTTTTTACAAGAGTTGGTCTAGAATGGGGTCGCTCTGACCACCGCTCCTCAAGTTTCCTTTCCGATATATTTCGGTTCATATTTTTTTTCACATACTAGAGGGTCATAAAAGTCATCACGAATTATTATCAAAGAGAACACGACCTTCGAATTGGACGAAATATTTTTTACAAAAGTTGGTCTAGAATGGGGTCGCTCTGACTACCGCTTCTCAAGTTTCCTTTCCGATATATTTCGGTTTATATATTTTTTCACACACTAGAGGGTCATAAAAGTCATCACGAATTATTATCAAAGAGAAGACGACCTTCGAATTGGACGAAAGATTTTTTACAAGAGTTGGTCTAGAATGGGGTCGCTCTGACCACCGCTCCTCAAGTTTCCTTTCCGATATATTTCGGTTTATATTTTTTTTCACATATTAGAGGGTCATAAAAGTCATCACGAATTATTATCAAAGAGAAGACGACCTTCGAATTGGACGAAAGATTTTTTACAAGAGTTGGTCTAGAATCGGGTCGCTCTGACCACCGCTCCTCAAGTTTCCTTTCCGATATATTTCGATTTATATTTTTTTTCACTTACTAGAGGGTCATAAAAGTCATCACGAATTATTATCAAAGAGAACACGACCTTGTAATTGGACGAAAGACTTTTTACAAGAGTTGGTCTAGAATCGGGTCGCTCTGACCACCGCTCCTCAAGTTTCCTTTCCGATATATTTCGGTTTATATATTTTTTCTTATACTAGAGGGTCGTAAAAGTCGTCACGAATTATTATCAAAGAGAACACGACCTTCGAATTGGACGAAAGATTTTTTACAAAAGTTGGTCTAGAATGGGGTCGGTCTGACCACCGCTTCTCAAGTTTCCTTTCCGATATATTTCGGTTTATATATTTTTTCACACACTAGAGGGTCATAAAAGTCATCAAGAATTATTATCAAAGAGAACACGCCCTTCGAATTGTACGAAAGATTTTTTACAAGAGTTGGTCTAGAATCGGGTCGCTCTGACCACCGCTCCTCAAGTTTCCTTTCCGATATATTTCGGTTTATATTTTTTTTCACATACTAGAGGGTCATAAAAGTCATCACGAATTATTATCAAAGAGAACACGACCTTCTAATTCGACGAAAGATTTTTTACAAAGTTGGTCTAGAATCGGGTCGCTCTGACCACCGCTCCTCAAGTTTCCTTTCCGATATATTACGGTTTATATTTTTTTTCACATACTAGAGGGTCATAAAAGTCATCACGAATTATTATCAAAGAGAACACGACCTTCTAATTGGACGAAAGATTTTTTACAAGAGTTGGTCTAGAATCGGGTCGCTCTGACCACCGCTCCTCAAGTTTCCTTTCCGATATATTTCGGTTTATATATTTTTTCACATACTAGAGGGTCTTAAAAGTCATCACGAATTATTATCAAAGAGAACACGACCTTCGAATTGGACGAAAGATTTTTTACAAGAGTTGGTCTAGAATCGGGTCGCTCTGACCACCGCTCCTCAAGTTTCCTTTCCGATATATTTCGGTTCATATATTTTTTCACACACTAGAGGGTCATAAAAGTCATCACGAATTATTATCAAAGAGAACACGACCTTCGAATTGGACGAAAAATTTTTTACAAGAGTTGGTCTAGAATGGGGTCGCTCTGACCACCGCTCCTCAAGTTTCCTTTTCGATATGTTTCGGTTCATATTTTTTTTCACATACTAGAGGGTCATAAAAGTCAACACGAATTATTATCAAAGAGAACACGACCTTCTAATTGGACGAAAGATTTTTTACAAGAGTTGGTCTAGAAACGGGTCGCTCTGACCACCGCTCCTCAAGTTTCCTTTCCGATATATTTCGGTTTATATTTTTTTTCACATACTAGAGAGTCGTAAAAGTCATCACGAATTATTATAAAAAACAACACGACATTCGGATTTGCCGAAAGATTTTTTACCAGAGTTGGTCTAGAATAAGGTCACTCTGACCACCGCTCCTCAAGTTTCCTTTCCGATATATTACGGTTTATATTTTTTTTCACATACTAGAGGGTCATAAAAGTCATCACGAATTATTATCAAAGAGAACACGACCTTCTAATTGGACGAAAGATTTTTTACAAGAGTTGGTCTAGAATCGGGTCGCTCTGACCACCGCTCCTCAAGTTTCATTTCCGATATATTTCGGTTTATATATTTTTTCACATACTAGAGGGTCATAAAAGTCATCACGAATTATTATCAAAGAGAACACGAACTTCGAATTGGAAGAAACATTTTTTACAAAAGTTGGTCTAGAATGGGGTCGCTCTGACCACCACTTCTCAAGTTTCCTTTCCGATATATTTCGGTTCATATATTTTTTCACACACTAGAGGGTCATAAAAGTCATCACGAATTATTATCAAAGAGAACACGACCTTCGAATTGGACGAAAGATTTTTTACAAAAGTTGGTCTAGAATAGGGTCGCTCTGACCACCGCTTCTCAACTTTCCTTTCCGATATATTTCGGTTTATATATTTTTTCACACACTAGAGGGTCATAAAAGTCATCACGAATTATTATCAAAGAGAAGACGACCATCGAATTGGACGAAAGATTTTTTACAAGAGTTGGTCTAGAATCGGGTCGCTCTGACCACCGCTCCTCAAGTTTCCTTTCCGATATATTTGGGTTTATATTTTTTTTCACATACTAGAGGGTCATAAAAGTAATCACGAATTATTATCAAAGAGAACACGACCTTCTAATTGGACGAAAGATTTTTTACAAGAGTTGGTCTAGAATCGGGTCGCTCTGACCACCGCTCCGCAAGTTTCCTTTCCGATATATTTCGGTTTATATATTTTTTCTTATACTAGAGGGTCGTAAAAGTCATCACGAATTATTATCAAAGAGAACACGACCTTCGAATTGGACGAAAGATTTTTTACAAAAGTTGGTCTAGAATGGGGTCGCTCTGACCACCGCTTCTCAAGTTTCCTTTCCGATATATTTCGGTTTATATATTTTTTCACACACTAGAGGGTCATAAAAGTCATCACGAATTATTATCAAAGAGAACACGACCTTCGAATTGGACGAAACATTTTTTACAAAAGTTGGTCTAGAATGGGGTCGCTCTGACCACCGCTCCGCAAGTTTCCTTTCCGATATATTTCGGTTTATATATTTTTTCTTATACTAGAGGGTCGTAAAAGTCATCACGAATTATTATCAAAGAGAACACGACCTTCGAATTGGACGAAACATTTTTTACAAAAGTTGGTCTAGAATGGGGTCGCTCTGACCACCACTTCTCAAGTTTCCTTTCCGATATATTTCGGTTCATATATTTTTTCACACACTAGAGGGTCATAAAAATCATCACGAATTATTATCAAAGAGAACACGACCTTCGAATTGGACGAAAGATTTTTTACAAGAGTTGGTCTAGAATGGGGTCGCTCTGACCACCGCTCCTCAAGTTTCCTTTCCGATATATTTCGGTTCATATTTTTTTTCACATACTAGAGGGTCATAAAAGTCATCACGAATTATTATCAAAGAGAACACGACCTTCGAATTGGACGAAAGATTTTTTACAAAAGTTGGTCTAGAATAGGGTCGCTCTGACCACCGCTTCTCAACTTTCCTTTCCGATATATTTCGGTTTATATATTTTTTCATACACTAGAGGGTCGTAAAAGTCATCACGAATTATTATCAAAGAGAACACGACCTTGTAATTGGACGAAAGACTTTTTACAAGAGTTGGTCTAGAATCGGGTCGCTCTGACCACCGCTCCTCAAGTTTCCTTTCCGATATATTTCGGTTTATATATTTTTTCACACACTAGAGGGTCATAAAAGTCATCACGAATTATTATCAAAGAGAAGACGACCTTCGAATTGTACGAAAGATTTTTTACAAGAGTTGGTCTAGAATCGGGTCGCTCTGACCACCGCTCCTCAAGTTTCCTTTCCGATATATTTCGGTTTATATTTTTTTTCACACACTAGAGGGTCGTAAAAGTCATCACGAATTATTATCATAGAGAACACGACCTTCGAATTGGACGAAAGATTCTTTAGAAAAGTTGGTCTAGAATCGGGTCGCTCTGACCACCGCTCCTCAAGTTTCCTTTCCGATATATTTCGGTTTATATTTTTTTTCACACACTAGAGGGTCGTAAAAGTCATCACGAATTATTATCATAGAGAACACGACCTTCGAATTGGACGAAAGATTTTTTACAAAAGTTGGTCTAGAATCGGGTCGCTCTGACCACCGCTCCTCAAGTTTCCTTTCCGATATATTTCGGTTTATATTTTTTTTCACACACTAGAGGGTCATAAAAGTCATCACGAATTATTATTAAACAGAACACGACCTTCGAATTGGACGAAAGATTTTTTACAAGAGTTGGTCTAGAATGGGGTCGCTCTGACCACCGCTCCTCAAGTTTGCTTTCCGATATATTTCGGTTTATATTTTTTTTCACACACTAGAGGGTCGTAAAAGTCATCACGAATTATTATAAAAAACAACACGGCATTCGAATTTGCCGAAAGATTTTTTACCAGAGTTGGTCTAGAATGAGGTCAATCTGACCACCGCTCCTCAAGTTTCCTTTCCGATATATTTCGGTTTATATTTTTTTTCACATACTAGAGGGTCGTAAAAGTCATCACGAATTATTATCATAGAGAACACGACCTTCGAATTGGACGAAAGATTTTTTACAAAAGTTGGTCTAGAATGGGGTCGCTCTGACCACCGCTTCTCAAGTTTCCTTTCCGATATATTTCGGTTTATATTTTTTTTCACACACTAGAGGGTCGTAAAAGTCATCACGAATGATTATCATAGAGAACACGACCTTCGAATTGTACGAAAGATTTTTTACAACAGTTGGTCTAGAATGGGGTCGCTCTGACCACCGCTGCTCAGGTTTCCTTTCCGATATATTTCGGTTTATATATTTTTTCACAGACTAGAGGGTCATAAAAGTCATCACGAATTATTATCAAAGAGAAGACGACCTTCGAATTGGACGAAAGATTTTTTACAAGAGTTGGTCTAGAATCGGGTCGCTCTGACCACCGCTCCTCAAGTTTCCTTTCCGATATATTTCGGTTTATATATTTTTTCACATACTAGAGGGTCATAAAAGTCATCACGAATTATTATCAAAGAGAACACGACCTTCTAATTGGACGAAAGATTTTTTACAAGAGTTGGTCTAGAAACGGGTCGCTCTGACCACCGCTCCTCAAGTTTCCTTTCCGATATATTTCGGTTTATATTTTTTTTCACATACTAGAGAGTCGTAAAAGTCATCACGAATTATTATAAAAAACAACACGACATTCGGATTTGCCGAAAGATTTTTTACCAGAGTTGGTCTAGAATAAGGTCACTCTGACCACCGTTCCTCAAGTTTCCTTTCCGATATATTACGGTTTATATTTTTTTTCACATACTAGAGGGTCATAAAAGTCATCACGAATTATTATCAAAGAGAACACGACCTTCTAATTGGACGAAAGATTTTTTACAAGAGTTGGTCTAGAATCGGGTCGCTCTGACCACCGCTCCTCAAGTTTCATTTCCGATATATTTCGGTTTATATATTTTTTCACATACTAGAGGGTCATAAAAGTCATCACGAATTATTATCAAAGAGAACACGAACTTCGAATTGGAAGAAACATTTTTTACAAAAGTTGGTCTAGAATGGGGTCGCTCTGACCACCACTTCTCAAGTTTCCTTTCCGATATATTTCGGTTCATATATTTTTTCACACACTAGAGGGTCATAAAAGTCATCACGAATTATTATCAAAGAGAACACGACCTTCGAATTGGACGAAAGACTTTTTACAAGAGTTGGTCTAGAATGGGGTCGCTCTGACCACCGCTCCTCAAGTTTCCTTTCCGATATATTTCGGTTCATATTTTTTTTCACATACTAGAGGGTCATAAAAGTCATCACGAATTATTATCAAAGAGAACACGACCTTCGAATTGGACGAAAGATTTTTTACAAAAGTTGGTCTAGAATAGGGTCGCTCTGACCACCGCTTCTCAACTTTCCTTTCCGATATATTTCGGTTTATATATTTTTTCACACACTAGAGGGTCATAAAAGTCATCACGAATTATTATCAAAGAGAAGACGACCTTCGAATTGGACGAAAGATTTTTTACAAGAGTTGGTCTAGAATCGGGTCGCTCTGACCACCGCTCCTCAAGTTTCCTTTCCGATATATTTGGGTTTATATTTTTTTTCACATACTAGAGGGTCATAAAAGTCATCACGAATTATTATCAAAGAGAACACGACCTTCTAATTGGACGAAAGATTTTTTACAAGAGTTGGTCTAGAATCGGGTCGCTCTGACCACCGCTCCGCAAGTTTCCTTTCCGATATATTTCGGTTTATATATTTTTTCTTATACTAGAGGGTCGTAAAAGTCATCACGAATCATTATCAAAGAGAACACGACCTTCGAATTGGACGAAAGATTTTTTACAAAAGTTGGTCTAGAATGGGGTCGGTCTGACCACCGCTTCTCAAGTTTCCTTTCCGATATATTTCGGTTTATATATTTTTTCACACACTAGAGGGTCATAAAAGTCATCACGAATTATTATCAAAGAGAACACGACCTTCGAATTGTACGAAAGATTTTTTACAAGAGTTGGTCTAGAATCGGGTCGCTCTGACCACGGCTCCTCAAGTTTCCTTTCCGATATATTTCGGTTCATATTTTTTTTCACATACTAGAGGGTCATAAAAGTCATCACGAATTATTATCAAAGAGAACACGACCTTCGAATTGGACGAAAGATTTTTTACAAAAGTTGGTCTAGAATGGGGTCTTTCTGACTACCGCTTCTCAAGTTTCCTTTCCGATATATTTCGGTTTATATATTTTTTCACACACTAGAGGGTCATAAAAGTCATCATGAATTATTATCAAAGAGAAGACGACCTTCGAATTGGACGAAAGATTTTTTACAAGAGTTGGTCTAGAATCGGGTCGCTCTGACCACCGCCCCTCAAGTTTCCTTTCCGATATATTTCGGTTTATATTTTTTTTCACATATTAGAGGGTCATAAAAGTCATCACGAATTATTATCAAAGAGAAGACGACCTTCGAATTGGACGAAAGATTTTTTACAAGAGTTGGTCTAGAATCGGGTCGCTCTGACCACCGCTCCTCATGTTTCCTTTCCGATATATTTCGGTTTATATTTTTTTTCACACACTAGAGGGTCATAAAAGTCATCACGAATTATTATCAAAGAGAACACGACCTTCTAATTGGACGAAAGACTTTTTACAAGAGTTGGTCTAGAATCGGGTCGCTCTGACCACCGCTCCTCAAGTTTCCTTTCCGATATATTTCGGTTTATATATTCTTTCTTATACTAGAGGGTCTTAAAAGTCATCACGAATTATTATCAAAGAGAACACGACCTTCGAATTGGACGAAAGATTTTTTACAAAAGTTGGTCTAGAATGGGGTCGGTCTGACCACCGCTTCTCAAGTTTCCTTTCCGATATATTTCGGTTTATATATTTTTTCACACACTAGAGGGTCATAAAAGTCATCACGAATTATTATCAAAGAGAACACGACCTTCGAATTGTACGAAAGATTTTTTACAAGAGTTGGTCTAGAATCGGGTCGCTCTGACCACGGCTCCTCACGTTTCCTTTCCGATATATTTCGGTTTATATTTTTTTTCACATACAAGAGGGTCATAAAAGTCATCACGAATTATTATCAAAGAGAACACGACCTTCTAATTGGACGAAAGATTTTTTACAAGAGTTGGTCTAGAATCGGGTCGCTCTGACCACCGCTCCTCAAGTTTCCTTTCCGATATATTACGGTTTATATTTTTTTTCACATACTAGAGGGTCATAAAAGTCATCACGAATTATTATCAAAGAGAACACGACCTTCTAATTGGACGAAAGATTTTTTACAAGAGTTGGTCTAGAATCGGGTCGCTCTGACCACCGCTCCTCAAGTTTCCTTTCCGATATATTTCGGTTTATATATTTTTTCACATACTAGAGGGTCATAAAAGTCATCACGAATTATTATCAAAGAGAACACGACCTTCTAATTGGACGAAAGATTTTTTACAAGAGTTGGTCTAGAATCGGGTCGCTCTGACCACCGCTCCTCAAGTTTCCTTTCCGATATATTACGGTTTATATTTTTTTTCACATACTAGAGGGTCATAAAAGTCATCACGAATTATTATCAAAGAGAACACGACCTTCTAATTGGACGAAAGATTTTTTACAAGAGTTGGTCTAGAATCGGGTCGCTCTGACCACCGCTCCTCAAGTTTCCTTTCCGATATATTTCGGTTTATATATTTTTTCACACACTAGAGGGTCATAAAAGTCATCACGAATTATTATCAAAGAGAAGACGACCTTCGAATTGTACGAAAGATTTTTTACAAGAGTTGGTCTAGAATCGGGTCGCTCTGACCACCGCTCCTCAAGTTTCCTTTGCGATATATTTCGGTTTATATTATTTTTCACACACTAGAGGGTCGTAAAAGTCATCACGAATTATTATCATAGAGAACACGACCTTCGAATTGGACGAAAGATTTTTTAGAAAAGTTGGTCTAGAATCGGGTCGCTCTGACCACCGCTCCTCAAGTTTCCTTTCCGATATATTTCGGTTTATATTTTTTTTCACACACTAGAGGGTCGTAAAAGTCATCACGAATTATTATCATAGAGAACACGACCTTCGAATTGGACGAAAGATTTTTTAGAAAAGTTGGTCTGGAATGGGGTCGCTCTGACCACCGCTTCTCAAGTTTCCTTTCCGATATATTTCGGTTTATATATTTTTTCACACACTAGAGGGTCATAAAAGTCATCACGAATTATTATCAAAGAGAACACGACCTTCGAATTGTACGAAAGATTTTTTACAAGAGTTGGTCTAGAATCGGGTCGCTCTGACCACCGCTCCTCAAGTTTCCTTTCCGATATATTTCGGTTTATATTTTTTTTCACATACTAGAGGGTCATAAAAGTCATCACGAATTATTATCAAAGTGAACACGACCTTCTAATTGGACGAAAGATTTTTTACAAGAGTTGGTTTAGAATCGGGTCGCTCTGACCACCGCTCCTCAAGTTTCCTTTCCGATATATTTCGGTTTATATTTTTTTTCACACACTAGAGGGTCGTAAAAGTCATCACGATTTATTATCATAGAGAACACGACCTTCGAATTGGACGAAAGATTTTTTAGAAAAGTTGGTCTAGAATCGGGTCGCTCTGACCACCGCTCCTCAAGTTTCCTTTCCGATATATTTCGGTTTATATTTTTTTTCACACACTAGAGGGTCGTAAAAGTCATCACGAATTATTATCATAGAGAACACGACCTTCGAATTGGACGAAAGATTTTTTAGAAAAGTTGGTCTAGAATCGGGTCGCTCTGACCACCGCTCCTCAAGTTTCCTTTCCGATATATTTCGGTTTATATATTTTTTCACACACTAGAGGGTCGTAAAAGTCATCACGAATTATTATCATAGAGAACACGACCTTCGAATTGGACGAAAGATTTTTTACAAAAGTTGGTCTAGAATCGGGTCGCTCTGACCACCGCTCCTCAAGTTTCCTTTCCGATATATTTCGGTTTATATTTTTTTTCACACACTAGAGGGTCATAAAAGTCATCACGAATTATTATTAAACAGAACACGACCTTCGAATTGGACGAAAGATTTTTTACAAGAGTTGGTCTAGAATGGGGTCGCTCTGACCACCGCTCCTCAAGTTTGCTTTCCGATATATTTCGGTTTATATTTTTTTTCACACAGTAGAGGGTCGTAAAAGTCATCACGAATTATTATAAAAAACAACACTACATTCGAATTTGCCGAAAGATTTTTTACCAGAGTTGGTCTAGAATAAGGTCACTCTGACCACCGCTCCTCAAGTTTCCTTTCCGATATATTTCGGTTTATATTTTTTTTCACATACTAGAGGGTCGTAAAAGTCATCACGAATTATTATCATAGAGAACACGACCTTCGAATTGGACGAAAGATTTTTTACAAAAGTTGGTCTAGAATGGGGTCGCTCTGACCACCGCTTCTCAAGTTTCCTTTCCGATATATTTCGGTTTATATTTTTTTTCACACACTAGAGGGTCGTAAAAGTCATCACGAATGATTATCATAGAGAACACGACCTTCGAATTGTACGAAAGATTTTTTACAACAGTTGGTCTAGAATGGGGTCGCTCTGACCACCGCTGCTCAGGTTTCCTTTCCGATATATTTCGGTTTATATATTTTTTCACACACTAGAGGGTCATAAAAGTCATCACGAATTATTATCAAAGAGAAGACGACCTTCGAATTGGACGAAAGATTTTTTACAAGAGTTGGTCTAGAATCGGGTCGCTCTGACCACCGCTCCTCAAGTTTCCTTTCCGATATATTTCGGTTTATATTTTTTTTCAGATACGAGAGGGTCATAAAAGTCATCACGAATTATTATTAAAGAGTACACGACCTTGGAATTGGACGAAAGATTTTTTACAAGAGTTGGTCTAGAATGGGGTCGCTCTGACCACCGCTCCTCAAGTTTCCTTTGCGATATATTTCGGTTCATATTTTTTTTCACATACTAGAGGGTCATAAAAGTCATCACGAATTATTATCAAAGAGAACACGACCTTCGAATTGGACGAAATATTTTTTACAAAAGTTGGTCTAGAATGGGGTCGCTCTGACTACCGCTTCTCAAGTTTCCTTTCCGATATATTTCGGTTTATATATTTTTTCACACACTAGAGGGTCATAAAAGTCATCACGAATTATTATCAAAGAGAAGACGACCTTCGAATTGGACGAAAGATTTTTTACAAGAGTTGGTCTAGAATGGGGTCGCTCTGACCACCGCTCCTCAAGTTTCCTTTCCGATATATTTCGGTTTATATTTTTTTTCACATATTAGAGGGTCATAAAAGTCATCACGAATTATTATCAAAGAGAAGACGACCTTCGAATTGGACGAAAGATTTTTTACAAGAGTTGGTCTAGAATCGGGTCGCTCTGACCACCGCTCCTCAAGTTTCCTTTCCGATATATTTCGGTTTATATTTTTTTTCACTTACTAGAGGGTCATAAAAGTCATCACGAATTATTATCAAAGAGAACACGACCTTGTAATTGGACGAAAGACTTTTTACAAGAGTTGGTCTAGAATCGGGTCGCTCTGACCACCGCTCCTCAAGTTTCCTTTCCGATATATTTCGGTTTATATATTTTTTCTTATACTAGAGGGTCTTAAAAGTCGTCACGAATTATTATCAAAGAGAACACGACCTTCGAATTGGACGAAAGATTTTTTACAAAAGTTGGTCTAGAATGGGGTCGGTCTGACCACCGCTTCTCAAGTTTCCTTTCCGATATATTTCGGTTTATATATTTTTTCACACACTAGAGGGTCATAAAAGTCATCAAGAATTATTATCAAAGAGAACACGCCCTTCGAATTGTACGAAAGATTTTTTACAAGAGTTGGTCTAGAATCGGGTCGCTCTGACCACCGCTCCTCAAGTTTCCTTTCCGATATATTACGGTTTATATTTTTTTTCACATACTAGAGGGTCATAAAAGTCATCACGAATTATTATCAAAGAGAACACGACCTTCTAATTGGACGAAAGATTTTTTACAAGAGTTGGTCTAGAATCGGGTCGCTCTGACCACCGCTCCTCAAGTTTCCTTTCCGATATATTTCGGTTTATATATTTTTTCACATACTAGAGGGTCTTAAAAGTCATCACGAATTATTATCAAAGAGAACACGACCTTCGAATTGGACGAAAGATTTTTTACAAAAGTTGGTCTAAAATGGGGTCGGTCTGACCACCGCTTCTCAAGTTTCCTTTCCGATATATTTCGGTTTATATATTTTTTCACACACTAGAGGGTCATAAAAGTCATCAAGAATTATTATCAAAGAGAACACGCCCTTCGAATTGTACGAAAGATTTTTTACAAGAGTTGGTCTAGAATCGGGTCGCTCTGACCACCGCTCCTCAAGTTTCCTTTCCGATATATTTCGGTTCATATATTTTTTCACACACTAGAGGGTCATAAAAGTCATCACGAATTATTATCAAAGAGAACACGACCTTCGAATTGGACGAAAGATTTTTTACAAGAGTTGGTCTAGAATGGGGTCGCTCTGACCACCGCTCCTCAAGTTTCCTTTTCGATATGTTTCGGTTCATATTTTTTTTCACATACTAGAGGGTCATAAAAGTCATCACGAATTATTATCAAAGAGAACACGACCTTCTAATTGGACGAAAGATTTTTTACAAGAGTTGGTCTAGAATCAGGTCGCTCTGACCACCGCTCCTCAAGTTTCCTTTCCGATATATTTCGGTTTATATTTTTCTTCACATACTAGAGAGTCGTAAAAGTCATCACGAATTATTATAAAAAACAACACGACATTCGGATTTGCCGAAAGATTTTTTACCAGAGTTGGTCTAGAATAAGGTCACTCTGACCACCGCTGCTCAGGTTTCCTTTCCGATATATTTCGGTTTATATATTTTTTCACACACTAGAGGGTCATAAAAGTCATCACGAATTATTATCAAAGAGAAGACGACCTTCGAATTGGACGAAAGATTTTTTACAAGAGTTGGTCTAGAATCGGGTCGCTCTGACCACCGCTCCTCAAGTTTCCTTTCCGATATATTTCGGTTTATATTTTTTTTCAGATACTAGAGGGTCATAAAAGTCATCACGAATTATTATTAAAGAGTACACGACCTTGGAATTGGACGAAAGATTTTTTACAAGAGTTGGTCTAGAATGGGGTCGCTCTGACCACCGCTCCTCAAGTTTCCTTTCCGATATATTTAGGTTCATATTTTTTTTCACATACTAGAGGGTCATAAAAGTCATCACGAATTATTATCAAAGAGAACACGACCTTCGAATTGGACGAAATATTTTTTACAAAAGTTGGTCTAGAATGGGGTCGCTCTGACTACCGCTTCTCAAGTTTCCTTTCCGATATATTTCGGTTTATATATTTTTTCACACACTAGAGGGTCATAAAAGTCATCACGAATTATTATCAAAGAGAACACGACCTTCGAATTGGACGAAAGATTTTTTACAAGAGTTGGTCTAGAATGGGGTCGCTCTGACCACCGCTCCTCAAGTTTCCTTTTCGATATGTTTCGGTTCATATTTTTTTTCACATACTAGAGGGTCATATAAGTCATCACGAATTATTATCAAAGAGAACACGACCTTGTAATTGGACGAAAGACTTTTTACAAGAGTTGGTCTAGAATCGGGTCGCTCTGACCACCGCTCCTCAAGTTTCCTTTCCGATATATTTCGGTTTATATATTTTTTCTTATACTAGAGGGTCTTAAAAGTCGTCACGAATTATTATCAAAGAGAACACGACCTTCGAATTGGACGAAAGATTTTTTACAAAAGTTGGTCTAGAATGGGGTCGGTCTGACCACCGCTTCTCAAGTTTCCTTTCCGATATATTTCGGTTTATATATTTTTTCACACACTAGAGGGTCATAAAAGTCATCAAGAATTATTATCAAAGAGAACACGCCCTTCGAATTGTACGAAAGATTTTTTACAAGAGTTGGTCTAGAATCGGGTCGCTCTGACCACCGCTCCTCAAGTTTCCTTTCCGATATATTTCGGTTTATATTTTTTTTCACATACTAGAGGGTCATAAAAGTCATCACGAATTATTATCAAAGAGAACACGACCTTCTAATTCGACGAAAGATTTTTTACAAAGTTGGTCTAGAATCGGGTCGCTCTGACCACCGCTCCTCAAGTTTCCTTTCCGATATATTACGGTTTATATTTTTTTTCACATACTAGAGGGTCATAAAAGTCATCACGAATTATTATCAAAGAGAACACGACCTTCTAATTGGACGAAAGATTTTTTACAAGAGTTGGTCTAGAATCGGGTCGCTCTGACCACCGCTCCTCAAGTTTCCTTTCCGATATATTTCGGTTTATATATTTTTTCACATACTAGAGGGTCTTAAAAGTCATCACGAATTATTATCAAAGAGAACACGACCTTCGAATTGGACGAAAGATTTTTTACAAAAGTTGGTCTAGAATGGGGTCGGTCTGACCACCGCTTCTCAAGTTTCCTTTCCGATATATTTCGGTTTATATATTTTTTCACACACTAGAGGGTCATAAAAGTCATCAAGAATTATTATCAAAGAGAACACGCCCTTCGAATTGTACGAAAGATTTTTTACAAGAGTTGGTCTAGAATCGGGTCGCTCTGACCACCGCTCCTCAAGTTTCCTTTCCGATATATTACGGTTTATATTTTTTTTCACATACTAGAGGGTCATAAAAGTCATCACGAATTATTATCAAAGAGAACACGACCTTCTAATTGGACGAAAGATTTTTTACAAGAGTTGGTCTAGAATCGGGTCGCTCTGACCACCGCTCCTCAAGTTTCCTTTCCGATATATTTCGGTTTATATATTTTTTCACATACTAGAGGGTCTTAAAAGTCATCACGAATTATTATCAAAGAGAACACGACCTTCGAATTGGACGAAAGATTTTTTACAAAAGTTGGTCTAAAATGGGGTCGGTCTGACCACCGCTTCTCAAGTTTCCTTTCCGATATATTTCGGTTTATATATTTTTTCACACACTAGAGGGTCATAAAAGTCATCAAGAATTATTATCAAAGAGAACACGCCCTTCGAATTGTACGAAAGATTTTTTACAAGAGTTGGTCTAGAATCGGGTCGCTCTGACCACCGCTCCTCAAGTTTCCTTTCCGATATATTTCGGTTCATATATTTTTTCACACACTAGAGGGTCATAAAAGTCATCACGAATTATTATCAAAGAGAACACGACCTTCGAATTGGACGAAAGATTTTTTACAAGAGTTGGTCTAGAATGGGGTCGCTCTGACCACCGCTCCTCAAGTTTCCTTTTCGATATGTTTCGGTTCATATTTTTTTTCACATACTAGAGGGTCATAAAAGTCATCACGAATTATTATCAAAGAGAACACGACCTTCTAATTGGACGAAAGATTTTTTACAAGAGTTGGTCTAGAATCAGGTCGCTCTGACCACCGCTCCTCAAGTTTCCTTTCCGATATATTTCGGTTTATATTTTTCTTCACATACTAGAGAGTCGTAAAAGTCATCACGAATTATTATAAAAAACAACACGACATTCGGATTTGCCGAAAGATTTTTTACCAGAGTTGGTCTAGAATAAGGTCACTCTGACCACCGCTGCTCAGGTTTCCTTTCCGATATATTTCGGTTTATATATTTTTTCACACACTAGAGGGTCATAAAAGTCATCACGAATTATTATCAAAGAGAAGACGACCTTCGAATTGGACGAAAGATTTTTTACAAGAGTTGGTCTAGAATCGGGTCGCTCTGACCACCGCTCCTCAAGTTTCCTTTCCGATATATTTCGGTTTATATTTTTTTTCAGATACTAGAGGGTCATAAAAGTCATCACGAATTATTATTAAAGAGTACACGACCTTGGAATTGGACGAAAGATTTTTTACAAGAGTTGGTCTAGAATGGGGTCGCTCTGACCACCGCTCCTCAAGTTTCCTTTCCGATATATTTAGGTTCATATTTTTTTTCACATACTAGAGGGTCATAAAAGTCATCACGAATTATTATCAAAGAGAACACGACCTTCGAATTGGACGAAATATTTTTTACAAGAGTTGGTCTAGAATCGGGTCGCTCTGACCACCGCTCCTCAAGTTTCCTTTTCGATATGTTTCGGTTCATATTTTTTTTCACATACTAGAGGGTCATATAAGTCATCACGAATTATTATCAAAGAGAACACGACCTTGTAATTGGACGAAAGACTTTTTACAAGAGTTGGTCTAGAATCGGGTCGCTCTGACCACCGCTCCTCAAGTTTCCTTTCCGATATATTACGGTTTATATTTTTTTTCACATACTAGAGGGTCATAAAAGTCATCACGAATTATTATCAAAGAGAACACGACCTTCTAATTGGACGAAAGATTTTTTACAAGAGTTGGTCTAGAATCGGGTCGCTCTGACCACCGCTCCTCAAGTTTCCTTTCCGATATATTTCGGTTTATATATTTTTTCACATACTAGAGGGTCTTAAAAGTCATCACGAATTATTATCAAAGAGAACACGACCTTCGAATTGGACGAAAGATTTTTTACAAAAGTTGGTCTAGAATGGGGTCGGTCTGACCACCGCTTCTCAAGTTTCCTTTCCGATATATTTCGGTTTATATATTTTTTCACACACTAGAGGGTCATAAAAGTCATCAAGAATTATTATCAAAGAGAACACGCCCTTCGAATTGTACGAAAGATTTTTTACAAGAGTTGGTCTAGAATCGGGTCGCTCTGACCACCGCTCCTCAAGTTTCCTTTCCGATATATTTCGGTTCATATATTTTTTCACACACTAGAGGGTCTTAAAAGTCGTCACGAATTATTATCAAAGAGAACACGACCTTCGAATTGGACGAAAGATTTTTTACAAAAGTTGGTCTAGAATGGGGTCGGTCTGACCACCGCTTCTCAAGTTTCCTTTCCGATATATTTCGGTTTATATATTTTTTCACACACTAGAGGGTCATAAAAGTCATCAAGAATTATTATCAAAGAGAACACGCCCTTCGAATTGTACGAAAGATTTTTTACAAGAGTTGGTCTAGAATCGGGTCGCTCTGACCACCGCTCCTCAAGTTTCCTTTCCGATATATTTCGGTTTATATTTTTTTTCACATACTAGAGGGTCATAAAAGTCATCACGAATTATTATCAAAGAGAACACGACCTTCTAATTCGACGAAAGATTTTTTACAAAGTTGGTCTAGAATCGGGTCGCTCTGACCACCGCTCCTCAAGTTTCCTTTCCGATATATTACGGTTTATATTTTTTTTCACATACTAGAGGGTCATAAAAGTCATCACGAATTATTATCAAAGAGAACACGACCTTCTAATTGGACGAAAGATTTTTTACAAGAGTTGGTCTAGAATCGGGTCGCTCTGACCACCGCTCCTCAAGTTTCCTTTCCGATATATTTCGGTTTATATATTTTTTCACATACTAGAGGGTCTTAAAAGTCATCACGAATTATTATCAAAGAGAACACGACCTTCGAATTGGACGAAAGATTTTTTACAAAAGTTGGTCTAGAATGGGGTCGGTCTGACCACCGCTTCTCAAGTTTCCTTTCCGATATATTTCGGTTTATATATTTTTTCACACACTAGAGGGTCATAAAAGTCATCAAGAATTATTATCAAAGAGAACACGCCCTTCGAATTGTACGAAAGATTTTTTACAAGAGTTGGTCTAGAATCGGGTCGCTCTGACCACCGCTCCTCAAGTTTCCTTTCCGATATATTTCGGTTCATATATTTTTTCACACACTAGAGGGTCATAAAAGTCATCACGAATTATTATCAAAGAGAACACGACCTTCGAATTGGACGAAAAATTTTTTACAAGAGTTGGTCTAGAATGGGGTCGCTCTGACCACCGCTCCTCAAGTTTCCTTTTCGATATGTTTCGGTTCATATTTTTTTTCACATACTAGAGGGTCATAAAAGTCATCACGAATTATTATCAAAGAGAACACGACCTTCTAATTGGACGAAAGATTTTTTACAAGAGTTGGTCTAGAAACGGGTCGCTCTGACCACCGCTCCTCAAGTTTCCTTTCCGATATATTTCGGTTTATATTTTTTTTCACATACTAGAGAGTCGTAAAAGTCATCACGAATTATTATAAAAAACAACACGACATTCGGATTTGCCGAAAGATTTTTTACCAGAGTTGGTCTAGAATAAGGTCACTCTGACCACCGCTCCTCAAGTTTCCTTTCCGATATATTACGGTTTATATTTTTTTTCACATACTAGAGGGTCATAAAAGTCATCACGAATTATTATCAAAGAGAACACGACCTTCTAATTGGACGAAAGATTTTTTACAAGAGTTGGTCTAGAATCGGGTCGCTCTGACCACCGCTCCTCAAGTTTCATTTCCGATATATTTCGGTTTATATATTTTTTCACATACTAGAGGGTCATAAAAGTCATCACGAATTATTATCAAAGAGAACACGAACTTCGAATTGGAAGAAACATTTTTTACAAAAGTTGGTCTAGAATGGGGTCGCTCTGACCACCACTTCTCAAGTTTCCTTTCCGATATATTTCGGTTCATATATTTTTTCACACACTAGAGGGTCATAAAAGTCATCACGAATTATTATCAAAGAGAACACGACCTTCGAATTGGACGAAAGACTTTTTACAAGAGTTGGTCTAGAATGGGGTCGCTCTGACCACCGCTCCTCAAGTTTCCTTTCCGATATATTTCGGTTCATATTTTTTTTCACATACTAGAGGGTCATAAAAGTCATCACGAATTATTATCAAAGAGAACACGACCTTCGAATTGGACGAAAGATTTTTTACAAAAGTTGGTCTAGAATAGGGTCGCTCTGACCACCGCTTCTCAACTTTCCTTTCCGATATATTTCGGTTTATATATTTTTTCACACACTAGAGGGTCATAAAAGTCATCACGAATTATTATCAAAGAGAAGACGACCTTCGAATTGGACGAAAGATTTTTTACAAGAGTTGGTCTAGAATCGGGTCGCTCTGACCACCGCTCCTCAAGTTTCCTTTCCGATATATTTGGGTTTATATTTTTTTTCACATACTAGAGGGTCATAAAAGTCATCACGAATTATTATCAAAGAGAACACGACCTTCTAATTGGACGAAAGATTTTTTACAAGAGTTGGTCTAGAATCGGGTCGCTCTGACCACCGCTCCGCAAGTTTCCTTTCCGATATATTTCGGTTTATATATTTTTTCTTATACTAGAGGGTCGTAAAAGTCATCACGAATCATTATCAAAGAGAACACGAACTTCGAATTGGACGAAAGATTTTTTACAAAAGTTGGTCTAGAATGGGGTCGGTCTGACCACCGCTTCTCAAGTTTCCTTTCCGATATATTTCGGTTTATATATTTTTTCACACACTAGAGGGTCATAAAAGTCATCACGAATTATTATCAAAGAGAACACGACCTTCGAATTGTACGAAAGATTTTTTACAAGAGTTGGTCTAGAATCGGGTCGCTCTGACCACGGCTCCTCACGTTTCCTTTCCGATATATTTCGGTTTATATTTTTTTTCACATACAAGAGGGTCATAAAAGTCATCACGAATTATTATCAAAGAGAACACGACCTTCTAATTGGACGAAAGATTTTTTACAAGAGTTGGTCTAGAATCGGGTCGCTCTGACCACCGCTCCTCAAGTTTCCTTTCCGATATATTACGGTTTATATTTTTTTTCACATACTAGAGGGTCATAAAAGTCATCACGAATTATTATCAAAGAGAACACGACCTTCTAATTGGACGAAAGATTTTTTACAAGAGTTGGTCTAGAATCGGGTCGCTCTGACCACCGCTCCTCAAGTTTCCTTTCCGATATATTTCGGTTTATATATTTTTTCACATACTAGAGGGTCATAAAAGTCATCACGAATTATTATCAAAGAGAACACGACCTTCGAATTGGACGAAACATTTTTTACAAAAGTTGGTCTAGAATGGGGTCGCTCTGACCACCACTTCTCAAGTTTCCTTTCCGATATATTTCGGTTCATATATTTTTTCAAACACTAGAGGGTCATAAAAATCATCACGAATTATTATCAAAGAGAACACGACCTTCGAATTGGACGAAAGATTTTTTACAAGAGTTGGTCTAGAATGGGGTCGCTCTGACCACCGCTCCTCAAGTTTCCTTTCCGATATATTTCGGTTCATATTTTTTTTCACATACTAGAGGGTCATAAAAGTCATCACGAATTATTATCAAAGAGAACACGACCTTCGAATTGGACGAAAGATTTTTTACAAAAGTTGGTCTAGAATAGGGTCGCTCTGACCACCGCTTCTCAACTTTCCTTTCCGATATATTTCGGTTTATATATTTTTTCACACACTAGAGGGTCATAAAAGTCATCACGAATTATTATCAAAGAGAAGACGACCTTCGAATTGTACGAAAGATTTTTTACAAGAGTTGGTCTAGAATCGGGTCGCTCTGACCACCGCTCCTCAAGTTTCCTTTGCGATATATTTCGGTTTATATTATTTTTCACACACTAGAGGGTCGTAAAAGTCATCACGAATTATTATCATAGAGAACACGACCTTCGAATTGGACGAAAGATTTTTTAGAAAAGTTGGTCTAGAATCGGGTCGCTCTGACCACCGCTCCTCAAGTTCCCTTTCCGATATATTTCGGTTTATATTTTTTTTCACACACTAGAGGGTCGTAAAAGTCATCACGAATTATTATCATAGAGAACACGACCTTCGAATTGGACGAAAGATTTTTTAGAAAAGTTGGTCTGGAATGGGGTCGCTCTGACCACCGCTTCTCAAGTTTCCTTTCCGATATATTTCGGTTTATATATTTTTTCACACACTAGAGGGTCATAAAAGTCATCACGAATTATTATCAAAGAGAACACGACCTTCGAATTGTACGAAAGATTTTTTACAAGAGTTGGTCTAGAATCGGGTCGCTCTGACCACCGCTCCTCAAGTTTCCTTTCCGATATATTTCGGTTTATATTTTTTTTCACATACTAGAGGGTCATAAAAGTCATCACGAATTATTATCAAAGTGAACACGACTTTCTAATTGGACGAAAGATTTTTTACAAGAGTTGGTCTAGAATCGGGTCGCTCTGACCACCGCTCCTCAAGTTTCATTTCCGATATATTTCGGTTTATATATTTTTTCACATACTAGAGGGTCATAAAAGTCATCACGAATTATTATCAAAGAGAACACGAACTTCGAATTGGAAGAAACATTTTTTACAAAAGTTGGTCTAGAATGGGGTCGCTCTGACCACCACTTCTCAAGTTTCCTTTCCGATATATTTCGGTTCATATATTTTTTCACACACTAGAGGGTCATAAAAGTCATCACGAATTATTATCAAAGAGAACACGACCTTCGAATTGGACGAAAGACTTTTTACAAGAGTTGGTCTAGAATGGGGTCGCTCTGACCACCGCTCCTCAAGTTTCCTTTCCGATATATTTCGGTTCATATTTTTTTTCACATACTAGAGGGTCATAAAAGTCATCACGAATTATTATCAAAGAGAACACGACCTTCGAATTGGACGAAAGATTTTTTACAAAAGTTGGTCTAGAATAGGGTCGCTCTGACCACCGCTTCTCAACTTTCCTTTCCGATATATTTCGGTTTATATATTTTTTCACACACTAGAGGGTCATAAAAGTCATCACGAATTATTATCAAAGAGAAGACGACCTTCGAATTGGACGAAAGATTTTTTACAAGAGTTGGTCTAGAATCGGGTCGCTCTGACCACCGCTCCTCAAGTTTCCTTTCCGATATATTTGGGTTTATATTTTTTTTCACATACTAGAGGGTCATAAAAGTCATCACGAATTATTATCAAAGAGAAAACGACCTTCTAATTGGACGAAAGATTTTTTACAAGAGTTGGTCTAGAATCGGGTCGCTCTGACCACCGCTCCGCAAGTTTCCTTTCCGATATATTTCGGTTTATATATTTTTTCTTATACTAGAGGGTCGTAAAAGTCATCACGAATCATTATCAAAGAGAACACGACCTTCGAATTGGACGAAAGATTTTTTACAAAAGTTGGTCTAGAATGGGGTCGGTCTGACCACCGCTTCTCAAGTTTCCTTTCCGATATATTTCGGTTTATATATTTTTTCACACACTAGAGGGTCATAAAAGTCATCACGAATTATTATCAAAGAGAACACGTCCTTCGAATTGTACGAAAGATTTTTTACAAGAGTTGGTCTAGAATCGGGTCGCTCTGACCACGGCTCCTCACGTTTCCTTTCCGATATATTTCGGTTTATATTTTTTTTCACATACAAGAGGGTCATAAAAGTCATCACGAATTATTATCAAAGAGAACACGACCTTCTAATTGGTCGAAAGATTTTTTACAAGAGTTGGTCTAGAATCGGGTCGCTCTGACCACCGCTCCTCAAGTTTCCTTTCCGATATATTACGGTTTATATTTTTTTTCACATACTAGAGGGTCATAAAAGTCATCACGAATTATTATCAAAGAGAACACGACCTTCTAATTGGACGAAAGATTTTTTACAAGAGTTGGTCTAGAATCGGGTCGCTCTGACCACCGCTCCTCAAGTTTCCTTTCCGATATATTTCGGTTTATATATTTTTTCACATACTAGAGGGTCATAAAAGTCATCACGAATTATTATCAAAGAGAACACGACCTTCGAATTGGACGAAACATTTTTTACAAAAGTTGGTCTAGAATGGGGTCGCTCTGACCACCACTTCTCAAGTTTCCTTTCCGATATATTTCGGTTCATATATTTTTTCACACACTAGAGGGTCATAAAAATCATCACGAATTATTATCAAAGAGAACACGACCTTCGAATTGGACGAAAGATTTTTTACAAGAGTTGGTCTAGAATGGGGTCGCTCTGACCACCGCTCCTCAAGTTTCCTTTCCGATATATTTCGGTTCATATTTTTTTTCACATACTAGAGGGTCATAAAAGTCATCACGAATTATTATCAAAGAGAACACGACCTTCGAATTGGACGAAAGATTTTTTACAAAAGTTGGTCTAGAATAGGGTCGCTCTGACCACCGCTTCTCAACTTTCCTTTCCGATATATTTCGGTTTATATATTTTTTCACACACTAGAGGGTCATAAAAGTCATCACGAATTATTATCAAAGAGAAGACGACCTTCGAATTGTACGAAAGATTTTTTACAAGAGTTGGTCTAGAATCGGGTCGCTCTGACCACCGCTCCTCAAGTTTCCTTTGCGATATATTTCGGTTTATATTATTTTTCACACACTAGAGGGTCGTAAAAGTCATCACGAATTATTATCATAGAGAACACGACCTTCGAATTGGACGAAAGATTTTTTAGAAAAGTTGGTCTAGAATCGGGTCGCTCTGACCACCGCTCCTCAAGTTTCCTTTCCGATATATTTCGGTTTATATTTTTTTTCACACACTAGAGGGTCGTAAAAGTCATCACGAATTATTATCATAGAGAACACGACCTTCGAATTGGACGAAAGATTTTTTAGAAAAGTTGGTCTGGAATGGGGTCGCTCTGACCACCGCTTCTCAAGTTTCCTTTCCGATATATTTCGGTTTATATATTTTTTCACACACTAGAGGGTCATAAAAGTCATCACGAATTATTATCAAAGAGAACACGACCTTCGAATTGTACGAAAGATTTTTTACAAGAGTTGGTCTAGAATCGGGTCGCTCTGACCACCGCTCCTCAAGTTTCCTTTCCGATATATTTCGGTTTATATTTTTTTTCACACACTAGAGGGTCGTAAAAGTCATCACGATTTATTATCATAGAGAACACGACCTTCGAATTGGACGAAAGATTTTTTAGAAAAGTTGGTCTAGAATCGGGTCGATCTGACCACCGCTCCTCAAGTTTCCTTTCCGATATATTTCGGTTTATATTTTTTTTCACACACTAGAGGGTCGTAAAAGTCATCACGAATTATTATCATAGAGAACACGACCTTCGAATTGGACGAAAGATTTTTTAGAAAAGTTGGTCTAGAATCGGGTCGCTCTGACCACCGCTCCTCAAGTTTCCTTTCCGATATATTTCGGTTTATATTTTTTTTCACACACTAGAGGGTCGTAAAAGTCATCACGAATTATTATCATAGAGAACACGACCTTCGAATTGGACGAAAGATTTTTTACAAAAGTTGGTCTAGAATCGGGTCGCTCTGACCACCGCTCCTCAAGTTTCCTTTCCGATATATTTCGGTTTATATTTTTTTTCACACACTAGAGGGTCATAAAAGTCATCACGAATTATTATTAAACAGAACACGACCTTCGAATTGGACGAAAGATTTTTTACAAGAGTTGGTCTAGAATGGGGTCGCTCTGACCACCGCTCCTCAAGTTTGCTTTCCGATATATTTCGGTTTATATTTTTTTTCACACAGTAGAGGGTCGTAAAAGTCATCACGAATTATTATAAAAAACAACACGACATTCGAATTTGCCGAAAGATTTTTTACCAGAGTTGGTCTAGAATAAGGTCACTCTGACCACCGCTCCTCAAGTTTCCTTTCCGATATATTTCGGTTTATATTTTTTTTCACATACTAGAGGGTCGTAAAAGTCATCACGAATTATTATCATAGAGAACACGACCTTCGAATTGGACGAAAGATTTTTTACAAAAGTTGGTCTAGAATGGGGTCGCTCTGACCACCGCTTCTCAAGTTTCCTTTCCGATATATTTCGGTTTATATTTTTTTTCACACACTAGAGGGTCGTAAAAGTCATCACGAATGATTATCATAGAGAACACGACCTTCGAATTGTACGAAAGATTTTTTTCAACAGTTGGTCTAGAATGGGGTCGCTCTGACCACCGCTGCTCAGGTTTCCTTTCCGATATATTTCGGTTTATATATTTTTTCACACACTAGAGGGTCATAAAAGTCATCACGAATTATTATCAAAGAGAAGACGACCTTCGAATTGGACGAAAGATTTTTTACAAGAGTTGGTCTAGAATCGGGTCGCTCTGACCACCGCTCCTCAAGTTTCCTTTCCGATATATTTCGGTTTATATATTTTTTCACATACTAGAGGGTCATAAAAGTCATCACGAATTATTATTAAAGAGTACACGACCTTGGAATTGGACGAAAGATTTTTTACAAGAGTTGTTCTAGAATGGGGTCGCTCTGACCACCGCTCCTCAAGTTTCCTTTCCGATATATTTCGGTTCATATTTTTTTTCACATACTAGAGGGTCATAAAAGTCATCACGAATTATTATCAAAGAGAACACGACCTTCGAATTGGACGAAATATTTTTTACAAAAGTTGGTCTAGAATGGGGTCGCTCTGACTACCGCTTCTCAAGTTTCCTTTCCGATATATTTCGGTTTATATATTTTTTCACACACTAGAGGATCATAAAAGTCATCACGAATTATTATCAAAGAGAAGACGACCTTCGAATTGGACGAAAGATTTTTTACAAGAGTTGGTCTAGAATCGGGTCGCTCTGACCACCGCTCCTCAAGTTTCCTTTCCGATATATTTCGGTTTATATTTTTTTTCACATACTAGAGGGTCATAAAAGTCATCACGAATTTATATCAAAGAGAACACGACCTTGTAATTGGACGAAAGACTTTTTACAAGAGTTGGTCTAGAATCGGGTCGCTCTGACCACCGCTCCTCAAGTTTCCTTTCCGATATATTTCGGTTTATATATTTTTTCTTATACTAGAGGGTCTTAAAAGTCATCACGAATTATTATCAAAGAGAAGACGACCTTCGAATTGGACGAAAGATTTTTTACAAGAGTTGGTCTAGAATCGGGTCGCTCTGACCACCGCTCCTCAAGTTTCCTTTCCGATATATTTCGGTTTATATTTTTTTTCACATACTAGAGGGTCATAAAAGTCATCACGAATTATTATCAAAGAGAACACGACCTTGTAATTGGACGAAAGACTTTTTACAAGAGTTGGTCTAGAATCGGGTCGCTCTGACCACCGCTCCTCAAGTTTCCTTTCCGATATATTTCGGTTTATATATTTTTTCACACACTAGAGGGTCATAAAAGTCATCACGAATTATTATCAAAGAGAAGACGACCTTCGAATTGTACGAAAGATTTTTTACAAGAGTTGGTCTAGAATCGGGTCGCTCTGACCACCGCTCCTCAAGTTTCCTTTGCGATATATTTCGGTTTATATTATTTTTCACACACTAGAGGGTCGTAAAAGTCATCACGAATTATTATCATAGAGAACACGACCTTCGAATTGGACGAAAGATTTTTTAGAAAAGTTGGTCTAGAATCGGGTCGCTCTGACCACCGCTCCTCAAGTTCCCTTTCCGATATATTTCGGTTTATATTTTTTTTCACACACTAGAGGGTCGTAAAAGTCATCACGAATTATTATCATAGAGAACACGACCTTCGAATTGGACGAAAGATTTTTTAGAAAAGTTGGTCTGGAATGGGGTCGCTCTGACCACCGCTTCTCAAGTTTCCTTTCCGATATATTTCGGTTTATATATTTTTTCACACACTAGAGGGTCATAAAAGTCATCACGAATTATTATCAAAGAGAACACGACCTTCGAATTGTACGAAAGATTTTTTACAAGAGTTGGTCTAGAATCGGGTCGCTCTGACCACCGCTCCTCAAGTTTCCTTTCCGATATATTTCGGTTTATATTTTTTTTCACATACTAGAGGGTCATAAAAGTCATCACGAATTATTATCAAAGTGAACACGACTTTCTAATTGGACGAAAGATTTTTTACAAGAGTTGGTCTAGAATCGGGTCGCTCTGACCACCGCTCCTCAAGTTTCATTTCCGATATATTTCGGTTTATATATTTTTTCACATACTAGAGGGTCATAAAAGTCATCACGAATTATTATCAAAGAGAACACGAACTTCGAATTGGAAGAAACATTTTTTACAAAAGTTGGTCTAGAATGGGGTCGCTCTGACCACCACTTCTCAAGTTTCCTTTCCGATATATTTCGGTTCATATATTTTTTCACACACTAGAGGGTCATAAAAGTCATCACGAATTATTATCAAAGAGAACACGACCTTCGAATTGGACGAAAGACTTTTTACAAGAGTTGGTCTAGAATGGGGTCGCTCTGACCACCGCTCCTCAAGTTTCCTTTCCGATATATTTCGGTTCATATTTTTTTTCACATACTAGAGGGTCATAAAAGTCATCACGAATTATTATCAAAGAGAACACGACCTTCGAATTGGACGAAAGATTTTTTACAAAAGTTGGTCTAGAATAGGGTCGCTCTGACCACCGCTTCTCAACTTTCCTTTCCGATATATTTCGGTTTATATATTTTTTCACACACTAGAGGGTCATAAAAGTCATCACGAATTATTATCAAAGAGAAGACGACCTTCGAATTGGACGAAAGATTTTTTACAAGAGTTGGTCTAGAATCGGGTCGCTCTGACCACCGCTCCTCAAGTTTCCTTTCCGATATATTTGGGTTTATATTTTTTTTCACATACTAGAGGGTCATAAAAGTCATCACGAATTATTATCAAAGAGAAAACGACCTTCTAATTGGACGAAAGATTTTTTACAAGAGTTGGTCTAGAATCGGGTCGCTCTGACCACCGCTCCGCAAGTTTCCTTTCCGATATATTTCGGTTTATATATTTTTTCTTATACTAGAGGGTCGTAAAAGTCATCACGAATCATTATCAAAGAGAACACGACCTTCGAATTGGACGAAAGATTTTTTACAAAAGTTGGTCTAGAATGGGGTCGGTCTGACCACCGCTTCTCAAGTTTCCTTTCCGATATATTTCGGTTTATATATTTTTTCACACACTAGAGGGTCATAAAAGTCATCACGAATTATTATCAAAGAGAACACGTCCTTCGAATTGTACGAAAGATTTTTTACAAGAGTTGGTCTAGAATCGGGTCGCTCTGACCACGGCTCCTCACGTTTCCTTTCCGATATATTTCGGTTTATATTTTTTTTCACATACAAGAGGGTCATAAAAGTCATCACGAATTATTATCAAAGAGAACACGACCTTCTAATTGGTCGAAAGATTTTTTACAAGAGTTGGTCTAGAATCGGGTCGCTCTGACCACCGCTCCTCAAGTTTCCTTTCCGATATATTACGGTTTATATTTTTTTTCACATACTAGAGGGTCATAAAAGTCATCACGAATTATTATCAAAGAGAACACGACCTTCTAATTGGACGAAAGATTTTTTACAAGAGTTGGTCTAGAATCGGGTCGCTCTGACCACCGCTCCTCAAGTTTCCTTTCCGATATATTTCGGTTTATATATTTTTTCACATACTAGAGGGTCATAAAAGTCATCACGAATTATTATCAAAGAGAACACGACCTTCGAATTGGACGAAACATTTTTTACAAAAGTTGGTCTAGAATGGGGTCGCTCTGACCACCACTTCTCAAGTTTCCTTTCCGATATATTTCGGTTCATATATTTTTTCACACACTAGAGGGTCATAAAAATCATCACGAATTATTATCAAAGAGAACACGACCTTCGAATTGGACGAAAGATTTTTTACAAGAGTTGGTCTAGAATGGGGTCGCTCTGACCACCGCTCCTCAAGTTTCCTTTCCGATATATTTCGGTTCATATTTTTTTTCACATACTAGAGGGTCATAAAAGTCATCACGAATTATTATCAAAGAGAACACGACCTTCGAATTGGACGAAAGATTTTTTACAAAAGTTGGTCTAGAATAGGGTCGCTCTGACCACCGCTTCTCAACTTTCCTTTCCGATATATTTCGGTTTATATATTTTTTCACACACTAGAGGGTCATAAAAGTCATCACGAATTATTATCAAAGAGAAGACGACCTTCGAATTGTACGAAAGATTTTTTACAAGAGTTGGTCTAGAATCGGGTCGCTCTGACCACCGCTCCTCAAGTTTCCTTTGCGATATATTTCGGTTTATATTATTTTTCACACACTAGAGGGTCGTAAAAGTCATCACGAATTATTATCATAGAGAACACGACCTTCGAATTGGACGAAAGATTTTTTAGAAAAGTTGGTCTAGAATCGGGTCGCTCTGACCACCGCTCCTCAAGTTTCCTTTCCGATATATTTCGGTTTATATTTTTTTTCACACACTAGAGGGTCGTAAAAGTCATCACGAATTATTATCATAGAGAACACGACCTTCGAATTGGACGAAAGATTTTTTAGAAAAGTTGGTCTGGAATGGGGTCGCTCTGACCACCGCTTCTCAAGTTTCCTTTCCGATATATTTCGGTTTATATATTTTTTCACACACTAGAGGGTCATAAAAGTCATCACGAATTATTATCAAAGAGAACACGACCTTCGAATTGTACGAAAGATTTTTTACAAGAGTTGGTCTAGAATCGGGTCGCTCTGACCACCGCTCCTCAAGTTTCCTTTCCGATATATTTCGGTTTATATTTTTTTTCACACACTAGAGGGTCGTAAAAGTCATCACGATTTATTATCATAGAGAACACGACCTTCGAATTGGACGAAAGATTTTTTAGAAAAGTTGGTCTAGAATCGGGTCGATCTGACCACCGCTCCTCAAGTTTCCTTTCCGATATATTTCGGTTTATATTTTTTTTCACACACTAGAGGGTCGTAAAAGTCATCACGAATTATTATCATAGAGAACACGACCTTCGAATTGGACGAAAGATTTTTTAGAAAAGTTGGTCTAGAATCGGGTCGCTCTGACCACCGCTCCTCAAGTTTCCTTTCCGATATATTTCGGTTTATATTTTTTTTCACACACTAGAGGGTCGTAAAAGTCATCACGAATTATTATCATAGAGAACACGACCTTCGAATTGGACGAAAGATTTTTTACAAAAGTTGGTCTAGAATCGGGTCGCTCTGACCACCGCTCCTCAAGTTTCCTTTCCGATATATTTCGGTTTATATTTTTTTTCACACACTAGAGGGTCATAAAAGTCATCACGAATTATTATTAAACAGAACACGACCTTCGAATTGGACGAAAGATTTTTTACAAGAGTTGGTCTAGAATGGGGTCGCTCTGACCACCGCTCCTCAAGTTTGCTTTCCGATATATTTCGGTTTATATTTTTTTTCACACAGTAGAGGGTCGTAAAAGTCATCACGAATTATTATAAAAAACAACACGACATTCGAATTTGCCGAAAGATTTTTTACCAGAGTTGGTCTAGAATAAGGTCACTCTGACCACCGCTCCTCAAGTTTCCTTTCCGATATATTTCGGTTTATATTTTTTTTCACATACTAGAGGGTCGTAAAAGTCATCACGAATTATTATCATAGAGAACACGACCTTCGAATTGGACGAAAGATTTTTTACAAAAGTTGGTCTAGAATGGGGTCGCTCTGACCACCGCTTCTCAAGTTTCCTTTCCGATATATTTCGGTTTATATTTTTTTTCACACACTAGAGGGTCGTAAAAGTCATCACGAATGATTATCATAGAGAACACGACCTTCGAATTGTACGAAAGATTTTTTTCAACAGTTGGTCTAGAATGGGGTCGCTCTGACCACCGCTGCTCAGGTTTCCTTTCCGATATATTTCGGTTTATATATTTTTTCACACACTAGAGGGTCATAAAAGTCATCACGAATTATTATCAAAGAGAAGACGACCTTCGAATTGGACGAAAGATTTTTTACAAGAGTTGGTCTAGAATCGGGTCGCTCTGACCACCGCTCCTCAAGTTTCCTTTCCGATATATTTCGGTTTATATATTTTTTCACATACTAGAGGGTCATAAAAGTCATCACGAATTATTATTAAAGAGTACACGACCTTGGAATTGGACGAAAGATTTTTTACAAGAGTTGGTCTAGAATGGGGTCGCTCTGACCACCGCTCCTCAAGTTTCCTTTCCGATATATTTCGGTTCATATTTTTTTTCACATACTAGAGGGTCATAAAAGTCATCACGAATTATTATCAAAGAGAACACGACCTTCGAATTGGACGAAATATTTTTTACAAAAGTTGGTCTAGAATGGGGTCGCTCTGACTACCGCTTCTCAAGTTTCCTTTCCGATATATTTCGGTTTATATATTTTTTCACACACTAGAGGATCATAAAAGTCATCACGAATTATTATCAAAGAGAAGACGACCTTCGAATTGGACGAAAGATTTTTTACAAGAGTTGGTCTAGAATCGGGTCGCTCTGACCACCGCTCCTCAAGTTTCCTTTCCGATATATTTCGGTTTATATTTTTTTTCACATACTAGAGGGTCATAAAAGTCATCACGAATTTATATCAAAGAGAACACGACCTTGTAATTGGACGAAAGACTTTTTACAAGAGTTGGTCTAGAATCGGGTCGCTCTGACCACCGCTCCTCAAGTTTCCTTTCCGATATATTTCGGTTTATATATTTTTTCTTATACTAGAGGGTCTTAAAAGTCATCACGAATTATTATCAAAGAGAAGACGACCTTCGAATTGGACGAAAGATTTTTTACAAGAGTTGGTCTAGAATCGGGTCGCTCTGACCACCGCTCCTCAAGTTTCCTTTCCGATATATTTCGGTTTATATTTTTTTTCACATACTAGAGGGTCATAAAAGTCATCACGAATTATTATCAAAGAGAACACGACCTTGTAATTGGACGAAAGACTTTTTACAAGAGTTGGTCTAGAATCGGGTCGCTCTGACCACCGCTCCTCAAGTTTCCTTTCCGATATATTTCGGTTTATATATTTTTTCACACACTAGAGGGTCATAAAAGTCATCACGAATTATTATCAAAGAGAAGACGA
Organism: Oxytorus armatus; assembly: GCA_958009045.1. Taxonomy (NCBI): domain Eukaryota; kingdom Metazoa; phylum Arthropoda; class Insecta; order Hymenoptera; family Ichneumonidae; genus Oxytorus; species Oxytorus armatus. The sequence goes on from OY253752.1 coordinate 6,278,259, forward strand.
CCTTCGAATTGTACGAAAGATTTTTTACAAGAGTTGGTCTAGAATCGGGTCGCTCTGACCACCGCTCCTCAAGTTTCCTTTGCGATATATTTCGGTTTATATTATTTTTCACACACTAGAGGGTCGTAAAAGTCATCACGAATTATTATCATAGAGAACACGACCTTCGAATTGGACGAAAGATTTTTTAGAAAAGTTGGTCTAGAATCGGGTCGCTCTGACCACCGCTCCTCAAGTTCCCTTTCCGATATATTTCGGTTTATATTTTTTTTCACACACTAGAGGGTCGTAAAAGTCATCACGAATTATTATCATAGAGAACACGACCTTCGAATTGGACGAAAGATTTTTTAGAAAAGTTGGTCTGGAATGGGGTCGCTCTGACCACCGCTTCTCAAGTTTCCTTTCCGATATATTTCGGTTTATATATTTTTTCACACACTAGAGGGTCATAAAAGTCATCACGAATTATTATCAAAGAGAACACGACCTTCGAATTGTACGAAAGATTTTTTACAAGAGTTGGTCTAGAATCGGGTCGCTCTGACCACCGCTCCTCAAGTTTCCTTTCCGATATATTTCGGTTTATATTTTTTTTCACATACTAGAGGGTCATAAAAGTCATCACGAATTATTATCAAAGTGAACACGACTTTCTAATTGGACGAAAGATTTTTTACAAGAGTTGGTCTAGAATCGGGTCGCTCTGACCACCGCTCCTCAAGTTTCATTTCCGATATATTTCGGTTTATATATTTTTTCACATACTAGAGGGTCATAAAAGTCATCACGAATTATTATCAAAGAGAACACGAACTTCGAATTGGAAGAAACATTTTTTACAAAAGTTGGTCTAGAATGGGGTCGCTCTGACCACCACTTCTCAAGTTTCCTTTCCGATATATTTCGGTTCATATATTTTTTCACACACTAGAGGGTCATAAAAGTCATCACGAATTATTATCAAAGAGAACACGACCTTCGAATTGGACGAAAGACTTTTTACAAGAGTTGGTCTAGAATGGGGTCGCTCTGACCACCGCTCCTCAAGTTTCCTTTCCGATATATTTCGGTTCATATTTTTTTTCACATACTAGAGGGTCATAAAAGTCATCACGAATTATTATCAAAGAGAACACGACCTTCGAATTGGACGAAAGATTTTTTACAAAAGTTGGTCTAGAATAGGGTCGCTCTGACCACCGCTTCTCAACTTTCCTTTCCGATATATTTCGGTTTATATATTTTTTCACACACTAGAGGGTCATAAAAGTCATCACGAATTATTATCAAAGAGAAGACGACCTTCGAATTGGACGAAAGATTTTTTACAAGAGTTGGTCTAGAATCGGGTCGCTCTGACCACCGCTCCTCAAGTTTCCTTTCCGATATATTTGGGTTTATATTTTTTTTCACATACTAGAGGGTCATAAAAGTCATCACGAATTATTATCAAAGAGAAAACGACCTTCTAATTGGACGAAAGATTTTTTACAAGAGTTGGTCTAGAATCGGGTCGCTCTGACCACCGCTCCGCAAGTTTCCTTTCCGATATATTTCGGTTTATATATTTTTTCTTATACTAGAGGGTCGTAAAAGTCATCACGAATCATTATCAAAGAGAACACGACCTTCGAATTGGACGAAAGATTTTTTACAAAAGTTGGTCTAGAATGGGGTCGGTCTGACCACCGCTTCTCAAGTTTCCTTTCCGATATATTTCGGTTTATATATTTTTTCACACACTAGAGGGTCATAAAAGTCATCACGAATTATTATCAAAGAGAACACGTCCTTCGAATTGTACGAAAGATTTTTTACAAGAGTTGGTCTAGAATCGGGTCGCTCTGACCACGGCTCCTCACGTTTCCTTTCCGATATATTTCGGTTTATATTTTTTTTCACATACAAGAGGGTCATAAAAGTCATCACGAATTATTATCAAAGAGAACACGACCTTCTAATTGGTCGAAAGATTTTTTACAAGAGTTGGTCTAGAATCGGGTCGCTCTGACCACCGCTCCTCAAGTTTCCTTTCCGATATATTACGGTTTATATTTTTTTTCACATACTAGAGGGTCATAAAAGTCATCACGAATTATTATCAAAGAGAACACGACCTTCTAATTGGACGAAAGATTTTTTACAAGAGTTGGTCTAGAATCGGGTCGCTCTGACCACCGCTCCTCAAGTTTCCTTTCCGATATATTTCGGTTTATATATTTTTTCACATACTAGAGGGTCATAAAAGTCATCACGAATTATTATCAAAGAGAACACGACCTTCGAATTGGACGAAACATTTTTTACAAAAGTTGGTCTAGAATGGGGTCGCTCTGACCACCACTTCTCAAGTTTCCTTTCCGATATATTTCGGTTCATATATTTTTTCACACACTAGAGGGTCATAAAAATCATCACGAATTATTATCAAAGAGAACACGACCTTCGAATTGGACGAAAGATTTTTTACAAGAGTTGGTCTAGAATGGGGTCGCTCTGACCACCGCTCCTCAAGTTTCCTTTCCGATATATTTCGGTTCATATTTTTTTTCACATACTAGAGGGTCATAAAAGTCATCACGAATTATTATCAAAGAGAACACGACCTTCGAATTGGACGAAAGATTTTTTACAAAAGTTGGTCTAGAATAGGGTCGCTCTGACCACCGCTTCTCAACTTTCCTTTCCGATATATTTCGGTTTATATATTTTTTCACACACTAGAGGGTCATAAAAGTCATCACGAATTATTATCAAAGAGAAGACGACCTTCGAATTGTACGAAAGATTTTTTACAAGAGTTGGTCTAGAATCGGGTCGCTCTGACCACCGCTCCTCAAGTTTCCTTTGCGATATATTTCGGTTTATATTATTTTTCACACACTAGAGGGTCGTAAAAGTCATCACGAATTATTATCATAGAGAACACGACCTTCGAATTGGACGAAAGATTTTTTAGAAAAGTTGGTCTAGAATCGGGTCGCTCTGACCACCGCTCCTCAAGTTTCCTTTCCGATATATTTCGGTTTATATTTTTTTTCACACACTAGAGGGTCGTAAAAGTCATCACGAATTATTATCATAGAGAACACGACCTTCGAATTGGACGAAAGATTTTTTAGAAAAGTTGGTCTGGAATGGGGTCGCTCTGACCACCGCTTCTCAAGTTTCCTTTCCGATATATTTCGGTTTATATATTTTTTCACACACTAGAGGGTCATAAAAGTCATCACGAATTATTATCAAAGAGAACACGACCTTCGAATTGTACGAAAGATTTTTTACAAGAGTTGGTCTAGAATCGGGTCGCTCTGACCACCGCTCCTCAAGTTTCCTTTCCGATATATTTCGGTTTATATTTTTTTTCACACACTAGAGGGTCGTAAAAGTCATCACGATTTATTATCATAGAGAACACGACCTTCGAATTGGACGAAAGATTTTTTAGAAAAGTTGGTCTAGAATCGGGTCGATCTGACCACCGCTCCTCAAGTTTCCTTTCCGATATATTTCGGTTTATATTTTTTTTCACACACTAGAGGGTCGTAAAAGTCATCACGAATTATTATCATAGAGAACACGACCTTCGAATTGGACGAAAGATTTTTTAGAAAAGTTGGTCTAGAATTGGGTCGCTCTGACCACCGCTCCTCAAGTTTCCTTTCCGATATATTTCGGTTTATATTTTTTTTCACACACTAGAGGGTCGTAAAAGTCATCACGAATTATTATCATAGAGAACACGACCTTCGAATTGGACGAAAGATTTTTTACAAAAGTTGGTCTAGAATCGGGTCGCTCTGACCACCGCTCCTCAAGTTTCCTTTCCGATATATTTCGGTTTATATTTTTTTTCACACACTAGAGGGTCATAAAAGTCATCACGAATTATTATTAAACAGAACACGACCTTCGAATTGGACGAAAGATTTTTTACAAGAGTTGGTCTAGAATGGGGTCGCTCTGACCACCGCTCCTCAAGTTTGCTTTCCGATATATTTCGGTTTATATTTTTTTTCACACAGTAGAGGGTCGTAAAAGTCATCACGAATTATTATAAAAAACAACACGACATTCGAATTTGCCGAAAGATTTTTTACCAGAGTTGGTCTAGAATAAGGTCACTCTGACCACCGCTCCTCAAGTTTCCTTTCCGATATATTTCGGTTTATATTTTTTTTCACATACTAGAGGGTCGTAAAAGTCATCACGAATTATTATCATAGAGAACACGACCTTCGAATTGGACGAAAGATTTTTTACAAAAGTTGGTCTAGAATGGGGTCGCTCTGACCACCGCTTCTCAAGTTTCCTTTCCGATATATTTCGGTTTATATTTTTTTTCACACACTAGAGGGTCGTAAAAGTCATCACGAATGATTATCATAGAGAACACGACCTTCGAATTGTACGAAAGATTTTTTTCAACAGTTGGTCTAGAATGGGGTCGCTCTGACCACCGCTGCTCAGGTTTCCTTTCCGATATATTTCGGTTTATATATTTTTTCACACACTAGAGGGTCATAAAAGTCATCACGAATTATTATCAAAGAGAAGACGACCTTCGAATTGGACGAAAGATTTTTTACAAGAGTTGGTCTAGAATCGGGTCGCTCTGACCACCGCTCCTCAAGTTTCCTTTCCGATATATTTCGGTTTATATATTTTTTCACATACTAGAGGGTCATAAAAGTCATCACGAATTATTATTAAAGAGTACACGACCTTGGAATTGGACGAAAGATTTTTTACAAGAGTTGGTCTAGAATGGGGTCGCTCTGACCACCGCTCCTCAAGTTTCCTTTCCGATATATTTCGGTTCATATTTTTTTTCACATACTAGAGGGTCATAAAAGTCATCACGAATTATTATCAAAGAGAACACGACCTTCGAATTGGACGAAATATTTTTTACAAAAGTTGGTCTAGAATGGGGTCGCTCTGACTACCGCTTCTCAAGTTTCCTTTCCGATATATTTCGGTTTATATATTTTTTCACACACTAGAGGATCATAAAAGTCATCACGAATTATTATCAAAGAGAAGACGACCTTCGAATTGGACGAAAGATTTTTTACAAGAGTTGGTCTAGAATCGGGTCGCTCTGACCACCGCTCCTCAAGTTTCCTTTCCGATATATTTCGGTTTATATTTTTTTTCACATACTAGAGGGTCATAAAAGTCATCACGAATTTATATCAAAGAGAACACGACCTTGTAATTGGACGAAAGACTTTTTACAAGAGTTGGTCTAGAATCGGGTCGCTCTGACCACCGCTCCTCAAGTTTCCTTTCCGATATATTTCGGTTTATATATTTTTTCTTATACTAGAGGGTCTTAAAAGTCATCACGAATTATTATCAAAGAGAAGACGACCTTCGAATTGGACGAAAGATTTTTTACAAGAGTTGGTCTAGAATCGGGTCGCTCTGACCACCGCTCCTCAAGTTTCCTTTCCGATATATTTCGGTTTATATTTTTTTTCACATACTAGAGGGTCATAAAAGTCATCACGAATTATTATCAAAGAGAACACGACCTTGTAATTGGACGAAAGACTTTTTACAAGAGTTGGTCTAGAATCGGGTCGCTCTGACCACCGCTCCTCAAGTTTCCTTTCCGATATATTTCGGTTTATATATTTTTTCACACACTAGAGGGTCATAAAAGTCATCACGAATTATTATCAAAGAGAAGACGACCTTCGAATTGTACGAAAGATTTTTTACAAGAGTTGGTCTAGAATCGGGTCGCTCTGACCACCGCTCCTCAAGTTTCCTTTCCGATATATTTCGGTTTATATTTTTTTTCACACACTAGAGGGTCATAAAAGTCATCACGAATTATTATTAAACAGAACACGACCTTCGAATTGGACGAAAGATTTTTTACAAGAGTTGGTCTAGAATGGGGTCGCTCTGACCACCGCTCCTCAAGTTTCCTTTCCGATATATTTCGGTTTATATTTTTTTTCACACACTAGAGGGTCGTAAAAGTCATCACGAATTATTATCATAGAGAACACGACCTTCGAATTGGACGAAAGATTTTTTACAAAAGTTGGTCTAGAATCGGTTCGCTCTGACCACCGCTCCTCAAGTTTCCTTTCCGATATATTTCGGTTTATATTTTTTTTCACACACTAGAGGGTCATAAAAGTCATCACGAATTATTATTAAATAGAACACGACCTTCGAATTGGACGAAAGATTTTTTACAAGAGTTGGTCTAGAATGGGGTCGCTCTGACCACCGCTCCTCAAGTTTGCTTTCCGATATATTTCGGTTTATATTTTTTTTCACACACTAGAGGGTCGTAAAAGTCATCACGAATTATTATAAAAAACAACACGGCATTCGAATTTGCCGAAAGATTTTTTACCAGAGTTGGTCTAGAATAAGGTCAATCTGACCACCGCTCCTCAAGTTTCCTTTCCGATATATTTCGGTTTATATTTTTTTTCACATACTAGAGGGTCGTAAAAGTCATCACGAATTATTATCATAGAGAACACGACCTTCGGATTGGACGAAAGATTTTTTACAAAAGTTGGTCTAGAATGGGGTCGCTCTGACCACCGCTTCTCAAGTTTCCTTTCCGATATATTTCGGTTTATATTTTTTTTCACACACTAGAGGGTCGTAAAAGTCATCACGAATGATTATCATAGAGAACACGACCTTCGAATTGTACGAAAGATTTTTTACAACAGTTGGTCTAGAATGGGGTCGCTCTGACCACCGCTGCTCAGGTTTCCTTTCCGATATATTTCGGTTTATATATTTTTTCACACACTAGAGGGTCATAAAAGTCATCACGAATTATTATCAAAGAGAAGACGACCTTCGAATTGGACGAAAGATTTTTTACAAGAGTTGGTCTAGAATCGGGTCGCTCTGACCACCGCTCCTCAAGTTTCCTTTCCGATATATTTCGGTTTATATTTTTTTTCACATACTAGAGGGTCATAAAAGTCATCACGAATTATTATTAAAGAGTACACGACCTTGGAATTGGACGAAAGATTTTTTACAAGAGTTGGTCTAGAATGGGGTCGCTCTGACCACCGCTCCTCAAGTTTCCTTTCCGATATATTTCGGTTCATATTTTTTTTCACATACTAGAGGGTCATAAAAGTCATCACGAATTATTATCAAAGAGAACACGACCTTCGAATTGGACGAAATATTTTTTACAAAAGTTGGTCTAGAATGGGGTCGCTCTGACTACCGCTTCTCAAGTTTCCTTTCCGATATATTTCGGTTTATATATTTTTTCACACACTAGAGGATCATAAAAGTCATCACGAATTATTATCAAAGAGAAGACGACCTTCGAATTGGACGAAAGATTTTTTACAAGAGTTGGTCTAGAATCGGGTCGCTCTGACCACCGCTCCTCAAGTTTCCTTTCCGATATATTTCGGTTTATATTTTTTTTCACATACTAGAGGGTCATAAAAGTCATCACGAATTTATATCAAAGAGAACACGACCTTGTAATTGGACGAAAGACTTTTTACAAGAGTTGGTCTAGAATCGGGTCGCTCTGACCACCGCTCCTCAAGTTTCCTTTCCGATATATTTCGGTTTATATATTTTTTCTTATACTAGAGGGTCTTAAAAGTCATCACGAATTATTATCACAGAGAAGACGACCTTCGAATTGGACGAAAGATTTTTTACAAGAGTTGGTCTAGAATCGGGTCGCTCTGACCACCGCTCCTCAAGTTTCCTTTCCGATATATTTCGGTTTATATTTTTTTTCACATACTAGAGGGTCATAAAAGTCATCACGAATTATTATCAAAGAGAACACGACCTTGTAATTGGACGAAAGACTTTTTACAAGAGTTGGTCTAGAATGGGGTCGCTCTGACCACCACTTCTCAAGTTTCCTTTCCGATATATTTCGGTTTATATATTTTTTCACACACTAGAGGGTCATAAAAGTCATCACGAATTATTATCAAAGAGAAGACGACCTTCGAATTGTACGAAAGATTTTTTACAAGAGTTGGTCTAGAATCGGGTCGCTCTGACCACCGCTCCTCAAGTTTCCTTTCCGATATATTTCGGTTTATATTTTTTTTCACACACTAGAGGGTCATAAAAGTCATCACGAATTATTATTAAACAGAACACGACCTTCGAATTGGACGAAAGATTTTTTACAAGAGTTGGTCTAGAATGGGGTGGCTCTGACCACCGCTCCTCAAGTTTCCTTTCCGATATATTTCGGTTTATATTTTTTTTCACACACTAGAGGGTCGTAAAAGTCATCACGAATTATTATCATAGAGAACACGACCTTCGAATTGGACGAAAGATTTTTTACAAAAGTTGGTCTAGAATCGGTTCGCTCTGACCACCGCTCCTCAAGTTTCCTTTCCGATATATTTCGGTTTATATTTTTTTTCACACACTAGAGGGTCATAAAAGTCATCACGAATTATTATTAAATAGAACACGACCTTCGAATTGGACGAAAGATTTTTTACAAGAGTTGGTCTAGAATGGGGTCGCTCTGACCACCGCTCCTCAAGTTTGCTTTCCGATATATTTCGGTTTATATTTTTTTTCACACACTAGAGGGTCGTAAAAGTCATCACGAATTATTATAAAAAACAACACGGCATTCGAATTTGCCGAAAGATTTTTTACCAGAGTTGGTCTAGAATAAGGTCAATCTGACCACCGCTCCTCAAGTTTCCTTTCCGATATATTTCGGTTTATATTTTTTTTCACATACTAGAGGGTCGTAAAAGTCATCACGAATTATTATCATAGAGAACACGACCTTCGGATTGGACGAAAGATTTTTTACAAAAGTTGGTCTAGAATGGGGTCGCTCTGACCACCGCTTCTCAAGTTTCCTTTCCGATATATTTCGGTTTATATTTTTTTTCACACACTAGAGGGTCGTAAAAGTCATCACGAATGATTATCATAGAGAACACGACCTTCGAATTGTACGAAAGATTTTTTACAACAGTTGGTCTAGAATGGGGTCGCTCTGACCACCGCTGCTCAGGTTTCCTTTCCGATATATTTCGGTTTATATATTTTTTCACACACTAGAGGGTCATAAAAGTCATCACGAATTATTATCAAAGAGAAGACGACCTTCGAATTGGACGAAAGATTTTTTACAAGAGTTGGTCTAGAATCGGGTCGCTCTGACCACCGCTCCTCAAGTTTCCTTTCCGATATATTTCGGTTTATATTTTTTTTCACATACTAGAGGGTCATAAAAGTCATCACGAATTATTATTAAAGAGTACACGACCTTGGAATTGGACGAAAGATTTTTTACAAGAGTTGGTCTAGAATGGGGTCGCTCTGACCACCGCTCCTCAAGTTTCCTTTCCGATATATTTCGGTTCATATTTTTTTTCACATACTAGAGGGTCATAAAAGTCATCACGAATTATTATCAAAGAGAACACGACCTTCGAATTGGACGAAATATTTTTTACAAAAGTTGGTCTAGAATCGGGTCGCTCTGACTACCGCTTCTCAAGTTTCCTTTCCGATATATTTCGGTTTATATATTTTTTCACACACTAGAGGATCATAAAAGTCATCACGAATTATTATCAAAGAGAAGACGACCTTCGAATTGGACGAAAGATTTTTTACAAGAGTTGGTCTAGAATCGGGTCGCTCTGACCACCGCTCCTCAATTTTCCTTTCCGATATATTTCGGTTTATATTTTTTTTCACATACTAGAGGGTCATAAAAGTCATCACGAATTATTATCAAAGAGAACACGACCTTGTAATTGGACGAAAGACTTTTTACAAGAGTTGGTCTAGAATCGGGTCGCTCTGACCACCGCTCCTCAAGTTTCCTTTCCGATATATTTCGGTTTATATTTTTTTTCACATACTAGAGGGTTATAAAAGTCATCACGAATTATTATCAAAGAGAACACGACCTTCTAATTCGACGAAAGATTTTTTACAAAGTTGGTCTAGAATCGGGTCGCTCTGACCACCGCTCCTCAAGTTTCCTTTCCGATATATTACGGTTTATATTTTTTTTCACATACTAGAGGGTCATAAAAGTCATCACGAATTATTATCAAAGAGAACACGACCTTCTAATTGGACGAAAGATTTTTACAAGAGTTGGTCTAGAATGGGGTCGCTCTGACCACCACTTCTCAAGTTTCCTTTCCGATATATTTCGGTTCATATATTTTTTCACACACTAGAGGGTCATAAAAGTCATCACGAATTATTATCAAAGAGAACACGACCTTCGAATTGGACGAAAGATTTTTTACAAGAGTTGGTCTAGAATGGGGTCGTTCTGACCACCTCTCCTCAAGTTTCCTTTTCGATATGTTTCGGTTCATATTTTTTTTCACATACTAGAGGGTCATAAAAGTCATCACGAATTATTATCAAAGAGAACACGACCTTCTAATTGGACGAAAGATTTTTTACAAGAGTTGGTCTAGAATCGGGTCGCTCTGACCACCGCTCCTCAAGTTTCCTTTCCGATATATTTCGGTTTATATTTTTTTTTCACATACTAGAGAGTCGTAAAAGTCATCACGAATTATTATAAAAAACAACACGACATTCGAATTTGCCGAAAGATTTTTTACAAGAGTTGGTCTAGAATGGGGTCGCTCTGACCACCGCTCCTCAAGTTTCCTTTCCGATATATTTCGGTTTATATTTTTTTTCACACACTAGAGGGTCGTAAAAGTCATCACGAATTATTATCATAGAGAACACGACCTTCTAATTGGACGAAAGATTATTTACAAGAGTTGGTCTAGAATCGGGTCGCTCTGACCACCGCTCCGCAAGTTTCCTTTCCGATATATTTCGGTTTATATATTTTTTCTTATACTAGAGGGTCGTAAAAGTCATCACGAATTATTATCAAAGAGAACACGACCTTCGAATTGGACGAAATATTTTTTACAAAAGTTGGTCTAGAATGGGGTCGCTCTGACTACCGCTTCTCAAGTTTCCTTTCCGATATATTTCGGTTTATATATTTTTTCACACACTAGAGGATCATAAAAGTCATCACGAATTATTATCAAAGAGAAGACGACCTTCGAATTGGACGAAAGATTTTTTACAAGAGTTGGTCTAGAATCGGGTCGCTCTGACCACCGCTCCTCAAGTTTCCTTTCCGATATATTTCGGTTTATATTTTTTTTCACATACTAGAGGGTCATAAAAGTCATCACGAATTATTATCAAAGAGAACACGACCTTGTAATTGGACGAAAGACTTTTTACAAGAGTTGGTCTAGAATCGGGTCGCTCTGACCACCGCTCCTCAAGTTTCCTTTCCGATATATTTCGGTTTATATATTTTTTCTTATACTAGAGGGTCTTAAAAGTCATCACGAATTATTATCAAAGAGAACACGACCTTCGAATTGAACGAAAGATTTTTTACAAAAGTTGGTCTAGAATGGGGTCGGTCTGACCACCGCTTCTCAAGTTTCCTTTCCGATATATTTCGGTTTATATATTTTTTCACACACTAGAGGGTCATAAAAGTCATCACGAATTATTATCAAAGAGAACACGCCCTTCGAATTGTACGAAAGATTTTTTACAAGAGTTGGTCTAGAATCGGGTCGCTCTGACCACCGCTCCTCAAGTTTCCTTTCCGATATATTTCGGTTTATATTTTTTTTCACATACTAGAGGGTTATAAAAGTCATCACGAATTATTATCAAAGAGAACACGACCTTCTAATTCGACGAAAGATTTTTTACAAAGTTGGTCTAGAATCGGGTCGCTCTGACCACCGCTCCTCAAGTTTCCTTTCCGATATATTACGGTTTATATTTTTTTTCACATACTAGAGGGTCATAAAAGTCATCACGAATTATTATCAAAGAGAACACGACCTTCTAATTGGACGAAAGATTTTTTACAAGAGTTGGTCTAGAATGGGGTCGCTCTGACCACCACTTCTCAAGTTTCCTTTCCGATATATTTCGGTTCATATATTTTTTCACACACTAGAGGGTCATAAAAGTCATCACGAATTATTATCAAAGAGAACACGACCTTCGAATTGGACGAAAGATTTTTTACAAGAGTTGGTCTAGAATGGGGTCGTTCTGACCACCGCTCCTCAAGTTTCCTTTTCGATATGTTTCGGTTCATATTTTTTTTCACATACTAGAGGGTCATAAAAGTCATCACGAATTATTATCAAAGAGAACACGACCTTCTAATTGGACGAAAGATTTTTTACAAGAGTTGGTCTAGAATCGGGTCGCTCTGACCACCGCTCCTCAAGTTTCCTTTCCGATATATTTCGGTTTATATATTTTTTTCACATACTAGAGAGTCGTAAAAGTCATCACGAATTATTATAAAAAACAACACGACATTCGAATTTGCCGAAAGATTTTTTACAAGAGTTGGTCTAGAATGGGGTCGCTCTGACCACCGCTCCTCAAGTTTCCTTTCCGATATATTTCGGTTTATATTTTTTTTCACACACTAGAGGGTCGTAAAAGTCATCACGAATTATTATCATAGAGAACACGACCTTCTAATTGGACGAAAGATTATTTACAAGAGTTGGTCTAGAATCGGGTCGCTCTGACCACCGCTCCGCAAGTTTCCTTTCCGATATATTTCGGTTTATATATTTTTTCTTATACTAGAGGGTCGTAAAAGTCATCACGAATTATTATCAAAGAGAACACGACCTTCGAATTGGACGAAAGATTTTTTACAAAAGTTGGTCTAGAATGGGGTCGCTCTGACCACCGCTTCTCAAGTTTCCTTTCCGATATATTTCGGTTTATATTTTTTTTCACATACTAGAGGGTCGTAAAAGTCATCACGAATTATTATCATAGAGAACACGACCTTCGAATTGGACGAAAGATTTTTTACAAAAGTTGGTCTAGAATGGGGTCGCTCTGACCACCGCTTCTCAAGTTTCCTTTCCGATATATTTCGGTTTATATTTTTTTTCACACACTAGAGGGTCGTAAAAGTCATCACGAATTATTATCATAGAGAACACGACCTTCTAATTGGACGAAAGATTATTTACAAGAGTTGGTCTAGAATCGGGTCGCTCTGACCACCGCTCCGCAAGTTTCCTTTCCGATATATTTCGGTTTATATATTTTTTCTTATACTAGAGGGTCGTAAAAGTCATCACGAATTATTATCAAAGAGAACACGACCTTCGAATTGGACGAAAGATTTTTTACAACAGTTGGTCTAGAATGTGGTCGCTCTGACCACCGCTCCTCAAGTTTCCTTTCCGATATATTACGGTTTATATTTTTTTTCACATACTAGAGGGTCATAAAAGTCATCACGAATTATTATCAAAGAGAACACGACCTTCTAATTGGACGAAAGATTTTTTACAAGAGTTGGTCTAGAATCGGGTCGCTCTGACCACCGCTCCTCAAGTTTCCTTTCCGATATATTTCGGTTTATATATTTTTTCACATACTAGAGGGTCATAAAAGTCATCACGAATTATTGTAATATTATCACGAATTATTGGAATATTATCAAAGAGAACACGACCTTCGAATTGGACGAAACATTTTTTACAAAAGTTGGTCTAGAATGGGGTCGCTCTGACCACCACTTCTCAAGTTTCCTTTCCGATATATTTCGGTTCATATATTTTTTCACACACTAGAGGGTCATAAAAGTCATATCACGAATTATTATCAAAGAGAACACGACCTTCGAATTGGACGAAAGATTTTTTACAAGAGTTGGTCTAGAATGGGGTCGTTCTGACCACCGCTCCTCAAGTTTCCTTTTCGATATGTTTCGGTTCATATTTTTTTTCACATACTAGAGGGTCATAAAAGTCATCACGAATTATTATCAAAGAGAACACGACCTTCTAATTGGACGAAAGATTTTTTACAAGAGTTGGTCTAGAATCGGGTCGCTCTGACCACCGCTCCTCAAGTTTCCTTTCCGATATATTTCGGTTTATATTTTTTTTCACATACTAGAGAGTCGTAAAAGTCATCACGAATTATTATAAAAAACAACACGACATTCGAATTTGCCGAAAGATTTTTTACCAGAGTTGGTCTAGAATAAGGTCACTCTGACCACCGCTCCTCAAGTTTCCTTTCCGATATATTTCGGTTTATATTTTTTTTCACATACTAGAGGGTCGTAAAAGTCATCACGAATTATTATCATAGAGAACACGACCTTCGAATTGGACGAAAGATTTTTTACAAAAGTTGGTCTAGAATGGGGTCGCTCTGACCACCGCTTCTCAAGTTTCCTTTCCGATATATTTCGGTTTATATTTTTTTTCACACACTAGAGGGTCGTAAAAGTCATCACGAATGATTATCATAGAGAACACGACCTTCGAATTGTACGAAAGATTTTTTTCAACAGTTGGTCTAGAATGGGGTCGCTCTGACCACCGCTGCTCAGGTTTCCTTTCCGATATATTTCGGTTTATATATTTTTTCACACACTAGAGGGTCATAAAAGTCATCACGAATTATTATCAAAGAGAAGACGACCTTCGAATTGGACGAAAGATTTTTTACAAGAGTTGGTCTAGAATCGGGTCGCTCTGACCACCGCTCCTCAAGTTTCCTTTCCGATATATTTCGGTTTATATATTTTTTCACATACTAGAGGGTCATAAAAGTCATCACGAATTATTATTAAAGAGTACACGACCTTGGAATTGGACGAAAGATTTTTTACAAGAGTTGGTCTAGAATGGGGTCGCTCTGACCACCGCTCCTCAAGTTTCCTTTCCGATATATTTCGGTTCATATTTTTTTTCACATACTAGAGGGTCATAAAAGTCATCACGAATTATTATCAAAGAGAACACGACCTTCGAATTGGACGAAATATTTTTTACAAAAGTTGGTCTAGAATGGGGTCGCTCTGACTACCGCTTCTCAAGTTTCCTTTCCGATATATTTCGGTTTATATATTTTTTCACACACTAGAGGATCATAAAAGTCATCACGAATTATTATCAAAGAGAAGACGACCTTCGAATTGGACGAAAGATTTTTTACAAGAGTTGGTCTAGAATCGGGTCGCTCTGACCACCGCTCCTCAAGTTTCCTTTCCGATATATTTCGGTTTATATTTTTTTTCACATACTAGAGGGTCATAAAAGTCATCACGAATTTATATCAAAGAGAACACGACCTTCGAATTGGACGAAAGATTTTTTACAAGAGTTGGTCTAGAATCGGGTCGCTCTGACCACCGCTCCTCAAGTTTCCTTTCCGATATATTTCGGTTTATATTTTTTTTCACATACTAGAGGGTCATAAAAGTCATCACGAATTATTATCAAAGAGAACACGACCTTGTAATTGGACGAAAGACTTTTTACAAGAGTTGGTCTAGAATCGGGTCGCTCTGACCACCGCTCCTCAAGTTTCCTTTCCGATATATTTCGGTTTATATATTTTTTCACACACTAGAGGGTCATAAAAGTCATCACGAATTATTATCAAAGAGAAGACGACCTTCGAATTGTACGAAAGATTTTTTACAAGAGTTGGTCTAGAATCGGGTCGCTCTGACCACCGCTCCTCAAGTTTCCTTTCCGATATATTTCGGTTTATATTTTTTTTCACACACTAGAGGGTCATAAAAGTCATCACGAATTATTATTAAACAGAACACGACCTTCGAATTGGACGAAAGATTTTTTACAAGAGTTGGTCTAGAATGGGGTCGCTCTGACCACCGCTCCTCAAGTTTCCTTTCCGATATATTTCGGTTTATATTTTTTTTCACACACTAGAGGGTCGTAAAAGTCATCACGAATTATTATCATAGAGAACACGACCTTCGAATTGGACGAAAGATTTTTTACAAAAGTTGGTCTAGAATCGGTTCGCTCTGACCACCGCTCCTCAAGTTTCCTTTCCGATATATTTCGGTTTATATTTTTTTTCACACACTAGAGGGTCATAAAAGTCATCACGAATTATTATTAAACAGAACACGACCTTCGAATTGGACGAAAGATTTTTTACAAGAGTTGGTCTAGAATCGGGTCGCTCTGACCACCGCTCCGCAAGTTTCCTTTCCGATATATTTCGGTTTATATATTTTTTCTTATACTAGAGGGTCGTAAAAGTCATCACGAATTATTATCAAAGAGAACACGACCTTCGAATTGGACGAAAGATTTTTTACAAAAGTTGGTCTAGAATGGGGTCGCTCTGACCACCGCTTCTCAAGTTTCCTTTCCGATATATTTCGGTTTATATTTTTTTTCACATACTAGAGGGTCGTAAAAGTCATCACGAATTATTATCATAGAGAACACGACCTTCGAATTGGACGAAAGATTTTTTACAAAAGTTGGTCTAGAATGGGGTCGCTCTGACCACCGCTTCTCAAGTTTCCTTTCCGATATATTTCGGTTTATATTTTTTTTCACACACTAGAGGGTCGTAAAAGTCATCACGAATGATTATCATAGAGAACACGACCTTCGAATTGTACGAAAGATTATTTACAACAGTTGGTCTAGAATGTGGTCGCTCTGACCACCGCTGCTCAGGTTTCCTTTCCGATATATTTCGGTTTATATATTTTTTCACACACTAGAGGGTCATAAAAGTCATCACGAATTATTATCAAAGAGAAGACGACCTTCGAATTGGACGAAAGATTTTTTACAAGAGTTGGTCTAGAATCGGGTCGCTCTGACCACCGCTCCTCAAGTTTCCTTTCCGATATATTTCGGTTTATATTTTTTTTCACATACTAGAGGGTCATAAAAGTCATCACGAATTATTATTAAAGAGTACACGACCTTGGAATTGGACGAAAGATTTTTTACAAGAGTTGGTCTAGAATGGGGTCGCTCTGACCACCGCTCCTCAAGTTTCCTTTCCGATATATTTCGGTTCATATTTTTTTTCACATACTAGAGGGTCATAAAAGTCATCACGAATTATTATCAAAGAGAACACGACCTTCGAATTGGACGAAATATTTTTTACAAAAGTTGGTCTAGAATGGGGTCGCTCTGACTACCGCTTCTCAAGTTTCCTTTCCGATATATTTCGGTTTATATATTTTTTCACACACTAGAGGATCATAAAAGTCATCACGAATTATTATCAAAGAGAAGACGACCTTCGAATTGGACGAAAGATTTTTTACAAGAGTTGGTCTAGAATCGGGTCGCTCTGACCACCGCTCCTCAAGTTTCCTTTCCGATATATTTCGGTTTATATTTTTTTTCACATACTAGAGGGTCATAAAAGTCATCACGAATTATTATCAAAGAGAACACGACCTTGTAATTGGACGAAAGACTTTTTACAAGAGTTGGTCTAGAATCGGGTCGCTCTGACCACCGCTCCTCAAGTTTCCTTTCCGATATATTTCGGTTTATATATTTTTTCTTATACTAGAGGGTCTTAAAAGTCATCACGAATTATTTTCAAAGAGAACACGACCTTCGAATTGGACGAAAGATTTTTTACAAAAGTTGGTCTAGAATGGGGTCGGTCTGACCACCGCTTCTCAAGTTTCCTTTCCGATATATTTCGGTTTATATTTTTTTTCACACACTAGAGGGTCGTAAAAGTCATCACGAATGATTATCATAGAGAACACGACCTTCGAATTGTACGAAAGATTATTTACAACAGTTGGTCTAGAATGTGGTCGCTCTGACCACCGCTGCTCAGGTTTCCTTTCCGATATATTTCGGTTTATATTTTTTTTCACATACTAGAGGGTCGTAAAAGTCATCACGAATTATTATCATAGAGAACACGACCTTCGAATTGGACGAAAGATTTTTTACAAAAGTTGGTCTAGAATGGGGTCGCTCTGACCACCGCTTCTCAAGTTTCCTTTCCGATATATTTCGGTTTATATTTTTTTTCACACACTAGAGGGTCGTAAAAGTCATCACGAATGATTATCATAGAGAACACGACCTTCGAATTGTACGAAAGATTTTTTTCAACAGTTGGTCTAGAATGGGGTCGCTCTGACCACCGCTGCTCAGGTTTCCTTTCCGATATATTTCGGTTTATATATTTTTTCACACACTATAGGGTCATAAAAGTCATCACGAATTATTATCAAAGAGAAGACGACCTTCGAATTGGACGAAAGATTTTTTACAAGAGTTGGTCTAGAATCGGGTCGCTCTGACCACCGCTCCTCAAGTTTCCTTTCCGATATATTTCGGTTTATATATTTTTTCACATACTAGAGGGTCATAAAAGTCATCACGAATTATTATTAAAGAGTACACGACCTTGGAATTGGACGAAAGATTTTTTACAAGAGTTGGTCTAGAATGGGGTCGCTCTGACCACCGCTCCTCAAGTTTCCTTTCCGATATATTTCGGTTCATATTTTTTTTCACATACTAGAGGGTCATAAAAGTCATCACGAATTATTATCAAAGAGAACACGACCTTCGAATTGGACGAAATATTTTTTACAAAAGTTGGTCTAGAATGGGGTCGCTCTGACTACCGCTTCTCAAGTTTCCTTTCCGATATATTTCGGTTTATATATTTTTTCACACACTAGAGGATCATAAAAGTCATCACGAATTATTATCAAAGAGAAGACGACCTTCGAATTGGACGAAAGATTTTTTACAAGAGTTGGTCTAGAATCGGGTCGCTCTGACCACCGCTCCTCAAGTTTCCTTTCCGATATATTTCGGTTTATATTTTTTTTCACATACTAGAGGGTCATAAAAGTCATCACGAATTATTATTAAAGAGTACACGACCTTGGAATTGGACGAAAGATTTTTTACAAGAGTTGGTCTAGAATGGGGTCGCTCTGACCACCGCTCCTCAAGTTTCCTTTCCGATATATTTCGGTTCATATTTTTTTTCACATACTAGAGGGTCATAAAAGTCATCACGAATTATTATCAAAGAGAACACGACCTTCGAATTGGACGAAATATTTTTTACAAAAGTTGGTCTAGAATGGGGTCGCTCTGACTACCGCTTCTCAAGTTTCCTTTCCGATATATTTCGGTTTATATATTTTTTCACACACTAGAGGATCATAAAAGTCATCACGAATTATTATCAAAGAGAAGACGACCTTCGAATTGGACGAAAGATTTTTTACAAGAGTTGGTCTAGAATCGGGTCGCTCTGACCACCGCTCCTCAAGTTTCCTTTCCGA
Source organism: Oxytorus armatus (assembly GCA_958009045.1). Lineage (NCBI taxonomy): Eukaryota > Metazoa > Arthropoda > Insecta > Hymenoptera > Ichneumonidae > Oxytorus > Oxytorus armatus. The sequence continues at coordinate 6,297,445 of OY253752.1, forward strand.
TATATTTCGGTTTATATTTTTTTTCACATACTAGAGGGTCATAAAAGTCATCACGAATTATTATCAAAGAGAACACGACCTTGTAATTGGACGAAAGACTTTTTACAAGAGTTGGTCTAGAATCGGGTCGCTCTGACCACCGCTCCTCAAGTTTCCTTTCCGATATATTTCGGTTTATATATTTTTTCTTATACTAGAGGGTCTTAAAAGTCATCAAGAATTATTTTCAAAGAGAACACGACCTTCGAATTGGACGAAAGATTTTTTACAAAAGTTGGTCTAGAATGGGGTCGGTCTGACCACCGCTTCTCAAGTTTCCTTTCCGATATATTTCGGTTTATATATTTTTTCACACACTAGAGGGTCATAAAAGTCATCACGAATTATTATCAAAGAGAACACGCCCTTCGAATTGTACGAAAGATTTTTTACAAAAGTTGGTCTAGAATCGGGTCGCTCTGACCACCGCTCCTCAAGTTTCCTTTCCGATATATTTCGGTTTATATTTTTTTTCACATACTAGAGGGTTATAAAAGTCATCACGAATTATTATCAAAGAGAACACGACCTTCTAATTCGACGAAAGATTTTTTACAAAGTTGGTCTAGAATCGGGTCGCTCTGACCACCGCTCCTCAAGTTTCCTTTCCGATATATTTCGGTTTATATTTTTTTTCACATACTAGAGGGTCATAAAAGTCATCACGAATTATTATCAAAGAGAACACGACCTTCTAATTGGACGAAAGATTTTTTACAAGAGTTGGTCTAGAATCGGGTCGCTCTGACCACCGCTCCTCAAGTTTCCTTTCCGATATATTTCGGTTTATATATTTTTTCACATACTAGAGGGTCATAAAAGTCATCACGAATTATTGTAATATTATCACGAATTATTGGAATATTATCAAAGAGAACACGACCTTCGAATTGGACGAAACATTTTTTACAAAAGTTGGTCTAGAATGGGGTCGCTCTGACCACCACTTCTCAAGTTTCCTTTCCGATATATTTCGGTTCATATATTTTTTCACACACTAGAGGGTCATAAAAGTCATATCACGAATTATTATCAAAGAGAACACGACCTTCGAATTGGACGAAAGATTTTTTACAAGAGTTGGTCTAGAATGGGGTCGTTCTGACCACCGCTCCTCAAGTTTCCTTTTCGATATGTTTCGGTTCATATTTTTTTTCACATACTAGAGGGTCATAAAAGTCATCACGAATTATTATCAAAGAGAACACGACCTTCTAATTGGACGAAAGATTTTTTACAAGAGTTGGTCTAGAATCGGGTCGCTCTGACCACCGCTCCTCAAGTTTCCTTTCCGATATATTTCGGTTTATATTTTTTTTCACATACTAGAGAGTCGTAAAAGTCATCACGAATTATTATAAAAAACAACACGACATTCGAATTTGCCGAAAGATTTTTTACCAGAGTTGGTCTAGAATAAGGTCACTCTGACCAACCCTCCTCAAGTTTCCTTTCCGATATATTTCGGTTTATATTTTTTTTCACATACTAGAGGGTCGTAAAAGTCATCACGAATTATTATCATAGAGAACACGACCTTCGAATTGGACGAAAGATTTTTTACAAAAGTTGGTCTAGAATGGGGTCGCTCTGACCACCGCTTCTCAAGTTTCCTTTCCGATATATTTCGGTTTATATTTTTTTTCACACACTAGAGGGTCGTAAAAGTCATCACGAATGATTATCATAGAGAACACGACCTTCGAATTGTACGAAAGATTTTTTTCAACAGTTGGTCTAGAATGGGGTCGCTCTGACCACCGCTGCTCAGGTTTCCTTTCCGATATATTTCGGTTTATATATTTTTTCACACACTAGAGGGTCATAAAAGTCATCACGAATTATTATCAAAGAGAAGACGACCTTCGAATTGGACGAAAGATTTTTTACAAGAGTTGGTCTAGAATCGGGTCGCTCTGACCACCGCTCCTCAAGTTTCCTTTCCGATATATTTCGGTTTATATATTTTTTCACATACTAGAGGGTCATAAAAGTCATCACGAATTATTATTGAAGAGTACACGACCTTGGAATTGGACGAAAGATTTTTTACAAGAGTTGGTCTAGAATGGGGTCGCTCTGACCACCGCTCCTCAAGTTTCCTTTCCGATATATTTCGGTTCATATTTTTTTTCACATACTAGAGGGTCATAAAAGTCATCACGAATTATTATCAAAGAGAACACGACCTTCGAATTGGACGAAATATTTTTTACAAAAGTTGGTCTAGAATGGGGTCGCTCTGACTACCGCTTCTCAAGTTTCCTTTCCGATATATTTCGGTTTATATATTTTTTCACACACTAGAGGATCATAAAAGTCATCACGAATTATTATCAAAGAGAAGATGACCTTCGAATTGGACGAAAGATTTTTTACAAGAGTTGGTCTAGAATCGGGTCGCTCTGACCACCGCTCCTCAAGTTTCCTTTCCGATATATTTCGGTTTATATTTTTTTTCACATACTAGAGGGTCATAAAAGTCATCACGAATTTATATCAAAGAGAACACGACCTTGTAATTGGACGAAAGACTTTTTACAAGAGTTGGTCTAGAATCGGGTCGCTCTGACCACCGCTCCTCAAGTTTCCTTTCCGATATATTTCGGTTTATATATTTTTTCTTATACTAGAGGGTCTTAAAAGTCATCACGAATTATTATCAAAGAGAAGACGACCTTCGAATTGGACGAAAGATTTTTTACAAGAGTTGGTCTAGAATCGGGTCGCTCTGACCACCGCTCCTCAAGTTTCCTTTCCGATATATTTCGGTTTATATTTTTTTTCACATACTAGAGGGTCATAAAAGTCATCACGAATTATTATCAAAGAGAACACGACCTTGTAATTGGACGAAAGACTTTTTACAAGAGTTGGTCTAGAATCGGGTCGCTCTGACCACCGCTCCTCAAGTTTCCTTTCCGATATATTTCGGTTTATATATTTTTTCACACACTAGAGGGTCATAAAAGTCATCACGAATTATTATCAAAGAGAAGACGACCTTCGAATTGTACGAAAGATTTTTTACAAGAGTTGGTCTAGAATCGGGTCGCTCTGACCACCGCTCCTCAAGTTTCCTTTCCGATATATTTCGGTTTATATTTTTTTTCACACACTAGAGGGTCATAAAAGTCATCACGAATTATTATTAAACAGAACACGACCTTCGAATTGGACGAAAGATTTTTTACAAGAGTTGGTCTAGAATGGGGTCGCTCTGACCACCGCTCCTCAAGTTTCCTTTCCGATATATTTCGGTTTATATTTTTTTTCACACACTAGAGGGTCGTAAAAGTCATCACGAATTATTATCATAGAGAACACGACCTTCGAATTGGACGAAAGATTTTTTACAAAAGTTGGTCTAGAATCGGTTCTCTCTGACCACCGCTCCTCAAGTTTCCTTTCCGATATATTTCGGTTTATATTTTTTTTCACACACTAGAGGGTCATAAAAGTCATCACGAATTATTATTAAACAGAACACGACCTTCGAATTGGACGAAAGATTTTTTACAAGAGTTGGTCTAGAATCGGGTCGCTCTGACCACCGCTCCGCAAGTTTCCTTTCCGATATATTTCGGTTTATATATTTTTTCTTATACTAGAGGGTCGTAAAAGTCATCACGAATTATTATCAAAGAGAACACGACCTTCGAATTGGACGAAAGATTTTTTACAAAAGTTGGTCTAGAATGGGGTCGCTCTGACCACCGCTTCTCAAGTTTCCTTTCCGATATATTTCGGTTTATATTTTTTTTCACATACTAGAGGGTCGTAAAAGTCATCACGAATTATTATCATAGAGAACACGACCTTCGAATTGGACGAAAGATTTTTTACAAAAGTTGGTCTAGAATGGGGTCGCTCTGACCACCGCTTCTCAATTTTCCTTTCCGATATATTTCGGTTTATATTTTTTTTCACACACTAGAGGGTCGTAAAAGTCATCACGAATGATTATCATAGAGAACACGACCTTCGAATTGTACGAAAGATTTTTTACAACAGTTGGTCTAGAATGTGGTCGCTCTGACCACCGCTGCTCAGGTTTCCTTTCCGATATATTTCGGTTTATATATTTTTTCACACACTAGAGGGTCATAAAAGTCATCACGAATTATTATCAAAGAGAAGACGACCTTCGAATTGGACGAAAGATTTTTTACAAGAGTTGGTCTAGAATCGGGTCGCTCTGACCACCGCTCCTCAAGTTTCCTTTCCGATATATTTCGGTTTATATTTTTTTTCACATACTAGAGGGTCATAAAAGTCATCACGAATTATTATTAAAGAGTACACGACCTTGGAATTGGACGAAAGATTTTTTACAAGAGTTGGTCTAGAATGGGGTCGCTCTGACCACCGCTCCTCAAGTTTCCTTTCCGATATATTTCGGTTCATATTTTTTTTCACATACTAGAGGGTCATAAAAGTCATCACGAATTATTATCAAAGAGAACACGACCTTCGAATTGGACGAAATATTTTTTACAAAAGTTGGTCTAGAATGGGGTCGCTCTGACTACCGCTTCTCAAGTTTCCTTTCCGATATATTTCGGTTTATATATTTTTTCACACACTAGAGGATCATAAAAGTCATCACGAATTATTATCAAAGAGAAGACGACCTTCGAATTGGACGAAAGATTTTTTACAAGAGTTGGTCTAGAATCGGGTCGCTCTGACCACCGCTCCTCAAGTTTCCTTTCCGATATATTTCGGTTTATATTTTTTTTCACATACTAGAGGGTCATAAAAGTCATCACGAATTATTATCAAAGAGAACACGACCTTGTAATTGGACGAAAGACTTTTTACAAGAGTTGGTCTAGAATCGGGTCGCTCTGACCACCGCTCCTCAAGTTTCCTTTCCGATATATTTCGGTTTATATATTTTTTCTTATACTAGAGGGTCTTAAAAGTCATCACGAATTATTTTCAAAGAGAACACGACCTTCGAATTGGACGAAAGATTTTTTACAAAAGTTGGTCTAGAATGGGGTCGGTCTGACCACCGCTTCTCAAGTTTCCTTTCCGATATATTTCGGTTTATATATTTTTTCACACACTAGAGGGTCATAAAAGTCATCACGAATTATTATCAAAGAGAACACGCCCTTCGAATTGTACGAAAGATTTTTTACAAAAGTTGGTCTAGAATCGGGTCGCTCTGACCACCGCTCCTCAAGTTTCCTTTCCGATATATTTCGGTTTATATTTTTTTTCACATACTAGAGGGTTATAAAAGTCATCACGAATTATTATCAAAGAGAACACGACCTTCTAATTCGACGAAAGATTTTTTACAAAGTTGGTCTAGAATCGGGTCGCTCTGACAACCGCTCCTCAAGTTTCCTTTCCGATATATTTCGGTTTATATTTTTTTTCACATACTAGAGGGTCATAAAAGTCATCACGAATTATTATCAAAGAGAACACGACCTTCTAATTGGACGAAAGATTTTTTACAAGAGTTGGTCTAGAATCGGGTCGCTCTGACCACCGCTCCTCAAGTTTCCTTTCCGATATATTTCGGTTTATATATTTTTTCACATACTAGAGGGTCATAAAAGTCATCACGAATTATTGTAATATTATCACGAATTATTGGAATATTATCAAAGAGAACACGACCTTCGAATTGGACGAAACATTTTTTACAAAAGTTGGTCTAGAATGGGGTCGCTCTGACCACCACTTCTCAAGTTTCCTTTCCGATATATTTCGGTTCATATATTTTTTCACACACTAGAGGGTCATAAAAGTCATCACGAATTATTATCAAAGAGAACACGACCTTCGAATTGGACGAAAGATTTTTTACAAGAGTTGGTCTAGAATGGGGTCGTTCTGACCACCGCTCCTCAAGTTTCCTTTTCGATATGTTTCGGTTCATATTTTTTTTCACATACTAGAGGGTCATAAAAGTCATCATGAATTATTATCAAAGAGAACACGACCTTCTAATTGGACGAAAGATTTTTTACAAGAGTTGGTCTAGAATCGGGTCGCTCTGACCACCGCTCCTCAAGTTTCCTTTCCGATATATTTCGGTTTATATTTTTTTTCACATACTAGAGAGTCGTAAAAGTCATCACGAATTATTATAAAAAACAACACGACATTCGAATTTGCCGAAAGATTTTTTACAAGAGTTGGCTCCTCAAGTTTCCTTTCCGATATATTTCGGTTCATATTTTTTTTCACATACTAGAGGGTCATAAAAGTCATCACGAATTATTATCAAAGAGAACACGACCTTCGAATTGGACGAAAGATTTTTTACAAAAGTTGGTCTAGAATAGGGTCGCTCTGACCACCGCTTCTCAACTTTCCTTTCCGATATATTTCGGTTTATATATTTTTTCACACACTAGAGGGTCATAAAAGTCATCACGAATTATTATCAAAGAGAAGACGACCATCGAATTGGACGAAAGATTTTTTACAAGAGTTGGTCTAGAATCGGGTCGCTCTGACCACCGCTCCTCAAGTTTCCTTTCCGATATATTTGGGTTTATATTTTTTTTCACATACTAGAGGGTCATAAAAGTCATCACGAATTATTATCAAAGAGAACACGACCTTCTAATTGGACGAAAGATTTTTTACAAGAGTTGGTCTAGAATCGGGTCGCTCTGACCACCGCTCCGCAAGTTTCCTTTCCGATATATTTCGGTTTATATATTTTTTCTTATACTAGAGGGTCGTAAAAGTCATCACGAATTATTATCAAAGAGAACACGACCTTCGAATTGGACGAAAGATTTTTTACAAAAGTTGGTCTAGAATGGGGTCGCTCTGACCACCGCTTCTCAAGTTTCCTTTCCGATATATTTCGGTTTATATATTTTTTCACACACTAGAGGGTCATAAAAGTCATCACGAATTATTATCAAAGAGAACACGACCTTCGAATTGGACGAAACATTTTTTACAAAAGTTGGTCTAGAATGGGGTCGCTCTGACCACCGCTCCGCAAGTTTCCTTTCCGATATATTTCGGTTTATATATTTTTTCTTATCCTAGAGGGTCGTAAAAGTCATCACGAATTATTATCAAAGAGAACACGACCTTCGAATTGGACGAAAGATTTTTTACAAAAGTTGGTCTAGAATCGGGTCGCTCTGACCACCGCTCCTCAAGTTTCCTTTCCGGTATATTTGGGTTTATATTTTTTTTCACATACTAGAGGGTCATAAAAGTCATCACGAATTATTATCAAAGAGAACACGACCTTCTAATTGGACTAAAGATTTTTTACAAGAGTTGGTCTAGAATCGGGTCGCTCTGACCACCGCTCCGCAAGTTTCCTTTCCGATATATTTCGGTTTATATATTTTTACTTATACTAGAGTGTCGTAAAAGTCATCACGAATTATTATCAAAGAGAACACGACCTTCGAATTGGACGAAAGATTTTTTACAAAAGTTGGTCTAGAATTGGGTCGCTCTGACCACCGCTTCTCAAGTTTCCTTTCCGATATATTTCGGTTTATATATTTTTTCACACACTAGAGGGTCGTAAAAGTCATCACGAATTATTATCAAAGAGAACACGACCTTGTAATTGGACGAAAGACTTTTTACAAGAGTTGGTCTAGAATCGGGTCGCTCTGACCACCGCTCCTCAAGTTTCCTTTCCGATATATTTCGGTTTATATATTTTTTCACACACTAGAGGGTCATAAAAGTCATCACGAATTATTATCAAAGAGAAGACGACCTTCGAATTGTACGAAAGATTTTTTACAAGAGTTGGTCTAGAATCGGGTCGCTCTGACCACCGCTCCTCAAGTTTCCTTTCCGATATATTTCGGTTTATATTTTTTTTCACACACTAGAGGGTCGTAAAAGTCATCACGAATTATTATCATAGAGAACACGACCTTCGAATTGGACGAAAGATTCTTTAGAAAAGTTGGTCTAGAATCGGGTCGCTCTGACCACCGCTCCTCAAGTTTCCTTTCCGATATATTTCGGTTTATATTTTTTTTCACACACTAGAGGGTCGTAAAAGTCATCACGAATTATTATCATAGAGAACACGACCTTCGAATTGGACGAAAGATTTTTTACAAAAGTTGGTCTAGAATCGGGTCGCTCTGACCACCGCTCCTCAAGTTTCCTTTCCGATATATTTCGGTTTATATTTTTTTTCACACACTAGAGGGTCATAAAAGTCATCACGAATTATTATTAAACAGAACACGACCTTCGAATTGGACGAAAGATTTTTTACAAGAGTTGGTCTAGAATGGGGTCGCTCTGACCACCGCTCCTCAAGTTTGCTTTCCGATATATTTCGGTTTATATTTTTTTTCACACACTAGAGGGTCGTAAAAGTCATCACGAATTATTATAAAAAACAACACGGCATTCGAATTTGCCGAAAGATTTTTTACCAGAGTTGGTCTAGAATAAGGTCAATCTGACCACCGCTCCTCAAGTTTCCTTTCCGTTATATTTCGGTTTATATTTTTTTTCACATACTAGAGGGTCGTAAAAGTCATCACGAATTATTATCATAGAGAACACGACCTTCGAATTGGACGAAAGATTTTTTACAAAAGTTGGTCTAGAATGGGGTCGCTCTGACCACCGCTTCTCAAGTTTCCTTTCCGATATATTTCGGTTTATATTTTTTTTCACATACTAGAGGGTCGTAAAAGTCATCACGAATGATTATCATAGAGAACACGACCTTCGAATTGTACGAAAGATTTTTTACAACAGTTGGTCTAGAATGGGGTCGCTCTGACCACCGCTGCTCAGGTTTCCTTTCCGATATATTTCGGTTTATATATTTTTTCACAGACTAGAGGGTCATAAAAGTCATCACGAATTATTATCAAAGAGAAGACGACCTTCGAATTGGACGAAAGATTTTTTACAAGAGTTGGTCTAGAATCGGGTCGCTCTGACCACCGCTCCTCAAGTTTCCTTTCCGATATATTTCGGTTTATATTTTTTTTCACATACTAGAGGGTCATAAAAGTCATCACGAATTATTATTAAAGAGTACACGACCTTGGAATTGGACGAAAGATTTTTTACAAGAGTTGGTCTAGAATGGGGTCGCTCTGACCACCGCTCCTCAAGTTTCCTTTCCGATATATTTCGGTTCATATTTTTTTTCACATACTAGAGGGTCATAAAAGTCATCACGAATTATTATCAAAGAGAACACGACCTTCGAATTTGACGAAATATTTTTTACAAAAGTTGGTCTAGAATGGGGTCGCTCTGACTACCGCTTCTCAAGTTTCCTTTCCGATATATTTCGGTTTATATATTTTTTCACACACTAGAGGATCATAAAATTCATCACGAATTATTATCAAAGAGAAGACGACCTTCGAATTGGACGAAAGATTTTTTACAAGAGTTGGTCTAGAATCGGGTCGCTCTGACCACCGCTCCTCAAGTTTCCTTTCCGATATATTTCGGTTTATATTTTTTTTCACATACTAGAGGGTCATAAAAGTCATCACGAATTATTATCAAAGAGAACACGACCTTGTAATTGGACGAAAGACTTTTTACAAGAGTTGGTCTAGAATCGGGTCGCTCTGACCACCGCTCCTCAAGTTTCCTTTCCGATATATTTCGGTTTATATATTTTTTCTTATACTAGAGGGTCTTAAAAGTCATCACGAATTATTATCAAAGAGAACACGACCTTCTAATTGGACGAAAGATTTTTTACAAGAGTTGGTCTAGAATGGGGTCGCTCTGACCACCACTTCTCAAGTTTCCTTTCCGATATATTTCGGTTCATATATTTTTTCACACACTAGAGGGTCATAAAAGTCATCACGAATTATTATCAAAGAGAACACGACCTTCGAATTGGACGAAAGATTTTTTACAAGAGTTGGTCTAGAATGGGGTCGTTCTGACCACCGCTCCTCAAGTTTCCTTTTCGATATGTTTCGGTTCATATTTTTTTTCACATACTAGAGGGTCATAAAAGTCATCACGAATTATTATCAAAGAGAACACGACCTTCTAATTGGACGAAAGATTTTTTACAAGAGTTGGTCTAGAATCGGGTCGCTCTGACCACCGCTCCTCAAGTTTCCTTTCCGATATATTTCGGTTTATATTTTTTTTCACATACTAGAGAGTCGTAAAAGTCATCACGAATTATTATAAAAAACAACACGACATTCGAATTTGCCGAAAGATTTTTTACAAGAGTTGGTCTAGAATGGGGTCGCTCTGACCACCGCTCCTCAAGTTTCCTTTCCGATATATTTCGGTTTATATTTTTTTTCACACACTAGAGGGTCGTAAAAGTCATCACGAATTATTATCATAGAGAACACGACCTTCTAATTGGACGAAAGATTTTTTACAAGAGTTGGTCTAGAATCGGGTCGCTCTGACCACCGCTCCGCAAGTTTCCTTTCCGATATATTTCGGTTTATATATTTTTTCTTATACTAGAGGGTCGTAAAAGTCATCACGAATTATTATCAAAGAGAACACGACCTTCGAATTGGACGAAAGATTTTTTACAAAAGTTGGTCTAGAATGGGGTCGCTCTGACCACCGCTTCTCAAGTTTCCTTTCCGATATATTTCGGTTTATATTTTTTTTCACACACTAGAGGGTCATAAAAGTCATCACGAATTATTATCAAAGAGAACACGACCTTCTAATTGGACGAAAGATTTTTTACAAGAGTTGGTCTAGAATCGGGTCGCTCTGACCACCGCTCCTCAAGTTTCCTTTCCGATATATTTCGGTTTATATATTTTTTCACATACTAGAGGGTCATAAAAGTCATCACGAATTATTATCAAAGAGAACACGACCTTCGAATTGGACGAAACATTTTTTACAAAAGTTGGTCTAGAATGGGGTCGCTCTGACCACCACTTCTCAAGTTTCCTTTCCGATATATTTCGGTTCATATATTTTTTCACACACTAGAGGGTCATAAAAGTCATCACGAATTATTATCAAAGAAAACACGACCTTCGAATTGGACGAAAGATTTTTTACAAGAGTTGGTCTAGAATGGGGTCGCTCTGACCACCGCTCCTCAAGTTTCCTTTTCGATATATTTCGGTTCATATTTTTTTTCACATACTAGAGGGTCATAAAAGTCATCACGAATTATTATCAAAGAGAACACGACCTTCTAATTGGATGAAAGATTTTTTACAAGAGTTGGTCTAGAATCGGGTCGCTCTGACCACCGCTCCTCAAGTTTCCTTTCCGATATATTTCGGTTTATATTTTTTTCACATACTAGAGAGTCGTAAAAGTCATCACGAATTATTATCAAAGAGAACCCGACCTTCGAATTTGCCGAAAGATTTTTTACCAGAGTTGGTCTAGAATAAGGTCACTCTGACCACCGCTCCTCAAGTTTCCTTTCCGATATATTACGGTTTATATTTTTTTTCACATACTAGAGGGTCATAAAAGTCATCACGAATTATTATCAAAGAGAACACGACCTTCTAATTGGACGAAAGATTTTTTACAAGAGTTGGTCTAGAATCGGGTCGCTCTGACCACCGCTCCTCAACTTTCATTTCCGATATATTTCGGTTTATATATTTTTTCACATACTAGAGGGTCATAAAAGTCATCACGAATTATTTTCAAAGAGAACACGACCTTCGAATTGGACGAAAGATTTTTTACAAAAGTTGGTCTAGAATCGGGTCGCTCTGACCACCGCTCCTCAAGTTTCCTTTCCGATATATTTCGGTTTATATTTTTTTTCACATACTAGAGAGTCGTAAAAGTCATCACGAATTATTATCAAAGAGAACCCGACCTTCGAATTTGCCGAAAGATTTTTTACCAGAGTTGGTCTAGAATAAGGTCACTCTGACCACCGCTCCTCAAGTTTCCTTTCCGATATATTACGGTTTATATTTTTTTTCACATACTAGAGGGTCATAAAAGTCATCACGAATTATTATCAAAGAGAACACGACCTTCTAATTGGACGAAAGATTTTTTACAAGAGTTGGTCTAGAATCGGGTCGCTCTGACCACCGCTCCTCAACTTTCATTTCCGATATATTTCGGTTTATATATTTTTTCACATACTAGAGGGTCATAAAAGTCATCACGAATTATTTTCAAAGAGAACACGACCTTCGAATTGGACGAAAGATTTTTTACAAAAGTTGGTCTAGAATAGGGTCGCTCTGACCACCGCTTCTCAACTTTCCTTTCCGATATATTTCGGTTTATATATTTTTTCACACACTAGAGGGTCATAAAAGTCATCACGAATTATTATCAAAGAGAACATTTGCTGTTTGGCAAATCGACGACGTGTCACAAGGGCTGGGGGGAGACCCGAAAGGGAGAACCTCCAAGCCGCTTACAAGATAGTACGAAAAGCACTAACGACAGCCATCAGAGACAGCAAGACGCGATGCTGGAAGAAGCTCTGCGAGGAGGTGGACCGTGACCCCTGGGGAACTGGCTACAAGATCGTGACCGGCAAACTAGGGGCACGAGTTCCGCCGGAATACTTAAAGACGCCGAAACCGCACGACGGATCGTCGACGGACTCTTTCCGACACACCCGGCACGCACGGACGAAACAGACGGTACGAGGGCACCGGCAGCCCCTATCTTCACCGTGGAGGAGCTCACTAGAGCATCTAACGCGATGAAGACTAGAAAGGCACCGGGGCCAGACGGAGTACCGGGAGAGATTATCCGGCTGATGGTTAACCTGAGGCCCGAGATACTCCTCGACCTGTACGACGCGTGCTTGACAACAGGAACCTTTAGTCGTCGGTGGAAGGTGGCGAGGCTGGTACTTATCCCCAAGGGTAAGGGCGACCCCGGCACGCCTTCGGCCTACCGGCCGCTGAGCTTACTTCACACGACAGGGAAACTCTACGAACGTTTACTGAGACCCAAACTCACAGACGCAATACAAGCCGGAGGCGGTCTTTCGGACCAACAATTCGGCTTCAGAAGGGGCCGATCAACGATTGGAGCGATCCAGAAAGTATTCGACACCTTCAGGGACACGGACAGACACTGCCACGCAGCGCGGCCAATCGTGTTGATGGCGACACTAGACATCAGGAACGCCTTCAACTCGGCAAGGTGGGTGGACATTCTGGAGGCACTGAGAGGCGGCTTCGGGATTCCAGCGTACCTGGTACGAGTGGTGGAGGATTACCTGAGAAACAGACGAATAACCTACGAAACTACGGAAGGACAAGTAACGAGACAAATCACTGCGGGGGTCGCGCAGGGATCCATACTGGGACCGGACTTCTGGAATGGAGTCTATGACAGCCTGCTCAGACTGAGGCTCCCGCTCGGCGTACTCCTCGTCGCTTACGCAGATGATGTGGCGCCAGTGATCGTCGAGTGGACCCCAGAGCTGGCGCAGTACAAACTGAACCAGACCATGAGACGCGTCGGACGTTGGATGACTGACCACGGACTGCAACTGGCAACAGAAAAGACAGAACTGATGTTCCTTACAAGGAAACGGATACAGACAACACTACCCATGAGGGTCGGGACAGACGAAATCGAGGCCAGAGGAGAAGTTAAGTATCTGGGGGTGACCCGAGACACGAAGCTGACCTTTTGGCCCCACATACAAAGGACAGCCCGGAAGGCGGCCGAGAGGATCGCATCCTTAAGCCGCCTGATGGCAAACACGACTGGACCGAGACCGGGGAAACGGCGACTGCTAATGTCGACGGCCCACTCGATCCTCTTATACGGCGCGGAGATCTGGGCAGACGCCCTGAAGACTAAAAAGTACTGTCACGCAATGACGACAGTACAGAGACGGGGTGCGCTGAGGATCGCCAGCTCCTACCGGACTGTCTCTGCACAGGCTGTCTTGGTGGTGGCGGGCGTAATTCCCGTGGACCTTTTAGCGTTCGAGCGCAAGAGGATAACCGGGAGGAGCGCGGACACGAGATGGCAGGATGCGGCAACCACAGAAAGACAAACGACGATACAGACATGGCAACAACGCTGGACAGATGGAACTACAGGCAACTGGACGAGACGACTGATAAAGGACCTGAGACCGTGGCTTGAGAGGGATTTTGGGGACGTAAATTTCTACGTCACCCAGTTTCTGACGGGACACGGCTACTTTAGACGGTACCTTCACAACATGAACAGAGTACAGACACCGGACTGCAAATACTGCGGACACGAACGGGACGACGCGGAACACACGTTCTTCGAATGTGACCGCTGGACAACACCTAGACGGAAACTGGAGACGGACGTTGGTACCATCACCACAGACAATATTGTCGAGGTAATGCTCCACACAACAGAGTGGTGGCAACTAGTTGCCACCTACACAGAGACTATTCTCAGACGAAAAAACGCAGACGGCTGCCTCACATGACAGAGCAGACGAACTGACGCGAGAGACAACGGATAAACGGAACGAACAGACGTACACAGACAGTTCCCCCAACCAGAAGTAATATTAACATAGTTCCTGGTTGGGGGAGAACGAAAAGGAGACGGCGGTTTAGTGGGTAGGCTTCGGGAGTCCCACATACCCACCAGCAGGGCTGGTGGAATCCGTCACTTGGATTCCGCAACTTCTGTTCCTTCTCCTCGCCGAACCCGAATGGATTCCGTAAAGAAAAGGGGAAAAAAATAAAATAAAATAATAATAATAATAATAATAATAGGGGGAATAACCCGGGGGGGGGGGGTACGCCGAATGGAATAGCCCGATGGGGCGGGGTACGCCAAATGGAATAGCCCGGGGGGGGGGGGGGGGGGTACGCCGAATGGAATAGCCCGAGGGGGGTTGGCGCGCGAAGCGCGCAGGGGGGCAGAGCCCCCCTAGTATATATATGTTTTCATTAGTATTATTTACGTTGTGGGGTTTTTTTTAAATATATTTTTATTATTTTTTTCTTTTTCTTATTTTCCTTATTCATTCCCGTCTTGCATTTATCAAAATCTCTCACATATCTGAATCCTCACCGCTTTTATTCCTGGTAATGGTTTCAAGATTATATTTCTTTATTACGTGTAAGAGCGTTATTTCCCATCTTTACTTTCATTATTATTAACGATTTTCCTGGTTGTTTTTACTTTTGCTTTAGACCGAAGTACAGAGACCGCTTATGGTTTTCCTCGAGGAAATGTAATTTGTCATTGTTTTGCTTTAATAATGTTTCAATAGATTTCCTTGTATCAATTTTGGGTATTATACTTCTGCTAATTCCCAGGTAGTGGTGGGATTCGGACTTGGCGGGGGATTTTTAGGGTAGTGCATCCATATCCATGCTGCTTCCTCCTTATCATTGTCAATAACCTCAATAGAGTTAGTACTTGCGGATTCTGTATTTGTGGGGGTGGAAAAACCCCTGGTGCAGAGCTGTCCGATTTTTCCCACGATCCCTCCCAAGGAATGTTTGGTTTCCTCCCGGGGTGGTTTTCGTCTTCTTTCGTTTGGGTTCGTTCTAATTTGTGTCCCTGAGACATTGGCTTTGTTTGAGTCTATTTCATATGGTGATAATTCCGGATCTTTCTCCATGTCGAGCTTTCCTTCTTTAGTCGGGGTTTTGTTATTATCCTGGTTATTCCCCGGGTCGGGAAAAATGCGGTACGAGCAGCGACACGGACATAATTCACATTTTACAGCATTTGAGTCATCTCTGCGCTCTGGTTCTTGTAATTTTAACAGCGGTTCCTCGTGTGCTAGTAGTTTGGTAAGGTTTTCCTTCTCGTCTCCCTGATTCCCGGAGTCCTCACTGTCTGAACTTCCACTGCCCGAAACCCATGCGAATTCCCCATATCCCATGGTTTCTATCATGGTGGGTCGTTGACCCAGCGGCATTATGTCACAATTCCCATACCAAAAGTAATGTACTCATCCCAAGATAATATCCTTCTTCTGGTGTTCATCTAGATGCCTCTTCCACATATCCCTTGCTTGTTTAGTCAGGACCCTCCACTCGGGGGGTACAAATACTTCCCTTCCCGAAGGTAGCCACACTTTCCAGTAACAGTAATATTTCTCTATTCCGGTCATGTATTCCGTAGGAACCGGGCGATTAATGTTGATGGGTAGGTTGGTCCCATTGGAGTATCGCACCCTAGGTGCGGCCCAAGTTAGAACTTCTTCGTGGAAGTCACGCATCCGCTTGAATCCAGGTATGAGAATAGTTGAAAGCTTCTGTCCTTTCGGTACTAAGACGCTTGGATCCGCCACCCTATGATATCTTGTAGCTCCCAGGGTTATGTCTTCGTATGGGTTGTCTCGAATCCTTCCTACCCACCCCTCCAATATGTCTGAGCACATTGCCCTCCACTCGGGTGGTACGTACAAGGTGATGTATGCGTCTGCGATTTCCAGATAAATTCGTATTTTCCAATAGTAAAACAGTGACTCCGTTCCGGGTACAGGGTTTTTTGGTATCTTCTAATTTATTCGTACTTCGAGTACTTCGTTGTAGGGATAATGCTATGCCTCTGCATTGTCTTCGTGGGTTGTAGATTGCCGTGTCGATGATGCCATGGCTCCTTCTGGAGTTGAATAATTCTGGGTCAAATGGGCATCAACGAATCATTTGAATAAAGTTAAGATGATTGGTCGTCGTGAGTGAGTGAATGGAGAAGCAGTCAAACACAGTATGATGAACTAGAGGATAGCACCATGCGTTTTTAAGTTATTCATCTCCCTCTTCCTTCTTATTTAATTATATATATATATATATATATATGAATATGGTTAATTTGCCTTGTTCTTCCATTCCATTCTTCCAAGTTCAAGTAATGCCGTTGATTATTAGTGTTTTCTTTATAACAAGGTTATTATTACCATTATTAGTGTTACGTCCTGACTTACGACTTTCTCATCTCGGTCAAGGAGAGCACGCTCCCCCTTTACACGTTTTCGAGATAAATCGATGACAGTCAGGGAGATGCGCTGTTTCGAGCCTAACCTTGCGGAAAATTGCTCGGGGATGGGCGGAGAGTGCAAATTTGTAATTAGGGAGGGGAAGATATAAATTTTCCATGGTATCTTGACATTTCGAGAATTTTAAGAACATAACATGTCGTTAACCATGATTATTCAAACAAATTTTTATGATGATATTTTATAAAGCTCCATTGACAGATTTGATTTTATACTTCGCGCAGAGATGAATTTAGAGGACCTTAATAAGGGAGAAAATACACAGATGGACGATTTTCAGGGAGACTCTCCCGTCGATGCTCCATATACATTAATAAAGCCATTAAAACAATGGCAACCAATAGAATTATCACGATTGCCATAAGGGCAATTCGAACTTGAAGTTGCTCCATATTGACTATAAGCGGCTGTAGTAAGTCAAATAATAAATATAAAAGAAGTAAAGAAATTATGGAAATTCAATTAATTCGCCCTTAAGTCATCGCGGAAAACGAAATTACGAAATTAATCTTGAGCCTGAACAAATTTTAACGCGCGGAGTACTTCCCGGACACCGTATAGCTACGAGGTGCATGCTCGGCGCATGATATCAACTAACGGGTGGCAAATGGGGAAAACACCTCGAGAATTCCCGAAGAATAAAACACGAACGGAACTTGGAATTTAAAGAATTAAACTAATCATGAATATCACGCGCACAAGAAAACCACTATACGGACAAAAAGAACGTCGACTCTAAATTAGTTGGAAAACCTCTCAAAGGAGTCCACAAGGAGCTTTTCGATGCGAACAATAAATTCGCTTACGGGTGAGGTTGTCGTCCGGGGAACGAGACGGTGCGGCATGGCGCAAATCGAAACGAATAAATTGCAAAGGAAAACCATTTTTGTACTTACTCGTGTGATGAAAAATGAAAACGGAAACGAAACGATGTGGATTGATGAAACGATGGTAAATTGTCAGAACCTGGAGCGATGTTCAAGAATGGGAATTCCTTTCCCTCGGGTGATGCGATAATTCGAAATGAAATGATGTGGATTGGCGATGTCGATGAATTAAACACTATCGCTGTCTTTCCGTTTCACAAACTTTTATTTATAATTTCGTTCACCACACAATTTACAACGTTTATTATAAAATAAATCCGCGTGGAGTTTTCAACACGCCGCAATCACTTATTGTCAGAATCTCGAATTCCCGAACTGTAGTGATTCAAAAATATAAAAGATTCTCAAAAAAGAAATAAAAGATTCTCAAAAAAATATAAAACCGTACTACGACGAGAAGTCACGACAATTAAACTGTCTCCATAAACGTACCCCGACGAACACTCTACTACTTTTCTATTACTCTTCAAAAACTGTACTGTACTCAATGAAAGAAAAACTGAACTGAACTGAACGAAAAACTGTATTGTCCAAATTACGACTCCGATACGTACTACTCGATTTGGCCAATGACCCGTCATTATATAGCCTTCGTTAGACTGCTTAGCTTCGGTGGTGGGACAGTGCGCCCTCCGTCCTCTAAGACGCGATGGGTATCTCCCTCCACCGCCACCTCGTATTCAGGAGGACTATGTGACTCTATATAATCAAAATTATCTTAAAATTTAACTTACATATACCCTTAACTTTACTTCACATCATTCTTACATTGCTTACAATAATTGATTTGCAAGGTAAATTGCAATAAACCCCGCTCTCTTATTTTATTCATATTCTTTTAACAAAAAATCATTCCATCTCTTTCATACTCACACATTTCCACATCCTCCTCTCTCATTCTAACGTCCATACTCTTAGCACAGCTCTCGCTATCTCTCTCATACTCATGCTCCGGACCATCTCTCCTTCTCTCTCGTTCTACCCCTCATTTCGAAAGCGCTGTGGGTCACTATGTCTTTACGCATAGCCTAACCCCTCCTACACTCATACTGTACTCTCGTTCACTCTACATATGATTTCTCTGTCTCACACTCATTCTCTGCATACATCCCTTTTCGTCATAATTTTCTCCTTTCTTGGTTCTCGCGGTGTCTTCGCTTTATTTCTTATTTCACTTCTCTCTCTCTCTCTCTCTCTTCCTATTCTTTTCTCATTCCATTCCTTTCTCATTCCATTCCTTGCAATTGCGTATTAAAGTTATTATTATTAATTGCAAATTTTTAAGTTTCCAATGTAAAAAGGTTTATAAAAATACATGCATCTTTTATTTAACTGTCAACATTATTATTCTGACCAAAAATGTGAAATATTCTCGTTTTATCATGCGTAATTACCTTTAACTGAATTTAAAATTTTTATGATGATCCTATTTAAAGAAAAAGTTGAAAGTAGTATTATCATTTTTACGCATTTTCTTTAAATTCATTCGCATCACCATTCATGCCTTTTTTCATGCAAAATTTAAATGCGATCCTTCCTTTTAATGCATACACACACACAGCCTATATTAATAATTATAACTACATTTATTACTTTATGAGTTTCCTGAAAATTCTCTCGAGCAACAATGGGTCATTCAATTTTCTACAATTTAGTCTGTTCATGTCCCGGCTGCAACGAAAGAGCTCATCGTTGAGGGCACACTTGTTCGTTATATTGTCCCTCTCTCTCCATTCCTTTTTTCTTTCTTTTTATGACGGCTGTGTGTCCCTCGACGTTGGTGGGTCCTGCATTGCTGTCTCTAGGCGTTACAGGCTGGCTATTGCCACACGCAGCGTAGGTGGGAAAGAGATCGAGTTATCCCCTGTGTGACTCGTGCGACGAAGACCACCACGGGCACGAGGGTAGTTATATTGCCGCTCCGGTCCCAGAGACAAAGCTGCTCAGCCCGAGTGTCGTCACTTCAATCGAACTCTATGCCACGTGAATTTTTATATAAATATTCCCACAGTCGTGGGTTCGTGTTTCGTGTCCAGATAACGTTTTTTCTTTCAACGGATGTTTATAACCTTTCGACAACAATGATTTCACTAGAGGTTCCGGGAAAGAATTGTTGAGTTTATGACAGCGTCGAAAGTTTCGGGTGGCCGCTTAAAATTCTTTCACCAACAAGGGTCCTGTTCACTGTTCAACCACTACCCCAATTCATCGACCACGTCCGAGACTCATGCACGCCATCCTTATCTGCCATAATTTTCAACTCCGTCTCGAATGTTCCACTCTGAAGATCGTATTAACAAAACTGAGCTCCCCTTAAACAACCAGCACATATGCAATCTTGAATAAACCAACGCTGAAGGCACGAGTAAATAAAACAAAATGTCAAAAGAAATATAATTCTCAGAAGGAGAATATATATATATGCCTCTAGATAAGGTGAATAACGAATTAATAATTTGACCAATTGGAGCTCACGCGAATTCCCACATTAGGATCTAATAATTTCGCTCGCAAACGTATAACGCAATATTTATCCCTAATACCTCTGACAACCTGACCCAGGTATCATGCTCATGCTTTGAATCTACATTACTGTTACAATACATTTTCATTCGCGCACTTTCGGGAAAATATAGTCATATAGTTTTATTGTCCAGAAAAAGGAAACATTGTTCTTTTCATTGGTAAAGAAATGCACGCCTTCTATCTCCGTCACACTTGGGTATATTATTGTACACGCACTGTAGTGTCTGTGAGGGTATCGATGAGTCAATGGCCTGGTAGTAGTGCCACGCGCGCATGAAGATTTCGAGGCATGGGTCTCACGCTCTGGCACAAAGGCCCACCAACGTTATAGAGTAACCCAATACTATCTCCAATGTTTTTTTCTCGCTAGCTCAATCGATGTTTCCTCTTGACTTTAATGATAAAGAAATTGTTATTTTTCACCATTGATATTGCTGGCGTCGTTATGTCGCCGGCCAGAGATTCACGTTGATGCGTGATCGTGTTGGTGTGGGTGACTAACTCGACGCATACTCGCGCTCTCATTCGGTGTTGAAAAGAGAGAAAATAAATTATCTCCCTCTCTTGTGATCGTTCCATTGAATATCCGAAAATTGCCTTATGGTGACAATTTCGAATCGTTGCGAAATTCCCGAAAGCCGCAGGACGTAACATTAGTGTTACATATTAATTTTTTTTTTTAATATTCACTATTATTTCAAATTACATTCTCCTCCCCTTCTTTTCGGATATGATCATATCGCTTTTTGTTGAAGTTCTTTCACTACACATAATCCTATATCAGAATTTTATATTGGAATTGTTGAGAGGAGATCCTCAATACTTCCACCAACGAGGAAATTTTGAGAAGTCGTGAGGAAATCCCTGGGTCCCATAGTCGTGATCATACTTATATTCTGATCTTCTGGCACTATGTCCGAGTCGGGCCACGTATATCTTACTCCACCCAGTGTGATGTCTTGCCCCGCGTATACTACTAATATAGTGGCCCAATACGACCTGGCCTTTTCGGTGAGAAGTCTCCATTCCGGTGGTACCCAGACATCTCGGTAACCATTTTGTTTCGACCTCGCGGTCGTGAGGTGGCAGCACCTTACGGGCCCCCTGGTCAGCTTGACGCTCGCAGTACTCATGCGTGCCTCGGGACGGTCAGCAAACTCACGCAGTACGCTGACCGCCACGTGGCCGACGCGCTGGACACCGTTGTGCCCGTCTGCTCATGCGCACACACGCTTTTCGCGCCCTCGACCAATAATCACGCGACACGTTGAGACTCATCGACACGTCACATCCGTCGACTACGCACTCACCTCGACGCGGTCGCCTTCTCCCTCTCTTTTCACTCACTCTCGTTATCTCAATCGTCCAAGGCGCACGTGCTCTCGTCCCGTACCGTTAACTCATTGTCGACTCAAAGCGCAACGATCAGTGAAAATTCAATGGAAAACTCAGTGCAATACTCAAGTGTGTTTGTGTGAATCATTGTAGACTCATTCAAGGACTGTTAAGCTCATTTTGTGTATGATCAAGTAATTAATTAATCACGGTGTGGAATTTGACACGTGGCATTCGCCATTGTGCGTTCATCGATCTTATTGTGTGTGATCACGATTGTTGTACTCATTCATCGATATTCTTCACATTGTAAAACTCAATTGTACTCATCTACAATCTTGGCTAATTGTATTTAGCACAATTCATCTGTAAGAACTTTAAGCTCATCTTGTGTGTGATCAAGTGATTAATTGCGTCGCAATTAATCACGGTGTGAAATTCGACACGTGGCGTTCGCCATTGTGCGTTCGTCGATCATATTGTTTGTGATCACTATTGTTATATTCGTCCATCGGTATTGTTCATCTTGTGAAACTCGATTGTACTCATATACAACTTTGGCTAATTGTATTTAGCACAATTCACTTGTAATCAGCGTAATTTTACATTCGCAAACTCGTGTTCATTTAATCTAGCGTAACCATCATCACGTGGCTTAAATCAGATACACCTCGCTTCCGTTCATCCGACGCCACGTTGCAACACTCATATCGCTTGTACAACTCATCACCAATCCGTTCTAATCGTCTAGTAATAAGACAAGGTAAAATCATCATTCATTATTAATTAATCGGTTATTAATTTAAATATATATTCTTTTTATATTTTTCTCTTACAACTGTGTTTAATTAATTTATCCTTTGAGCTCTTATATCCAATACCGGCACTAGTTTATTTGATTTCAACAACAACGGAACATTTTTTGGTCCTTCGAGCCGGATATAATTGGTCATAGGATTAACTCAAAAGGAATTTTCTTGTTGTTTAACAATTCATTAGTCAATTCAAATTAATTGCAAAGCTCATTAGTACATTCATTGTGAAAGCTGTCGTTGTGCTACCTCATTGTAGAGAATGCTGACGAAGTACGAAGCCTCATTCAAACACTCGAGCGAGAGTGGAATAAATTCAATGACGAACACGAGAAGATTGGTGCTACAACCCGTCGATCATTGCTCACTCATCCGTATATCACCGAAGACTACTTCGGTGAAGCATTCAACCTCTTCTGGGAGGCAATGACGCTCTCAGGCAAACATCTTGCACGACTCAACAAAATCGCCTTGGATCAAGCAAATTCAACACGATCATCGGTTCACTCATCGACTCACCAGGTAAATAAATTGCCTGACATCGTCCTACCTTCGTTTGCAGGAAGGTATGTAGATTGGCCATCATTCCGAGATCTATTCAAGTCCTTGGTGATTGACAACTCAACAATTACGGATGTTCAACGGATGCACTATCTGAGGTCATCCTTAAAGGATAGTGCCGCTCAATTAATTGCCTCAATGCCGTTAGAGGGTGATTCATTCAACTCAGCGTGGGAAATCTTGTCGAAACGATTCGAGAACAAAAGATTATTAGTTGCTGCTCATCTTTCACGTATAACAAACGACAACTCATCGGTGAAGTGTACTTCAAAGGATCTGAATCAATTACTCAGCACATTGACCGAATCAATCAACGCGTTGCGATCACTTGAAGTAAATGTCCATCAATGGGACATAATCTTGGTTCATTTCATTACTCAACGTCTCAGTCGTCCGCTCATCGAGTCATGGGAAAACAAATTGGGTTCAACATCAGAATTGCCTACTCTTGAACAACTCACTACGTTTCTCATGGCAAAGCCAAGAGCTCAAGAGCGTTTAGAAACAACTCATCCGAACAATGACACGAACACTCAACAAAACAAGGGCATAGCTCATTCATCCAATCAACGTTCACAGAGATCAAGTGCGGTTCACACTGCATCTACGTCATCGGCAAAAGCCCCACTCAAACACCAATATCCGTGTGACGTGTGCAAGGGTGAACACTACATAGTAGCATGCCCAAAGTTCTTGTCGCTCACACCAAAGCAACGCCATCATGGTGCAGTCACAAATAGGCTGTGCTTCAATTGCCTTGGACATCATAGTCTAATCAACTGCTCATCATCAAAAACGTGCAAGACGTGCGGCGGGAAACATCATACGATGCTGCATCTGCCGAAAGAATCAACTCAAACGTCTACTCAACAAAGCTCACCGGATACTCATTGAGATAACCAAGCCATGCATAGGCTCACTCATCATAGCTCAACTCATGCCAGATCAGCTCAACAATTGCCAACTCAACAAATCATTCAACATTCAAGACCAGCTGTTCTGCTCAGCACTGGTCTCGCATTATTAATCACACCATTTGGCGCTCATCAAGTTCGACTACTCATCGACTCGGGGTCTGAATTAACATTCATATCAGACTACCTGGTTGTTCATTATCATCTACCACGAAGGTGCTCATCAATATCAATCTGTGGAATTGGAGGCAATTATTCTGGTCACACAAAAGGTGTGACAACAATTACACTGCAATCAACATATTCATCGACGAACATTACAGTCAGTGCTCACATACTCAAATAATTAACAACAACATTGCCTTCAGTATCAGCTCACAAAAACTATTGGCCACACATTGACTCATTAAAACTGGCTGATCGAGATTACATGCGACCACGTGCAATCGATGTAATCATTGGTGCGGATTCATTTGGGCAAATCATTGAAAACGATCTTGTAAAATCATCACAAGGGTCACCCATTGCGCAACTCACCATCTTCGGGTGGATTCTACTTGGGCCCATTAATCAACAGTCATCGCCGACTCACCATTCATATCACTCAACAGCCAGCAGTTCACATGAAGAGCTTCAACGCTTGCTCACTCAATTTTGGGTACAGGAAGAGATTCCAACTACCAATCACTCACAACTATCACCAGAAGAGCAAGCTTGTGAAGATCACTTCATGTCAACGCACTCAAGAGACAACACAGGCCGATACATTGTTCGTTTACCACTCACAGCACCACCAACAGTACTCGGTGACTCAAAGGCAACAGCACAGAGCTGTCTTCAGCGACTCATCATACGATTGAAGAAGGATTCAACGTATCATCACATGTATTCATCATTCCTGACCGAGTACGAAAACCTAAATCACATGAGAAAGGCAATAGACAAATCAACCGTTCAATCATCGAGTAATGTGAGTAGTGGAAGTGACATAGTTGGAGGTGAGATGACCTTAGCACATGATGTTTCGACATCAGGAGGGTTGAGGGTCTCATCAGAAGACTTGTCATCACACGCTCACACCAGGCCTACGTATTACTTGCCTCATCATGGTGTATTCAAAGCAGACCGTTCAACAACAAATTTGAGAGTGGTATTCAATGGATCAAGCCCATCAAAATCGGGCAAATCACTCAACGACATTCAACACACGGGAGCAAACCTGCAAAAAGATCTATGCGAAGTACTCATTTGGCTTCGCCAACACAAATTCATGTTCTCGAGTGACATTACCAAGATGTAGCGACAAATCAAGGTTCACCAGGATGACTGGGATCTCCAAAGAATCCTGTGGGTAGATGAACAGGGAAACTCAACACCATATCAACTAACAACGGTGACTTATGGTACTCGATCTGCACCATTCTTAGCCATACGAGCAGTCTTACAACTTGTCAACGATGAAGGTCATCGATATCCACAAGCAATACCATCTCTGCTAAAAGGAAGATATGTAGATGACATTTATGGCGGGGCCAGTAGACTATCAGAATTACTTGAAATTGCTCATCAGGTCAATCACCTATGCCTGGCGGGCGGCTTTCCACTGCCGTAATGGCAAAGCAATCACCCAGAATTCAGTAATCAATTTTCGTCAAGTTCTAATAAATCAGAAGAAATCATCATCGACGACAACAGCATGAAAATTCTCGGCCTGTATTGGCATTCGAAATCGGATGTATTCAAATTCAAACCGAAGCCACCACATTCAGGATCCAAACTCACAAAACGAATCATATTGTCAGAGATTGCTCAACTATTTGATCCACTCGGACTCTTGTCACCATTCACTGTCAAATCAAAAATGTTGATGCAAGAGTTATGGCTGGAGAAGATCACCTGGGACGAACCAGTGCTATCTCACACCGCATCAAAGTGGATTCAACTCAAGAATGATCTACTCAACGTGTCCTCAATATCGATACCAAGATGGTATCATACGAACCGCTCATCAAACATCGAAATTCATGGATTCTCTGACGCATCACAATTAGCAATGGCTGCTGTCGTCTACATCAAAATTGTTGATCCAAACAATCACGCTCACATTTCGCTCGTGTGCTCAAAAACGAAAGTTGCTCCACTCAAAAGGCTCACTATACCTCGACTCGAACTCACAGCCGCTTTGATATTATAAAAATTGGTCAGGTATGTTCAATCAACATTGGAGAAACCAAACACTCCAATTTACTTATGGACAGACTCTTCCGTTTCACCCACTTGGATCAACTCACACTCATCACGGTGGAAAGAATTTGTCAGGAACAGAGTGTCGAAAATTCAAGATCTCGTTCCAAACAGCGTATGGAAGTTCGTTCCTGGCAAAGAAAATCCAGCCGACTGTGCTTCACGCGGGCTAAACATCTCCCACCTCGAGAAGCATCATCTATGGTGGACAGGCCCACCATGGCTCATCAAATCGCAAGACTCATGGCCAGCAAATACGTTTGCGACAACTCATCAAGCACAACTCGAAGAGCAACCAGGAGTATCATTCACCGTGATATCAAATCGGCCACAAAATCATTGGAAGATGATTGAAGGGTATTCGTCCCTTACGAGATTGCTCAGAGTGACGTCAATCCGCTTTCGAGTAGGGCGACGAATGAAGAAGATATCAAACTCATCGATGATGTATCCTCTATCGCCACAAGAACTCAACGAATCTCCCTCATTCTGGATACAATCAACTCAAGCAGCGTACTTTAGTACAGAAATCAAGTTGCTCAGATCAGGTTCACCGCTACCACACAATCATCCATTCCATCGATTGACTGCCTACATCGATACTCAAGGCATCATTCGCGTGGGAGGTCGACTTAACAACTCAATCTTGGATGCTGAAACCACTCATCCAGCAATCATTCCGAAAGAATCACATTTCACAACATTGGCAATTCAACATGCACATTGGTCAACTCTACACGGTGGCACTCAATCAACTCTGGCTCACCTGAGAACATCGTAATGGATTCTCGGTGGTAGAAGTCCAGTTCGATCATTCATTCTACGCTGCATCAAGTGCGCTCGTCAACGTGGCGAACGAGCACAACTCATGGGCCAACTACCATCCTCAAGGGTCACACCATCACGACCCTTCTATGCAACTGGAGTGAATTACGCTGGTCCACTGACGATTAAAACATGGCGTAGCAGAGGCGCGAAACTCACAAAAGGATGGCTCTGTGTGTTCGTCTGCTTTACTACTTCAGCTGTGCATCTGGAGGTAGTAACAGAATACTCAACCGACTCATTCATAGCTGCATTCAGACGATTCACTGGGCGGCGAGGCATCTGTCACACTCTCTATAGTGACTGCGGCAAGAACTTCGAGGGCGCAGATCCTAGGCTCAGACAAATGTTCACTCAATGTACTCAGGAAAATCAACACTTGTTCTGCTCATTCACCAATACTGGGACTACATGGAAATTCAACCCACCATCAGCTCCACATATGGGCGGAAAGTGAGAAGCTGCCGTGAAATCAGCTAAGTATCACTTAACCAGAACAATTGGTAAAACTGTTCTCATGTTAGAAGAACTCAACACCATGTTCATTCAAATAGAAGCAGTACTCAACTCGAGACCATTAGAACCACTCAGCAACGATCCAGACGATGTATCAGCTCTGACGCCAGCTCATTTCTTGATCGGAGATACATTAAACACTGTTCCAGAACCATCGCTAGAACTCATTCAACAATCTCGACTCAACCGTTGGCAACTCATTCAACAACGTGTTCAATATTTCTGGAACAAATGGTCAACTCAATATCTCCAGACTCAACTCGCTCGAACCAAGTGGCATCATCCAACAAACGCAATCAACATCGGATCACTGGTACTAATCACCGATGAAAGATTTCCACCATCAAAGTGGCCACTTGCTCGAGTCATTGCTGTTCATCCTGGATCAGACGGACTCGTCAGAGTTGTGACGCTAAAAACCGCGACCACAACCCTGAAGCGACCAATCACCAAGCTGGCAATCCTGCCAATCGCAACACTCAAAAAGTCATAATCAGCAACGCTGTTCCTGATGGCGGGCGGAATGTTTCGACCTCGCGGTCGTGAGGTGGCAGCACCTTACGGGCCCCTTGGTTAGCTTGACGCTCGCAGTACTCATGCGTGCTCTCGGGACGGTCAGCAAACTCACGCAGTACGCTGACCGCCACGTGGCCGACGCGCTGGACACCGTTGTGCCCGTCTGCTCATGCGCACACACGCTTTTCGCGCTCTCGACCAATAATCAGGCGACACGTTGAGACTCATCGACACGTCACATTCGTCGACTACGCACTCGCCTCGACGCGGTAGCCTTCTCCCTCTCTTTTCACTCACTCTCGTTATCTCAATCGTCCAAGGCGCACGTGCTCTCGTCCCGTACCGTTAACTCATTGTCGACTCAAAGCGCAACGATCAGTGAAAATTCAATGGAAAACTCAGTGCAATACTCAAGTGTGTTTGTGTGAATCATTATAGACTCATTCAAGGACTGTTAAGCTCATTTTGTGGATGATCAAGTGATTAATTGCGTCGCGATTAATCACGGTGTGGAATTCGACACGTGGCGTTCGCCATTGTGCGTTCGTCGATCATATTGTTTGTGATCACTATTGTTATATTCGTCCATCGGTATTGTTCATCTTGTGAAACTCGATTGTACTCATATACAACTTTGGCTAATTGTATTTAGCACAATTCACTTGTAATCAGCGTAATTTTACATTCGCAAACTCGTGTTCATTTAATCTAGCGTAACCATCATCACGTGGCTTAAATCAGATACACCTCGCTTCCGTTCATCCGACGCCACATTGCAACACTCATACCGCTTGTACAACTCATCACCAATCCGTTCTAATCGTCTAGTAATAAGACAAGGTAAAATCATCATTCATTATTAATTAATCTGTTATTAATTTAAGGCCTTACATACGTCCAGCGGTACCGAAAATGTACCAAAAGAAAAACTGTTTTTAGGAGGGATAGAAATAGAAATTGATAGAAAAATTCTTACACATTGTTTATTACTGTGTTAAGTTTGTAAACAAATTTATTTCAATTTTTTTTTTCAAAAATTACTACATGAAAAATCACATTTTTGAAGCACTGTAAAAAAAAAGTTGCTCCACGGTCGGCAGTATTTCTTCCTCAAATGTTGACGGATCTGCAAAATGTAAAGAAATTCTTGTAAAATAAGGTAGTAGTTATAGTCTGTCGAGCCGGATTTTTGGAATTCGAAAAATTAAATAATTTACGGTAATTTAAAAAAAAATGTTAAGTTTGTGTCAAAAAAGTCACACTTTAATTGTTTTTATAAAATTTTCTAATTATAATTTAAAAAATCCGGCTCGACAGACTATAGAAAAAACAATTCCGAATATAAAAAAAAAAAATCATCAAAAAACGTTAAAACCGTACGAGTTATCATGCCGACCGTGTCAGAAAAAGTAGATTTGAGAAAAACGCGTTTAAAGTTTCAAGCGCGTTTCGCTCGAAGTCGCGCGCGGCTGGAGCAAGAACTTTATGAATTTTTTTAATTTATTTAGTTAACTTACGTCTAATCTCCCATTCCAGCTTCATATTGTACGCCTTCCTTGTCAGTAAAAAATCGTCGTTGTTTATTTTTTTCTAATCGACGAATTGTTCAAACAACTCAACTCAGGTAGGCGCGCGTCAGACCTTTGTCCTTTCGTCAGGCAGTCACATTATCTACAATAACTTTTGAACTATGGGGAATTTTTACAATCAGCTTACACAGAATTACGCCTAAGACTATAAGGAATAATAATCTGTAAACAAAAAAAAATCGATTTTTTGAAAATTCTCGACGTATGTAAGGCCTTAAATATATTTTCTTTTTATATTTTTCTCTTACAACTGTGTTTAATTCATTTATCCTTTGACCTCTTATATCCAATACCGGTACTAGTTTATTTGGTTTCAACAACAACGAAACACATTTAAAGGAAGCCTCCAGTAGTTGAAATATTTTTCCATTCCATCCATGTATATCTGCGGCGTCGGGCGATTCAAAGAGATTTCCAGTTTGGTCCCATCTGAATATTGCACCCTGGGTTTATTCCAGTGTGGAGCGTGATCCTGATGGAAATTTGGTATAGGTAGGATCGGAACACTTTCCCCATAAGGTATCAGAACGTTTGATATCCGACATCTCGATGATCCCAAGGATATAGGAAGGATATAGGATATAGGATGTAGGAGGATCCTCATAAGGGTTATCACATAATTTTCCGATCCACTCGTCTAATACGTCCGGGCAGACTGTTCGCCATTCCTGAGGTACGTTTATTTCAATATTTTGATCAGCCAACTCCAGATGGATTGATATCCTCCAGAATAGGCGATTCGTCCCTGTTCCAGTCACTGGTTTTTCCAGGTACTCCAGATTTCCTGCTTCTTGAGATGAATCTTGTAACTCGTCATCCCTTCTCTCAAGTGTCTCCCCGTCAGACGGATTGTCAACTAATTCCATGGCTCCCTTGGGGAATCATTTAATTGTATGAGACCCTATTGCATAGGCTCTGGTGAATGAGTACGTTTCCTTAAACTAACTTTCCCTCCCCTTCCTTTTTTCAAATTGTAGTTATCAGCTCCGACAGTGTTGTAGAGGGTTAAATGAGGCGTTTTCCCTTTAATTGTTGGAGGTCTTTACATGTATAGTTATACGCTGTGAGCTGTAACGAATTGTTTACACCCGTCACGTGAGCGTCGAACGTGGCTCAATACACGACAACGAAAACCCCAAAAAGAAATAACTATTACGTTGGAGAGGTAACCAACTCTCTCAATGTCGGAAGTACCGACCAAACGGACGAGGGATAGGCGCCAGGTAACGAACGAAACTCGCTCGTTACCACCGCTCCCGTGAAGAGAACGGCTTATTTTATTTTTCTCCTCTCGCCGTTCAATACCCAATGAACACAGATAAAACGTTCGGCAAAATACTTCGGCTACTCAGATTTGACTTCCGAGAATGGTAGAGGGGCGGGATTTTTGGGCGAATAAGCAAAATTCGATGACTCGGGAAAACTGGGCAAATTATTTATTGGATCCCGGAAACCACCCGCAATGTATGCGGTGGGGCTGTACAAAGAGATCGGCGGTTGTACAAAAATCGTGTATTAAAGGTAGCGTGACAACAATGCCAAAGGCAACGAAACGGACGGTTACTACGCACTCGGAAGATTTACAATAAACAAGAATGGAACCAGCGTTTTGCGATAATTTAATAAAATAACCAAACTCAAAATTAACAAACAAATAATCAAACGCAATCTACGCCAACAGTCGCTTAATCGTCGACCGCAACGCGCAATAAATTCGCAAACAATAATTAACAGACGAAGCAACAATAAACAAAATAAATGACTAGAATCAAGGGAGTTAACCGCAATATAAAACAGAATAATATAACCTGAGACTTCGCTTCAGGGAGAATTCGACGAAATTAATAGATTTCCGACAAGAACAATGTGTCGCGGAAACGTAGGCGAAAACTCAATATAAACGATTAAACTTAAATTTACGGCTAAACAATCAAACGGATTACCGGCTCAACGCACCAAAAGGGCTGAGCTAAGCGGGGATTCGTGAACCTCGGGGTAATGGCCAAAGAGGGCGATGCAAATAATAATTGGGGGTTGACGGAAGCTGAGATACGGAATTAAGGTAGCGGTCAAAGAAATACTGAAATAACCCCTGGGGTTAACGATGACTGAAATACTAAATTGTCAAGGTAGCGGTCGAAGAAATAATGGAATAAGCAATGGGGTTAACGGTAGCCGAGATACAAAATCTGAAAGATAGCGGTCCGGGAAATAATGCAATGATTAACTGGGGTTAACGGTAGCCGAGACACGAGATCTGAAAGATAACGGTCCGGGAAGTAATGCAATAATTAACTGGGGTTAACGGTAGCCGAGACACGAGATCTGAAAGATAACGGTCAGGGAAATAACGAATTAATGGCTGGGGTTAACGGTAGCCGGGACACGAGATCCGAAAGATAACGGTCCGGGAAATACTGAATTAATAGCTGGGGTTAACGGTAGCCGAGACACGAGATCTGAAAGATAACGGTCCGGGAAATTCTGAATTAATGGCTGGGGTTAACGGTAGCCGAGACGCGAGATCTGAAAGATAACGGTCCGGGAAATACTGAATTAATGGCTGGGGTTAACGGTAGCCGAGACACGAGATCTGAAAGATAACGGTCCGGGAAATACTGAATTAATGGCCGGGGTTAACGGTAGCCGCGATACGAAATCTGAGAATAACGGGTCAGGGAAATAGCGAATCAATGGCTGGGGTTAACGGTAGCCGCGATACGAGATCTGAGAATAAAGGGTCAGGGAAATACTAAATTAATAATCGGGGTTAACGGTAGCCGAGTCACGAGATCTGAAAGATAACGGTCCGGGAAATACTGAATTAATGGCCGGGGTTAACGGTAGCCGCGATACGAAATCTGAGAATAACGGGTCAGGGAAGTAGCGAATTAATGAAAATAACGGGTCGGGGAAATAATGAATTAATGGCTGGGGTTAACGATAGCCGCGATACGAAATCTGAAAATAACGGGTCGGGGAAAATAACGAATTAATGGCTGGGGTTAACGGTAGCCGCGATACGAAATCTGTAAAATAGCGGTCAGGGGGAGAATTAATTAAGGCTGGGGTTAACGGTAGCCGCGATACGAAATCGGAGACTAACGGGTCCGGGAAAAAATGAGATACTAACCGGGCAAGATAGCACAGGGTTCGGAGATAACGGGCAATCAGAAAACAGGGGTAGCGGTGCGATAAGCGGTATTTTTAGCCAAATAATAAAAATGCAAATTAACGGAACGCGAAACCTAATATAACGGTGAATCCGTAACAAACTTGACAAAATACACAAATTCAATTAATAAAATAAAGCCCGAAATGCGATACCAACGCGAATAAAGAAAGTAATGAAAGTGAAACGTAAGAAATATAACAGGTGGCGATAATGGGCCAGTAACTTCGTTACGCGGTCCGAGGACCGCTCGTTTCCCACAAAAAGACTCTAACGGGACTAAATCCCAATAATTAACAAAATAACCGAAATTCCAAAAATCTACAAAACCAATAGCCACACGGCTAACTGGGGAAACGACGAAGTTACTAACCTTACAAAAGAAGAAGGAGGAAGTACCTCACCGAATATTCTCCGCTGCCACGTGAGGAACTCGTTCCGGAAGATAGCAAGATGTCGGAGGATCGTCGAAGCCGATGTCGAAAGATGTCGGGGAATCGTCGATGCCGATGTTGAAGGATGTCGAAAGATGACGAAATTCGAAGATGAAGAAAGGAGGTAACGTTGAACAGAATGTGATACTCGAGAGAGCACTTGGGAGACGCGTCACGCGAGTAAGCAGTCCGAACGGTAATTGATCATCGATGTGCGATCCTCGCTCTCTGTGGGTCGATGGTCCCCACTCTTGACCCTGGGTCAAGTCCTGCGCAAACTCGTACGCTTCCGGGGTCGCTCGTTAACGCTCGGGTTACTGGGTTACGCCGGCCTCTCCTACCAGAGCCGGCACCTCTCGCGTCGACTCGAGGGGTGCGCGGGGAGAGGGGTCCTTTTTGAAGAAACCTACGGAGAGAGAGAACGAGCGATGGCCGGGCTCCCGGCGAACACCACGACAAAGACAGAGCGAGTCGGTGTCCGTCCGGCAGTTTTTTATGCCGTGTCTCGGTCGTCTTCCCCCAGGACCCGGTCTCCGACGAGGGTAAGGTCGGGATCCCGCCCGTGGATGGTGGTGGCCGCCAACTCTGTCCACGCGGATCCCAGTACCGGCACATTGCCACCTCACATACCCCCATCGGTCCCATAGGCCCTTTACGAACGGGGCGCCGGAGGATATCCGGTCCGCAACGGCCGAGACAACGGCAGGCTGGTCCAGCACGAGGCTGGGAAGCCGTACGGGAGGAGGGTGGCTCGGTAAATCTTGGCCGTTTCTCCAGCTCGCTCCCTGGCAACCATGACCACGGGTGCAGATGTTCGGCAACCCGCCTGCTCCTTAAGGACGAACTCCCGACTCTAAAAGTCCCTAAAATCCTAACCTCGGGAGATGATCGGTCCCCGAGTACAAAAAAAAATAAAGTCAATGCCGAAATAAACGCCGGTCACCCGCCGGGAAACGCAGAGAGCCTGAAAAAGTTGTTAATAATAATAAGGAGAGAGAGCCCGAAAATAAAAGATCCATACGATAGCCGGCAGAGAGCCGCAAAACCAAAAAAATAAAGAGACGAAATATTTATTGAATTTAACCACACTGAAATAATTTCTCGAATTTCAAACGAAGCAATTGCTTACAATATAATTTAATGATTTTAATATTTACTTTAACGAGAGGCTCAGAGAGCTGAACGGGACGGGCTAGGAAAACAGACGCGATAATTTAAACAGAAAAACTCTATCATTCGCGCTCGAAGCGAGCGAACAATAAGCCATAAACTTAGAGAGCCAAACAAAGTCGCTGGACGACAGTTAGCCACAGCGTTGCCAAATTGTCAACGCTGGAGGTAGCCGGAGATTTTAAGTTTTTACCGTCTCGGATGTGCGACAACGCGAGCGCGCGCCGTTCCAGGGTCGTAAATCCGACCCGCTGAACGCATACACTCCGTACGGGTGACGAGACGCCAAATGTTTCGTCACAGAGCACAATGGACATTCGTGATATTCGTGGGAGGCATCCATCGCAGATGACATTGTGTGCGCAAGGACCTACAAGTACATTGGGTACTGCCTCGCGGCATACCATGCATTTCTTCCGAGAGTATGGAGTACGCCTGACTCCCGCGACTCTCCGCCAGGCTATATTCGGTTTACTTCCTAATATTATTTCACCCCCTCGTCTCCTGTTAAAATGACATTTTCCAAAAACTCTAGCATGTTTTACCCATGGGTTATCTTGAATTTCCCAGTTGGTTATTTTCGTTCCGCAATGATGACATTTGGTTCGGTTTCCTTGCCCCGATTGGAAAAATCCTGCTTCTGCCAATATTTCTTTTGCAAGTGCATTCTCAGGCCATGATCTGAATGAACGTAGTCGTTGGTCCTAAAGACCGAACTCGGGATATACTGGTTTCCATGGGATTCGAACCCTGCGTTCGCGCAAAAGCACCCCCACGTAGTCCTCTCTGTAGTGCGGTAAAGGACACTGTGGTCCCGTCTCACATCCATATTGTGTACGAATACTTTCTT
Source organism: Oxytorus armatus (assembly GCA_958009045.1). Taxonomy (NCBI): domain Eukaryota; kingdom Metazoa; phylum Arthropoda; class Insecta; order Hymenoptera; family Ichneumonidae; genus Oxytorus; species Oxytorus armatus. Next base: position 6,332,762 of record OY253752.1, read on the forward strand.
GTATATTTCGCGGCACGCCAACGGAATTAGGATTCTGTCCAAGGGGTACATTACCGCAGGGCAGATTTCGTACAAACCGGCATTGTGGTCGCCAACACAGATGGTCTCCCATATGATTGTCTTCTATGGTCCACTGCTTGATTTCTAGGTCACATTCAAAACAGCGGACCACCGCGGCTGTTCCGGTGTAGTAGAATCCCGTGAATGCCAAATGTCGGGGTAATATATATGCTACCCTCCAATTCCTGTAACTTTGTGATCTTGCTGCCTCGCTACGGTACCGCCTCGAAATAGTCATATTGTTTCCCTAAATATTTTACAGTTGAGTGACTATAGGTGTAACTAATAACTAAAGCAAATATTTCTAATTTAAATATACTCAATTGAACTAACGGTATGTGTATTTGTTGATACGGTACTCGTTGGTACTTTGTATGGTTTGATGCTGGTTTAGGCAATGCCTAATTTCCAAGTTTAAGTCCTTTAATCTGAAGTTAAAAAAAAATTACCCATATAATTTCTATAGTATTGATTCTCTTATGCTAGTTAGATGGAGGTATAAATTATTAAGGTTATTGGTGATGTTAATTAGTACTTTCATTTTACCGACTTTTAATAGTTAATTCATTATTTTCGAAATCTATATCATACATTCCAATCATCGGGGCCTGATATGAAGGAATTGAAAAAGGGTTGACTCCAATGGGTATGTTCCCGCATAGCATACCTCTAATGAAACGACATTCCCTCGCCAGCGTTGATGCTCCCTAATGAGTACATCAGTCCTGGTCCATTCTTGAATTTCTACTTGACATTCAAAACATCGTACAATGTCCTTATTTTGCGTGTAATAGAATCCCGCAGCGGCCATTCTGCTGGGATCCCTAAATGGTAGCGGCCACGTTTGGAAACTATCCAGCCTTAATTATTCACTGCGGAATATCCCTACTGGGTTCATCTCAATGATGTAAGAATTTGTTGTAACTAGGTATATTTTTCCTGATCCCCTGCAAACAATAAGCGGGTAACCATAGATATCCAATGTATCTTCGCAATTTTGTTCGAAACGAATATGCGTTTTACGAAGACGATTAAGGTGTACAGCACTACTTCGTGTATTTATCCTTATTTTTACATTGCCATTATGTAAAACGGCTAATACCTCATGCGGTCCTGTGTATTGATCACCTAATTTTCCAGGTTTAGGTCCTCTAAGCAAAAGCAGGGAATCTCCGACATTAAACTTTATTGGATTCGTTTTCTTGGCATAATCGATTTTAGCATTTTCCTTTGAGTGTATTAAGTTATCTCATCCCCTTCTCTAAATTTCATGGAGCTGTGTGACAAGTTAAACTATATATCCATCGTAGGTGCTGATTCCGTCGCTTTCCCCTAACGGTAAACTAGAAGGGGTACGAGCTATTTTCCCAAATACCATTTCATATGGGGTATGTTTCGTTCCTTCGTGAATATTCGTGTTGTAATTAAATATTGCAAGTTCTACCCATTCATCCCAGTTATTTTCTTCATCGGTGTACTGTTTGAGGTATTCTCCTAGAGCGTGGTGCGATCTTTCCAACGCTAAATATCTTCGCGACCTGTTTTAAAAGACTACTCAAAAAATTGCTACCTTGATCGGTCAATACTACTTTAGGCGCACCATAGTTACATATGAACCGTTTGACAAAAGCTTCAGCTATAGTCACTGCTGTTGCGTTGGGTAAAGGCATGGTCATAGAGAATTTCGTTAGTTGATCTTGAATTGTTAGGATATATTCGTTATCTCGAAGTGTTTTATTCAAGGGACCGACTATGTCCATTGCTAACTTATCGAAAGCAGTTGTGGGTGTATCGGCAATAACCATGGGCTGCTTCGTTTTTACCCTAACTAACATTTTTAATTGACATTGCAGGCATTGCTGTATATATTGTTGTACATCGTGCTTCATATTTTTCCAATAGTACTCTTGACGAATTCTACCGTACGTTTTATTCACTCCCTGTGTTCTCCTATTGGGGAAGTATGCATTTCCTTAAAATTTCATTTTGTAATTCAGGAGAGGGTTCTTTAACAAGTCCGTTACAAATAATTACCTTGAAATTGTCAAGACTCAATATCGTATGAATTTGGTTCAGTACTTCCTCCCATGATACATTACAAATATACGTAGATTTGGCTACGCTTATTGTTCGCAAGTTCAGTTTCTCGATAAAAATTTTGCAACTGTTTAAGCAAACCTCAATGTTCTCTAGGACTAGAGTTGGACCCTCACTACAATCATTCGTGATAGGTAACGCGATATTAAATCGTAGCCCCCTTTTCATTGATTGCGCGTGGTTTAACTTTAATTTCTTTGTTTGTAAATAATCATTATTTTCCTGTAATAATTCTGCTCCTTTATCTAAGGGTTCTCCTTGTACAGAGACGAAATACATCAAATTAACTTTCCTAGTGTGGAGCAGATCTCGTGAGTATTTAATATTTTTGAGGCCTGGATCACTTTGTGTTAAGACTTCCTGTTGTAAATTCCTAAAGTGCGTGGGGACTACTTCTTTTACTCCATTATTCCCCATTTTGATTACATCCGTTGTCTCTTCCAAGTCCCCTACCTCCTCCTCTTCTCCACTGGAAGACTCGGTACTACCTATCCTTCGTATTTTGTTTTTCCGTTGGCCCTGGTATGTAATTGCATCATTGACTAGGTCACTATCTCTGACCTGATCTTTGAGGTTCTTTCCCTTTCATTACTTTTCGTAACGTCCGCACCGTTAATCTCGAATGGGAATGTCTCCCCATCTTTCGACTGGCCCCTTGTTTGGTATAGTTTATTGCGATTTTCCAATTCTTCTAACGGCTCCTTTTCCCATTCACATTCGTCTATTTCTTGTTCTGCTATCATTTCGTTCAATTCATCCTTTTCGACGTCTTCCTCCTCAGGTTCATTTACCTCCATGTCCTCTTTATCAGAGTCGTCTTCCAATAATGCCTGGATATCTTCTTCCGTCATATTATCTCTTCCTTTAGGTTTAGTATTTGTTATAGATTTACCTTGGATGATCATAATTTCCTCTGAGGTTTCGGCTTCCTTTACCGGGTTTCTTGAAAGTGCATCAGCATTGACGTTTGTTTTTCCTGCTTTGTAAACCATGTCGTATTCGTATTCGGCTAATTTTAGTCGCCATCTTAATACTCTTGCGTTGCCATCGGTGGCTTTCCGGAACCATAAGAGGGGTTTATGCCCAGTTACTACTGTAAACCGTCGTCCGTATAAATAGAGACGATAATGCAGTACACAATACCCCACGGCCAGGGCCTCCTTTTCATATGTGTCGTATTTCTCCTAAGCTTTGTTTAAACCCCATGAAGAGTATGCGCACGGGTGGTCACAGTTGATTTTTCCTTGTGATGAGATTCCACCTATAGCGACGCCTGAGGCATCGGTTGTTAAAATAAATGGTTTGGAAAAATCTGGATACCGAAGTACGGGTGCAGTGCGCAGTTTTTATTTTAACAATTTAAAGGCCTCTTGTTGTTTCGTCGTCCATTCAAAGTTAGTGTCTTTGCGAATAAAAGATGTGAGAGGTTTTGAGATGTTTGCGTATCCTTCTATAAATCGTCGATAATACCCGGTGAGACCCAAAAATTGTCTAGTATTTTTAACATTTTTGAGTACAGGGTATTCGCGCACAGCTTCTAATTTCTTCGGATCTGGTTTAACTCCGTTCTTACCGATAATATGACCGAGGTAAGTTACCTTTCTTGTCAAAAACTCACATTTATCTGGTTGTAACTTAAAATTAGCTGCTTCCAATCGTTAAATCATTTCTCTATATATTGTTCCATGTTCACTAAGACTTTTCGCATAAATAACTATATCATCGAGATAAACGAATACACCTCTACCCATTATTTCGCCCAATGCCAGATCCATGGCACGTTGAAAAGTGGGTGGGGCGTTCCGCAGGCCAAATGGCATTCTTACGAACTCGAAGTGTCCACGAGGCGTAGTAAAAACTGTCTTATGCCTATCTTCGAGACTGACTGCGATTTGATGAAATCCAGAGGCCAAATCAAACACTGAAAAATACTCAGCTTCTCCCAATTGATCCAATATGTCGGTTATGTTAGGGATTGGGTATGCATCAGCTATTGTTTTTTCGTTCAAAGATCGATAATCAAACACTACCCGCCATCGTAAATTTCCCTTGGAATCAGCCTTCTTTGGAACAACCCATACCGGACAGTTGTGAGGTGAGGTAGAAGGTATAATTATTCCATTTTCTATCATTTCATTCATCTGGCGAGCTATTTCTTTTTTCGTCACTTCGGGCCATCGGTAACTCCTGGTGTTGATAGGTAAATCGTCTATCGTAGGTATACGGTGTTGGAATACCGTCGTGCAGGATAGCCTTTCGTCAGGCAGGTGATATAGTTGTATGCTTTCTCTAACAAGACCTTCTATATTTTCATTTTCCTCCGGACATAATTCATCCAGTCTTAGTAATCCTTTAACCCTTTTAAATCGTTCGTTAATTGTTGAGTCCTTGATTAAATAGCAAACCTCTCGTTAAGAACTACCGGATTTTCCTGTGTTCCACAAGTGCTAAAGCGCTCAACTAATTCAGAATCGATAATTCCATTCTCTCGACCTTTGGTCTGCCGTCGTTGATTCCGTTTTATTGTGCAGTAAGTGTTTGAACATAATTCCCTCGAGGAATTCATTTCAATTACATCTGAAGAACTTCCCCAAGATTCAACGTTCTCATTTTCTCCAAATCTTGGCTACTCATCGGGTCCTATAACTTTATTAGTTTTTTGTTGATATTCTGACTCACTGTGTTCATTTTTAATATTTTGCGAAGTTTGTAAATTCCCATGGTTTTTAATAACCGTAGTACCATTAAATTTCGAGATGCTTAGTACGCCTTTTCCTTTATCTTCACTCGAGATTTCTAGAAATTTTCCTGTTTCCAAGCGCGGATTAGACCCTTCAACTGGGTTTCTTTTCCCAAAAAAATTAAAACAACTTGATTCTTCATTAGAGTTCGACCGATCAATTCTGGAATTATTCTTTATACAAGACTTTTTACCATTTACTGTTTTCCCTAAATAATCTCTTATTTCACTATCCGGATTGGGTCTTTCACCTAGATCCCTATCTCCGGTAATACAAAAATGATCCATAACAACAAAATTCTCAACGGAGCCAGAACTAGACACTCCCGTTGAACTAATAAGTTCCTCGTAACATGGTTCTATATCTTCATTAGACGTTCTCCTTTCATTGAATATAGTCGTCTACATTGATTCTAACAAAATCTCTGTACTTAAATTCCTAGTTAATGCGCTCGGTCCTTCATCTCTTAATGGTGCTGCTAAATTTGAATCTTTTACTATCAATAAATCTTCATTCGAACCGATATCTCGTTGAACACTCACTTCTTGTTTTAAATCTTTACCATTTCCTGAACATTTCCCTGCTTCGCTATTTCCTGTCGTTGGTCCCATATTAACGCCGTAAACATAAAAATCTTGGGGTACTGCAGCTTCCATGACTAATTCTAAATTAATTTCATCGTTTTCTTGTTCAATATCAAAATCAATGTCATCCGTATACTTACTTGATCGTGTAATTTCTTTTGCAATAATTTCCCTTTTTATAGTTATATCATTATTATAATCGTTTTCAAATCTCCCAGCCTCTATGGCTATATATGGTTCGAATCGCCTGGAACATGTATTTTTCTTTTTGATATTTCCTTCATTTAACGTTACATCATTACTATAAGGATGGGGGCTTTTGAATCTCCGACCCGCCATTGCTAGTTGTAGGTTAATTACATCGTTTTTCTTTTCAAAATCATAATCATCGATATCCTCATATGGTTTAAACTTACCCGTGTGGGTGCTTTTTTTTCCCATAACACTATGACCACATGAGTACCTAACATCTTCAGTTTCCAATCCTAATTCTGAGTTACTTTTATCATTTACTTTCCCGGTATCAAAGGCACTTTTTTCCTTATGTCGTTTAAATTTACTTGATTGTAATAATTCTTCATCTGGTTGGAGCTCTAACAGTGGTATTTGCACGAATACTGAATACGGATTAGCATTAGTAACATGGATATAGGCTTTACCATTGTTATTTTCCACAAACCCGCTGTTTATAACGAGTCCTTCCCCTGCGCTGAAAGCCGGTCAGTATCCCTTTCGAAAATCTAAGTTCTTGACTCGTATAAAACACAACTTTGTTGTCTCGGCAGGAATTAACATCTTCTCTTGAGTGGCGTAGGGTATTTTAATATTCTACATTCGTAACTGCCTGTGTTCGTAATCGATATTAACGCGATTTCCATCGAAATAACCCGATCCCAAAATTCCGTCCTCAATAAATGGAAAATCATTTCCCACTATATGAAAAGTCGCATAACGCCCAAATGCTTCTATAGTTACATGTCTGATTGGGAAAATCGATGATTCCGTAATTCCGTTTAAGGGACAACACCACTGTGACGGCTTCAATAAATCGATTTTTTGAAAACCATTTAAAAAAATCTAAAATACTTTTAAGATTGAAATGCCGTTGGACCCAGGTCGAAAAAATTATTATTTTCGTAGATATTGAATATTTTGTGGAGCGGTGCAGCGGTCCGCGACGTTCGGGGTCCCGTGCAGCTGGGCGCCTTAGGGTCGCCGGGTATTCTTCCCGCCTTTCTCAGGTATTCTTTTGGCTCCCTTCACAAAAACCGGCTATTTTTAGCCGGTTAACTATTGTTATAAATATAGTTTCGAAAAATAGCACTAGGTGGCGATAATTGAAAAAATTCCATGGCAGGTATAGGGATAGCGTCAGTTTGCGAATAGAAGCGACGCTATTCGTGTCTAATCGCTCCGAATTGTTTCGTTTGTGAATATCAAACGCTCCAAATTATTATTTTCAAGTCGAAATGGAGGATAAGAAAGTGTATACGGGGAAAAAGGGAACAAAACGGAGCTATGTGACGAGGAGTCGATCGAAAATTTCGAATCGAAAACCTCCGAACCGTTATAGCTCCGAAAACAGTTCTGCAGAGCATGTGAGCACGTCGGCGAAAAAGTTAAAATCATCGGACGATTTAGAGGTCGGTGTTACTAACGATTTCAGTTATCGTATAGTACAACTTTTCACTACATTGAACATTATATCCACGTTAGTGAAATGTAAAGTGTGTGATCGTGACATAAAATTCACCGAAAAAAGTTTGCGCGGACTCGGGTTCAAAATCGAGGTCGATTGCGGCCATTGTGAAAAAGTGTTAATCAATTCGTGTCCTATGATTGACAATGCATACGAAATAAATCGTCGGATCGTATTCAGTACGCGTCTTCTTGGCGTCGGTTTGAATGGCCTGATGAAATATTGTGCATTCATGGACCTACCGCGCCCCATATTTCAGTCTTTTTACGATCGAATCATAAATTCGATTTTGATTGCCACTAAAGCGGTGAGCGCAATGAGCCAAAAAAGGCTGCACTTGAGGAGCAGAGAATTTCGTTGGAAAATGGGGTGGCGGACGAAATTATCGTTTCAGGCGACGGATCGTGGCGAAAGCGCGGTTTCAGCTCGCTTTTCGGTATAACATCGCTAATCGGCTGGTACACTAAAAAATTGATTGACGTTATGGTTAAATCGAAATACTGCAAAGCTTGCGAGCATTGGGAAAAAAAAAGAAAACACCGCGGAGTACTGGGAATGGAAAGCTACCCATGACGATGAGTGCCAGGCGAACCATAGCGGCTCCTCCGGAAAAATGGAAGTCGACGCAGCTATCGAAATGTTTCAACGGTCTGAAGAGCTCTATGACACAAAATATAAATATTATATTGGTGACGGCGATTCTAAAACGTTTCTGGGCATATCGAATAGCGATCCATACGACGGTTTCGAGATGAAAAAAGAGAGTGCATCGATCATGTCCAAAAACGTATGGGGACGCGCCTCCGCGAAATCGTGAAAAAAAAGGATTGTCTGGCAGAGGAAAGCTCACCGGAAAATTGATTGACGAGTTGAGCACATATTACGGCTTGGCTATTCGGAGGAACAGCGATAATGTTGACAAAATGAGGAAAGCAATTTGGGCAACTATCAAACATAAAATGCCCACAGACAGTGAGCCACAACATGACGATTGCCCGGAAGGAGCCGAGTCGTGGTGGTCGTAGCAGCGCGCGGTCGCAAATGGTGATATTTCTAAATATCGCCATAAACCGCCTCTTCCTCAGGAAATATTGGAGGCAAATCAGCCAATCTTCGAAAATTTGAACAGGGACGATTTGCTGCAGCGTTGTTTGGGCGGCTATACGCAAAACAATAACGAAAGTTATAATAAATCAGTTTGGGCAATAGCCCCCAAGTGCCAGTCCGGAAGCAAAAGAATCATTGATATTGCAACTGATATCGCGGTATTAGTGTTCAATGATGGCCTGAGAAGTCTTATGAAATGACTGGAGCCGTTGCGGATAACCATCGGCCCAAATTGTTTCAACTTTTGCGTTGAGACCGACGCAGCGCGGATCCAGCTCGCGGAGCGCTCGCTCACAGACGCTGCAAAAGAAGCGAGAAAAGCCTTAACAAGTTCGAGGAAAGAATCAGGAGACAACGATTTGCTTCTTGAAGGCCAGCTATATGGTGTCGGCATCGCTGATTGAAGGTAAATAATTTTTTCCAATTTATAACATAAATTAACAAACCTAAAACTTTGAACGCGTTTTTCTCAAAACCACTTTTTTGAGTGCGGCATGCAGCAGAACTCGAGCAATTTTTATCCGATCGACTTCAAATTATTACTTTACTGTATTTAATTACTATTATTACAATTACTGTATCAATAAAGGTAGATTATCTAGAGAAGTACATAGGATTTTTTCGATGTCTCAATAATTATAAAAGTTATAGCCTATGTTCGACGAGAAATTTTGTTAAAAAATCATTCTTTAATTTCAAAGGCGTGCCTATTTTTTTTAAAACAATATTTTTCCAAATCCCTATGTACTTCTCTTCAAAATATCATATTATTAACGAAAACACTCGGTATTTTTTTTCAGATCGACGTTGAAGAGAGTTCTGCCGCGAACCACTGCGGAGATGACAGCACCTGACGCGAGAGCTTCCCCAGCGCCACCATGCGGCGTGAAAAATGTGAAAAAAATGTTTTTTGATACATTAATAAACAAGGAACAAAACCCAAAAAAAAATTTCGAATATCTCTTTTTTTTCCCACAAAAAAAATTCTTGAAAAATGTGAAAAAAAACAGGGGGTCACAGTGGTGTTGTCCCTTAATTGTAAAATCTCCTCTGGGTTGATTAACTCTAAATTCTTAATGCATTTTTCTTTCAAAATATTAGGTCCGGCACCAGTATCAATCATAAGGACTACAGGACTCATTAGATCTCTGTTTTCCATTCTGACTGTAGGGGCAGAACGTTCATTTTCTAAACGGTACGTATGGATTCCCCCGATGCACCCGTAGTCGGGAGGCCATTCGCGTTTCCCGATATATTTCTTCGTTCATTATTAGCAATCCTTGTTGGACATTTCCTGATCAAATGTTCCGGAGTTCTACAATAGCGACAATTCATATACTGGTTAAAGGAGTCATCTCTAAGTCTCCGTCTGCGTAATTCCTATTGCAGGGTTCGGGATTTTGGTTCAGAGGTTGAGAATGATTATTTCGATAAGGACATATATGCGCGCCATGTCTCCTTACAAATCTGACAAATTGTTTTATCAATTGGCTGATATCTCAGTCCTTGTGGAACAGGTTCGTATCGTGAAATTCGATTATTCCGTGGCAAACGAGGGCAGTTATATGCTGCGTGTCCAGAATTCTTACATAACTGGCAAGTTATCTCCGCGTCTTCTCGTCTCTTGACTTCCGGGGGAAAAATTTGAAAACATCGATCAGCAGTATGGCCGCGTTTATTACAAAACCGACATACAGTGATTGTAGCAACATTGTTATCTGACCTAATGTTGCTCTGTGGAGGATATAATTGGAAGCACTTGTCGGCGGCATGTCCCCTTCTATTACACACCTGGCAAATAGGAACGTTCGCTTGATTGCATATTCGATCGCTATTTTCTTTCACACGTTCTTTTACTTGCCTGATTGGATCGCACGTATCTGCAGTATGTCCCGGTTTTTTGAATATCTCACAAACGACACTTTCGCTGGTTATTACATTCACAGTACGCTTGCTTTCTGGCTTGTGACCTCTACTATCGGGGTTACCCCTCCTTAGAGTAGCTTGCGCTATTAATTGCTTTTCTATTTTTACAGCCCGTTTACATATTTCATCGATGTTCAATCCAATCGCAGGAATCCTTTGCTCGGTTTCCGGTTTTAATCCGTGCAGGAAGCACGATGCAAGATTGTCTTCCGTACTTCTTTCGAATACTACATCTGCCGGTCTATTTTTCTCGAATTCGTACGCCTCTATTATTTGACTACCTAAATCTCGTACCCGGTTTGCATAAGTGGTTACAGATTCATCCTTCCTTTGATAACTAGTTCCTAATTCACCTTGAAATTGATAGACATTTCTCGCCGGACAGTATATATTCTTCAAAAATTGGTACAGTTCGTCCATCGTGTCAAATGCTTGGGAGTGTATAGTATGACGCGGTTCCCCCTTTATTTTTACTCTTACAGCTCGTACAAAATTTGTTTCACTCTCAGGTTTTAACATTCCTAATGCCTCCTCGCAACCCTAGATAAACATGCTTAGGGATGTTTTTACATTATCATATTCAGGTACCACGGCTAAAGCATCCCTGAGGGAGACTAACTGGCTATGATTGAGCATTTTATCATAATCTCTATTTTCGGAATAGTTTAATTTGCGTGCTATCTTGCCTTTAGGTATGTCAGTGGGAGGTTTATCCTCATCAATGGTTGATCTAATGATTTTATTTTTATTTAACAATTCTTGACTATCCTGCTTCACAGCTTGACCCACCCCTCGGTTTTCTTTCGATGTCGTGGGTGTTTTAGTATCCCCGAAGGTTTTAAATCTTCGCCTTTTTGCAATTTTTAAGAGGTTAAATGATCCTTCTTCGGGTGAAGTCAACCTGTCTTTCGCGGAGTAGAATAGTTCCGACGGTTCAACAGGTTTATTGAATATCCTACTTGGAAGCGCGGATTCCCTAGGATTGTCGTTCGAAGGTGTCGATCCATTGTCGGGTCTTGTGATTCGAGACGGAAGTTTAGGAGTTTCTACATGGACGATTACAGGAAAATCGGGATGTGGGATTTCCTGCCTTTTATTTTCGACAGATACCCGTGGAATTTCAAGTGATTTTGCCGTTTGAGATAGTGATTCGAGTGTTGCTTTATGTTTGCGTATAGACTGGCTCAAGGGTTCAAGATTGCCTATAGAGGTTGCTCGCGAAGTTTCAAGCAATTCTAGGCTGTTAACGACCTCTTTCATTATAGATGAATATGATTTTGGAGACGAATCCCTATCTACTCCTTCTTCCTTACCCTTCCCAGGAAATTCCTGTTCGGATGCTTGAACCCTAAAGCTGGGGTGTTGAATACTTGGTATGTCACTAATGTCAGCTAATCGGTCTGAGTCAATGTCGATTTGTTGGTCCAGAATATCAATAGCCTCCAAATTTGAAGATGCACCTTCTGATTAAATGTCTAGACTCGCTCTCGCGTCTCCGCTACGGGAGGAATCATCCGCTATTTCTATAGGACTTCCGTGTACGCTCCGTTGACTGGTTCTTTCCCGGGTTGTAGCTCTAATTTGCCTTTCATCGGGGTATAAACTGAGTACATTCTTATCGACCTTTAAATTCGAGCGAGTTTCCGGCATTTAAATGGTTGTATATGTACTACCGAGAAAAGTTAATCGCGCCCCCTATTGTTTATGCAATACGACGACACCACTTCGGATTATACCCCCCATAAAGCTTTTTCCTTTTAGGTTTGGAATTGATAACTCGAATTTTCCTTCGATGATTAATAAAGGTGAAGAAAACTCGTAATTAGAATTCCCATATAAACCAAATTTTATTAGCAAGGTTACATTCCAGTATATTTTCCGATTTTTTATCATTCACGACACTGTTGGCAGTTTCGACGCTGGGGAGGTGGACCGTCAATATGATCTCCTGTGTTAGAAGTATTCCAATGCTCCATACATGGCAAATATGAGGCAACCTCTGTATCTCTACGAAGATGTTCGGGTAATCGTTCCCACAAGTTTACAATATTCTTTCCCCAAAATTCAAGAAGTACACATTTTGGAATATTCTGAAGCTCGTTTATTGTAATTTTATTAGGATTTTTCTGGAACAAACTTGACTTTATTTCCCACGGACTCCGCTGGCTCATATTCCTTGGAGTGATGTTCTGTCAAACCCCGATCCTATCTCCTCAAATCGCCTACTCCAAGGTATTCCAATAAATGCAGATGACTCTCAAGTCTGCTCAAGGTTGATAGAAGTATCAATTGTGACATGAACTAAATTCTTAAAAAAATGCCCTTAATTTCCTACCCGCTGTACGTTGTAACAAGTATTATCACGAGTGTGACTAAGAATACAGAATGGTTACATATGCCGTCGGACAGGGTGAACATTGCCTGTATGTGGTTTTGAATTCACGGTCGCGGCGTCCACTGATTCAGTACGGTATTGCACAGCTCTTTTCAACTTTGTGTATATCTTCCGTAATTTTGTTAACTGGTTTTTCCTCTTTCCTTTACGAGGGCATGCCATGGGACGGAAACTATGGGAGGGGAAAGGGTCTATTAAAAGTTTTCAGTAACTATAGAGCCTAACTTTCCTTTCGACTCGCGGTATGACTGCTTTTCATGGGTAGAATGCTTATTCTATGGTGAGCTCGGAAGATACAGAAAGAGTAATAATATTAAAACAATTCCCTTTTACATATACCAATGAAATCTGCATGCAAATCCTAAATTCCATAGTAATTCATGAAACCTAATCAATGGAACATAAAAACCTTTGCACATTTCCCCCATATAAAGAAAAAGGAGTATAAGTGATAAAAGAGAAGAGTGTAGGGTTCAAATTGTTTCGTTGGTGAATTCCTCCGCCCCCTTTATCACCCCCTCTCGGCATTTCCTTCACACGTATTTCCTGTTCTTCTTAACTACTGTGACGCCGGATTTTAGCGACGTCACATAGTATACCAAAGTATCGTATACTTTACACACGACATGGAGTCCTTCCCGAGCGAAAACCAACAGGGCCAAGCGTTAACGTACCGATACAGTTCTAATTTATTTTGTATTATTTTTTTCCCGTTTCAAATTCATGAGAACACGTCAGCGTCGTCGACGAGAGCGTCGAATCTCCGTTCACAAGAACGTTCACCCAGTACCACAGCCGTGTTGCTATGTCAGCGACGCCTGCGTACCGAGAGCCTGGAAGAACCACTGCCGCCTCGAAACTCATTGTCGAGATTGAGAGCGGCCCATAATCCGTCGTCGAAGGATTTTCCAGGATCCAGTACCATCGTTGGCCGCAGTGCAAATTGGGCACTGTATCAAGGGCCGATAGCTCTAACTCAGCATGTCGTCGGCTGACCATCGCATGCCAACTACTGCCCACCGAGCGTTCGAGCGTCGAATTCGAATCGACGCGCACCGGCCCAAATCTTGCCGACTCATTATTGTAATCGAGAGGTGGGGTAATTCGGGTAACAAGAGCGAACGAGAGACGCGTCTCGGGGACTTCGTTTTGCGTTGTTAACGAGAAGAGACGTGGTTCCGTGTCGTGGGTGAATTACCGTTACCAAGAAAAGCGACGCTATCGAATATCTCAAAGGTCGAGGCAGTAGAAAGACCTGCTCTCGTTCTGCTGAAAATAAATCGGTAGGGCTGTCGTTTCGCTCAGTTTTGTCGTGGGATTTTGAGAATAGAATTGTGTGTTGAGTTGACGAAAAACTGTAGCGATATTGTCGCGACGGTACGTTCACGCGCGACGCCATAGAGTCTTTTTGATCGCGAGTAAAATCGATCGCGTGTCCGTTAACTTGTTTTGTAAAGTAGAATCGCCGAGAGGGATTCCTACTGTATTGGACGCGCGGAGGTCCGTAGTATTAGTTGAATTGTAAAGTAGGAAGTAAGTGTTCTTTACTGTATAGAGTTGCGGACCAGCTAACGTAATTTTGTGAAATAGAAGATAAGGTTCGTGTGATTTTCTGTGGAACTTTGTGTCATTTGAAATTGTTGCTCCCGGTCACCTTCTGTGTCCGGCGAAGGTCATGGTTAAATAAAATTCTGTTCATTCCAGGAATTGGGAGAATATTTGGTTGATTGAAAACCCTTGGAACCCCGCCCCTCTACCATTGAACGAGGCTGCGGCTAAGTCGGGAAGAGGAATCGCGAGTATTCGGTGTTGGGAATAAAAATCTTTTGTCGTGAGAGCTTCTCTCTCACGGCTGGCGCCCAACCGACACCGAGTACACGCGGGTATTTTGTGCGCCGATCGTCGATCGCCGGGAATCGGCGTCGCAAATTTTGGCGCCCAACGTGGGGCTCGAATCATTAAAAAGCGTTGGGTTTAAAGAGTGTTTGGTATTTTGGGAAAATTGTATTAAAAAAAAAAAAAAAAAAAATTTATTAGGAAGATATCAAAGGAAAAAAAATGATAAATTAAAATCGTTTTGAAAAGTGTCGCGAAGTGGTCTTGAACTGTTGGTTCGTGGCTCGAGTAAATCAGTGAGTGTAGAGTGTCGTTTTGTGTGCGCGTAGCAGGGATACGGAGAGCTCTACCGCAGTATAGAGCGAGAGTATAGCTCTCTGGCCGTCCCGCGCATTGTCTTCTTTGTGCGGCTCTTCGCCAGCATACGCGAGGCTTCGCGAGGCAGTATTGGTGTGTTCGTGTACTTGTGCTGTCCGAGGGCGACGCGTGTGAGTGCACGGTATCGTGGTCAGTCGGGAAAAAAGGATCGCGCGGAGAGCGTGGTAATTATCGTGGAAGAGAAAAAAAAAAAAGAAAGTATAATCGAAAGTTCAAAGAAATAGGGGAGTTTGGGGAAAAGTGGAGAAAATACGAGAGAGGTAATAGTGAACGTGGAAAAAAAAGGAAGAAAAAGAAAAGGAAAATAAAATAAAAATAAAAAGAATTTCGTAAACGAGAATTTGGGAAACGGGAATTGGAACGAGGAAATCGTTCGCTTCGAGAGCGAGGAATCTGTCCCGGGATCCACGCCTCGAGGACTATCGTTCGATTGTGGTGGAGGATCTCGCAGATTATTATTACTAATAATTGTCCGTAATGTCGTGTCCCAACAAACCACGGGTGATAACGTAAGTTTTGTATAGTTAATTTTTCCTATACTCTACAGAGCCGTGTGCGAGGGCAGCGTGGGACAAAGCGTAGCGTGACCGCGTTGTTTATGTTACGTCAAAGATTGAGTTTTTGCGAACTATTAATTCTCTTTGACGAACGTCACGTTTGAATTCGACTGAGACTCTCTGGTCAAGGGGAAATGCCCTTCTACCACGCCTGGAAACAGTCTCAAACGCGAACTGCCTTTTTGAGTCTAACCTTTCGGAAAATTACTCGGGATAGGCCCTGAGGAATGCTATCGTTGCAATGTCTTAGGGGTTTCACCTAAAATCGAACTGATTGTTGGATAGTGATTGTTCTCCACACATACGCCAAATTTATCGAATAGAGGGCGTTGGTTAATTTTGCACCGAACTTGAATTAATTGGGGATTGCGAATGAATAAAACAATGAAAGGAAAACTCAAAGGAGATGAAATTAAAAATTCTACTTACTTTTGGTTCTCAGGAAATTAATGGAGTTGAACGATTTGGCCGTAGTTGAAATCCGCGACTTCTGGATCCAATGAGGGATGACTCAGGGTTCAGGTTGAAGACAGAAATGATTTTGAGAACTCCGCGATTTTGTTGACTGATTAGTTCAGGAATATATCCACTTGCGAGGTTTAGATTACAAAAATTAATTCCAATTATATTTAAATGAAGTACAATAATTTCGTTTGGACGGTAAAATAAATGAAATATAATTTAAATAAAACTGTGTGCACGCATTGACCTCTCTTTCGGAACGTATGACTTGAGATGAAATAATTTTATTTAAACTCAAACATGAAAAGGTACTGAAGAAATTGTTTGGAATCTAGACGTGACTCGAAAAATTCTAAGTCCGATATTCTCTTTATCGAAGAGAGTAACGGAGGTGGATCGATTAACTTGATGAATACGAAAATTTTACAAGTCTTGTTCTAACAAAAGCAGGCTGAACGTGGACACGGTCCGCAGTTACTAGTCGAGAATTTGCGGAATAAGTGCTCTCGATCCCTTTTTGGGAGGGTTTATATATCCTCGCTTTACATCTGGGAGGAGGCGACCGCGGATGAAATCATACGTCTCCCCCATAGAGGGGGATGGGTATCTTAGTCATATTACTCGCAGTGTCTTCGATTCCTCTATATCTGTTTGTCACCGTACTCGTCGTAACCGTTTTATGATCGGTCATAAAAGTGAATGTATATTCTTTTGTCTAAAAATCTAATGATAGATTTAGACGATAAGCTACAAAATTTTGTCACCTGGTTTTAACTCGGGAGGATTTAATTCCTACCAGTCACAAATCGTAAAATTTTCCCAGGTTTTTGGATTATTGGAACGTAGTATCCTATATTAAACAACGGGGTGCCATCATATGATCTTTCCATTCTCCTGACATTTGGACATATTATTAGTTACATCGTTTCTATTTTGGTTTAAATATCGCTGCTGATTTGCTCGCAAGTGCTGATGGATTCCTATATTTTTCCATTATGGCCATAAGGTTATAACATGCTTGTTGATTAAATATTTCATTAACCCTAGTGCGTTATTTAATTAATTATACATTAATTATTGAATGTTTGTCTCCGAGAGAAATGGTTCTGTACGTTATTACATTCGTATCTTCTATACGGAGCATTAGTAGTATTGAGAGTGTTATGCTTATGCATTTATTTTTCGTGAGCCTTACTCATCGCAATAGGGGGAAGAGGCAGAGACGGCATGAAGGAGTGAGCGAGAGAGAAAGAGAGAGAGAGAGAGAGAGACGTTCATCGTCTTCCTTACACCTTGTTGCTGGGGAGAGGGAATTCTTATGCCCTGCCCAGCTGAAGTTAAAGAGTTACTCATACGTGAAACATTAGAGTGATTTCCTTGGTTCAGATTGTAACGGTATCAGTGCGTTAGCTATTTTTTTTATAGGTTCGGACTCGAAAGAATTAATGACGTTGAGTCAGGATAGGGTTATCAATAATTACTGTTTATTTATATACAATCTCCGCAGCCTTTTTGTATAAATACTTGTGTTTTAATCGTTGTATATTGGGTGTATTTTTATTTAATATTAATAATTGTGTTCTAATTGTTGTAGATTGTGTATATATTTTCATTTAGCATTAATAATTGTTTTGGAATTGTGGTATATCGCGTATATATTTTAAATTAACAAATTATACGGCGTTGGGATCAGTAGTCCTCGTAGTGAATTTGCTATCCGTGAGTTGCTGCCCTCAGGTGTCCTCCCTCTAAGGTATTCTATACATACGCTGCTATCGTACGTGTGAGCCTTAGCGCCTGCCTCGCGAGTACGGGAGAGCCACTCGGGCTTTGCCGTGACCGTTCGGGGATCCTCGGCGCGCGGTCGATGGTCCTCACTGTTGCGACGGCTCGCGGTCGGTCAGCTGTGATAGTTCACGTTCCTCGTACAGAATTCCCTCGGTTTTCGTTGTTTTTAAACCGGAAATAGTAACGTCCGTCGTGTTTTGTTTGTTCCTTGTGGTTCTCCGGACGTGGTGTTACGTGGATTCTTATGGATTCTCCTTGGAGTACCCCAGGTGAGTGTCTTATCCCCGTATGTATAGTCTCCCTGCGTGTGTGAGTGAGCACACGGACGCTTGCCCGTGTGACGTCACACCTGTCTCTTTCTCTCTCTCTCTCTCTCACTCTTGGTGGAGTGTCAATATATTTTTCTATTATGAATATTTTTATTCGTAATAATTATTTAATTCTGTACTTCCTCTCTTTTCTCTCTCTCCCTCTCTCTCTCTCTCTCCTGTGTAAATGTCTTTCTTCGTTTTATTTTAATTCAAAATTTCTAATTTTTAATTCTTTTTTTTTTGGGGGTCCCGTGACTCAAAAGAGATAGATGATGTCATCCGCGGTTCCACTTCCGCTCCGGGACTGCTCTCTTTCCTCACGTACCCTGAGGTAAGCATCAAATTTATATTTTTCAAATTCCTTCTCTCTCTCTCTCTCTTCCCGATACTCATATAACTTTTGGCTCTAAGCAGAGATCCAGTTTTCCCGATCCCCTCACACTTTCCTACGACAAAGGACAGTAGTCGTGTGAGTTTCACAGTACTGGCCTTTCTTCCCCCTTTTGCCAAACCTCTTTTAACCCTTTTCCTCCTTTATTCGTCTCTTTCCCGTAATCTCCACTTTCCCTACGACAAAGGACAAGTAGTCATGGAGACCGGTAGTCAAGTTTCCTTTCGGACTCAAGAGGGCTCAAGAGTGCCGTTCCTGGGTAGAACGGGTTTTTTTATACCCTCGTTGCGGACCTTCCCTTCCTCGTTCCTTTACCCTTTCTCTTTTCCCTTTTAGCCGCATTGCGGTATTTGTTGTCTTTTGTATTCTTATTTTCTGATTGGTTGTTTTCTTTGTTCACAGGTTTCTTATTGTTGGCCCTATTTCGGGTTGGCTTTCCCGGTCATCGGCGTTAGAGGATTCGCCCGAGGGTTGGGACTCGTGGCGCCCCCTTCCCCTGGTGCGTGGCGGGACTTACAACTACGCTGAAGGATAAGTGACGTCGTCGCTGAGACCAGGACTGTCTCAATGTCCCCCGGATCTTCGGGACTGACGCAGGTCCTCGACTGGAGTCCAGGCACGAAGATCCTTATAGTTCCTCCACCGTTTTCCGCGTCCGCGTGTGCCTCTTCGCTTTGGTCTTCTCTCTGTATATCTGTTCTTTCGTGGTTTTTATTTGCTTATTTTTATGTGATTACCTTAAGCACGTGTTGTATCTTCTTGCCATGCCTTCGCTGCCTTGCTTGTGGCGGGTCGTAGATATGAATAATAAAAAATTTGCTTCTGCTTTATCTTCTTTTTCCTTTCTCATTTAACCATTTCGCTCGTTTCATCGTAGTTTACATGGCTCTGGTGTCCATGAAATCGTGGCAAACTTGAGATACATAAGTGAAATTTAACCAATTCCACAACGCGTCTCTTGCTGCTCATCGTGTGCCGCGACAATGCCCGGTGGTCCACCGCTGTTCTCTGCAACGCCGTTCTTGATAATCCGGTCCTGGATTCCCACGATGAGGGTTTCCACCGATGTTTTCGGACTATAGTTCCGTGATTTTCGCGTCGTCGTGAGCTCTGATTCTTGTGCTAGTCCAGTCGTATTTTGGTGTTTGTCTTTTTGTGTCGTCTTCATTTGTTCTGATTCGGCATCCTGTAATGATGAGTCAGGACACTCTTGGAGCTTCAGTTCAACTTCCGCCTTCGTTAAATCTCCACCAGGCCTTGCTGTCTTCTGCTGGATCGCTGCGGTTCTCACCGTGATTTTTCCGTCCTTTTTCTTTGATGCATGGATTGCCCTTGTTCTTAATTGTTGTTCGTTGCGGCCTTTCACTGGCCAGGGTACTTCCTGACGCCTATAACCTCCACGTAGTCGAGACACAATTCGCTTGTTGACCTTAACTACGCCTAGGCTGGTTTCTACGTGTATCTTCAATTTCATTATCCCGTCGAACCCTAGTATCATGGCACGTAGGCTTTTCGGTACGATGAGTCGTTGCATAGCCCCCTCTGACCCATATTGCTTTTTGTCTTCACATATTGACAGTCCCCCGGACCATAGCGATTCCTGTACAGAACTCCGACCTTCCTGGCTCGTTAAGTCTTGGCTCCAAACATCCGCATCAGAAGCGTAATCCAAAGTTGAAGGACCATGCTGCTGGTATAAGTCTTTGGAAATACACAACACTTTGCTTTCGCAATCGACAAGCACCTGTACGATTACACCCTCGAAGCAGATCGGAATCTCTGGACATCGTGGTTGTGCGTCGTCGTACCATACCCCCGCTTTCTCCTCGGTTTCCTCTACTAGGTACTCCTTTGGATCCTTGAAAATTGTATATGCAGCAACTCTATTTTTGACCATTTCCTCTCCTTGCTCAACTCGCTCCTCGTTTTCCTCCTTTTGTTCATCTCCCTTTATCTCTTCTAACTGATTCTTTTTTTCATTCTCGGTCATCGACTTTCTATAGGGTATTCCGTGCGACTTGGTCACGCCCCCGCGTATCATTGATTCGTCGACGTTTCCCCTTATGTTCCGCCCAGATGATGAGTTTCTACTTTCATCTTTTTCATCCTCCTTTTCCTTCTCTCCTTTTTCCTCCTCATCCTCCTGATCCGTCCTTGATAGTGCTGCGATGACTATTTTCTCTCCTTCGGGTGCTTTTTCCTCTTGCCGACGGTTCTTGCGCTCCTTTTTCTTCATGTTTTTCTTTTGTCTTTCTCTTGCTTCGTTCAGGGCCCATTTCGTTATTTCATCATCTTCCGTTGCACCTCGGCGTATTTCCGTCGTTTCCGTCTCGGGAATTACTTTTCCGGGCGCAACGTCTAGGCGTTTCCCGACCTCGTGGTTTCAGTCGTTGACGTTGCTTGCGGGTTCCGTTGCCCACAATACGGCCCTTGTTGCTGCCAAGCCGAACTACTAATGGCATTGGTTGAGACTCCGTTATTTTTCCGATCGTCTGGCAGTACTTCCGGCGTCATTGGTGGCGACCACTGCGGCTGCTATGGTCCCCAGTATGGCTGATGTGACGTTGGCGTTCCGGTCGTCCATGGCGGTGTATTCTCCTGTTTGTTTGGCGTCCACTGTTGTCGTGGAGTAGAGTATTGCCGCGGCGGATATTGTTTCCGAGGCCCGCTGTAATTTCCGTTGTTTCTTGGAGTACTATTTCCTCTCTCTTCCCCTCCACCACGGTTATTCTAACTTCCTCCATTATCTTGACGAGGTGTGTTTTGATAATTGTTTCCCCTCGGCGGGGTCCTCTGAGAGTTTAGGGGACCTGCTCCGTCTGTCCTTTCCAGTAGCTCGAGCAAGTCGTCCACCGTTTTTATCCCGTTAACGATCACCGCTGCACGGACCTGATCGTCGAAGTGATTTGCTAATTTCCGAATAATTTCTTCGTCCGTGAGAGTCTGTGTGAGGTCCCGAGCGTTTCCGAAGACCCTTGTTGCGTATTCGGCCCTCGTTGATTTTTGTCTTGGATTTCTCGGTTCCAATATCGAGCTCGAAAACGTGTCGTAAACTCGTCGATGGTACCGATTGAACCTTCCACTACGCGCCACCAATCTTTCGCTACTCCTTTTAACGATTGGCTTTCCGCGTAGTGCAGATCCTCGCATTCTGTCACTCGATAATATTCCACAAAATCCTTCAGGTAGCGAACGGGCCTCTCTTGACCGTCCCCGTTATATGTCGGTGGTTTTTGATTCGCCGCATAGACTCGACTGAGATTGAGTCCCCCGCAGATCGTCGTATTTTGTGGATCGGGGCGAGGACGTCTCCGCAGCTCTTCCTCACAGCGTTTCAGCCGATTTTCGTGCTCCTTCACTGTGTCCTTTATCATCTCCGTATTCGTTGCTATTGCGTCCACACCCTCGGTTAGGCCTGAAATTATCGTTCCTTGATCGGCCAATTTTTCCCGTGCATAGTCCTCGAAAACCTCGTGATGTTTCTGCATAACTTGACGGAAATGTGCCATTCTTCTTTCGAGGCGAGCGTCGGTCTCTTCCAAAATCTCGGCTGCAGTTTTCTTTACCTCCTCCCGGAGTAAGCCGGTCCGTACGACGCACGTGTCGTCTTTCTCCGTGATGGCCGTCCTAAGCTCATCATTTGCTCGTTGTTGCGCGTCTCTGATTTTGTTTAACGAGAGAATTACGTTTTTCAGATCCTCCGGCATTTCAGTTGTCCGGGTAACGTTTAACCCTTCATTATCAGTTGTTGTCTCTGCGAGTACCGAGTCTTGTTCGTCTGTACTTTCCTCTATTACTGAAGCAATTTCCGTCAACCTCCCGATGGCTCTCCTTTCGCTTTGTCTCTGCTCTTCGAGCAGTCCATCGGCCGTCGTGGATTCCCACTGTAATGTATGCGCACTTTCTTCGTCATTCTTTTGTCGCGCTTCCCGATACCTGTCCTCATATTCCTCCATTATTTGCAGTTCTCTTATTTCTCTTGCAATGGATTTGTCGTTTGTCGACATCCTTCTTTAAATGAATTACGATATCCCAATAAGGCTCGGTCTTTTAATTTTTTCGAGCCCCACGTTGGGCGCCAAAATGTTACGGTATCAGTGCGTTAGCTATTTTATAGGTTCGGACTCGAAAGAAATAAAGACGTTGAGTCAGGATAGGGTTATCAATAATTACTGTTTATTTATATACAATCTCCGCAGCCTTTTTGTATAAATACTTGTGTTTTAATCGTTGTATATTGTGTGTATTTTTATTTAATATTAATAATTGTGTTCTAATTGTTGTAGATTGTGTATATATTTTCATTTAGCATTAATAATTGTTTTCGAATTGTGGTATATCGCGTATATATTTTAATTTAACAAATTATACGGTGTTGGGATCAGTAGTCCTCGTAGTGAATTTGCTATCCGTAAGTTGCTGCCCTCAGGTGTCCTCCCTCTAAGGTATTCTATACATACGCTGCTATCGTACGTGTGAGCCTTAGCGCTTGCCTCGCGAGTACGGGAGAGCCACTCGGGCTTTGCCGTGACCGTTCGGGGATCCTCGGCGCGCGGTCGATGGTCCTCACTGTAGCGACGGCTCGCGGTCGGTCAGCTGTGATAGTTCGCGTTCCTCGTACAGAATTCCCTCGGTTTTCGTTGTTTTTAAACCGGAAATAGTAACGTCCGTCGTGTTTTGTTTGTTCCTTGTGGTTCTCCGGACGTGGTGTTACGTGGATTCTTATGGATTCTCCTTGGAGTACCCCCAGGTGAGTGTCTTATCCCCGTATGTATAGTCTCTCTGCGTGTGTGGGTGAGCACACGGACGCTTGCCCGTGTGACGTCACACCTGTCTCTTTCTTTCTCTCTCTCTCTCTCACTCTTGGTGGAGTGTCAACATATTTTTCTATTATGAATATTTTTATTCGTAATAATTATTTAATTCTGTACTTCCTCTCTTTTCTCTCTCTCTCTCTCTCTCTCTCCTGTGTAAATGTCTTTCTTCGTTTTATTTTAATTCAAAATGTCTAATTTTTAATTCTTTTTTTTTTGGGGTCCCGTGACTCAAAAGAGATAGATGATGTCATCCGCGGTTCCACTTCCGCTCCGGGACTGCTCTCTTTCCTCACGTACCCTGAGGTAAGCTTCAAATTTATATTTTTCAAATTCCATCTCTCTCTCTCTCTCTTCCCGATACTCATATAACTTTTGGCTCTAAGCAGAGATCCAGTTTTCCCGATCCCCTCACACTTTCCTACGACAAAGGACAGTAGTCGTGTGAGTTTCACAGTACTGGCCTTCCTTCCCCCTTTTACCAAACCTCTTTTAACCCTTTTCCTCCTTTATTCGTCTCTTTCCCGTAATCTCCACTTTCCCTACGACAAAGGACAAGTAGTCATGGAGACCGGTAGTCAAGCTTCCTTTCGGACTCAAGAGGGCTCAAGAGTGCCGTTCCTGGGTAGAACCGGCCTTTTTATACCCTCGTTGCGGACCTTCCCTTCCTCGTTCCTTTACCCTTTCTCTTTTCCCTTTTAGCCGCTTTGCGGTATTTGTTGTCTTTTGTATTCGTATTTTCTGATTGGTTGTTTTCTTTGTCACAGGTTTCTTATTGTTGGCCCTATTTCGGGTTGGCTTTCCCGGTCATCGGCGTTAGAGGATTCGCCCGAGGGTTGGGACTCGTGGCGCACCCTTCCCCTGGTGCGTGGCGGGACTTACAACTACGCTGAAGGATAAGGGACGTCGTCGCTGAGACCAGGACCGTCTCAAGATGTTGACATTTTATTTAGTAGTTTTCAATAGTTTTCTGTATTTTATTTGGCTCTATTGTCTTTTTCTTACTATTTCTAGTGATTGAGTAATTTATCTAGCAGATCAAAGACGGAAAATTATTTATAAAAGGGATGAAATTTCCCTGGAGAATAAATTGATAAGGTTTTTGCAGCGAACCACAGCTGTTTTCCTATTTCCAATCCGGTAAATAACTGCATGAAAAAATGGGAGTGAATTGTCGTCCTGTATGATCAACATAAAAATTGTCAATAAATGAACTCTGTTACTTGGCAATCCATCGCTCGCGGGTGCCTTCCCCCACACATATATATATAGTGTCCGAAGATGCTACAAGAGCGCGGCAATATAGCCTGTATGTCAAGGTCGACCGTTCACTTTACACGTCGCCTCAAATTACAAGTTTTCATGCGATTTCCATGATAAGTCGGGTTTGAATATTATGTCCGTCAATGTGGCTGATAACTTGGCTGGTATAGAAGGTTCAACAATTAACAATTTTGATGTAGGCCGTGAGACGGAAATAAATATTTTATTCCTTGGCCCTTGAACCATACCGATACCTTTTTTACCGCAGCCGGACCCCGACCTGGGAATCGCCGGTACAGACGACAATATACATATATATATATATATATATATATATATATATATACTCCGAGTCCGATCCACGAACGAGGCTCTCACAAACATCAAATTAAAAATTATTGAACGTTACGCCAGGACGTAACATTTACATCAGCGGCCTCGAGTCTCTCTCTCTCTCTCTCGACCCTCGCTGTATTGTTATTGTATGTTGCGTACAGGAAAATCGATTTCGGACTTTCCCAAAATCCATTTCAAATTAACTGTACTATCTCTTGGGATTTATTTATTCCCAATTTGAGTTTAACT
Organism: Oxytorus armatus; assembly: GCA_958009045.1. Classification (NCBI taxonomy): domain Eukaryota; kingdom Metazoa; phylum Arthropoda; class Insecta; order Hymenoptera; family Ichneumonidae; genus Oxytorus; species Oxytorus armatus. The sequence continues at coordinate 6,357,756 of OY253752.1, forward strand.
ATTAGTATTATTCCGCGCTTTGGTAAATACTGTTTTCGCACGACGACTCATACGCTTCCAAAAGAGATCGCAAATTATTATCGAGAATTATTATCGAAACGGATTATTGTGATTATTGTCGTTGCCCGTTTTTTTTTTTTTTTTATTTTGTAATTGGTCGAATCTTCGACGGAATATTATCGTGTTTTCCCGGCTGTGTAAAATTTCTATCTTCGCTCCGGGAGCCCCTCTAATATTCGGACCGCGAAATTAAAATTTCAAAAATTAATTTCGGAATTATTATTATTAATAATAAGTGCGCGTTCGGGTGTATTCGGCGCGCGCGTCGTCCGTGAGTCTCGCACGTTCGTGTGAGTAACTGCTTCGCGCTACGAGCCACACTCTCTCTCGCTCTCTCTCGGTGTTCTCTCGGAATATCGATCGCGCGCGCTACAGTTGCCGGGTGTGTGAGAGAGACAGCGCGATACGATGGAGCGTACACCGCCGTCCTCCCGTAAGGCCGAGAGGTACGCGGGTTCGCTCACTCCCCGTCAACTAAGAAAAGAGTTCGCGAACCGAGGGCTCCCCGACAGCGGGATCGAAACAGTTTTACGCGAACGGTTAACTACCGCGATGAGGGAAGACGCGCGTAGTCGTCTCGCGGACTTACTACAAAATACTGATCCCTTTCGCGATGAACAAAATAATTATTCGTTGCGATATATCGGGGAAGATCGTTCCGCGACGGAGGAAGGTGCCGTCGCCGCTGCCGTCGTCGATGATCGGCCAAGGGGGGGAGGCGCAGTACCGCGCGACCCTTTGCCGCGCGTACCCCTGACTTTTCGACAGGAGGACATTGCCGCGTTAAACTCTAACTTCGATCGAATGAGTTTGACGGATCACCGACGACAGACAGTCCCTACCACCAGACGGAATAATGATCGCGACCAGTTAACCGACAATAGGCGATTTACGGGCATCTCGACCGCTCCCGCCCACCATTCGTCGCCGCGCGCGAATCGCGAATTTGGTAATTCCACCGGAGCTTTGCGTTCCGCGTACGAAGCGATGCGAAGGTGGGGTTTAAAGTTTTCGGGCGCAGTGGGGGAAGACGGAGAAGCATTTCTCCTCCGAATTAGAGAGGGGAGACGGATGCTCGGGGTGAACGACGCGGAATTACTCGACTGCCTCGTGATGTTTTTATCAGATACCGCGCTGTGGTGGTATCGAGCGAGGCGGGACGAGCTCGCGACCTTTGAGGATCTCGAGGCCGCGTGGCAGGCCCGCTTTGGTGCACCGGATGTGCAATTAGCGTTACGGGAAGAGCTCCTCGTACGCACGCAAGGACCGCGCGAACCGGTTTCGGAGTATCTGACCGGGTTACAAGCCCTTCTCGATCGCGTCCGACCCCCGTTAGGTACCGCCGAACAACTGAGGTACGTGTGGCGGAACATGCTACCGTATCTACGCGAACGAGTCCTATTGCGAGAGGTCACGAGTCTCCGCGAACTGGAGGAGCTCGCGCGTGCCGCCGAGTGGGATCGGTACCGCGCGAGTGAGCAGAGGGAAACGCCCGCTCCGAGCAGATCGAGGTTTCCCGCGTTCGCGTGTAAGGAGGAATATCGAACTTCCACGCGAAAAAGCTCGACCTTCACGGTCGTGGAAGTACCAGAGGAACGGGCTCGGTCGAGCGATCGATCGGATCGACCCGAGACAGACCGCGTACCCCGTACTCCCGACATTACCGACTTACTCGCTCCCATACAACGTTCTGAGCGGTCATCACGCAAAGACAGTCCGGGAACGGACCGACGGGACGTACGGGACGATTCCCGCGATAACCGCCCACACTGCGAGCGACGTGATTACCGACGCGAAGACTCTCCGCGTTACGGTCGACGAGATTACCGACGCGACGACTCCCCGCGTTACGACCGACGTGATTACAGACGCGTCGACTCTCCGCGTTACGATCGACGGAATTACCGACGCGACGACTCTCCGCATTACGAACGACGGGATTATCGATACGATGACTATCCGCGACGCGACCGACGGAATTATTGCGATGATTACCGGGATAACTACCGCGATCCACGACCAAATTACAACCGGCCAAGCTACTCACGTCTCCCGTCAAGACCGCGGTCGCCATCTCCGTATCGAGACAAAAGCCCTTCTCGGCGGGTACATTTCGAGGAGGCACCGAAGCCAATTGCCCAGCCCGACGGAGGAAGGGGGACGCCCGAGTCTACGAACCCGTTCCTCCGGTCGTCATCGCCTAGCAGCTAGCCGACCGAATCGAGATCCCGGTATTCCGAGCGATTCCGGGAGGTCCGCTGTTGGAATTGCGGGCAGGAGGGACACGTAGCAGACGGTTGCCGTAGACCGAGCGCTTCGCGGTCGGGAAACGGTTACAGGGGCCGCCGTTAAGGGCCAAGGAGACCCCGGTTACCCTAAAGGCCCAGGACGCCGATATAAAATTACCTCCGAATCTCACCGACTACTTCTGTAGTCCGCTCAATAGCTCCCGTTCTCGCACTATTTTGATAGTGAAGGTCGCGATCCGGGGCCACGTGCTGCCGGCCATTTTCGACAATGGCTCGGCGAATACGTTTGTTGGCGAGGAAGGATTACTCCTTGCAGCACGGCTGGGTTTTGCGCGCCACCCTACACCCCCGCGCCCGAGTACGATCGCGAACGGCGACAAAATATCGTGCGATGAAGAGATCGAGCTCCCATTAAAGCTCGAGGACCGAGAATGCGCGATCCCGGTCAGGGTATTCCCTTCATTACCGGTACCTTTGTTACTCGGACTCGATGCCCTTGAGGCCTTCGGAATAGTCGTCGACCACCGACGACGTGTGTGGTATTTCTCTGACGGTCCTACAAACGTCTATAAATTTCTGAACTGCGACAGTCCCGAACATGCGAACGTGTTACTCGGGATATCGAACCTCGAACGAAGCGAGAGTGCCCGTCTCTCGGAATTCCTTGAGAGGGAACTCGCAGTCCTCAGTAAGGCTTCCGGCGTGACCAATTTAATCGAACACCGTATCGATGTAGGAGACAATCTCCCAATCAAACAACGTTACTACCCGGTTACGCCAGTCATTCGCGGGGCGATCAACGCCGAAGTCGACCGAATGCTCGAAGCAGGGGTTATCGAGCCTTCGCGTAGCGACTGGTCGAGCCCGATCGTGATGATCAAAAAACCGAACAGCACCTACCGATTTTGTCTCGACTTTCGGAAAGTCAACGAGGTCTCGAAAAAGGATGCGTATCCACTCCCATACATGACGCAAATTCTAGACCGTTTACGTTCCGCCCGTTACATCTCGACCATCGACCACAGTCAGGCTTTTCATCAAATTCGCCTCGAGAAAACCTCGAAAGAAGTTACCGCCTTTACCGTCCCGGACCGCGGATTGTTCCAATTCACCCGAATGCCATACGGACTCACGGGTGCTCCCGCGACGTTCCAACGTCTGCTAGACCGCGTTATAGGACCCGAAATGGAACCCCATGCATTCGCTTATCTGGACGACATAATTGTTGTCACCGAGACCTTTGATGAGCATCTGGTTTGGCTCAAGCGAGTCTTCGAACGAATAGTCGAGGCCGGCTTGAGCATAAACCCCGAAAAATGCGAATTCTGTTGTCCAGAGGTGAAATACTTGGGTTTTCTCGTTAATCGAGAGGGGTTACAGGTTGATCCGGCCAAGACAGCGCCGATCAAAGAGTTCCCGGTTCCCAAAGATCTCAAACCTTTGAGACGTTTCTTGGGGATGGCGTCGTGGTACCGCCGATTCATCCCGCACTTCGCGGAGGTCGCGGATCCCCTCACGCGCCTCACTAAAAAGAAGCAAGCCTGAGATTGGGGACCGGCTCAGCAAAAAGCGTTCGAACAACTTAAGAACGCTCTCGTCAACCCGCCCACGCTGACGTGTCCCGATTTCACGAATAAATTCGTCCTCCAAACGAACGCGAGTATGACCGGTATCGGCGCGGTTTTGACGCAAGAAATCGACGGCGTAGAGCATCCTATCGCGTACGCGAGTCGGACGCTCTCGCCCCCTGAGAGGAATTATTCCACGACGGAGCAAGAGTGTCTCGCAATTCTTTGGGCAATTCGAAAATTCCGAGCGTATCTCGAGGGTTACCGCTTCACGGTAATAGCCGACTATCACAGTCTGAGGTGGTTACAGACGCTCAAAGAACCGTCTGGTCGGCTGGCGCGTTGGGCCTTACAGCTCGCCCAATACGACTTCGAAATCGTGTATCGCAAGGGTGCGCTAAATCACGTTCCCGATGCACTTTCTCGAATGTTCGAGCATTTACCGCCGACACCTGAGAAACCACCGAATGAATTCCCGGAATTTAACTTCTTGCTCGTTCCCGATAACAACGGAAATCCCGGAGTTGCGCGCGAACCGCTCGCAGGTGAGCGTGACCCATGGTACGCGAAAAGGCTTACGGACGTACTGACCGATCCGAAACGTATTACCCATTGGAAGGTTATGGAGAACCGTCTTTACATTTACCGGCGCACTACCAGGCGTGCTTTGCCAGTCGGGGACGATCCCAAATGGAAACTCGTGATCCCACGCTACGGTCGTACCGAAGTACTACGCGAATGTCACGACGAAGCCCAAGCCGGCCATCTGGGGATCCAGAAAACATACGAACGAATCTTTCATTCGTATTTCTGGCCTCGGATGTTCGGCGACGTAGCTCGCCACGTACGACACTGCGGCGTTTGCCAACGAGCCAAAGTCGAACAACGACCGCCGCTCGGTCTCATGGGTCGACGCGTTGTCGAGCAACCGTGGACTGTGGTCGCGGCCGACATTATGGGACCGTTCCCACCGAGCCGCTCCGGTTTCGCATATATTCTCGTGATACAGGACTTGTTCACGAAGTGGATCGAGTGCTGCCCGTTGCGAAAAGCAAACGGCAAAAAGATCTCGGAAGCGTTAGAAGAGCTAGTCTTCTCGCGCTGGGGCACTCCCCAAGTCCTGTTCACGGATAACGGGACCGAATTCCAAAATCAGAGCATTCGAGCTCTCGCTGCCGAACGCGGAATTTTCCATACGACCACGCCGTCGTACCACCCGCAGGCAAATCCAGTAGAACGCGTCAATCGCGTCTTAAAAACTATGATCGTCTCGTTTCTCGAGAACGACCCACCATTCGTCCATCCGTAATACTCCGGCGTACCTCAATTTCGGACGTGTACCGACCCCGCATAATTTCTACCGGAGACACGAGGAGGGGGAAACCGAAATTACCCCATTACGACCGGAGAAGTGGTCAGCGCGTATGAGAGAACTCGCTAGCTTACACGAGAAAGTGTCTCACGATCTCGAGGAGGCGTACCAACAGCAAGCCGCTCAGTACAATCGCCATCGTCGCGAGCGTGTTTTCCGAGCGGGGGATCTCGTCCTGAAAAGGCAACGAATATTGTCCTCCGCAACGCAAAATATCGCTGCGAAATTAGCGACGAAATTTCACGGGCCTTTCAGGGTCGTTCGAGTCCTCTCTCCAGTAGTCTATGAGGTCGAGGATGTCGACGGGGGTCGATTGATCAAGGTATCGATCGACAATCTAAAATCGTATCTCGTGCCCACGCCTGACGGGCTTCCCGATAGCGAGCCCGATAGGGGGAGGGGGACGCCGCGCCGAACGATTCCCGCGGACACACGAGCAATTGTAACGTAAACTCCTTGTTCCCGTAGCTACGTGCTCGCGTTTTTCGACGACGAGGGCAGGTTGGCCCGCGGTCGAGGGTCCCCACGGTCACCTCCCGAGATGAGGCGGCCCGGAGGTCCGCCCAAGTGGGAGGACCACGTGTTTACCACCCTCAAGGCTCCACCGAAGGAGATTCTTGAGACCGCCTCACAGGATCCCGACATTGACCCGAACTGGGAGGCGAACCGCCGGGCGGTCTTCCCGAAGCCGCTGCCGAAACCGGAACGGCCGGACCGAGCCGGTTGTTGGAACTGCCGTGGCTACGGGCACAAACGTAGCGCGTGCCCGAGACCGCAGCGCGTGGGCGGGTGCTGCTACGGCTGCGGGGAACCGGGAGTCACCCTCCGTACGTGCCCAAACTGCCGAGAGTACTGGGAGAGTCTCGGCCTAGTTGCGGTACAGCGCCTCCGAAAGAGGCTCGCCTCCAAGAACGCCAATGTACCGGAATAACGATGCGAAACATACGTCAACCGAACGAATAAACGGAAAATTATAAAAGCGACAAGCTTAGAGTTGATTTTCTTTTTTTTCCAGAAGCGTCCCCACCATTGTTCTCTTTTCCTTTAAATGTTTATTTTATGTTCAGCGTGGTGGTGGGTAAGATCCTGTCCGGGGTGAGTTGCGCCCAATACACTTGGAATTATATATTATTTATTCTTTCCCCCCCCCCCGGGGTTATTTTATGTTTTTTTTTAAATACGATATCCTTTTCACACGCTCTGTTGGTCTCGCTTGCGACGGAATCTGCCGTCGCGACAGAAGTCAAAAGTTAGTTAGCCCCAAAGTTCGCACCGACGAGGCGGCAGTCTTAAACGGTCGGGACGACCTTGTCGTAGGGGGGGAGGAGTTGTGACGCCAGATGTTAGCGACGTCACATAATATACCAAAGTATCGTATACTTTACACACGACATGCGAGAGCACCGTCTCTTCGCGTCAGGAGTCCTTCCCGAGCGAAAACCAACAGGGCCAAGCGTTAACGTACCGATACAGTTCTAATTTATTTTGTATTATTTTTTTCCCGTTTCAAATTCATGAGAACACGTCAGCGTCGTTGACGAGAGCGTCGAATCTTCGTTCACGAGAACGTTCACCCAGTATCGCAGCCGTGTTGCTATGTCAGCGACGCCTGCGTACCGAGAGCCTGGAAGAACCATTGCCGCCTCGAAACTCATTGTGGAGATTGAGAGCGGCCCATAATCCGTCGTCGAAGGATTTTCCAGGATCCAGTACCATCGTTGGCCGCAGTGCAAATTGGGCACTGTATCAAGGGCCGATAGCTCTAACTCAGCAAGTCGTCGGCTGACCATCGCATGCCAACTACTGCCCACCGAGCTTTCGAGCGTCGAATTCGAATCGACGCGCACCGGCCCAAACCTTGCCGACTCATTATTGTAATCGAGAGGTGGGGAGTAATTCGGGTAACGAGAGCGAACGAGAGACGCGTCTCGGGGACTCCGTTTTGCGTTGTTAACGAGAAGAGACGTGGTTCCGTGTCGTGGGTGAATTACCGTTACCAAGAAAAGCGACGCTATCGAATATCTCAAAGGTCGAGGCAGTAGAAAGACCTGATCACGTTCTGCTGAAAATAAATCGGTAGGGCTGTCGTTTCGCTCAGTTTTGTCGTGGGATTTTGGGAATAGAATTGTGTGTCGAGTTGACGAAAAACTGTAGCAATATTGTCGCGACGGTACGTTCACGTGCGACGCCATAGAGTCTTTTTGATCGCGAGTAAAATCGATCGCGTGTCCGTTAACTTGTTTTGTAAAGTAGAATCGCCGAGAGGGATTCCTACTGTATTGGACGCGCGGAGGTCCGTAGTATTAGTTGAATTGTAAAGTAGGAAGTAAGTGTTCTCTACTGTATCGAGTTGCGGACCAGCTAACGTAATTTTGTGAAATAGAAGATAAGGGTCGTGTGATTTTCTGTGGAACTTTGTGTCATTTGCAATTATTGCTCCCGGTCACCTTCTGTGTCCGGCGAAGGTCATGGTTAAATAAAATTCTGTTCGTTCCAGGAATTGGGAGAATATTTAGTTGATTGAAAACCCTTGGAACCCCGCCCCTCTACCATTGAACGAGGCTGCGGCTAAGTCGGGAAGAGGAACCGCGAGCATTCGGTGTTGGGAATAAAAATCTTTTGTCGTGAGAAATTCTCTCTCACGGCTGGCGCCCAACCGACACCGAGTACATGCGGGTATTTTGTGCGCCGATCATCCATCGCCGGGAACCGGCGTCGCACTCCTATCCATGATTCTTGAAAAGGAGCTAAACTAAGCTTTCTATGGTTCCGAGAGTTATCCACGTTCCGGGTTTACATATTTTCCTCTCTATTCCTCTTCCTTTTTAGAAGACCCCAATTTGCATTAGCCCAGGGTAGCTCACCCCGAAAATCCTAATTGAATCGAAAAATACTTCACACGATTTTCGAGGGAGAAAAAAAAAATTTGTTGCACGGTTTTTCGACGAAATATTTCACGTTCCAGCCCGCTTCAGGTCAGGATGTCCCGACATTAAAACGAAACACGTTCGAAAAGATATTTCATGTGATTCTTGAAGAAGTTTTTACACGATTTTTTCGAAGAAATATTTTACGTTCCAGTTCGCATCAGGTCAGGATAACCTGACACTAAAACGAAACAGGTTCGAAAAAATATTGCACGCGATTTTCGAAGAACTTTCACACGATTTTTCGAAAGAAATATTTTACGTTCCAGCTCGCATCAGGTCAGGATAGTCTGACACTAAAACGAAACAGGTTCGAAAAAATATTGCACGCGATTTTCGAAGAACGTTTACGATTTTCGAAGGTTTATTCATTTTTTTCGCGATTTTCCGAAGATTTTTCCTTTACACAATTTTCAGGGTTGTTTTTTTTCACGATTTCCCAGAGATTTGTTCTTCACTATTTTCCGACGATTTTTTTTCTTTTTTTTTCGCGATATTTCGTAGATTTCTTTTCACGATTTTCCGGGTTTTTTTTTTTTTTTACACAATTCTTCGAAGAAATTTAAACAGTTTCTTTCCCCCTTCTTTTTTTTAATACATTTTTCCCACTGACAAAGGATATTTCTATAAAATTCGGTTTGCAATCCTCATTATCAAAAACGTCAATAAAAAAAAATTTTTAGATGGGTTATTTCTAACTCTGGGACAGATAACTTGCTAAAACGATTTATTTACTTGCTAATTTCGGTCACGCCACTAAAATAATTGCGGCTAGCATTCCTAAGATCCCGGACGAGCCCCCAATAATGTTACGTGAAAGATTGAGCTTTGCGAACTATTAATTCTCCTTGACGAACGTCATGTTTGAATTCGATTGAGACTCTCTGGTCAAGGGGAAATGCCCTTTTACCATGCCTGGAAACAGTCTCAAACGCGAACTGCCTTTTTGAGTCTAACCTTTCGGAAAATTACTCGGGTCAGGCCCTGAGGAATGCTAACGTTGAAATGTATTAGGGGTTTCACCTAAAACCAAACTGCTTGTTGGATAGTGATTGTTTTCCACACATGCGCCAAATTTATCGAATACGAAGCGTTGGTTAATTTTTGAACCGAATTTGAATTAATTGGGGATTGATTTGCGAATGAATAAAACAATGAAAGAAAAACTCAAAGGAGATGAAATTAAAAATGCTACTGACGTTTGGTTCTCAAGAAATTGGTGGAGTTGAACGATTTGGCCGTAATTGAAACCTGCGACTTCCGGATCCAATGAGTGATGACTCAGGGTTCAGGTTGAAAGCAGACATGATTTTGAGAACTCCGCGATTTTGTTGACTGATTAGTTCAGGAATATATACACTTGCGAGGTTTAGATTACGAAAATTAATTCCAATTATATTTAAATGAAGTACAGTAATTTGATTTGGATAGTAAAGTAACCGAAATATAATTTAAACAGAACCGTGTGCACGCACTCACCTGTCTTTCGGAACGTTCGACTTGAGATAAAATAATTTCGTTTTAACTCAAACACGAAAAGTACTGAAGAAATTGTTTGGAATCTTAATGTGACTCGAAAAAATTCTAACTCCGATATTCTCTTTGTCGAAGAGATTAACGGAGGTAGATCGATTAGCTTGTTGAAATGAAGCTGAAGCTAGCAGCCAGAGCTAGCAGCCACTGTGCTCGCGGCCAGGGGCGAAACAGGGGTCGGGCTCCGTGTATCTATTAACACGTAAAATTCAATAACAATGAGGAATTTAGTTCAAATCCACATTCAACTCAGTCTTTACGCTTTATTATCAATTAAACAAATAATCGCAATGAGATCTGCAGTGTCCTAATTGTTATTAATTTTTTAAGCATTAAATAATTAGTGTGTTTATCTGTCTATCTCATGGCCGATAGCAAAGAACGATTTTGTTCAAATTCACAGTAAATTTACTATTCACCCTTAGAAATCGATTAAGCAAGTAATCAGAGGAAGACCCGCTCTTTCCAAATTGTTATTAATTTTTAGAGCTTCAAGTAAATAGTTTTTTTATCTCATGACCGATAGCAAAGAACGATTTTGTTCAAACTCACATTACATTCACTATTTATCCGCAGAAATCGATTCAGCAAGTAATCAAAGGAAGACCCACTATTTCCAAATTGTTATTAATTTTTTAAGCTCCAAGTAAATGGTTTTTCTATCCATGACCGATAGCAAAGAACGATTTTGTTCAAATTCACAGTAAATTTACTATTCACCCTTAGGAATCGATTAAGCAAATGATCAGAGGAAGACCCGCTCTTTCCAAATTGTTATTAATTTTTTAAGGTCCAAGTAAATGGTTTTTCTATCTCATGACCAAAAGCAAAGAACGATTTTGTTCAAATTCACAGTAAATTTACTATTCACCCTTAGAAATCGATTAAGCAAGTAATCAGAGGAAGACCCGTTTTTTCCAAATTGTTATTAATTTTAAAAGCTCCAAGTAAATGGTTTTTCTATCCATGACCGATAGCAAAGAACGTTTTGTTCAAATTCAAAGTAAATTTACTATTTACCGTTAGCATTCGATCAAGCAAGTGATCAGAGGAAGACCCGCTCTTTCCAAATTGTTATTAATTTTTTAAGCTCCAAGTAAATGGTTTTTCTATCCATGACCGATAGCAAAGAACGATTTTGTTCAAATTCACAGTGAATTTACTATTCACCCTTAGGAATCAATTAAGCAAGTGATCAGAGGAAGACCCGCTCTTTCCAAATTGTGAATAATTTTTTAAGGTCCAAGTAAATTGTTTTTCTATCTTATGACCGATAGCAAAGAACGATTTTGTTCAAATTCACATTACATTTACTATTTACCCTTAGAAATCGATTCAGCAAGTAATCAAAGGAAGACCCGCTCTTTCCAAATTGTTATTAATTTTTTAACTTCCAAGTAAATGGTTTTTCTATCTCATGACCAAAAGCAAAGAACGATTTTGTTCAAATTCACAGTAAATTTACTATTCACCCTTAGAAATCGATTAAGCAAGTAATCAGAGGAAGACCCGCTTTTTCCAAATTGTTATTAATTTTTAAAGCTTCAAGTAAATGGTTTTTTTATTTCATGACCGATAGCAAAGAACGATTTTCTTCAAATTCACATTACATTCACTATTTAACGTTAGAAATCGATTCAGCAAGTAATCAAAGGAAGACCCGCTCTTTCCAAATTGTTATTAATTTTTGAAGCTCCAAGTAAATGGTTTTTCTATCCATGACCAAAAGCAAAGAACGATTTTGTTCAAATTCACAGTAAATTTACTATTCACCTTTAGAAATCGATTAAGCAAGTAATCAGAGGAAGACCCGGTTTTTCCAAATTGTTATTAATTTTTAAAGCTTCAAGTAAATAGTTTTTGTATCTCATGACCGATAGCAAAGAACGATTTTGTTCAAATTCACATTACATATACTATTTATCCTTCGAAATCGATTCAGCAAGTAATCAAAGGAAGACCCGCTCTTTCCAAATTGTTATTAATTTTTGAAGCTCCAAGTAAATAGTTTTTCTATCGATAGCAACTACCGATAGCAAAGAACGATTTTGTTCAAATCCACAGTAAATTTACTATTCACCCTTAGGAATCGATTAAGCAAGTGATCAGAGGAAGACCCGCTCTTTCCAAATTGTTAATAATTTTTTACGTCCAAGTAAATGGTTTTTCTATCTCATGACCAAAAGCAAAGAACGATTTAGTTCAAATTCACAGTAAATTTACTATTCACCCTTAGAAATGGATTAAGCAAGTAATCAGAGGAAGACCCGCTTTTTCCAAATCATTATTAATTTTTAAAGCTTCAAGTAAATAGTTTTATTATCTCAACACCGATAGCAAAGAACGATTTTGTTCAAATTCACATTACATTCACTATTTATCCTTAGAAATCGATTCAGCAGTTAATCAAAGGAAGACCCGCTCTTTCGAAATTGTTATTAATTTTTGAAGCTCCAAGTAAATGGTTTTTCTATCCATGACCGATAGCAAAGAACGATTTTGTTCAAATTCAGAGTAAATTTACTATTCACCCTTAGGAATCGATTAAGCAAGTGATCAGAGGAAGACACGCTCTTTCCAAATTGTTATTAATTTTTGAAGCTCCAAGTAAATGGGTTTTCTATCCATAGCAACTACCGATAGCAAAGAACGATTTTGTTCAAATCCACAGTAAATTTACTATTCACCCTTAGGAATCGATTAAGCAAGTGATCAGAGGAAGACCCGCTCTTTCCAAATTGTTATTAATTTTTGAAGCTCCAAGTAAATGGTTTTTCTATCCATAGCAACTACCGATAGCAAAGAACGATTTTGTTCAAATCCACAGTAAATTTACTATTCACCCTTAGGAATCGATTAAGTAAGTGATCAGAAGAAGACCCGCTCTTTCCAAATTGTTATTAATTTTTGAAGCTCCAAGTAAATGGTTTTTCTATCGATAGCAACTACCGATAGCAAACAACGATTTTGTTCAAATCCACAGTAAATTTACTATCTACCCTTAGGAATCGATTAAGCAAGTGATCAGAGGAAGACACGCTCTTTCCAAATTGTTATTAATTTTTTAAGCTCCAAGTAAATGGGTTTTCTATCCATAGCAACTACCGATAGCAAAGAACGATTTTGTTCAAATCCACAGTAAATTTACTATTCACCCTTAGGAATCGATTAAGCATGTGAATAGTAAATTTACTGTGGATTTGAACAAAATCGTTCTTTGCTATCGGTAGTTGCTATGGATAGAAAAACCATTTACTTGGAAGTTCAAAAATTAATAACAATTTGGAAAGAGCGGGTCTTCCTCTGATCACTTGCTTAATCGATTCCTAAAGGTGAATAGTAAATTTACTGTGGATTTGAACAAAATCGTCTTTGCTATCGGTCATGGATAGAAAAACCATTTACTTGGAGCTTCAAAAATTAATAACAATTTGGAAAGAGCGGGTCTTCCTTTGATTAACTGCTGAATCGATTTCTAAGGATAAATAGTGAATGTAATGTGAATTTGAACAAAATCGTTATTTGCTATCGGTGTTGAGATAATAAAACTATTTACTTGAAGCTTTAAAAATTAATAACAATTTGGAAAAAGCAGGTCTTCCTCTGATTACTTGCTTAATCGATTTCTAAGTGTGAATAGTAAATTTACTGTGAATTTGAACTAAATCGTTCTTTGCTTTTGGTCATGAGATAGTAGAAAAATTGATAACAATATCGTTCTTTGCTTTTGGTCATGGATAGAAAAACCATTTACTTGGAGCTTCAAAAATTAATAACAATTTGGAAAGAGCGGGTCTTCCTTTGATTACTTGCTGAATCGATTTCTAAGGGTAAATAGTAAATGTAATGTGAATTTGAACAAAATCGTTCTTTGCTATCGGTCATAAGATAGAAAAACAATTTACTTGGACCTTAAAAAATTAATAACAATTTGGAAAGAGCCGGTCTTCCTCTGATCACTTGCTTAATCGATTCCTAAGGGTGAATAGTAAATTTACTGTGGATTTGAACAAAATCGTTCTCTGTGATCGGTAGTTGCTATGGATAGAAAAACCATTTGCTTGGAGCTTCAAAAATTAATAACAATTTGGAAAGAGCGGGTCTTCCTCTGATGACATGCTTAATCGATTCATAAGGGTGAATAGTAAATTTACTGTGGATTTGAACAAAATCGTTCTTTGCTATCGGTAGTTGCTATCGATAGAAAAACCATTTACTTGGAGCTTCAAAAATTAATAACAATTTGGAAAGAGCGGGTCTTCCTTTGATTACTTGCTGAATCGATTTCTAAGGGTAAATAGTAAATGTAATGTGAATTTGAACAAAATCGTTCTTTGCTATCGGTCATAAGATAGAAAAACAATTTACTTGGACCTTATAAAATTAATAACAATTTCTAAAGAGCGGGTCTTCCTGTGATCACTTGCTTAGTCGATTCCTAAGGGTGAATAGTAAATTTACTGTAGATTTGAACAAAATCGTTCTGTGTTATCGGTAGTTGCTATGGATAAAAAAACTATTTACTTGGAGCTTCAAAAATTAATAACAATTTGGAAAGAGCGGGTCTTCCTCTGATGACTTGCTTAATCGATTTCTAAGGGTGAATAGTAAATTTACTGTGGATTTGAACAAAATCGTTCTTTGCTATCGGTAGTTGCTATCGATAGAAAAACCATTTACTTGGAGCTTCAAAAATTAATAACAATTTGGAAAGAGCGGGTCTTCTTCTGATCACTTTCTTAATCGATTCCTAAGGGTGAATAGTAAATTTACTGTGAATTTGAACAAAATCGTTCTTTGCTGTCGGTCATGGATAGAAAAACCATTTACCTGGAGCTTCAAAAATTAATAACAATTTGGAAAGAGCGGGTCTTCCTCTGATCACTTGCTTAATTGATTCCTAAAGGTGAATAGTAAATTTACTGTGGATTTGAACAAAATCGTTCTTTGCTATCGGTCATGGATAGAAAAACCATTTACTTGGAGCTTCAAAAATTAATAACATTTTGGAAAGAGCGGGTCTTCCTTTGATTAACTGCTGAATCGATTTCTAAGGATAAATAGTGAATGTAATGTGAATTTGAACAAAATCGTTCTTTGCTATCGGTGTTGAGATAATAAAACTATTTACTTGAAGCTTTAAAAATTAATAACAATTTGGAAAAAGCGGGTCTTCCTCTGATTACTTGCTTAATCCATTTCTAAGGGTGAATAGTAAATTTACTGTGAATTTGAACTAAATCGTTCTTTGCTATCGGTAGTTGCTATGGATAGTAAAACCGTTTACTTGGAGCTTCAAAAATTAATAACAATTTGGAAAGAGCGGGTCTTCCTCTGATGACTTGCTTAATCGATTCCTAAGGGTGAATAGTAAATTTACTGTGGATTTGAACAAAATCGTTGTTTGCTATCGGTGTCGAGATAATAAAACTATTTACTTGAAGCTTTAAACATTAATAACAATTTGGAAAAAGCGGGTCTTCCTCTGATTACTTGCTTAATCGATTTCTAAGGGTGAATAGTAAATTTACTGTGAATTTGAACTAAATCTTTCTTTGCTTTTGGTCATGAGATAGAAAAACCATTTACTTGGACCTTAAAAAATTAATAACAATTTGGAAAGAGCGGGTCTTCCTCTGATCACTTGCTTAATCGATTCCTAAGGGTGAATAGTAAATTTACTGTGGATTTGAACAAAATCGTTCTTTGCTATCGGTAGTTGCTATGGATAGAAAAACCGTTTACTTGGAGCTTCAAAAATTAATAACAATTTGGAAAGAGCGGCTCTTCGTCTGATGACTTGCTTAATCGATTACTAAGGGTGAATAGTAAATTTCCTGTTGATTTGAACAAAATCGTTCTTTGCTATCGGTAGTTGCTATGGATAGAAAAACCGTTTACTTGGAGCTTCAAAAATTGATAACAATTTGGAAAGAGCGGGTCTTCCTCTGATCACTTGTTTAATCGATTCCTAATGGTGAATAGTAAATTTACTGTGGATTTGAACAAAATCGTTGTTTGCTATCGGTAGTTGCTATCGATAGAAAATCCATTTACTTGGAGCTTCAAAAATTAATAACAATTTGGAAAGAGCGGGTCTTCCTTTGATTAACTGCTGAATCGATTTCTAAGGATAAATAGTGAATGTAATGTGAATTTGAACAAAATCGTTCTTTGCTATCGGTGTTGAGATAATAAAACTATTTACTTGAAATTTTAAAAATTAATAACAATTTGGAAAAAGCGGGTCTTCCTCTGATTACTTGCTTAATCGATTTCTAAGTGTGAATAGTAAATTTACTGTGAATTTGAACTAAATCGTTCTTTGCTTTTGGTCATGAGATAGAAAAACCATTTACTTGTACCTTAAAAAATTAATAACAATTTGGAAAGAGCGGGTCTTCCTCTGATCACTTACTTAATCGATTCCTAAGGGTGAATAGTAAATTTACTGTGGATTTGAACAAAATCGTTCTTTGTTATCGGTAGTTGCTATGGATAGAAAAACCATTTACTTGGAGCTTCAAAAATTAATAACAATTTGGAAAGAGAGGGTCTTCCTCTGATTACTTGCTTAATCGATTCCTAAGGGTGAATAGTAAATTTACTGTGGATTTGAACAAAATCGTTCATTGCTATCGGTAGTTGCTATCGATAGAAAAACCATTTACTTGGAGCTTCAAAAATTGATAACAATTTCGTTCTTTGCTTATGGTCATGGATAGAAAAACCATTTACTTGGAGCGTCAAAAATTAATAAAAATTTGGAAAGAGCGGGTCTTCCTTTGATTACTTGCTGAATCGATTTCTAAGGGTAAATAGTAAATGTAATGTGAATTTAAACAAAATCGTTCTTTGCTATCGGTCATAAGATAGAAAAACAATTAATTGGACCTTAAAAAATTAATAACAATTTGGAAAGAGCGGGTCTTCCTCTGATCACTTGCTTAATCGATTCCTAAGGGTGAATAGTAAATTTACTGTGGATTTGAACAAAATCGTTCTTTGCTATCGGTAGTTGCTATCGATAGAAAAACCATTTACTTGGAGCTTCAAAAATTAATAACAATTTGGAAAGAGCGGGTCTTCTTCTCATCACTTGCTTAATCGATTCCTAAGGGTGAATAGTAAATTTACTGTGAATTTGAACAAAATCGTTCTTTGCTGTCGGTGATGGATAGAAAAACCATTTACTTGGAGCTTCAAAAATTAATAACAATTTGGAAAGAGCGGGTCTTCCTCTGATCACTTGCTTAATCGATTCCTAAGGGTAAATAGTAAATTTACTCTGAATTTGAACAAAATCGTTCTTTGCTATCGGTCATGGATAGAAAAACCATTTACTTGGAGCTTCAAAAATTAATAACAATTTGGAAAGAGCGAGTCTTCCTTTAAATAACTGCTGAATCGATTTCTAAGGATAAATAGTGAATGTAATGTGAATTTGAACAAAATCGTTCTTTGCTATCGGTGTTAAGATAATAAAACTATTTACTTGAAGTTTTTAAAATTAATAACAATTTGGAAAAAGCGGGTCTTCCTCTGATTACTTGCTTAATCGATTTCTAAGTGTGAATAGTAAATTTACTGTGAATTTGAACTAAATCGTTAATTGCTTTTGGTCATGAGATAGAAAAACCATTTACTTGTACCTTAAAAAATTAATAACAATTTGGAAAGAGCGGGTCTTCCTCTGATCACTTGCTTAATCGATTCCTAAGGGTGAATAGTAAATTTACTGTGGATTTGAACAAAATCGTTCTTTGTTATCGGTAGTTGCTATGGATGGAAAAACCATTTACTTGGAGCTTCAAAAATTAATAACAATTTGGAAAGAGCGGGTCTTCCTCTGATGACTTGCTTAATCGATTCCTAAGGGTGAATAGTAAATTTACTGTGGATTTGAACAAAATCGTTCTTTGCTATCGGTAGTTGCTATCGATAGAAAAACCATTTACTTGGAGCTTCAAAAATTGATAACAATTTCGTTCTTTGGTTTTGGTCGTGGATAGAAAAACCATTTACTTGGAGCGTCAAAAATTAATAACAATTTGGAAAGAGCGGGTCTTCCTTTGATTACTTGCTGAATCGATTTCTAAGGGTAAATAGTAAATGTAATGTGAATTTGAACAAAATCGTTCTTTGCTATCGGTCATAAGATAGAAAAACAATTTACTTGGACCTTAAAAAATTAATAACAATTTGGAAAGAGCCGGTCTTCCTCTGATCACTTGCTTAATCGATTCCTAAGGGTGAATAGTAAATTTACTGTGGATTTGAACAAAATCGTTCTCTGTTATCGGTAGTTGCTATGGATAGAAAAACAATTTATTTGGACCTTAAAAAATTAATAACAATTTCTAAAGAGCGGGTCTTCCTCTGATCACTTGCTTAGTCGATTCCTAAGGGTGAATAGTAAATTTACTGTGGATTTGAACAAAATCTTTCTGTGTTATCGGTAGTTGCTATGGATAAAAAAACCATTTACGTGGAGCTTCAAAAATTAATAACAATTTGGAAAGAGCGGGTCTTCCTCTGATAACTTGCTTAATCGATTCCTAAGGGTGAATAGTAAATTTACTGTGGATTTGAACAAAATCGTTCTTTGCTATCGGTAGTTGCTATGGATAGAAAAACCGTTTACTTGGAGCTTCAAAAATTAATAACAATTTGGAAAGAGCGGCTCTTCGTCTGATGACTTGCTTAATCGATTACTAAGGGTGAATAGTAAATTTACTGTTGATTTGAACAAAATCGTTCTTTGCTATCGGTAGTTGCTATGGATAGAAAAACCGTTTACTTGGAGCTTCAAAAATTGATAACAATTTGGAAAGAGCGGGTCTTCCTCTGATCACTTGTTTAATCGATTCCTAATGGTGAATAGTAAATTTACTGTGGATTTGAACAAAATCGTTGTTTGCTATCGGTAGTTGCTATCGATAGAAAATCCATTTACTTGGAGCTTCAAAAATTAATAACAATTTGGAAAGAGCGGGTCTTCCTTTGATTAACTGCTGAATCGATTTCTAAGGATAAATAGTGAATGTAATGTGAATTTGAACAAAATCGTTCTTTGCTATCGGTGTTGAGATAATAAAACTATTTACTTGAAATTTTAAAAATTAATAACAATTTGGAAAAAGCGGGTCTTCCTCTGATTACTTGCTTAATCGATTTCTAAGTGTGAATAGTAAATTTACTGTGAATTTGAACTAAATCGTTCTTTGCTTTTGGTCATGAGATAGAAAAACCATTTACTTGTACCTTAAAAAATTAATCACAATTTGGAAAGAGCGGGTCTTCCTCTGATCACTTGCTTAATCGATTCCTAAGGGTGAATAGTAAATTTACTGTGGATTTGAACAAAATCGTTCTTTGCTATCGGTAGTTGCTATCGATAGAAAAACCATTTACTTGGAGCTTCAAAAATTGATAACAATTTCGTTCTTTGCTGTTGGTCATGGATAGAAAAACCATTTACTTGGAGCTTCAAAAATTAATAACCATTTGGAAAGAGCGGGTCTTCCTTTGATTACTTGCTGAATCGATTTCTAAGGGTAAATAGTAAATGTAATGTGAATTTGAACAAAATCGTTCTTTGCTATCGGTCATAAGATAGAAAAACAATTTACTTGGACCTTAAAAAATTAATAACAATTTGGAAAGAGCGGGTCTTCCTCTGATCACTTGCTTAATCGATTCCTAAGGGTGAATAGTAAATTTACTGTGGATTTGAACAAAATCGTTCTTTGCTAACGGTAGTTGCTATCGATAGAAAAACCATTTACTTGGAGCTTAAAAAATTAATAACAATTTGGAAAGAGCGGGTGTTCCTCTGATCACTTGCTTAATCGATTCCTAAGGGTGAATAGTAAATTTACTGTGGATTTGAACAAAATCGTTCTTTGCTATCGGTAGTTGCTATCGATAGAAAAACCATTTACTTGGAGCTTCAAAAATTAATAACAATTTGGAAAGAGCGGGTCTTCCTCTGATCACTTGCTTAATCGATTCCTAAGGGTGAATAGTAAATTTACTGTGGATTTGAACAAAATCTTTGCTATCGGTCATGGATAGAAAAACCATTTACTTGGAGCTTCAAAAATTAATAACAATTTGGAAAGAGCGGGTCTTCCTCTGATTACTTGCTTAATCGATTTCTGAGGGTGAATAGTAAATTTACTGTGAATTTGAACAAAATCGTTCTTTGCTTTTGGTCATGAGATAGAAAAACCATTTACTTTGACCTTAAAAAATTAATAACAATTTGGAAAGAGCCGATCTTCCTCTGATCACTTGCTTAATCGATTCCTAAGGGTGAATAGTAAATTTACTGTGGATTTGAACAAAATCGTTCTCTGTTATCGGTAGTTGCTATGGATAGAAAAACCATTTGCTTGGAGCTTCAAAAATTAATAACAATTTGGAAAGAGCGGGTCTTCCTCTGATGACATGCTTAATCGATTCCTAAGGGTGAATAGTAAATTTACTGTGGATTTGAACAAAATCGTTCTTTGCTATCGGTAGTTGCTATCGATAGAAAAACCATTTACTTGGAGCTTCAAAAATTAATAACAATTTGGAAAGAGCGGGTCTTCCTTTGATTACTTGCTGAATCGATTTCTAAGGGTAAATAGTAAATGTAATGTGAATTTGAACAAAATCGTTCTTTGCTATCGGTCATAAGATAGAAAAACAATTTACTTGGACCTTAAAAAATTAATAACAATTTCTAAAGAGCGGGTCTTCGTGTGCTCACTTGCTTAGTCGATTCCTAAGGGTGAATAGTATATTTACTGTGGATTTGAACAAAATCGTTCTGTGTTATCGGTAGTTGCTATGGATAAAAAAACTATTTACTTGGAGCTTCAAAAATTAATAACAATATGGAAAGAGCGGGTCTTCCTCTGATCACTTTCTTAATCGATTCCTAAGGGTGAATAGTAAATTTACTGTGAATTTGAACAAAATCGTTCTTTGCTGTCGGTCATGGATAGAAAAACCATTTACTTGGAGCTTCAAAAATTAATAACAATTTGGAAAGAGCGGGTCTTCCTCTGATCACTTGCTTAATCGATTCCTAAAGGTGAATAGTAAATTTACTGTGGATTTGAACAAAATCGTTCTTTGCTATCGGTCATGGATAGAAAAACCATTTACTTGGAGCTTCAAAAATTAATAACAATTTGGAAAGAGCGGGTCTTCCTTTGATTAACTGCTGAATCGATTTCTAAGGATAAATAGTGAATGTAATGTGAATTTGAACAAAATCGTTCTTTGCTATCGGTGTTGAGATAATAAAACTATTTACTTGAATCTTTAAAAATTAATAACAATTTGGAAAAAGCGGGTCTTCCTCTGATTACTTGCTTAATCCATTTCTAAGGGTGAATAGTAAATTTACTGTGAATTTGAACTAAATCGTTCTTTGCTATCGGTAGTTGCTAAGGATAGAAAAACCGTTTACTTGGAGCTTCAAAAATTAATAACAATTTGGAAAGAGCGGGTCGTCCTCTGATGACTTGCTTAATCGATTCCTAAGGATGAATAGTAAATTTACTGTGGATTTGAACGAAATCGTTGTTTGCTATCGGTGTCGAGATAATAAAACTATTTACTTAAAGCTTTAAAAATTAATAACAATTTGGAAAAAGCGGGTCTTCCTCTGATTACTTGCTTAATCGATTTCTAAGGGTGAATAGTAAATTTACTGTGAATTTGAACTAAATCTTTCTTTGCTTTTGGTCATGAGATAGAAAAACCATTTACTTGGACATTAAAAAATTAATAACAATTTGGAAAGAGCGGGTCTTCCTCTGATCACTTGCTTAATCGATTCCTAAGGGTGAATAGTAAATTTACTGTGGATTTGAACAAAATCGTTCTTTGCTATCGGTAGTTGCTATGGATAGAAAAACCGTTTACTTGGAGCTTCAAAAATTAATAACAATTTGGAAAGAGCGGCTCTTCGTCTGATGACTTGCTTAATCGATTACTAAGGGTGAATAGTAAATTTACTGTGGATTTCAACAAAATCGTTCTTTGCTATCGGTAGTTGCTATGGATAGAAAAACCGTTTACTTGGAGCTTCAAAAATTGATAACAATTTGGAAAGAGCGGGTCTTCCTCTGATCACTTGTTTAATCGATTCCTAATGGTGAATAGTAAATTTACTGTGGATTTGAACAAAATCGTTCTTTGCTATCGGTAGTTGTTATCGATAGAAAAACCATTTACTTGGAGCTTCAAAAATTGATAACAATTTCGTTCTTTGCTTTTGGTCATAGATAGAAAAACCATTTACTTGGAGCTTCAAAAATTAATAACAATTTGGAAAGAGCGGGTCTTCCTTTAATTACTTGCTGAATTGATTTCTAAGGGTAAATAGTAAATGTAATGTGAATTTGAACAAAATCGTTCTTTGCTATCGGTCATAAGATAGAAAAACAATTTACTTGGACCTTAAAAAATTAATAACAATTTGGAAAGAGCGGGTCTTCCTCTGATCACTTGCTTAATCGATTCCTAAGGGTGAATAGTAAATTTACTGTGGATTTGAACAAAATCGTTCTCTGTTATCGGTAGTTGCTATGGATAGAAAAACCATTTACTTGGAGCTTCAAAAATTAATAACAATTTGGAAAGAGCGGGTCTTCCTCTGATGACTTGCTTAATCGATTCCTAAGGGTGAATAGTAAATTTACTGTGGATTTGAACAAAATCGTTCTTTGCTATCGGTAGTTGCTATCGATAGAAAAACCATTTACTTGGAGCTTCAAAAATTGATAACAATTTGGAAAGAGCGGGTCTTCCTCTGATCACTTGTTTAATCGATTCCTAATGGTGAATAGTAAATTTACTGTGGATTTGAACAAAATCGTTCTTTGCTATCGGTAGTTGCTATCGATAGAAAAACCATTTGCTTGGAGCTTCAAAAATTAATAACAATTTGGAAAGAGCGGGTCTTCCTCTGATGACATGCTTAATCGATTCCTAAGGGTGAATAGTAAATTTACTGTGGATTTGAACAAAATCGTTCTTTGCTATCGGTAGTTGCTATCGATAGAAAAACCATTTACTTGGAGCTTCAAAAATTAATAACAATTTGGAAAGAGCGGGTCTTCCTTTGATTACTTGCTGAATCGATTTCTAAGGGTAAATAGTAAATGTAATGTGAATTTGAACAAAATCGTTCTTTGCTATCGGTCATAAGATAGAAAAACAATTTACTTGGACCTTAAAAAATTAATAACAATTTCTAAAGAGCGGGTCTTCGTGTGATCACTTGCTTAGTCGATTCCTAAGGGTGAATAGTATATTTACTGTGGATTTGAACAAAATCGTTCTGTGTTATCGGTAGTTGCTATGGATAAAAAAACTATTTACTTGGAGCTTCAAAAATTAATAACAATATGGAAAGAGCGGGTCTTCCTCTGATCACTTTCTTAATCGATTCCTAAGGGTGAATAGTAAATTTACTGTGAATTTGAACAAAATCGTTCTTTGCTGTCGGTCATGGATAGAAAAACCATTTACTTGGAGCTTCAAAAATTAATAACAATTTGGAAAGAGCGGGTCTTCCTCTGATCACTTGCTTAATCGATTCCTAAAGGTGAATAGTAAATTTACTGTGGATTTGAACAAAATCGTTCTGTGCTATCGGTCATGGATAGAAAAACCATTTACTTGGAGCTTCAAAAATTAATAACAATTTGGAAAGAGCGGGTCTTCCTTTGATTAACTGCTGAATCGATTTCTAAGGATAAATAGTGAATGTAATGTGAATTTGAACAAAATCGTTCTTTGCTATCGGTGTTGAGATAATAAAACTATTTACTTGAATCTTTAAAAATTAATAACAATTTGGAAAAAGCGGGTCTTCCTCTGATTACTTGCTTAATCCATTTCTAAGGGTGAATAGTAAATTTACTGTGAATTTGAACTAAATCGTTCTTTGCTATCGGTAGTTGCTAAGGATAGAAAAACCGTTTACTTGGAGCTTCAAAAATTAATAACAATTTGGAAAGAGCGGGTCGTCCTCTGATGACTTGCTTAATCGATTCCTAAGGATGAATAGTAAATTTACTGTGGATTTGAACGAAATCGTTGTTTGCTATCGGTGTCGAGATAATAAAACTATTTACTTAAAGCTTTAAAAATTAATAACAATTTGGAAAAAGCGGGTCTTCCTCTGATTACTTGCTTAATCGATTTCTAAGGGTGAATAGTAAATTTACTGTGAATTTGAACTAAATCTTTCTTTGCTTTTGGTCATGAGATAGAAAAACCATTTACTTGGACATTAAAAAATTAATAACAATTTGGAAAGAGCGGGTCTTCCTCTGATCACTTGCTTAATCGATTCCTAAGGGTGAATAGTAAATTTACTGTGGATTTGAACAAAATCGTTCTTTGCTATCGGTAGTTGCTATGGATAGAAAAACCGTTTACTTGGAGCTTCAAAAATTAATAACAATTTGGAAAGAGCGGCTCTTCGTCTGATGACTTGCTTAATCGATTACTAAGGGTGAATAGTAAATTTACTGTGGATTTCAACAAAATCGTTCTTTGCTATCGGTAGTTGCTATGGATAGAAAAACCGTTTACTTGGAGCTTCAAAAATTGATAACAATTTGGAAAGAGCGGGTCTTCCTCTGATCACTTGTTTAATCGATTCCTAATGGTGAATAGTAAATTTACTGTGGATTTGAACAAAATCGTTCTTTGCTATCGGTAGTTGCTATCGATAGAAAAACCATTTACTTGGAGCTTCAAAAATTGATAACAATTTCGTTCTTTGCTTTTGGTCATAGATAGAAAAACCATTTACTTGGAGCTTCAAAAATTAATAACAATTTGGAAAGAGCGGGTCTTCCTTTAATTACTTGCTGAATTGATTTCTAAGGGTAAATAGTAAATGTAATGTGAATTTGAACAAAATCGTTCTTTGCTATCGGTCATAAGATAGAAAAACAATTTACTTGGACCTTAAAAAATTAATAACAATTTGGAAAGAGCGGGTCTTCCTCTGATCACTTGCTTAATCGATTCCTAAGGGTGAATAGTAAATTTACTGTGGATTTGAACAAAATCGTTCTCTGTTATCGGTAGTTGCTATGGATAGAAAAACCATTTACTTGGAGCTTCAAAAATTAATAACAATTTGGAAAGAGCGGGTCTTCCTCTGATGACTTGCTTAATCGATTCCTAAGGGTGAATAGTAAATTTACTGTGGATTTGAACAAAATCGTTCTTTGCTATCGGTAGTTGCTATCGATAGAAAAACCATTTACTTGGAGCTTCAAAAATTGATAACAATTTGGAAAGAGCGGGTCTTCCTCTGATCACTTGTTTAATCGATTCCTAATGGTGAATAGTAAATTTACTGTGGATTTGAACAAAATCGTTGTTCGCTATCGGTAGTTGCTATCGATAGAAAAACCATTTACTTGGAGCTTCAAAAATTAATAACAATTTGGAAAGAGCGGGTCTTCCTTTGATTACTTGCTGAATCGATTTCTAAGGGTAAATTGTAAATGTAATGTGAATTTGAACAAAATCGTTCTTTGCTATCGGTCATAAGATAGAAAAACAATTAATTGGACCTTAAAAAATTAATAACAATTTGGAAAGAGCGGGTCTTCCTTTGATTAACTGCTGAATCGATTTCTAAGGATAAATAGTGAATGTAATGTGAATTTGAACAAAATCGTTCTTTGCTATCGGTGTTGAGATAATAAAACTATTTACTTGAAATTTTAAAAATTAATAACAATTTGGAAAAAGCGGGTCTTCCTCTGATTACTTGCTTAATCGATTTCTAAGTGTGAATAGTAAATTTACTGTGAATTTGAACTAAATCGTTCTTTGCTTTTGGTCATGAGATAGAAAAACCATTTACTTGTACCTTAAAAAATTAATAACAATTTGGAAAGAGCGGGTCTTCCTCTGATCACTTACTTAATCGATTCCTAAGGGTGAATAGTAAATTTACTGTGGATTTGAACAAAATCGTTCTTTGTTATCGGTAGTTGCTATGGATAGAAAAACCATTTACTTGGAGCTTCAAAAATTAATAACAATTTGGAAAGAGCGGGTCTTCCTCTGATTACTTGCTTAATCGATTCCTAAGGGTGAATAGTAAATTTACTGTGGATTTGAACAAAATCGTTCATTGCTATCGGTAGTTGCTATCGATAGAAAAACCATTTACTTGGAGCTTCAAAAATTGATAACAATTTCGTTCTTTGCTTTTGGTCATGGATAGAAAAACCATTTACTTGGAACGTCAAAAATTAATAAAAATTTGGAAAGAGCGGGTCTTCCTTTGATTACTTGCTGAATCGATTTCTAAGGGTAAATAGTAAATGTAATGTGAATTTAAACAAAATCGTTCTTTGCTATCGGTCATAAGATAGAAAAACAATTAATTGGACCTTAAAAAATTACTAACAATTTGGAAAGAGCGGGTCTTCCTCTGATCACTTGCTTAATCGATTCCTAAGGGTGAATAGTAAATTTACTGTGGATTTGAACAAAATCGTTCTTTGCTATCGGTAGTTGCTATCGATAGAAAAACCATTTACTTGGAGCTTCAAAAATTAATAACAATTTGGAAAGAGCGGGTCTTCTTCTCATCACTTGCTTAATCGATTCCTAAGGGTGAATAGTAAATTTACTGTGAATTTGAACAAAATCGTTCTTTGCTGTCGGTGATGGATAGAAAAACCATTTACTTGGAGCTTCAAAAATTAATAACAATTTGGAAAGAGCGGGTCTTCCTCTGATCACTTGCTTAATCGATTCCTAAGGGTGAATAGTAAATTTACTCTGAATTTGAACAAAATCGTTCTTTGCTATCGGTCATGGATAGAAAAACCATTTACTTGGAGCTTCAAAAATTAATAACAATTTGGAAAGAGCGAGTCTTCCTTTAAATAACTGCTGAATCGATTTCTAAGGATAAATAGTGAATGTAATGTGAATTTGAACAAAATCGTTCTTTGCTATCGGTGTTGAGATAATAAAACTATTTACTTGAAGTTTTTAAAATTAATAACAATTTGGAAAAAGCGGGTCTTCCTCTGATTACTTGCTTAATCGATTTCTAAGTGTGAATAGTAAATTTACTGTGAATTTGAACTAAATCGTTAATTGCTTTTGGTCATGAGATAGAAAAACCATTTACTTGTACCTTAAAAAATTAATAACAATTTGGAAAGAGCGGGTCTTCCTCTGATCACTTGCTTAATCGATTCCTAAGGTTGAATAGTAAATTTACTGTGGATTTGAACAAAATCGTTCTTTGTTATCGGTAGTTGCTATGGATGGAAAAACCATTTACTTGGAGCGTCAAAAATTAATAACAATTTGGAAAGAGCGGGTCTTCCTTTGATTACTTGCTGAATCGATTTCTAAGGGTAAATAGTAAATGTAATGTGAATTTGAACAAAATCGTTCTTTGCTATCGGTCATAAGATAGAAAAACAATTTACAAGGACCTTAAAAAATTAATAACAATTTGGAAAGAGCCGGTCTTCCTCTGATCACTTGCTTAATCGATTCCTAAGGGTGAATAGTAAATTTACTGTGGATTTGAACAAAATCGTTCTCTGTTATCGGTAGTTGCTATGGATAGAAAAACAATTTATTTGGACCTTAAAAAATTAATAACAATTTCTAAAGAGCGGGTCTTCCTCTGATCACTTGCTTAGTCGATTCCTAAGGGTGAATAGTAAATTTACTGTGGATTTGAACAAAATCGTTCTCTGTTATCGGTAGTTGCTATGGATAGAAAAACCATTTACTTGGAGCTTCAAAAATTAATAACAATTTGGAAAGAGCGGGTCTTCCTCTGATCACTTGCTTAATCGATTCCTAAGGGTGAATAGTAAATTTACTGTGGATTTGAACAAAATCGTTCTCTGTTATCGGTAGTTGCTATGGATAGAAAAACCATTTACTTGGAGCTTCAAAAATTAATAACAATTTGGAAAGAGCGGGTCTACCTCTGATGACTTGCTTAATCGATTCCTAAGGGTGAATAGTAAATTTACTGTGGATTTGAACAAAATCGTTCTTTGCTATCGGTAGTTGCTATCGATAGAAAAACCATTTACTTGGAGCTTCAAAAATTAATAACAATTTGGAAAGAGCGGGTCTTCCTCTGATCACTTGCTTAATCGATTCCTAAGGGTGAATAGTAAATTTACTGTGGATTTGAACAAAATCGTTCTTTGCTATCGGTAGTTGCTATCGATAGAAAAACCATTTACTTGGAGCTTCAAAAATTAATAACAATTTGGAAAGAGCGGGTCTTCCTCTGATCACTTGCTTAATCGATTCCTAAGGGTGAATAGTAAATTTACTGTGGATTTGAACAAAATCGTTCTCTGTTATCGGTAGTTGCTATCGATAGAAAAACAATTTATTTGGACCTTAAAAAATTAATAACAATTTCTAAAGAGCGGGTCTTCCTCTGATCACTTTTTAGTCGATTCCTAAGGGTGAATAGTAAATTTACTGTGGATTTGAACAAAATCGTTCTCTGTTATCGGTAGTTGCTATGGATAAAAAAACCATTTACTTGGAGCTTCAAAAATTAATAACAATTTGGAAAGAGCGGGTCTTCCTCTGATAACTTGCTTAATCGATTCCTAAGGGTGAATAGTAAATTTACTGTGGATTTGAACAAAATCGTTCTTTGCTATCGGTAGTTGCTATGGATAGAAAAACCGTTTACTTGGAGCTTCAAAAATTAATAACAATTTGGAAAGAGCGGCTCTTCGTCTGATGACTTGCTTAATCGATTACTAAGGGTGAATAGTAAATTTACTGTTGATTTGAACAAAATCGTTCTTTGCTATCGGTAGTTGCTATGGATAGAAAAACCGTTTACTTGGAGCTTCAAAAATTGATAACAATTTGGAAAGAGCGGGTCTTCCTTTGATTAACTGCTGAATCGATTTCTAAGGATAAATAGTGAATGTAATGTGAATTTGAACAAAATCGTTCTTTGCTATCGGTGTTGAGATAATAAAACTATTTACTTGAAATTTTAAAAATTAATAACAATTTGGAAAAAGCGGGTCTTCCTCTGATTACTTGCTTAATCGATTTCTAAGTGTGAATAGTAAATTTACTGTGAATTTGAACTAAATCGTTCTTTGCTTTTGGTCATGAGATAGAAAAACCATTTACTTGTACCTTAAAAAATTAATAACAATTTGGAAAGAGCGGGTCTTCCTCTGATCACTTGCTTAATCGATTCCTAAGGGTGAATAGTAAATTTACTGTGGATTTGAACAAAATCGTTCTCTGTTATCGGTAGTTGCTATGGATAGAAAAACCATTTACTTGGAGCTTCAAAAATTAATAACAATTTGGAAAGAGCGGGTCTTCCTCTGATTACTTGCTTAATCGATTCCTAAGGGTGAATAGTAAATTTACTGTGGATTTGAACAAAATCGTTCTTTGCTATCGGTAGTTGCTATCGATAGAAAAACCATTTACTTGGAGCTTCAAAAATTGATAACAATTTCGTTCTTTGCTGTTGGTCATGGATAGAAAAACCATTTACTTGGAGCTTCAAAAATTAATAACCATTTGGAAAGAGCGGGTCTTCCTTTGATTACTTGCTGAATCGATTTCTAAGGGTAAATAGTAAATGTAATGTGAATTTGAACAAAATCGTTCTTTGCTATCGGTCATAAGATAGAAAAACAATTTACTTGGACCTTAAAAAATTAATAACAATTTGGAAAGAGCGGGTCTTCCTCTGATCACTTGCTTAATCGATTCCTAAGGGTGAATAGTAAATTTACTGTGGATTTGAACAAAATCGTTCTCTGTTATCGGTAGTTGCTATGGATAGAAAAACCATTTACTTGGAGCTTCAAAAATTAATAACAATTTGGAAAGAGCGGGTCTACCTCTGATGACTTGCTTAATCGATTCCTAAGGGTGAATAGTAAATTTACTGTGGATTTGAACAAAATCGTTCTTTGCTATCGGTAGTTGCTATCGATAGAAAAACCGTTTACTTGGAGCTTCAAAAATTAATAACAATTTGGAAAGAGCGGGTCTTCCTCTGATCACTTGCTTAATCGATTCCTAAGGGTGAATAGTAAATTTACTGTGGATTTGAACAAAATCGTTCTTTGCTATCGGTAGTTGCTATCGATAGAAAAACCATTTACTTGGAGCTTCAAAAATTAATAACAATTTGGAAAGAGCGGGTCTTCCTCTGATCACTTGCTTAATCGATTCCTAAGGGTGAATAGTAAATTTACTGTGGATTTGAACAAAATCGTTCTCTGTTATCGGTAGTTGCTATGGATAGAAAAACCATTTGCTTGGAGCTTCAAAAATTAATAACAATTTGGAAAGAGCGGGTCTTCCTCTGATGACATGCTTAATCGATTCCTAAGGGTGAATAGTAAATTTACTGTGGATTTGAACAAAATCGTTCTTTGCTATCGGTAGTTGCTATCGATAGAAAAACCATTTACTTGGAGCTTCAAAAATTAATAACAATTTGGAAAGAGCGGGTCTTCCTTTGATTACTTGCTGAATCGATTTCTAAGGGTAAATAGTAAATGTAATGTGAATTTGAACAAAATCGTTCTTTGCTATCGGTCATAAGATAGAAAAACAATTTACTTGGACCTTAAAAAATTAATAACAATTTCTAAAGAGCGGGTCTTCGTGTGATCACTTGCTTAGTCGATTCCTAAGGGTGAATAGTATATTTACTGTGGATTTGAACAAAATCGTTCTGTGTTATCGGTAGTTGCTATGGATAAAAAAACTATTTACTTGGAGCTTCAAAAATTAATAACAATATGGAAAGAGCGGGTCTTCCTCTGATCACTTTCTTAATCGATTCCTAAGGGTGAATAGTAAATTTACTGTGAATTTGAACAAAATCGTTCTTTGCTGTCGGTCATGGATAGAAAAACCATTTACTTGGAGCTTCAAAAATTAATAACAGTTTGGAAAGAGCGGGTCTTCCTCTGATCACTTGCTTAATCGATTCCTAAAGGTGAATAGTAAATTTACTGTGGATTTGAACAAAATCGTTCTTTGCTATCGGTCATGGATAGAAAAACCATTTACTTGGAGCTTCAAAAATTAATAACAATTTGGAAAGAGCGGGTCTTCCTTTGATTAACTGCTGAATCGATTTCTAAGGATAAATAGTGAATGTAATGTGAATTTGAACAAAATCGTTCTTTGCTATCGGTGTTGAGATAATAAAACTATTTACTTGAATCTTTAAAAATTAATAACAATTTGGAAAAAGCGGGTCTTCCTCTGATTACTTGCTTAATCCATTTCTAAGGGTGAATAGTAAATTTACTGTGAATTTGAACTAAATCGTTCTTTGCTATCGGTAGTTGCTAAGGATAGAAAAACCGTTTACTTGGAGCTTCAAAAATTAATAACAATTTGGAAAGAGCGGGTCGTCCTCTGATGACTTGCTTAATCGATTCCTAAGGATGAATAGTAAATTTACTGTGGATTTGAACGAAATCGTTGTTTGCTATCGGTGTCGAGATAATAAAACTATTTACTTGAAGCTTTAAAAATTAATAACAATTTGGAAAAAGCGGGTCTTCCTCTGATTACTTGCTTAATCGATTTCTAAGGGTGAATAGTAAATTTACTGTGAATTTGAACTAAATCTTTCTTTGCTTTTGGTCATGAGATAGAAAAACCATTTACTTGGACATTAAAAAATTAATAACAATTTGGAAAGAGCGGGTCTTCCTCTGATCACTTGCTTAATCGATTCCTAAGGGTGAATAGTAAATTTACTGTGGATTTGAACAAAATCGTTCTTTGCTATCGGTAGTTGCTATGGATAGAAAAACCGTTTACTTGGAGCTTCAAAAATTAATAACAATTTGGAAAGAGCGGCTCTTCGTCTGATGACTTGCTTAATCGATTACTAAGGGTGAATAGTAAATTTACTGTGGATTTCAACAAAATCGTTCTTTGCTATCGGTAGTTGCTATGGATAGAAAAACCGTTTACTTGGAGCTTCAAAAATTGATAACAATTTGGAAAGAGCGGGTCTTCCTCTGATCACTTGTTTAATCGATTCCTAATGGTGAATAGTAAATTTACTGTGGATTTGAACAAAATCGTTCTTTGCTATCGGTAGTTGCTATCGATAGAAAAACCATTTACTTGGAGCTTCAAAAATTGATAACAATTTCGTTCTTTGCTTTTGGTCATAGATAGAAAAACCATTTACTTGGAGCTTCAAAAATTAATAACAATTTGGAAAGAGCGGGTCTTCCTTTAATTACTTGCTGAATCGATTTCTAAGGGTAAATAGTAAATGTAATGTGAATTTGAACAAAATCGTTCTTTGCTATCGGTCATAAGATAGAAAAACAATTTACTTGGACCTTAAAAAATTAATAACAATTTGGAAAGAGCGGGTCTTCCTCTGATCACTTGCTTAATCGATTCCTAAGGGTGAATAGTAAATTTACTGTGGATTTGAACAAAATCGTTCTCTGTTATCGGTAGTTGCTATGGATAGAAAAACCATTTACTTGGAGCTTCAAAAATTAATAACAATTTGGAAAGAGCGGGTCTTCCTCTGATGACTTGCTTGATCGATTCCTAAGGGTGAATAGTAAATTTACTGTGGATTTGAACAAAATCGTTCTTTGCTATCGGTAGTTGCTATCGATAGAAAAACCATTTACTTGGAGCTTCAAAAATTGATAACAATTTGGAAAGAGCGGGTCTTCCTCTGATCACTTGCTGAATCGATTTCTAAGGGTAAATTGTAAATGTAATGTGAATTTGAACAAAATCGTTCTTTGCTATCGGTCATAAGATAGAAAAACAATTAATTGGACCTTAAAAAATTAATAACAATTTGGAAAGAGCGGGTCTTCCTTTGATTAACTGCTGAATCGATTTCTAAGGATAAATAGTGAATGTAATGTGAATTTGAACAAAATCGTTCTTTGCTATCGGTGTTGAGATAATAAAACTATTTACTTGAAATTTTAAAAATTAATAACAATTTGGAAAAAGCGGGTCTTCCTCTGATTACTTGCTTAATCGATTTCTAAGTGTGAATAGTAAATTTACTGTGAATTTGAACTAAATCGTTCTTTGCTTTTGGTCATGAGATAGAAAAACCATTTACTTGTACCTTAAAAAATTAATAACAATTTGGAAAGAGCGGGTCTTCCTCTGATCACTTACTTAATCGATTCCTAAGGGTGAATAGTAAATTTACTGTGGATTTGAACAAAATCGTTCTTTGTTATCGGTAGTTGCTATGGATAGAAAAACCATTTACTTGGAGCTTCAAAAATTAATAACAATTTGGAAAGAGCGGGTCTTCCTCTGATTACTTGCTTAATCGATTCCTAAGGGTGAATAGTAAATTTACTGTGGATTTGAACAAAATCGTTCATTGCTATCGGTAGTTGCTATCGATAGAAAAACCATTTACTTGGAGCTTCAAAAATTGATAACAATTTCGTTCTTTGCTTTTGGTCATGGATAGAAAAACCATTTACTTGGAGCGTCAAAAATTAATAAAAATTTGGAAAGAGCGGGTCTTCCTTTGATTACTTGCTGAATCGATTTCTAAGGGTAAATAGTAAATGTAATGTGAATTTAAACAAAATCGTTCTTTGCTATCGGTCATAAGATAGAAAAACAATTAATTGGACCTTAAAAAATTACTAACAATTTGGAAAGAGCGGGTCTTCCTCTGATCACTTGCTTAATCGATTCCTAAGGGTGAATAGTAAATTTACTGTGGATTTGAACAAAATCGTTCTTTGCTATCGGTAGTTGCTATCGATAGAAAAACCATTTACTTGGAGCTTCAAAAATTGATAACAATTTCGTTCTTTGGTTTTGGTCATGGATAGAAAAACCATTTACTTGGAGCGTCAAAAATTAATAACAATTTGGAAAGAGCGGGTCTTCCTTTGATTAACTGCTGAATCGATTTCTAAGGATAAATAGTGAATGTAATGTGAATTTGAACAAAAT
This sequence comes from Oxytorus armatus, assembly GCA_958009045.1. Taxonomy (NCBI): domain Eukaryota; kingdom Metazoa; phylum Arthropoda; class Insecta; order Hymenoptera; family Ichneumonidae; genus Oxytorus; species Oxytorus armatus. The sequence continues at coordinate 6,391,504 of OY253752.1, forward strand.
CGTTCTTTGCTATCGGTGTTGAGATAATAAAACTATTTACTTGAATCTTTAAAAATTAATAACAATTTGGAAAAAGCGGGTCTTCCTCTGATTACTTGCTTAATCCATTTCTAAGGGTGAATAGTAAATTTACTGTGAATTTGAACTAAATCGTTCTTTGCTATCGGTAGTTGCTATGGATAGAAAAACAATTTATTTGGACCTTAAAAAATTAATAACAATTTCTAAAGAGCGGGTCTTCCTCTGATCACTTGCTTAATCGATTCCTAAGGGTGAATAGTAAATTTACTGTGGATTTGAACAAAATCGTTCTCTGTTATCGGTAGTTGCTATGGATAGAAAAACCATTTACTTGGAGCTTCAAAAATTAATAACAATTTGGAAAGAGCGGGTCTACCTCTGATGACTTGCTTAATCGATTCCTAAGGGTGAATAGTAAATTTACTGTGGATTTGAACAAAATCGTTCTTTGCTATCGGTAGTTGCTATCGATAGAAAAACCATTTACTTGGAGCTTCAAAAATTAATAACAATTTGGAAAGAGCGGGTCTTCCTCTGATCACTTGCTTAATCGATTCCTAAGGGTGAATAGTAAATTTACTGTGGATTTGAACAAAATCGTTCTTTGCTATCGGTAGTTGCTATCGATAGAAAAACCATTTACTTGGAGCTTCAAAAATTAATAACAATTTGGAAAGAGCGGGTCTTCCTCTGATCACTTGCTTAATCGATTCCTAAGGGTGAATAGTAAATTTACTGTGGATTTGAACAAAATCGTTCTCTGTTATCGGTAGTTGCTATCGATAGAAAAACAATTTATTTGGACCTTAAAAAATTAATAACAATTTCTAAAGAGCGGGTCTTCCTCTGATCACTTTTTAGTCGATTCCTAAGGGTGAATAGTAAATTTACTGTGGATTTGAACAAAATCGTTCTCTGTTATCGGTAGTTGCTATGGATAAAAAAACCATTTACTTGGAGCTTCAAAAATTAATAACAATTTGGAAAGAGCGGGTCTTCCTCTGATAACTTGCTTAATCGATTCCTAAGGGTGAATAGTAAATTTACTGTGGATTTGAACAAAATCGTTCTTTGCTATCGGTAGTTGCTATGGATAGAAAAACCGTTTACTTGGAGCTTCAAAAATTAATAACAATTTGGAAAGAGCGGCTCTTCGTCTGATGACTTGCTTAATCGATTACTAAGGGTGAATAGTAAATTTACTGTTGATTTGAACAAAATCGTTCTTTGCTATCGGTAGTTGCTATGGATAGAAAAACCGTTTACTTGGAGCTTCAAAAATTGATAACAATTTGGAAAGAGCGGGTCTTCCTTTGATTAACTGCTGAATCGATTTCTAAGGATAAATAGTGAATGTAATGTGAATTTGAACAAAATCGTTCTTTGCTATCGGTGTTGAGATAATAAAACTATTTACTTGAAATTTTAAAAATTAATAACAATTTGGAAAAAGCGGGTCTTCCTCTGATTACTTGCTTAATCGATTTCTAAGTGTGAATAGTAAATTTACTGTGAATTTGAACTAAATCGTTCTTTGCTTTTGGTCATGAGATAGAAAAACCATTTACTTGTACCTTAAAAAATTAATAACAATTTGGAAAGAGCGGGTCTTCCTCTGATCACTTGCTTAATCGATTCCTAAGGGTGAATAGTAAATTTACTGTGGATTTGAACAAAATCGTTCTCTGTTATCGGTAGTTGCTATGGATAGAAAAACCATTTACTTGGAGCTTCAAAAATTAATAACAATTTGGAAAGAGCGGGTCTTCCTCTGATTACTTGCTTAATCGATTCCTAAGGGTGAATAGTAAATTTACTGTGGATTTGAACAAAATCGTTCTTTGCTATCGGTAGTTGCTATCGATAGAAAAACCATTTACTTGGAGCTTCAAAAATTGATAACAATTTCGTTCTTTGCTGTTGGTCATGGATAGAAAAACCATTTACTTGGAGCTTCAAAAATTAATAACCATTTGGAAAGAGCGGGTCTTCCTTTGATTACTTGCTGAATCGATTTCTAAGGGTAAATAGTAAATGTAATGTGAATTTGAACAAAATCGTTCTTTGCTATCGGTCATAAGATAGAAAAACAATTTACTTGGACCTTAAAAAATTAATAACAATTTGGAAAGAGCGGGTCTTCCTCTGATCACTTGCTTAATCGATTCCTAAGGGTGAATAGTAAATTTACTGTGGATTTGAACAAAATCGTTCTCTGTTATCGGTAGTTGCTATGGATAGAAAAACCATTTACTTGGAGCTTCAAAAATTAATAACAATTTGGAAAGAGCGGGTCTACCTCTGATGACTTGCTTAATCGATTCCTAAGGGTGAATAGTAAATTTACTGTGGATTTGAACAAAATCGTTCTTTGCTATCGGTAGTTGCTATCGATAGAAAAACCGTTTACTTGGAGCTTCAAAAATTAATAACAATTTGGAAAGAGCGGGTCTTCCTCTGATCACTTGCTTAATCGATTCCTAAGGGTGAATAGTAAATTTACTGTGGATTTGAACAAAATCGTTCTTTGCTATCGGTAGTTGCTATCGATAGAAAAACCATTTACTTGGAGCTTCAAAAATTAATAACAATTTGGAAAGAGCGGGTCTTCCTCTGATCACTTGCTTAATCGATTCCTAAGGGTGAATAGTAAATTTACTGTGGATTTGAACAAAATCGTTCTCTGTTATCGGTAGTTGCTATGGATAGAAAAACCATTTGCTTGGAGCTTCAAAAATTAATAACAATTTGGAAAGAGCGGGTCTTCCTCTGATGACATGCTTAATCGATTCCTAAGGGTGAATAGTAAATTTACTGTGGATTTGAACAAAATCGTTCTTTGCTATCGGTAGTTGCTATCGATAGAAAAACCATTTACTTGGAGCTTCAAAAATTAATAACAATTTGGAAAGAGCGGGTCTTCCTTTGATTACTTGCTGAATCGATTTCTAAGGGTAAATAGTAAATGTAATGTGAATTTGAACAAAATCGTTCTTTGCTATCGGTCATAAGATAGAAAAACAATTTACTTGGACCTTAAAAAATTAATAACAATTTCTAAAGAGCGGGTCTTCGTGTGATCACTTGCTTAGTCGATTCCTAAGGGTGAATAGTATATTTACTGTGGATTTGAACAAAATCGTTCTGTGTTATCGGTAGTTGCTATGGATAAAAAAACTATTTACTTGGAGCTTCAAAAATTAATAACAATATGGAAAGAGCGGGTCTTCCTCTGATCACTTTCTTAATCGATTCCTAAGGGTGAATAGTAAATTTACTGTGAATTTGAACAAAATCGTTCTTTGCTGTCGGTCATGGATAGAAAAACCATTTACTTGGAGCTTCAAAAATTAATAACAATTTGGAAAGAGCGGGTCTTCCTCTGATCACTTGCTTAATCGATTCCTAAAGGTGAATAGTAAATTTACTGTGGATTTGAACAAAATCGTTCTTTGCTATCGGTCATGGATAGAAAAACCATTTACTTGGAGCTTCAAAAATTAATAACAATTTGGAAAGAGCGGGTCTTCCTTTGATTAACTGCTGAATCGATTTCTAAGGATAAATAGTGAATGTAATGTGAATTTGAACAAAATCGTTCTTTGCTATCGGTGTTGAGATAATAAAACTATTTACTTGAATCTTTAAAAATTAATAACAATTTGGAAAAAGCGGGTCTTCCTCTGATTACTTGCTTAATCCATTTCTAAGGGTGAATAGTAAATTTACTGTGAATTTGAACTAAATCGTTCTTTGCTATCGGTAGTTGCTAAGGATAGAAAAACCGTTTACTTGGAGCTTCAAAAATTAATAACAATTTGGAAAGAGCGGGTCGTCCTCTGATGACTTGCTTAATCGATTCCTAAGGATGAATAGTAAATTTACTGTGGATTTGAACGAAATCGTTGTTTGCTATCGGTGTCGAGATAATAAAACTATTTACTTGAAGCTTTAAAAATTAATAACAATTTGGAAAAAGCGGGTCTTCCTCTGATTACTTGCTTAATCGATTTCTAAGGGTGAATAGTAAATTTACTGTGAATTTGAACTAAATCTTTCTTTGCTTTTGGTCATGAGATAGAAAAACCATTTACTTGGACATTAAAAAATTAATAACAATTTGGAAAGAGCGGGTCTTCCTCTGATCACTTGCTTAATCGATTCCTAAGGGTGAATAGTAAATTTACTGTGGATTTGAACAAAATCGTTCTTTGCTATCGGTAGTTGCTATGGATAGAAAAACCGTTTACTTGGAGCTTCAAAAATTAATAACAATTTGGAAAGAGCGGCTCTTCGTCTGATGACTTGCTTAATCGATTACTAAGGGTGAATAGTAAATTTACTGTGGATTTCAACAAAATCGTTCTTTGCTATCGGTAGTTGCTATGGATAGAAAAACCGTTTACTTGGAGCTTCAAAAATTGATAACAATTTGGAAAGAGCGGGTCTTCCTCTGATCACTTGTTTAATCGATTCCTAATGGTGAATAGTAAATTTACTGTGGATTTGAACAAAATCGTTCTTTGCTATCGGTAGTTGCTATCGATAGAAAAACCATTTACTTGGAGCTTCAAAAATTGATAACAATTTCGTTCTTTGCTTTTGGTCATAGATAGAAAAACCATTTACTTGGAGCTTCAAAAATTAATAACAATTTGGAAAGAGCGGGTCTTCCTTTAATTACTTGCTGAATCGATTTCTAAGGGTAAATAGTAAATGTAATGTGAATTTGAACAAAATCGTTCTTTGCTATCGGTCATAAGATAGAAAAACAATTTACTTGGACCTTAAAAAATTAATAACAATTTGGAAAGAGCGGGTCTTCCTCTGATCACTTGCTTAATCGATTCCTAAGGGTGAATAGTAAATTTACTGTGGATTTGAACAAAATCGTTCTCTGTTATCGGTAGTTGCTATGGATAGAAAAACCATTTACTTGGAGCTTCAAAAATTAATAACAATTTGGAAAGAGCGGGTCTTCCTCTGATGACTTGCTTAATCGATTCCTAAGGGTGAATAGTAAATTTACTGTGGATTTGAACAAAATCGTTCTTTGCTATCGGTAGTTGCTATCGATAGAAAAACCATTTACTTGGAGCTTCAAAAATTGATAACAATTTGGAAAGAGCGGGTCTTCCTCTGATCACTTGCTGAATCGATTTCTAAGGGTAAATTGTAAATGTAATGTGAATTTGAACAAAATCGTTCTTTGCTATCGGTCATAAGATAGAAAAACAATTAATTGGACCTTAAAAAATTAATAACAATTTGGAAAGAGCGGGTCTTCCTTTGATTAACTGCTGAATCGATTTCTAAGGATAAATAGTGAATGTAATGTGAATTTGAACAAAATCGTTCTTTGCTATCGGTGTTGAGATAATAAAACTATTTACTTGAAATTTTAAAAATTAATAACAATTTGGAAAAAGCGGGTCTTCCTCTGATTACTTGCTTAATCGATTTCTAAGTGTGAATAGTAAATTTACTGTGAATTTGAACTAAATCGTTCTTTGCTTTTGGTCATGAGATAGAAAAACCATTTACTTGTACCTTAAAAAATTAATAACAATTTGGAAAGAGCGGGTCTTCCTCTGATCACTTACTTAATCGATTCCTAAGGGTGAATAGTAAATTTACTGTGGATTTGAACAAAATCGTTCTTTGTTATCGGTAGTTGCTATGGATAGAAAAACCATTTACTTGGAGCTTCAAAAATTAATAACAATTTGGAAAGAGCGGGTCTTCCTCTGATTACTTGCTTAATCGATTCCTAAGGGTGAATAGTAAATTTACTGTGGATTTGAACAAAATCGTTCATTGCTATCGGTAGTTGCTATCGATAGAAAAACCATTTACTTGGAGCTTCAAAAATTGATAACAATTTCGTTCTTTGCTTTTGGTCATGGATAGAAAAACCATTTACTTGGAGCGTCAAAAATTAATAAAAATTTGGAAAGAGCGGGTCTTCCTTTGATTACTTGCTGAATCGATTTCTAAGGGTAAATAGTAAATGTAATGTGAATTTAAACAAAATCGTTCTTTGCTATCGGTCATAAGATAGAAAAACAATTAATTGGACCTTAAAAAATTACTAACAATTTGGAAAGAGCGGGTCTTCCTCTGATCACTTGCTTAATCGATTCCTAAGGGTGAATAGTAAATTTACTGTGGATTTGAACAAAATCGTTCTTTGCTATCGGTAGTTGCTATCGATAGAAAAACCATTTACTTGGAGCTTCAAAAATTGATAACAATTTCGTTCTTTGGTTTTGGTCATGGATAGAAAAACCATTTACTTGGAGCGTCAAAAATTAATAACAATTTGGAAAGAGCGGGTCTTCCTTTGATTACTTGCTGAATCGATTTCTAAGGGTAAATAGTAAATGTAATGTGAATTTGAACAAAATCGTTCTTTGCTATCGGTCATAAGATAGAAAAACAATTTACTTGGACCTTAAAAAATTAATAACAATTTGGAAAGAGCCGGTCTTCCTCCGATCACTTGCTTAATCGATTCCTAAGGGTGAATAGTAAATTTACTGTGGATTTGAACAAAATCGTTCTCTGTTATCGGTAGTTGCTATGGATAGAAAAACAATTTATTTGGACCTTAAAAAATTAATAACAATTTCTAAAGAGCGGGTCTTCCTCTGATCACTTGCTTAGTCGATTCCTAAGGGTGAATAGTAAATTTACTGTGGATTTGAACAAAATCGTTCTCTGTTATCGGTAGTTGCTATGGATAGAAAAACCATTTACTTGGAGCTTCAAAAATTAATAACAATTTGGAAAGAGCGGGTCTTCCTCTGATCACTTGCTTAATCGATTCCTAAGGGTGAATAGTAAATTTACTGTGGATTTGAACAAAATCGTTCTCTGTTATCGGTAGTTGCTATGGATAGAAAAACCATTTACTTGGAGCTTCAAAAATTAATAACAATTTGGAAAGAGCGGGTCTACCTCTGATGACTTGCTTAATCGATTCCTAAGGGTGAATAGTAAATTTACTGTGGATTTGAACAAAATCGTTCTTTGCTATCGGTAGTTGCTATCGATAGAAAAACCATTTACTTGGAGCTTCAAAAATTAATAACAATTTGGAAAGAGCGGGTCTTCCTCTGATCACTTGCTTAATCGATTCCTAAGGGTGAATAGTAAATTTACTGTGGATTTGAACAAAATCGTTCTTTGCTATCGGTAGTTGCTATCGATAGAAAAACCATTTACTTGGAGCTTCAAAAATTAATAACAATTTGGAAAGAGCGGGTCTTCCTCTGATCACTTGCTTAATCGATTCCTAAGGGTGAATAGTAAATTTACTGTGGATTTGAACAAAATCGTTCTCTGTTATCGGTAGTTGCTAACGATAGAAAAACAATTTATTTGGACCTTAAAAAATTAATAACAATTTCTAAAGAGCGGGTCTTCCTCTGATCACTTTTTAGTCGATTCCTAAGGGTGAATAGTAAATTTACTGTGGATTTGAACAAAATCTTTCTGTGTTATCGGTAGTTGCTATGGATAAAAAAACCATTTACTTGGAGCTTCAAAAATTAATAACAATTTGGAAAGAGCGGGTCTTCCTCTGATAACTTGCTTAATCGATTCCTAAGGGTGAATAGTAAATTTACTGTGGATTTGAACAAAATCGTTCTTTGCTATCGGTAGTTGCTATGGATAGAAAAACCGTTTACTTGGAGCTTCAAAAATTAATAACAATTTGGAAAGAGCGGCTCTTCGTCTGATGACTTGCTTAATCGATTACTAAGGGTGAATAGTAAATTTACTGTTGATTTGAACAAAATCGTTCTTTGCTATCGGTAGTTGCTATGGATAGAAAAACCGTTTACTTGGAGCTTCAAAAATTGATAACAATTTGGAAAGAGCGGGTCTTCCTCTGATCACTTGTTTAATCGATTCCTAATAGTGAATAGTAAATTTACTGTGGATTTGAACAAAATCGTTGTTTGCTATCGGTAGTTGCTATCGATAGAAAATCCATTTACTTGGAGCTTCAAAAATTAATAACAATTTGGAAAGAGCGGGTCTTCCTTTGATTAACTGCTGAATCGATTTCTAAGGATAAATAGTGAATGTAATGTGAATTTGAACAAAATCGTTCTTTGCTATCGGTGTTGAGATAATAAAACTATTTACTTGAAATTTTAAAAATTAATAACAATTTGGAAAAAGCGGGTCTTCCTCTGATTACTTGCTTAATCGATTTCTAAGTGTGAATAGTAAATTTACTGTGAATTTGAACTAAATCGTTCTTTGCTTTTGGTCATGAGATAGAAAAACCATTTACTTGTACCTTAAAAAATTAATAACAATTTGGAAAGAGCGGGTCTTCCTCTGATCACTTGCTTAATCGATTCCTAAGGGTGAATAGTAAATTTACTGTGGATTTGAACAAAATCGTTCTTTGTTATCGGTAGTTGCTATGGATAGAAAAACCATTTACTTGGAGCTTCAAAAATTAATAACAATTTGGAAAGAGCGGGTCTTCCTCTGATTACTTGCTTAATCGATTCCTAAGGGTGAATAGTAAATTTACTGTGGATTTGAACAAAATCGTTCTTTGCTATCGGTAGTTGCTATCGATAGAAAAACCATTTACTTGGAGCTTCAAAAATTGATAAAAATTTCGTTCTTTGCTGTTGGTCATGGATAGAAAAACCATTTACTTGGAGCTTCAAAAATTAATAACCATTTGGAAAGAGCGGGTCTTCCTTTGATTACTTGCTGAATCGATTTCTAAGGGTAAATAGTAAATGTAATGTGAATTTGAACAAAATCGTTCTTTGCTATCGGTCATAAGATAGAAAAACAATTTACTTGGACCTTAAAAAATTAATAACAATTTGGAAAGAGCGGGTCTTCCTCTGATCACTTGCTTAATCGATTCCTAAGGGTGAATAGTAAATTTACTGTGGATTTGAACAAAATCGTTCTCTGTTATCGGTAGTTGCTATGGATAGAAAAACCATTTACTTGGAGCTTCAAAAATTAATAACAATTTGGAAAGAGCGGGTCTACCTCTGATGACTTGCTTAATCGATTCCTAAGGGTGAATAGTAAATTTACTGTGGATTTGAACAAAATCGTTCTTTGCTATCGGTAGTTGCTATCGATAGAAAAACCATTTACTTGGAGCTTCAAAAATTAATAACAATTTGGAAAGAGCGGGTCTTCCTCTGATCACTTGCTTAATCGATTCCTAAGGGTGAATAGTAAATTTACTGTGGATTTGAACAAAATCGTTCTTTGCTATCGGTAGTTACTATGGATAGAAAAACCGTTTACTTGGAGCTTCAAAAATTAATAACAATTTGGAAAGAGCGGCTCTTCGTCTGATGACTTGCTTAATCGATTACTAAGGGTGAATAGTAAATTTACTGTTGATTTGAACAAAATCGTTCTTTGCTATCGGTAGTTGCTATGGATAGAAAAACCGTTTACTTGGAGCTTCAAAAATTGATAAAAATTTCGTTCTTTGCTGTTGGTCATGGATAGAAAAACCATTTACTTGGAGCTTCAAAAATTAATAACCATTTGGAAAGAGCGGGTCTTCCTTTGATTACTTGCTGAATCGATTTCTAAGGGTAAATAGTAAATGTAATGTGAATTTGAACAAAATCGTTCTTTGCTATCGGTCATAAGATAGAAAAACAATTTACTTGGACCTTAAAAAATTAATAACAATTTGGAAAGAGCGGGTCTTCCTCTGATCACTTGCTTAATCGATTCCTAAGGGTGAATAGTAAATTTACTGTGGATTTGAACAAAATCGTTCTCTGTTATCGGTAGTTGCTATGGATAGAAAAACCATTTACTTGGAGCTTCAAAAATTAATAACAATTTGGAAAGAGCGGGTCTACCTCTGATGACTTGCTTAATCGATTCCTAAGGGTGAATAGTAAATTTACTGTGGATTTGAACAAAATCGTTCTTTGCTATCGGTAGTTGCTATCGATAGAAAAACCATTTACTTGGAGCTTCAAAAATTAATAACAATTTGGAAAGAGCGGGTCTTCCTCTGATCACTTGCTTAATCGATTCCTAAGGGTGAATAGTAAATTTACTGTGGATTTGAACAAAATCGTTCTTTGCTATCGGTAGTTGCTATCGATAGAAAAACCATTTACTTGGAGCTTCAAAAATTAATAACAATTTGGAAAGAGCGGGTCTTCCTCTGATCACTTGCTTAATCGATTCCTAAGGGTGAATAGTAAATTTACTGTGGATTTGAACAAAATCTTTGCTATCGGTCATGGATAGAAAAACCATTTACTTGGAGCTTCAAAAATTAATAACAATTTGGAAAGAGCGAGTCTTCCTCTGATTACTTGCTTAATCGATTTCTGAGGGTGAATAGTAAATTTACTGTGAATTTGAACAAAATCGTTCTTTGCTTTTGGTCATGAGATAGAGAAACCATTTACTTTGACCTTAAAAAATTAATAACAATTTGGAAAGAGCCGATCTTCCTCTGATCACTTGCTTAATCGATTCCTAAGGGTGAATAGTAAATTTACTGTGGATTTGAACAAAATCGTTCTCTGTTATCGGTAGTTGCTATGGATAGAAAAACCATTTGCTTGGAGCTTCAAAAATTAATAACAATTTGGAAAGAGCGGGTCTTCCTCTGATGACATGCTTAATCGATTCCTAAGGGTGAATAGTAAATTTACTGTGGATTTGAACAAAATCGTTCTTTGCTATCGGTAGTTGCTATCGATAGAAAAACCATTTACTTGGAGCTTCAAAAATTAATAACAATTTGGAAAGAGCGGGTCTTCCTTTGATTACTTGCTGAATCGATTTCTAAGGGTAAATAGTAAATGTAATGTGAATTTGAACAAAATCGTTCTTTGCTATCGGTCATAAGATAGAAAAACAATTTACTTGGACCTTAAAAAATTAATAACAATTTCTAAAGAGCGGGTCTTCGTGTGATCACTTGCTTAGTCGATTCCTAAGGGTGAATAGTATATTTACTGTGGATTTGAACAAAATCGTTCTGTGTTATCGGTAGTTGCTATGGATAAAAAAACTATTTACTTGGAGCTTCAAAAATTAATAACAATATGGAAAGAGCGGGTCTTCCTCTGATGACTTGCTTAATCGATTCCTAAGGGTGAATAGTAAATTTACTGTGGATTTGAACAAAATCGTTCTTTGCTATCGGTAGTTGCTATCGATAGAAAAACCATTTACTTGGAGCTTCAAAAATTAATAACAATTTGGAAAGAGCGGGTCTTCTTCTGATCACTTTCTTAATCGATTCCTAAGGGTGAATAGTAAATTTACTGTGAATTTGAACAAAATCGTTCTTTGCTGTCGGTCATGGATAGAAAAACCATTTACTTGGAGCTTCAAAAATTAATAACAATTTGGAAAGAGCGGGTCTTCCTCTGATCACTTGCTTAATCGATTCCTAAAGGTGAATAGTAAATTTACTGTGGATTTGAACAAAATCGTTCTTTGCTATCGGTCATGGATAGAAAAACCATTTACTTGGAGCTTCAAAAATTAATAACAATTTGGAAAGAGCGGGTCTTCCTTTGATTAACTGCTGAATCGATTTCTAAGGATAAATAGTGAATGTAATGTGAATTTGAACAAAATCGTTCTTTGCTATCGTTGTTGAGATAATAAAACTATTTACTTGAAGCTTTAAAAATTAATAACAATTTGGAAAAAGCGGGTCTTCCTCTGATTACTTGCTTAATCCATTTCTAAGGGTGAATAGTAAATTTACTGTGAATTTTAACTAAATCGTTCTTTGCTATCGGTAGTTGCTAAGGATAGAAAAACCGTTTACTTGGAGCTTCAAAAACTAATAACAATTTGGAAAGAGCGGGTCGTCCTCTGATGACTTGCTTAATCGATTCCTAAGGGTGAATAGTAAATTTACTGTGGATTTGAACAAAATCGTTGTTTGCTATCGGTGTCGAGATAATAAAACTACTTACTTGAAGCTTTAAAAATTAATAACAATTTGGAAAAAGCGGGTCTTCCTCTGATTACTTGCTTAATCGATTTCTAAGGGTGAATAGTAAATTTACTGTGAATTTGAACTAAATCTTTCTTTGCTTTTGGTCATGAGATAGAAAAACCATTTACTTGGACCTTAAAAAATTAATAACAATTTGGAAAGAGCGGGTCTTCCTCTGATCACTTGCTTAATCGATTCCTAAGGGTGAATAGTAAATTTACTGTGGATTTGAACAAAATCGTTCTTTGCTATCGGTAGTTGCTATGGATAGAAAAACCGTTTACTTGGAGCTTCAAAAATTAACAACAATTTGGAAAGAGCGGCTCTTCGTCTGATGACTTGCTTAATCGATTACTAAGGGTGAATAGTAAATTTACTGTGGATTTGAACAAAATCGTTCTTTGCTATCGGTAGTTGCTATGGATAGAAAAACCGTTTACTTGGAGCTTCAAAAATTGATAACAATTTGGAAAGAGCGGGTCTTCCTCTGATCACTTGTTTAATCGATTCCTAATGGTAAATAGTAAATTTACTGTGGATTTGAACAAAATCGTTCTTTGCTATCGGTAGTTGCTATCGATAGAAAAACCATTTACTTGGAGCTTCAAAAATTGATAACAATTTCGTTCTTTGCTTTTGGTCATAGATAGAAAAACCATTTACTTGGAGGTTCAAAAATTAATAACAATTTGGAAAGAGCGGGTCTTCCTTTGATTACTTGCTGAATCGATTTCTAAGGGTAAATAGTAAATGTAATGTGAATTTGAACAAAATCGTTCTTTGCTATCGGTCATAAGATAGAAAAACAATTTACTTGGACCTTATAAAATTAATAACAATTTCTAAAGAGCGGGTCTTCCTGTGATCACTTGCTTAGTCGATTCCTAAGGGTGAATAGTAAATTTACTGTAGATTTGAACAAAATCGTTCTGTGTTATCGGTAGTTGCTATGGATAAAAAAACTATTTACTTGGAGCTTCAAAAATTAATAACAATTTGGAAAGAGCGGGTCTTCCTCTGATGACTTGCTTAATCGATTTCTAAGGGTGAATAGTAAATTTACTGTGGATTTGAACAAAATCGTTCTTTGCTATCGGTAGTTGCTATCGATAGAAAAACCATTTACTTGGAGCTTCAAAAATTAATAACAATTTGGAAAGAGCGGGTCTTCTTCTGATCACTTTCTTAATCGATTCCTAAGGGTGAATAGTAAATTTACTGTGAATTTGAACAAAATCGTGCTTTGCTGTCGGTCATGGATAGAAAAACCATTTACCTGGAGCTTCAAAAATTAATAACAATTTGGAAAGAGCGGGTCTTCCTCTGATCACTTGCTTAATCGATTCCTAAAGGTGAATAGTAAATTTACTGTGGATTTGAACAAAATCGTTCTTTGCTATCGGTCATGGATAGAAAAACCATTTACTTGGAGCTTCAAAAATTAATAACAATTTGGAAAGAGCGGGTCTTCCTTTGATTAACTGCTGAATCGATTTCTAAGGATAAATAGTGAATGTAATGTGAATTTGAACAAAATCGTTCTTTGCTATCGGTGTTGAGATAATAAAACTATTTACTTGAAGCTTTAAAAATTAATAACAATTTGGAAAAAGCGGGTCTTCCTCTGATTACTTGCTTAATCCATTTCTAAGGGTGAATAGTAAATTTACTGTGAATTTGAACTAAATCGTTCTTTGCTTTTGGTCATGAGATAGAAAAACCATTTACTTGTACCTTAAAAAATTAATAACAATTTGGAAAGAGCGGGTCTTCCTCTGATCACTTACTTAATCGATTCCTAAGGGTGAATAGTAAATTTACTGTGGATTTGAACAAAATCGTTCTTTGTTATCGGTAGTTGCTATGGATAGAAAAACCATTTACTTGGATCTTCAAAAATTAATAACAATTTGGAAAGAGCGGGTCTTCCTCTGATTACTTGCTTAATCGATTCCTAAGGGTGCATAGTAAATTTACTGTGGATTTGAACAAAATCGTTCATTGCTATCGGTAGTTGCTATCGATAGAAAAACCATTTACTTGGAGCTTCAAAAATTGATAACAATTTCGTTCTTTGCTTTTGGTCATGGATAGAAAAACCATTTACTTGGAGCGTCAAAAATTAATAAAAATTTGGAAAGAGCGGGTCTTCCTTTGATTACTTGCTGAATCGATTTCTAAGGGTAAATAGTAAATGTAATGTGAATTTAAACAAAATCGTTCTTTGCTATCGGTCATAAGATAGAAAAACAATTAATTGGACCTTAAAAAATTAATAACAATTTGGAAAGAGCGGGTCTTCCTCTGATCACTTGCTTAATCGATTCCTAAGGGTGAATAGTAAATTTACTGTGGATTTGAACAAAATCGTTCTTTGCTATCGGTAGTTGCTATCGATAGAAAAACCATTTACTTGGAGCTTCAAAAATTAATAACAATTTGGAAAGAGCGGGTCTTCTTCTCATCACTTGCTTAATCGATTCCTAAGGGTGAATAGTAAATTTACTGTGAATTTGAACAAAATCGTTCTTTGCTGTCGGTGATGGATAGAAAAACCATTTACTTGGAGCTTCAAAAATTAATAACAATTTGGAAAGAGCGGGTCTTCCTCTGATCACTTGCTTAATCGATTCCTAAGGGTGAATAGTAAATTTACTCTGAATTTGAACAAAATCGTTCTTTGCTATCGGTCATGGATAGAAAAACCATTTACTTGGAGCTTCAAAAATTAATAACAATTTGGAAAGAGCGAGTCTTCCTTTAAATAACTGCTGAATCGATTTCTAAGGATAAATAGTGAATGTAATGTGAATTTGAACAAAATAGTTCTTTGCTATCGGTGTTGAGATAATAAAACTATTTACTTGAAGTTTTTAAAATTAATAACAATTTGGAAAAAGCGGGTCTTCCTCTGATTACTTGCTTAATCGATTTCTAAGTGTGAATAGTAAATTTACTGTGAATTTGAACTAAATCGTTCTTTGCTTTTGGTCATGAGATAGAAAAACCATTTACTTGTACCTTAAAAAATTAATAACAATTTGGAAAGAGCGGGTCTTCCTCTGATCACTTGCTTAATCGATTCCTAAGGGTGAATAGTAAATTTACTGTGGATTTGAACAAAATCGTTCTTTGTTATCGGTAGTTGCTATGGATGGAAAAACCATTTACTTGGAGCTTCAAAAATTAATAACAATTTGGAAAGAGCGGGTCTTCCTCTGATGACTTGCTTAATCGATTCCTAAGGGTGAATAGTAAATTTACTGTGGATTTGAACAAAATCGTTCTTTGCTATCGGTAGTTGCTATCGATAGAAAAACCATTTACTTGGAGCTTCAAAAATTGATAACAATTTCGTTCTTTGGTTTTGGTCATGGATAGAAAAACCATTTACTTGGAGCGTCAAAAATTAATAACAATTTGGAAAGAGCGGGTCTTCCTTTGATTACTTGCTGAATCGATTTCTAAGGGTAAATAGTAAATGTAATGTGAATTTGAACAAAATCGTTCTTTGCTATCGGTCATAAGATAGAAAAACAATTTACTTGGACCTTAAAAAATTAATAACAATTTGGAAAGAGCCGGTCTTCCTCTGATCACTTGCTTAATCGATTCCTAAGGGTGAATAGTAAATTTACTGTGGATTTGAACAAAATGGTTCTCTGTTATCGGTAGTTGCTATGGATAGAAAAACAATTTATTTGGACCTTAAAAAATTAATAACAATTTCTAAAGAGCGGGTCTTCCTCTGATCACTTGCTTAGTCGATTCCTAAGGGTGAATAGTAAATTTACTGTGGATTTGAACAAAATCTTTCTGTGTTATCGGTAGTTGCTATGGATAAAAAAACCATTTACTTGGAGCTTCAAAAATTAATAACAATTTGGAAAGAGCGGGTCTTCCTCTAATAGCTTGCTTAATCGATTCCTAATGGTGAATAGTAAATTTACTGTGGATTTGAACAAAATCGTTCTTTGCTATCGGTAGTTGCTATGGATAGAAAAACCGTTTACTTGGAGCTTCAAAAATTAATAACAATTTGGAAAGAGCGGCTCTTCGTCTGATGACTTGCTTAATCGATTACTAAGGGTGAATAGTAAATTTACTGTTGATTTGAACAAAATCGTTCTTTGCTATCGGTAGTTGCTATGGATAGAAAAACCGTTTACTTGGAGCTTCAAAAATTGATAACAATTTGGAAAGAGCGGGTCTTCCTCTGATCACTTGTTTAATCGATTCCTAATGGTGAATAGTAAATTTACTGTGGATTTGAACAAAATCGTTGTTTGCTATCGGTAGTTGCTATCGATAGAAAATCCATTTACTTGGAGCTTCAAAAATTAATAACAATTTGGAAAGAGCGGGTCTTCCTTTGATTAACTGCTGAATCGATTTCTAAGGGTGAATAGTAAATTTACTGTGAATTTGAACAAAATCGTGCTTTGCTGTCGGTCATGGATAGAAAAACCATTTACCTGGAGCTTCAAAAATTAATAACAATTTGGAAAGAGCGGGTCTTCCTCTGATCACTTGCTTAATCGATTCCTAAAGGTGAATAGTAAATTTACTGTGGATTTGAACAAAATCGTTCTTTGCTATCGGTCATGGATAGAAAAACCATTTACTTGGAGCTTCAAAAATTAATAACAATTTGGAAAGAGCGGGTCTTCCTTTGATTAACTGCTGAATCGATTTCTAAGGATAAATAGTGAATGTAATGTGAATTTGAACAAAATCGTTCTTTGCTATCGGTGTTGAGATAATAAAACTATTTACTTGAAGCTTTAAAAATTAATAACAATTTGGAAAAAGCGGGTCTTCCTCTGATTACTTGCTTAATCCATTTCTAAGGGTGAATAGTAAATTTACTGTGAATTTGAACTAAATCGTTCTTTGCTATCGGTAGTTGCTATGGATAGTAAAACCGTTTACTTGGAGCTTCAAAAATTAATAACAATTTGGAAAGAGCGGGTCTTCCTCTGATGACTTGCTTAATCGATTCCTAAGGGTGAATAGTAAATTTACTGTGGATTTGAACAAAATCGTTGTTTGCTATCGGTGTCGAGATAATAAAACTATTTACTTGAAGCTTTAAAAATTAATAACAATTTGGAAAAAGCGGGTCTTCCTCTGATTACTTGCTTAATCGATTTCTAAGGGTGAATAGTAAATTTACTGTGAATTTGAACTAAATCTTTCTTTGCTTTTGGTCATGAGATAGAAAAACCATTTAGTTGGACCTTAAAAAATTAATAACAATTTGGAAAGAGCGGGTCTTCCTCTGATCACTTGCTTAATCGATTCCTAAGGGTGAATAGTAAATTTACTGTGGATTTGAACAAAATCGTTCTTTGCTATCGGTAGTTGCTATCGATAGAAAAACCATTTACTTGGAGCTTCAAAAATTAATAACAATTTGGAAAGAGCGGGTCTTCCTCTGATCACTTGCTTAATCGATTCCTAAGGGTGAATAGTAAATTTACTGTGGATTTGAACAAAATCGTTCTTTGCTATCGGTAGTTGCTATCGATAGAAAAACCATTTACTTGGAGCTTCAAAAATTAATAACAATTTGGAAAGAGCGGGTCTTCCTCTGATCACTTGCTTAATCGATTCCTAAGGGTGAATAGTAAATTTACTGTGGATTTGAACAAAATCTTTGCTATCGGTCATGGATAGAAAAACCATTTACTTGGAGCTTCAAAAATTAATAACAATTTGGAAAGAGCGAGTCTTCCTCTGATTACTTGCTTAATCGATTTCTGAGGGTGAATAGTAAATTTACTGTGAATTTGAACAAAATCGTTCTTTGCTTTTGGTCATGAGATAGAGAAACCATTTACTTTGACCTTAAAAAATTAATAACAATTTGGAAAGAGCCGATCTTCCTCTGATCACTTGCTTAATCGATTCCTAAGGGTGAATAGTAAATTTACTGTGGATTTGAACAAAATCGTTCTCTGTTATCGGTAGTTGCTATGGATAGAAAAACCATTTGCTTGGAGCTTCAAAAATTAATAACAATTTGGAAAGAGCGGGTCTTCCTCTGATGACATGCTTAATCGATTCCTAAGGGTGAATAGTAAATTTACTGTGGATTTGAACAAAATCGTTCTTTGCTATCGGTAGTTGCTATCGATAGAAAAACCATTTACTTGGAGCTTCAAAAATTAATAACAATTTGGAAAGAGCGGGTCTTCCTTTGATTACTTGCTGAATCGATTTCTAAGGGTAAATAGTAAATGTAATGTGAATTTGAACAAAATCGTTCTTTGCTATCGGTCATAAGATAGAAAAACAATTTACTTGGACCTTAAAAAATTAATAACAATTTCTAAAGAGCGGGTCTTCGTGTGATCACTTGCTTAGTCGATTCCTAAGGGTGAATAGTATATTTACTGTGGATTTGAACAAAATCGTTCTGTGTTATCGGTAGTTGCTATGGATAAAAAAACTATTTACTTGGAGCTTCAAAAATTAATAACAATATGGAAAGAGCGGGTCTTCCTCTGATGACTTGCTTAATCGATTCCTAAGGGTGAATAGTAAATTTACTGTGGATTTGAACAAAATCGTTCTTTGCTATCGGTAGTTGCTATCGATAGAAAAACCATTTACTTGGAGCTTCAAAAATTAATAACAATTTGGAAAGAGCGGGTCTTCTTCTGATCACTTTCTTAATCGATTCCTAAGGGTGAATAGTAAATTTACTGTGAATTTGAACAAAATCGTTCTTTGCTGTCGGTCATGGATAGAAAAACCATTTACTTGGAGCTTCAAAAATTAATAACAATTTGGAAAGAGCGGGTCTTCCTCTGATCACTTGCTTAATCGATTCCTAAAGGTGAATAGTAAATTTACTGTGGATTTGAACAAAATCGTTCTTTGCTATCGGTCATGGATAGAAAAACCATTTACTTGGAGCTTCAAAAATTAATAACAATTTGGAAAGAGCGGGTCTTCCTTTGATTAACTGCTGAATCGATTTCTAAGGATAAATAGTGAATGTAATGTGAATTTGAACAAAATCGTTCTTTGCTATCGTTGTTGAGATAATAAAACTATTTACTTGAAGCTTTAAAAATTAATAACAATTTGGAAAAAGCGGGTCTTCCTCTGATTACTTGCTTAATCCATTTCTAAGGGTGAATAGTAAATTTACTGTGAATTTTAACTAAATCGTTCTTTGCTATCGGTAGTTGCTAAGGATAGAAAAACCGTTTACTTGGAGCTTCAAAAACTAATAACAATTTGGAAAGAGCGGGTCGTCCTCTGATGACTTGCTTAATCGATTCCTAAGGGTGAATAGTAAATTTACTGTGGATTTGAACAAAATCGTTGTTTGCTATCGGTGTCGAGATAATAAAACTACTTACTTGAAGCTTTAAAAATTAATAACAATTTGGAAAAAGCGGGTCTTCCTCTGATTACTTGCTTAATCGATTTCTAAGGGTGAATAGTAAATTTACTGTGAATTTGAACTAAATCTTTCTTTGCTTTTGGTCATGAGATAGAAAAACCATTTACTTGGACCTTAAAAAATTAATAACAATTTGGAAAGAGCGGGTCTTCCTCTGATCACTTGCTTAATCGATTCCTAAGGGTGAATAGTAAATTTACTGTGGATTTGAACAAAATCGTTCTTTGCTATCGGTAGTTGCTATGGATAGAAAAACCGTTTACTTGGAGCTTCAAAAATTAACAACAATTTGGAAAGAGCGGCTCTTCGTCTGATGACTTGCTTAATCGATTACTAAGGGTGAATAGTAAATTTACTGTGGATTTGAACAAAATCGTTCTTTGCTATCGGTAGTTGCTATGGATAGAAAAACCGTTTACTTGGAGCTTCAAAAATTGATAACAATTTGGAAAGAGCGGGTCTTCCTCTGATCACTTGTTTAATCGATTCCTAATGGTAAATAGTAAATTTACTGTGGATTTGAACAAAATCGTTCTTTGCTATCGGTAGTTGCTATCGATAGAAAAACCATTTACTTGGAGCTTCAAAAATTGATAACAATTTCGTTCTTTGCTTTTGGTCATAGATAGAAAAACCATTTACTTGGAGGTTCAAAAATTAATAACAATTTGGAAAGAGCGGGTCTTCCTTTGATTACTTGCTGAATCGATTTCTAAGGGTAAATAGTAAATGTAATGTGAATTTGAACAAAATCGTTCTTTGCTATCGGTCATAAGATAGAAAAACAATTTACTTGGACCTTATAAAATTAATAACAATTTCTAAAGAGCGGGTCTTCCTGTGATCACTTGCTTAGTCGATTCCTAAGGGTGAATAGTAAATTTACTGTAGATTTGAACAAAATCGTTCTGTGTTATCGGTAGTTGCTATGGATAAAAAAACTATTTACTTGGAGCTTCAAAAATTAATAACAATTTGGAAAGAGCGGGTCTTCCTCTGATGACTTGCTTAATCGATTTCTAAGGGTGAATAGTAAATTTACTGTGGATTTGAACAAAATCGTTCTTTGCTATCGGTAGTTGCTATCGATAGAAAAACCATTTACTTGGAGCTTCAAAAATTAATAACAATTTGGAAAGAGCGGGTCTTCTTCTGATCACTTTCTTAATCGATTCCTAAGGGTGAATAGTAAATTTACTGTGAATTTGAACAAAATCGTGCTTTGCTGTCGGTCATGGATAGAAAAACCATTTACCTGGAGCTTCAAAAATTAATAACAATTTGGAAAGAGCGGGTCTTCCTCTGATCACTTGCTTAATCGATTCCTAAAGGTGAATAGTAAATTTACTGTGGATTTGAACAAAATCGTTCTTTGCTATCGGTCATGGATAGAAAAACCATTTACTTGGAGCTTCAAAAATTAATAACAATTTGGAAAGAGCGGGTCTTCCTTTGATTAACTGCTGAATCGATTTCTAAGGATAAATAGTGAATGTAATGTGAATTTGAACAAAATCGTTCTTTGCTATCGGTGTTGAGATAATAAAACTATTTACTTGAAGCTTTAAAAATTAATAACAATTTGGAAAAAGCGGGTCTTCCTCTGATTACTTGCTTAATCCATTTCTAAGGGTGAATAGTAAATTTACTGTGAATTTGAACTAAATCGTTCTTTGCTTTTGGTCATGAGATAGAAAAACCATTTACTTGTACCTTAAAAAATTAATAACAATTTGGAAAGAGCGGGTCTTCCTCTGATCACTTACTTAATCGATTCCTAAGGGTGAATAGTAAATTTACTGTGGATTTGAACAAAATCGTTCTTTGTTATCGGTAGTTGCTATGGATAGAAAAACCATTTACTTGGAGCTTCAAAAATTAATAACAATTTGGAAAGAGCGGGTCTTCCTCTGATTACTTGCTTAATCGATTCCTAAGGGTGCATAGTAAATTTACTGTGGATTTGAACAAAATCGTTCATTGCTATCGGTAGTTGCTATCGATAGAAAAACCATTTACTTGGAGCTTCAAAAATTGATAACAATTTCGTTCTTTGCTTTTGGTCATGGATAGAAAAACCATTTACTTGGAGCGTCAAAAATTAATAAAAATTTGGAAAGAGCGGGTCTTCCTTTGATTACTTGCTGAATCGATTTCTAAGGGTAAATAGTAAATGTAATGTGAATTTAAACAAAATCGTTCTTTGCTATCGGTCATAAGATAGAAAAACAATTAATTGGACCTTAAAAAATTAATAACAATTTGGAAAGAGCGGGTCTTCCTCTGATCACTTGCTTAATCGATTCCTAAGGGTGAATAGTAAATTTACTGTGGATTTGAACAAAATCGTTCTTTGCTATCGGTAGTTGCTATCGATAGAAAAACCATTTACTTGGAGCTTCAAAAATTAATAACAATTTGGAAAGAGCGGGTCTTCTTCTCATCACTTGCTTAATCGATTCCTAAGGGTGAATAGTAAATTTACTGTGAATTTGAACAAAATCGTTCTTTGCTGTCGGTGATGGATAGAAAAACCATTTACTTGGAGCTTCAAAAATTAATAACAATTTGGAAAGAGCGGGTCTTCCTCTGATCACTTGCTTAATCGATTCCTAAGGGTGAATAGTAAATTTACTCTGAATTTGAACAAAATCGTTCTTTGCTATCGGTCATGGATAGAAAAACCATTTACTTGGAGCTTCAAAAATTAATAACAATTTGGAAAGAGCGAGTCTTCCTTTAAATAACTGCTGAATCGATTTCTAAGGATAAATAGTGAATGTAATGTGAATTTGAACAAAATAGTTCTTTGCTATCGGTGTTGAGATAATAAAACTATTTACTTGAAGTTTTTAAAATTAATAACAATTTGGAAAAAGCGGGTCTTCCTCTGATTACTTGCTTAATCGATTTCTAAGTGTGAATAGTAAATTTACTGTGAATTTGAACTAAATCGTTCTTTGCTTTTGGTCATGAGATAGAAAAACCATTTACTTGTACCTTAAAAAATTAATAACAATTTGGAAAGAGCGGGTCTTCCTCTGATCACTTGCTTAATCGATTCCTAAGGGTGAATAGTAAATTTACTGTGGATTTGAACAAAATCGTTCTTTGTTATCGGTAGTTGCTATGGATGGAAAAACCATTTACTTGGAGCTTCAAAAATTAATAACAATTTGGAAAGAGCGGGTCTTCCTCTGATGACTTGCTTAATCGATTCCTAAGGGTGAATAGTAAATTTACTGTGGATTTGAACAAAATCGTTCTTTGCTATCGGTAGTTGCTATCGATAGAAAAACCATTTACTTGGAGCTTCAAAAATTGATAACAATTTCGTTCTTTGGTTTTGGTCATGGATAGAAAAACCATTTACTTGGAGCGTCAAAAATTAATAACAATTTGGAAAGAGCGGGTCTTCCTTTGATTACTTGCTGAATCGATTTCTAAGGGTAAATAGTAAATGTAATGTGAATTTGAACAAAATCGTTCTTTGCTATCGGTCATAAGATAGAAAAACAATTTACTTGGACCTTAAAAAATTAATAACAATTTGGAAAGAGCCGGTCTTCCTCTGATCACTTGCTTAATCGATTCCTAAGGGTGAATAGTAAATTTACTGTGGATTTGAACAAAATGGTTCTCTGTTATCGGTAGTTGCTATGGATAGAAAAACAATTTATTTGGACCTTAAAAAATTAATAACAATTTCTAAAGAGCGGGTCTTCCTCTGATCACTTGCTTAGTCGATTCCTAAGGGTGAATAGTAAATTTACTGTGGATTTGAACAAAATCTTTCTGTGTTATCGGTAGTTGCTATGGATAAAAAAACCATTTACTTGGAGCTTCAAAAATTAATAACAATTTGGAAAGAGCGGGTCTTCCTCTAATAGCTTGCTTAATCGATTCCTAATGGTGAATAGTAAATTTACTGTGGATTTGAACAAAATCGTTCTTTGCTATCGGTAGTTGCTATGGATAGAAAAACCGTTTACTTGGAGCTTCAAAAATTAATAACAATTTGGAAAGAGCGGCTCTTCGTCTGATGACTTGCTTAATCGATTACTAAGGGTGAATAGTAAATTTACTGTTGATTTGAACAAAATCGTTCTTTGCTATCGGTAGTTGCTATGGATAGAAAAACCGTTTACTTGGAGCTTCAAAAATTGATAACAATTTGGAAAGAGCGGGTCTTCCTCTGATCACTTGTTTAATCGATTCCTAATGGTGAATAGTAAATTTACTGTGGATTTGAACAAAATCGTTGTTTGCTATCGGTAGTTGCTATCGATAGAAAATCCATTTACTTGGAGCTTCAAAAATTAATAACAATTTGGAAAGAGCGGGTCTTCCTTTGATTAACTGCTGAATCGATTTCTAAGGGTGAATAGTAAATTTACTGTGAATTTGAACAAAATCGTGCTTTGCTGTCGGTCATGGATAGAAAAACCATTTACCTGGAGCTTCAAAAATTAATAACAATTTGGAAAGAGCGGGTCTTCCTCTGATCACTTGCTTAATCGATTCCTAAAGGTGAATAGTAAATTTACTGTGGATTTGAACAAAATCGTTCTTTGCTATCGGTCATGGATAGAAAAACCATTTACTTGGAGCTTCAAAAATTAATAACAATTTGGAAAGAGCGGGTCTTCCTTTGATTAACTGCTGAATCGATTTCTAAGGATAAATAGTGAATGTAATGTGAATTTGAACAAAATCGTTCTTTGCTATCGGTGTTGAGATAATAAAACTATTTACTTGAAGCTTTAAAAATTAATAACAATTTGGAAAAAGCGGGTCTTCCTCTGATTACTTGCTTAATCCATTTCTAAGGGTGAATAGTAAATTTACTGTGAATTTGAACTAAATCGTTCTTTGCTATCGGTAGTTGCTATGGATAGTAAAACCGTTTACTTGGAGCTTCAAAAATTAATAACAATTTGGAAAGAGCGGGTCTTCCTCTGATGACTTGCTTAATCGATTCCTAAGGGTGAATAGTAAATTTACTGTGGATTTGAACAAAATCGTTGTTTGCTATCGGTGTCGAGATAATAAAACTATTTACTTGAAGCTTTAAAAATTAATAACAATTTGGAAAAAGCGGGTCTTCCTCTGATTACTTGCTTAATCGATTTCTAAGGGTGAATAGTAAATTTACTGTGAATTTGAACTAAATCTTTCTTTGCTTTTGGTCATGAGATAGAAAAACCATTTAGTTGGACCTTAAAAAATTAATAACAATTTGGAAAGAGCGGGTCTTCCTCTGATCACTTGCTTAATCGATTCCTAAGGGTGAATAGTAAATTTACTGTGGATTTGAACAAAATCGTTCTTTGCTATCGGTAGTTGCTATGGATAGAAAAACCGTTTACTTGGAGCTTCAAAAATTAATAACAATTTGGAAAGAGCGGCTCTTCGTCTGATGACTTGCTTAATCGATTACTAAGGGTGAATAGTAAATTTCCTGTTGATTTGAACAAAATCGTTCTTTGCTATCGGTAGTTGCTATGGATAGAAAAACCGTTTACTTGGAGCTTCAAAAATTGATAACAATTTGGAAAGAGCGGGTCTTCCTCTGATCACTTGTTTAATCGATTCCTAATGGTGAATAGTAAATTTACTGTGGATTTGAACAAAATCGTTGTTTGCTATCGGTAGTTGCTATCGATAGAAAATCCATTTACTTGGAGCTTCAAAAATTAATAACAATTTGGAAAGAGCGGGTCTTCCTTTGATTAACTGCTGAATCGATTTCTAAGGATAAATAGTGAATGTAATGTGAATTTGAACAAAATCGTTCTTTGCTATCGGTGTTGAGATAATAAAACTATTTACTTGAAATTTTAAAAATTAATAACAATTTGGAAAAAGCGGGTCTTCCTCTGATTACTTGCTTAATCGATTTCTAAGTGTGAATAGTAAATTTACTGTGAATTTGAACTAAATCGTTCTTTGCTTTTGGTCATGAGATAGAAAAACCATTTACTTGTACCTTAAAAAATTAATAACAATTTGGAAAGAGCGGGTCTTCCTCTGATCACTTACTTAATCGATTCCTAAGGGTGAATAGTAAATTTACTGTGGATTTGAACAAAATCGTTCTTTGTTATCGGTAGTTGCTATGGATAAAAAAACCATTTACTTGGAGCTTCAAAAATTAATAACAATTTGCAAAGAGCGGGTCCTCCTCTGATTACTTGCTTAATCGATTCCTAAGGGTGAATAGTAAATTTACTGTGGATTTGAACAAAATCGTTCATTGCTATCGGTAGTTGCTATCGATAGAAAAACCATTTACTTGGAGCTTCAAAAATTGATAACAATTTCGTTCTTTGCTTTTGGTCATGGATAGAAAAACCATTTACTTGGAGCGTCAAAAATTAATAAAAATTTGGAAAGAGCGGGTCTTCCTTTGATTACTTGCTGAATCGATTTCTAAGGGTAAATAGTAAATGTAATGTGAATTTAAACAAAATCGTTCTTTGCTATCGGTCATAAGATAGAAAAACAATTAATTGGACCTTAAAAAATTAATAACAATTTGGAAAGAGCGGGTCTTCCTCTGATCACTTGCTTAATCGATTCCTAAGGGTGAATAGTAAATTTACTGTGGATTTGAACAAAATCGTTCTTTGCTATCGGTAGTTGCTATCGATAGAAAAACCATTTACTTGGAGCTTCAAAAATTAATAACAATTTGGAAAGAGCGGGTCTTCTTCTCATCACTTGCTCAATCGATTCCTAAGGGTGAATAGTAAATTTACTGTGAATTTGAACAAAATCATTCTTTGCTGTCGGTGATGGATAGAAAAACCATTTACTTGGAGCTTCAAAAATTAATAACAATTTGGAAAGAGCGGGTCTTCCTCTGATCACTTGCTTAATCGATTCCTAAGGGTGAATAGTAAATTTACTCTGAATTTGAACAAAATCGTTCTTTGCTATCGGTCATGGATAGAAAAACCATTTACTTGGAGCTTCAAAAATTAATAACAATTTGGAAAGAGCGAGTCTTCCTTTAAATAACTGCTGAATCGATTTCTAAGGATAAATAGTGAATGTAATGTGAATTTGAACAAAATCGTTCTTTGCTATCGGTGTTGAGATAATAAAACTATTTACTTGAAGTTTTTAAAATTAATAACAATTTGGAAAAAGCGGGTCTTCCTCTGATTACTTGCTTAATCGATTTCTAAGTGTGAATAGTAAATTTACTGTGAATTTGAACTAAATCGTTAATTGCTTTTGGTCATGAGACAGAAAAACCATTTACTTGTACCTTAAAAAATTAATAACAATTTGGAAAGAGCGGGTCTTCCTCTGATCACTTGCTTAATCGATTCCTAAGGGTGAATAGTAAATTTACTGTGGATTTGAACAAAATCTTTCTGTGTTATCGGTAGTTGCTATGGATAAAAAAACCATTTACTTGGAGCTTCAAAAATTAATAACAATTTGGAAAGAGCGGGTCTTCCTCTGATAACTTGCTTAATCGATTCCTAAGGGTGAATAGTAAATTTACTGTGGATTTGAACAAAATCGTTCTTTGCTATCGGTAGTTGCTATGGATAGAAAAACCGTTTACTTGGAGCTTCAAAAATTAATAACAATTTGGAAAGAGAGGTTCTTCGTCTGATGACTTGCTTAATCGATTACTAAGGGTGAATAGTAAATTTACTGTTGATTTGAACAAAATCGTTCTTTGCTATCGGTAGTTGCTATGGATAGAAAAACCGTTTACTTGGAGCTTCAAAAATTGATAACAATTTGGAAAGAGCGGGTCTTCCTCTGATCACTTGTTTAATCGATTCCTAATGTTGAATAGTAAATTTACTGTGGATTTGAACAAAATCGTTGTTTGCTATCGGTAGTTGCTATCGATAGAAAATCCATTTACTTGGAGCTTCAAAAATTAATAACAATTTGGAAAGAGCGGGTCTTCCTTTGATTAACTGCTGAATCGATTTCTAAGGATAAATAGTGAATGTAATGTGAATTTGAACAAAATCGTTCTTTGCTATCGGTGTTGAGATAATAAAACTATTTACTTGAAATTTTAAAAATTAATAACAATTTGGAAAAAGCGGGTCTTCCTCTGATTACTTGCTTAATCGATTTCTAAGTGTGAATAGTAAATTTACTGTGAATTTGAACTAAATCGTTCTTTGCTATCGGTAGTTGCTAAGGATAGAAAAACCGTTTACTTGGAGCTTCAAAAATTAATAACAATTTGGAAAGAGCGGGTCGTCCTCTGATGACTTGCTTAATCGATTCCTAAGGGTGAATAGTAAATTTACTGTGGATTTGAACAAAATCGTTGTTTGCTATCGGTGTCGAGATAATAAAACTATTTACTTGAAGCTTTAAAAATTAATAACAATTTGGAAAAAGCGGGTCTTCCTCTGATTACTTGCTTAATCGATTTCTAAGGGTGAATAGTAAATTTACTGTGAATTTGAACTAAATCTTTCTTTGCTTTTGGTCATGAGATAGAAAAACCATTTACTTGGACCTTAAAAAATTAATAACAATTTGGAAAGAGCGGGTCTTCCTCTGATCACTTGCTTAATCGATTCCTAAGGGTGAATAGTAAATTTACTGTGGATTTGAACAAAATCGTTCTTTGCTATCGGTAGTTGCTATGGATAGAAAAACCGTTTACTTGGAGCTTCAAAAATTAATAACAATTTGGAAAGAGCGGCTCTTCGTCTGATGACTTGCTTAATCGATTACTAAGGGTGAATAGTAAATTTACTGTGGATTTGAACAAAATCGTTCTTTGCTATCGGTCATAAGATAGAAAAACAATTTACTTGGACCTTAAAAAATTAATAACAATTTGGAAAGAGCCGGTCTTCCTCTGATCACTTGCTTAATCGATTCCTAAGGGTGAATAGTAAATTTACTGTGGATTTGAACAAAATCGTTCTCTGTTATCGGTAGTTGCTATGGATAGAAAAACAATTTATTTGGACCTTAAAAAATTAATAACAGTTTCTAAAGAGCGGGTCTTCCTCTGATCACTTGCTTAGTCGATTCCTAAGGGTGAATAGTAAATTTACTGTGGATTTGAACAAAATCTTTCTGTGTTATCGGTAGTTGCTATGGATAAAAAAACCATTTACTTGGAGCTTCAAAAATTAATAACAATTTGGAAAGAGCGGGTCTTCCTCTAATAGCTTGCTTAATCGATTCCTAATGGTGAATAGTAAATTTACTGTGGATTTGAACAAAATCGTTCTTTGCTATCGGTAGTTGCTATGGATAGAAAAACCGTTTACTTGGAGCTTCAAAAATTAATAACAATTTGGAAAGAGCGGCTCTTCGTCTGATGACTTGCTTAATCGATTACTAAGGGTGAATAGTAAATTTACTGTTGATTTGAACAAAATCGTTCTTTGCTATCGGTAGTTGCTATGGATAGAAAAACCGTTTACTTGGAGCTTCAAAAATTGATAACAATTTGGAAAGAGCGGGTCTTCCTCTGATCACTTGTTTAATCGATTCCTAATGGTGAATAGTAAATTTACTGTGGATTTGAACAAAATCGTTGTTTGCTATCGGTAGTTGCTATCGATAGAAAATCCATTTACTTGGAGCTTCAAAAATTAATAACAATTTGGAAAGAGCGGGTCTTCCTTTGATTAACTGCTGAATCGATTTCTAAGGGTGAATAGTAAATTTACTGTGAATTTGAACAAAATCGTGCTTTGCTGTCGGTCATGGATAGAAAAACCATTTACCTGGAGCTTCAAAAATTAATAACAATTTGGAAAGAGCGGGTCTTCCTCTGATCACTTGCTTAATCGATTCCTAAAGGTGAATAGTAAATTTACTGTGGATTTGAACAAAATCGTTCTTTGCTATCGGTCATGGATAGAAAAACCATTTACTTGGAGCTTCAAAAATTAATAACAATTTGGAAAGAGCGGGTCTTCCTTTGATTAACTGCTGAATCGATTTCTAAGGATAAATAGTGAATGTAATGTGAATTTGAACAAAATCGTTCTTTGCTATCGGTGTTGAGATAATAAAACTATTTACTTGAAGCTTTAAAAATTAATAACAATTTGGAAAAAGCGGGTCTTCCTCTGATTACTTGCTTAATCCATTTCTAAGGGTGAATAGTAAATTTACTGTGAATTTGAACTAAATCGTTCTTTGCTATCGGTAGTTGCTATGGATAGTAAAACCGTTTACTTGGAGCTTCAAAAATTAATAACAATTTGGAAAGAGCGGGTCTTCCTCTGATGACTTGCTTAATCGATTCCTAAGGGTGAATAGTAAATTTACTGTGGATTTGAACAAAATCGTTGTTTGCTATCGGTGTCGAGATAATAAAACTATTTACTTGAAGCTTTAAAAATTAATAACAATTTGGAAAAAGCGGGTCTTCCTCTGATTACTTGCTTAATCGATTTCTAAGGGTGAATAGTAAATTTACTGTGAATTTGAACTAAATCTTTCTTTGCTTTTGGTCATGAGATAGAAAAACCATTTAGTTGGACCTTAAAAAATTAATAACAATTTGGAAAGAGCGGGTCTTCCTCTGATCACTTGCTTAATCGATTCCTAAGGGTGAATAGTAAATTTACTGTGGATTTGAACAAAATCGTTCTTTGCTATCGGTAGTTGCTATGGATAGAAAAACCGTTTACTTGGAGCTTCAAAAATTAATAACAATTTGGAAAGAGCGGCTCTTCGTCTGATGACTTGCTTAATCGATTACTAAGGGTGAATAGTAAATTTCCTGTTGATTTGAACAAAATCGTTCTTTGCTATCGGTAGTTGCTATGGATAGAAAAACCGTTTACTTGGAGCTTCAAAAATTGATAACAATTTGGAAAGAGCGGGTCTTCCTCTGATCACTTGTTTAATCGATTCCTAATGGTGAATAGTAAATTTACTGTGGATTTGAACAAAATCGTTGTTTGCTATCGGTAGTTGCTATCGATAGAAAATCCATTTACTTGGAGCTTCAAAAATTAATAACAATTTGGAAAGAGCGGGTCTTCCTCTGATCACTTGCTTAATCGATTCCTAAGGGTGAATAGTAAATTTACTGTGGATTTGAACAAAATCGTTCTTTGTTATCGGTAGTTGCTATGGATGGAAAAACCATTTACTTGGAGCTTCAAAAATTAATAACAATTTGGAAAGAGCGGGTCTTCCTCTGATGACTTGCTTAATCGATTCCTAAGGGTGAATAGTAAATTTACTGTGGATTTGAACAAAATCGTTCTTTGCTATCGGTAGTTGCTATCGATAGAAAAACCATTTACTTGGAGCTTCAAAAATTGATAACAATTTCGTTCTTTGGTTTTGGTCATGGATAGAAAAACCATTTACTTGGAGCGTCAAAAATTAATAACAATTTGGAAAGAGCGGGTCTTCCTTTGATTACTTGCTGAATCGATTTCTAAGGGTAAATAGTAAATGTAATGTGAATTTGAACAAAATCGTTCTTTGCTATCGGTCATAAGATAGAAAAACAATTTACTTGGACCTTAAAAAATTAATAACAATTTGGAAAGAGCCGGTCTTCCTCTGATCACTTGCTTAATCGATTCCTAAGGGTGAATAGTAAATTTACTGTGGATTTGAACAAAATCGTTCTCTGTTATCGGTAGTTGCTATGGATAGAAAAACAATTTATTTGGACCTTAAAAAATTAATAACAATTTCTAAAGAGCGGGTCTTCCTCTGATCACTTGCTTAGTCGATTCCTAAGGGTGAATAGTAAATTTACTGTGGATTTGAACAAAATCTTTCTGTGTTATCGGTAGTTGCTATGGATAAAAAAACCATTTACTTGGAGCTTCAAAAATTAATAACAATTTGGAAAGAGCGGGTCTTCCTCTAATAGCTTGCTTAATCGATTCCTAATGGTGAATAGTAAATTTACTGTGGATTTGAACAAAATCGTTCTTTGCTATCGGTAGTTGCTATGGATAGAAAAACCGTTTACTTGGAGCTTCAAAAATTAATAACAATTTGGAAAGAGCGGCTCTTCGTCTGATGACTTGCTTAATCGATTACTAAGGGTGAATAGTAAATTTACTGTTGATTTGAACAAAATCGTTCTTTGCTATCGGTAGTTGCTATGGATAGAAAAACCGTTTACTTGGAGCTTCAAAAATTGATAACAATTTGGAAAGAGCGGGTCTTCCTCTGATCACTTGTTTAATCGATTCCTAATGGTGAATAGTAAATTTACTGTGGATTTGAACAAAATCGTTGTTTGCTATCGGTAGTTGCTATCGATAGAAAATCCATTTACTTGGAGCTTCAAAAATTAATAACAATTTGGAAAGAGCGGGTCTTCCTTTGATTAACTGCTGAATCGATTTCTAAGGGTGAATAGTAAATTTACTGTGAATTTGAACAAAATCGTGCTTTGCTGTCGGTCATGGATAGAAAAACCATTTACCTGGAGCTTCAAAAATTAATAACAATTTGGAAAGAGCGGGTCTTCCTCTGATCACTTGCTTAATCGATTCCTAAAGGTGAATAGTAAATTTACTGTGGATTTGAACAAAATCGTTCTTTGCTATCGGTCATGGATAGAAAAACCATTTACTTGGAGCTTCAAAAATTAATAACAATTTGGAAAGAGCGGGTCTTCCTTTGATTAACTGCTGAATCGATTTCTAAGGATAAATAGTGAATGTAATGTGAATTTGAACAAAATCGTTCTTTGCTATCGGTGTTGAGATAATAAAACTATTTACTTGAAGCTTTAAAAATTAATAACAATTTGGAAAAAGCGGGTCTTCCTCTGATTACTTGCTTAATCCATTTCTAAGGGTGAATAGTAAATTTACTGTGAATTTGAACTAAATCGTTCTTTGCTATCGGTAGTTGCTATGGATAGTAAAACCGTTTACTTGGAGCTTCAAAAATTAATAACAATTTGGAAAGAGCGGGTCTTCCTCTGATGACTTGCTTAATCGATTCCTAAGGGTGAATAGTAAATTTACTGTGGATTTGAACAAAATCGTTGTTTGCTATCGGTGTCGAGATAATAAAACTATTTACTTGAAGCTTTAAAAATTAATAACAATTTGGAAAAAGCGGGTCTTCCTCTGATTACTTGCTTAATCGATTTCTAAGGGTGAATAGTAAATTTACTGTGAATTTGAACTAAATCTTTCTTTGCTTTTGGTCATGAGATAGAAAAACCATTTAGTTGGACCTTAAAAAATTAATAACAATTTGGAAAGAGCGGGTCTTCCTCTGATCACTTGCTTAATCGATTCCTAAGGGTGAATAGTAAATTTACTGTGGATTTGAACAAAATCGTTCTTTGCTATCGGTAGTTGCTATGGATAGAAAAACCGTTTACTTGGAGCTTCAAAAATTAATAACAATTTGGAAAGAGCGGCTCTTCGTCTGATGACTTGCTTAATCGATTACTAAGGGTGAATAGTAAATTTCCTGTTGATTTGAACAAAATCGTTCTTTGCTATCGGTAGTTGCTATGGATAGAAAAACCGTTTACTTGGAGCTTCAAAAATTGATAACAATTTGGAAAGAGCGGGTCTTCCTCTGATCACTTGTTTAATCGATTCCTAATGGTGAATAGTAAATTTACTGTGGATTTGAACAAAATCGTTGTTTGCTATCGGTAGTTGCTATCGATAGAAAATCCATTTACTTGGAGCTTCAAAAATTAATAACAATTTGGAAAGAGCGGGTCTTCCTTTGATTAACTGCTGAATCGATTTCTAAGGATAAATAGTGAATGTAATGTGAATTTGAACAAAATCGTTCTTTGCTATCGGTGTTGAGATAATAAAACTATTTACTTGAAATTTTAAAAATTAATAACAATTTGGAAAAAGCGGGTCTTCCTCTGATTACTTGCTTAATCGATTTCTAAGTGTGAATAGTAAATTTACTGTGAATTTGAACTAAATCGTTCTTTGCTTTTGGTCATGAGATAGAAAAACCATTTACTTGTACCTTAAAAAATTAATAACAATTTGGAAAGAGCGGGTCTTCCTCTGATCACTTACTTAATCGATTCCTAAGGGTGAATAGTAAATTTACTGTGGATTTGAACAAAATCGTTCTTTGTTATCGGTAGTTGCTATGGATAAAAAAACCATTTACTTGGAGCTTCAAAAATTAATAACAATTTGCAAAGAGCGGGTCCTCCTCTGATTACTTGCTTAATCGATTCCTAAGGGTGAATAGTAAATTTACTGTGGATTTGAACAAAATCGTTCATTGCTATCGGTAGTTGCTATCGATAGAAAAACCATTTACTTGGAGCTTCAAAAATTGATAACAATTTCGTTCTTTGCTTTTGGTCATGGATAGAAAAACCATTTACTTGGAGCGTCAAAAATTAATAAAAATTTGGAAAGAGCGGGTCTTCCTTTGATTACTTGCTGAATCGATTTCTAAGGGTAAATAGTAAATGTAATGTGAATTTAAACAAAATCGTTCTTTGCTATCGGTCATAAGATAGAAAAACAATTAATTGGACCTTAAAAAATTAATAACAATTTGGAAAGAGCGGGTCTTCCTCTGATCACTTGCTTAATCGATTCCTAAGGGTGAATAGTAAATTTACTGTGGATTTGAACAAAATCGTTCTTTGCTATCGGTAGTTGCTATCGATAGAAAAACCATTTACTTGGAGCTTCAAAAATTAATAACAATTTGGAAAGAGCGGGTCTTCTTCTCATCACTTGCTCAATCGATTCCTAAGGGTGAATAGTAAATTTACTGTGAATTTGAACAAAATCATTCTTTGCTGTCGGTGATGGATAGAAAAACCATTTACTTGGAGCTTCAAAAATTAATAACAATTTGGAAAGAGCGGGTCTTCCTCTGATCACTTGCTTAATCGATTCCTAAGGGTGAATAGTAAATTTACTCTGAATTTGAACAAAATCGTTCTTTGCTATCGGTCATGGATAGAAAAACCATTTACTTGGAGCTTCAAAAATTAATAACAATTTGGAAAGAGCGAGTCTTCCTTTAAATAACTGCTGAATCGATTTCTAAGGATAAATAGTGAATGTAATGTGAATTTGAACAAAATCGTTCTTTGCTATCGGTGTTGAGATAATAAAACTATTTACTTGAAGTTTTTAAAATTAATAACAATTTGGAAAAAGCGGGTCTTCCTCTGATTACTTGCTTAATCGATTTCTAAGTGTGAATAGTAAATTTACTGTGAATTTGAACTAAATCGTTAATTGCTTTTGGTCATGAGACAGAAAAACCATTTACTTGTACCTTAAAAAATTAATAACAATTTGGAAAGAGCGGGTCTTCCTCTGATCACTTGCTTAATCGATTCCTAAGGGTGAATAGTAAATTTACTGTGGATTTGAACAAAATCTTTCTGTGTTATCGGTAGTTGCTATGGATAAAAAAACCATTTACTTGGAGCTTCAAAAATTAATAACAATTTGGAAAGAGCGGGTCTTCCTCTGATAACTTGCTTAATCGATTCCTAAGGGTGAATAGTAAATTTACTGTGGATTTGAACAAAATCGTTCTTTGCTATCGGTAGTTGCTATGGATAGAAAAACCGTTTACTTGGAGCTTCAAAAATTAATAACAATTTGGAAAGAGCGGTTCTTCGTCTGATGACTTGCTTAATCGATTACTAAGGGTGAATAGTAAATTTACTGTTGATTTGAACAAAATCGTTCTTTGCTATCGGTAGTTGCTATGGATAGAAAAACCGTTTACTTGGAGCTTCAAAAATTGATAACAATTTGGAAAGAGCGGGTCTTCCTCTGATCACTTGTTTAATCGATTCCTAATGTTGAATAGTAAATTTACTGTGGATTTGAACAAAATCGTTGTTTGCTATCGGTAGTTGCTATCGATAGAAAATCCATTTACTTGGAGCTTCAAAAATTAATAACAATTTGGAAAGAGCGGGTCTTCCTTTGATTAACTGCTGAATCGATTTCTAAGGATAAATAGTGAATGTAATGTGAATTTGAACAAAATCGTTCTTTGCTATCGGTGTTGAGATAATAAAACTATTTACTTGAAATTTTAAAAATTAATAACAATTTGGAAAAAGCGGGTCTTCCTCTGATTACTTGCTTAATCGATTTCTAAGTGTGAATAGTAAATTTACTGTGAATTTGAACTAAATCGTTCTTTGCTATCGGTAGTTGCTAAGGATAGAAAAACCGTTTACTTGGAGCTTCAAAAATTAATAACAATTTGGAAAGAGCGGGTCGTCCTCTGATGACTTGCTTAATCGATTCCTAAGGGTGAATAGTAAATTTACTGTGGATTTGAACAAAATCGTTGTTTGCTATCGGTGTCGAGATAATAAAACTATTTACTTGAAGCTTTAAAAATTAATAACAATTTGGAAAAAGCGGGTCTTCCTCTGATTACTTGCTTAATCGATTTCTAAGGGTGAATAGTAAATTTACTGTGAATTTGAACTAAATCTTTCTTTGCTTTTGGTCATGAGATAGAAAAACCATTTACTTGGACCTTAAAAAATTAATAACAATTTGGAAAGAGCGGGTCTTCCTCTGATCACTTGCTTAATCGATTCCTAAGGGTGAATAGTAAATTTACTGTGGATTTGAACAAAATCGTTCTTTGCTATCGGTAGTTGCTATGGATAGAAAAACCGTTTACTTGGAGCTTCAAAAATTAATAACAATTTGGAAAGAGCGGCTCTTCGTCTGATGACTTGCTTAATCGATTACTAAGGGTGAATAGTAAATTTACTGTGGATTTGAACAAAATCGTTCTTTGCTATCGGTAGTTGCTATCGATAGAAAAACCATTTACTTGGAGCTTCAAAAATTGATAACAATTTCGTTCTTTGCTTTTGGTCATAGATAGAAAAACCATTTACTTGGAGCTTCAAAAATTAATAACAATTTGGAAAGAGCGGGTCTTTCTTTGATTACTTGCTGAATCGATTTCTAAGGGTAAATAGTAAATGTAATGTGAATTTGAACAAAATCGTTCTTTGCTATCGGTCATAAGATAGAAAAACAATTTACTTGGACCTTAAAAAATTAATAACAATTTGGAAAGAGCGGGTCTTCCTCTGATCACTTGCTTAATCGATTCCTAAGGGTGAATAGTAAATTTACTGTGGATTTGAACAAAATCGTTCTCTGTTATCGGTAGTTGCTATGGATAGAAAAACCATTTACTTGGAGCTTCAAAAATTAATAACAATTTGGAAAGAGCGGGTCTTCCTCTGATGACTTGCTTAATCGATTCCTAAGGGTGAATAGTAAATTTACTGTGGATTTGAACAAAATCGTTCTTTGCTATCGGTAGTTGCTATCGATAGAAAAACCATTTACTTGGAGCTTCAAAAATTGTTAACAATTTGGAAAGAGCGGGTCTTCCTCTGATCACTTGTTTAATCGATTCCTAATGGTGAATAGTAAATTTACTGTGGATTTGAACAAAATCGTTGTTCGCTATCGGTAGTTGCTATCGATAGAAAAACCATTTACTTGGAGCTTCAAAAATTAATAACAATTTGGAAAGAGCGGGTCTTCCTTTGATTACTTGCTGAATCGATTTCTAAGGGTAAATTGTAAATGTAATGTGAATTTGAACAAAATCATTCTTTGCTATCGGTCATAAGATAGAAAAACAATTAATTGGACCTTAAAAAATTAATAACAATTTGGAAAGAGCGGGTCTTCCTCTGATCACTTGCTTAATCGATTCCTAAGGGTGAATAGTAAATTTACTGTGGATTTGAACAAAATCGTTCTTTGCTATCGGTAGTTGCTATCGATAGAAAAACCATTTACTTGGAGCTTCAAAAATTAATAACAATTTGGAAAGAGCGGGTCTTCTTCTGATCACTTGCTTAATCGATTCCTAAGGGTGAATAGTAAATTTACTGTGAATTTGAACAAAACCGTTCTTTGCTGTCGGTCATGGATAGAAAAACCATTTACTTGGAGCTTCAAAAATTAATAACAATTTGGAAAGAGCGGGTCTTCCTTTGATTAACTGCTGAATCGATTTCTAAGGATAAATAGTGAATGTAATGTGAATTTGAACAAAATCGTTCTTTGCTATCAGTGTTGAGATAATAAAACTATTTACTTGAAGTTTTAAAAATTAATAACAATTTGGAAAAAGCGGGTCTTCCTCTGATTACTTGCTTAATCGATTTCTAAGTGTGAATAGTAAATTTACTGTGAATTTGAACTAAATCGTTCTTTGCTTTTGGTCATGAGATAGAAAAATCATTCACTTGTACCTTAAAAAATTAATAACAATTTGGAAATAGCGGGTCTTCCTCTGATCACTTGCTTAATCGATTCCTAAGGGTGAATAGTAAATTTACTGTGGATTTGAACAAAATCGTTCTTTGTTATCGGTAGTTGCTGTGGATAGAAAAACCATTTACTTGGAGCTTCAAAAATTAATAACCATTTGGAAAGAGCGGGTCTTCCTCTGATGACTTGCTTAATCGATTCCTAAGGGTGAATAGTAAATTTACTGTGGATTTGAACAAAATCGTTCTTTGCTATCGGTAGTTGCTATCGATAGAAAAACCATTTACTTGGAGCTTCAAAAAATGATAACAATTTCGTTCTTTGGTTTTGGTCATGGATAGAAAAACCATTTACTTGGAGCGTCAAAAATTAATAACAATTTGGAAAGAGCGGGTCTTCCTTTGATTACTTGCTGAATCGTTTTCTAAGGGTAAATAGTAAATGTAATGTGAATTTGAACAAAATCGTTCTTCGCTATCGGTCATAAGATAGAAAAACAATTTACTTGGACCTTAAAAAATTCATAACAATTTGGAAAGAGCCGGTCTTCCTCTGATCACTTGCTTAATCGATTCCTAAGGGTGAATAGTAAATTTACTGTGGATTTGAACAAAATCGTTCTCTGTGATCGGTAGTTGCTATGGATAGAAAAACCATTTGCTTGGAGCTTCAAAAATTAATAACAATTTGGAAAGAGCGGGTCTTCCTCTGATGACATGCTTAATCGATTCATAAGGGTGAATAGTAAATTTACTGTGGATTTGAACAAAATCGTTCTTTGCTATCGGTAGTTGCTATCGATAGAAAAACCATTTACTTGGAGCTTCAAAAATTAATAACAATTTGGAAAGAGCGGGTCTTCCTTTGATTACTTGCTGAATCGATTTCTAAGGGTAAATAGTAAATGTAATGTGAATTTGAACAAAATCGTTCTTTGCTATCGGTCATAAGATAGAAAAACAATTTACTTTTACCTTATAAAATTAATAACAATTTCTAAAGAGCGGGTCTTCCTGTGATCACTTGCTTAGTCGATTCCTAAGGGTGAATAGTAAATTTACTGTAGATTTGAACAAAATCGTTCTGTGTTATCGGTAGTTGCTATGGATAAAAAAACTATTTACTTGGAGATTCAAAAATTAATAACAATTTGGAAAGAGCGGGTCTTCCTCTGATGACTTGCTTAATCGATTTCTAAGGGTGAATAGTAAATTTACTGTGGATTTGAACAAAATCGTTCTTTGCTATCGGTAGTTGCTATCGATAGAAAAACCATTTACTTGGAGCTTCAAAAATTGATAACAATTTGGAAAGAGCGGGTCTTCTTCTGATCACTTGCTTAATTGATTCCTAAAGGTGAATAGTAAATTTACTGTGGATTTGAACAAAATCGTTCTTTGCTATCGGTCATGGATAGAAAAACCATTTACTTGGAGCTTCAAAAATTAATAACAATTTGGAAAGAGCGGGTCTTCCTTTGATTAACTGCTGAATCGATTTCTAAGAATAAATAGTGAATGTAATGTGAATTTGAACAAAATCGTTCTTTGCTATCGGTGTTGAGATAATAAAACTATTTACTTGAAGCTTTAAAAATTAATAACAATTTGGAAAAAGCGGGTCTTCCTCTGATTACTTGCTTAATCGATTTCTAAGGGTGAATAGTAAATTTACTGTGAATTTGAACTAAATCTTTCTTTGCTTTTGGTCATGAGATAGAAAAACCATTTAGTTGGACCTTAAAAAATTAATAACAATTTGGAAAGAGCGGGTCTTCCTCTGATCACTTGCTTAATCGATTCCTAAGGGTGAATAGTAAATTTACTGTGGATTTGAACAAAATCGTTCTTTGCTATCGGTAGTTGCTATGGATAGAAAAACCGTTTACTTGGAGCTTCAAAAATTAATAACAATTTGGAAAGAGCGGCTCTTCGTCTGATGACTTGCTTAATCGATTACTAAGGGTGAATAGTAAATTTCCTGTTGATTTGAACAAAATCGTTCTTTGCTATCGGTAGTTGCTATGGATAGAAAAACCGTTTACTTGGAGCTTCAAAAATTGATAACAATTTGGAAAGAGCGGGTCTTCCTCTGATCACTTGTTTAATCGATTCCTAATGGTGAATAGTAAATTTACTGTGGATTCGAACAAAATCGTTGTTTGCTATCGGTAGTTGCTATCGATAGAAAATCCATTTACTTGGAGCTTCAAAAATTAATAACAATTTGGAAAGAGCGGGTCTTCCTTTGATTAACTGCTGAATCGATTTCTAAGGATAAATAGTGAATGTAATGTGAATTTGAACAAAATCGTTCTTTGCTATCGGTGTTGAGATAATAAAACTATTTACTTGAAATTTTAAAAATTAATAACAATTTGGAAAAAGCGGGTCTTCCTCTGATTACTTGCTTAATCGATTTCTAAGTGTGAATAGTAAATTTACTGTGAATTTGAACTAAATCGTTCTTTGCTTTTGGTCATTAGATAGAAAAACCATTTACTTGTACCTTAAAAAATTAATAACAATTTGGAAA
This sequence comes from Oxytorus armatus, assembly GCA_958009045.1. Taxonomy (NCBI): domain Eukaryota; kingdom Metazoa; phylum Arthropoda; class Insecta; order Hymenoptera; family Ichneumonidae; genus Oxytorus; species Oxytorus armatus. Next base: position 6,431,738 of record OY253752.1, read on the forward strand.
GAGCGGGTCTTCCTCTGATCACTTACTTAATCGATTCCTAAGGGTGAATAGTAAATTTACTGTGGATTTGAACAAAATCGTTCTTTGTTATCGGTAGTTGCTATGGATAGAAAAACCATTTACTTGGAGATTCAAAAATTAATAACAATTTGGAAAGAGCGGGTCTTCCTCTGATTACTTGCTTAATCGATTCCTAAGGGTGAATAGTAAATTTACTGTGGATTTGAACAAAATCGTTCATTGCTATCGGTAGTTGCTATCGATAGAAAAACCATTTACTTGGAGCTTCAAAAATTGATAACAATTTCGTTCTTTGCTTTTGGTCATGGATAGAAAAACCATTTACTTGGAGCGTCAAAAATTAATAAAAATTTGGAAAGAGCGGGTCTTCCTTTGATTACTTGCTGAATCGATTTCTAAGGGTAAATAGTAAATGTAATGTGAATTTAAACAAAATCGTTCTTTGCTATCGGTCATAAGATAGAAAAACAATTAATTGGACCTTAAAAAATTAATAACAATTTGGAAAGAGCGGGTCTTCCTCTGATCACTTGCTTAATCGATTCCTAAGGGTGAATAGTAAATTTACTGTGGATTTGAACAAAGTCGTTCTTTGCTATCGGTAGTTGCTATCGATAGAAAAACCATTTACTTGGAGCTTCAAAAATTAATAACAATTTGGAAAGAGCGGGTCTTCTTCTCATCACTTGCTTAATCGATTCCTAAGGGTGAATAGTAAATTTACTGTGAATTTGAACAAAATCGTTCTTTGCTGTCGGTGATGGATAGAAAAACCATTTACTTGGAGCTTCAAAAATTAATAACAATTTGGAAAGAGCGGGTCTTCCTCTGATCACTTGCTTAATCGATTCCTAAGGGTGAATAGTAAATTTACTCTGAATTTGAACAAAATCGTTCTTTGCTATCGGTCATGGATAGAAAAACCATTTACTTGGAGCTTCAAAAATTAATAACAATTTGGAAAGAGCGAGTCTTCCTTTAAATAACTGCTGAATCGATTTCTAAGGATAAATAGTGAATGTAATGTGAATTTGAACAAAATAGTTCTTTGCTATCGGTGTTGAGATAATAAAACTATTTACTTGAAGTTTTTAAAATTAATAACAATTTGGAAAAAGCGGGTCTTCCTCTGATTACTTGCTTAATCGATTTCTAAGGGTGAATAGTAAATTTACTGTGAATTTGAACTAAATCTTTCTTTGCTTTTGGTCATGAGATAGAAAAACCATTTACTTGGACCTTAAAAAATTAATAACAATTTGGAAAGAGCGGGTCTTCCTCTGATCACTTGCTTAATCGATTCCTAAGGGTGAATAGTAAATTTACTGTGGATTTGAACAAAATCGTTCTTTGCTATCGGTAGTTGCTATGGATAGAAAAACCGTTTACTTGGAGCTTCAAAAATTAATAACAATTTGGAAAGAGCGGCTCTTCGTCTGATGACTTGCTTAATCGATTACTAAGGGTGAATAGTAAATTTACTGTGGATTTGAACAAAATCGTTCTTTGCTATCGGTAGTTGCTATGGATAGAAAAACCGTTTACTTGGAGCTTCAAAAATTGATAACAATTTGGAAAGAGCGGGTCTTCCTCTGATCACTTGTTTAATCGATTCCTAATGGTAAATAGTAAATTTACTGTGGATTTGAACAAAATCGTTCTTTGCTATCGGTAGTTGCTATCGATAGAAAAACCATTTACTTGGAGCTTCAAAAATTGATAACAATTTCGTTCTTTGCTTTTGGTCATAGATAGAAAAACCATTTACTTGGAGGTTCAAAAATTAATAACAATTTGGAAAGAGCGGGTCTTCCTTTGATTACTTGCTGAATCGATTTCTAAGGGTAAATAGTAAATGTAATGTGAATTTGAACAAAATCGTTCTTTGCTATCGGTCATAAGATAGAAAAACAATTTACTTGGACCTTATAAAATTAATAACAATTTCTAAAGAGCGGGTCTTCCTGTGATCACTTGCTTAGTCGATTCCTAAGGGTGAATAGTAAATTTACTGTAGATTTGAACAAAATCGTTCTGTGTTATCGGTAGTTGCTATGGATAAAAAAACTATTTACTTGGAGCTTCAAAAATTAATAACAATTTGGAAAGAGCGGGTCTTCCTCTGATGACTTGCTTAATCGATTTCTAAGGGTGAATAGTAAATTTACTGTGGATTTGAACAAAATCGTTCTTTGCTATCGGTAGTTGCTATCGATAGGAAAACCATTTACTTGGAGCTTCAAAAATTAATAACAATTTGGAAAGAGCGGGTCTTCTTCTGATCACTTTCTTAATCGATTCCTAAGGGTGAATAGTAAATTTACTGTGAATTTGAACAAAATCGTGCTTTGCTGTCGGTCATGGATAGAAAAACCATTTACCTGGAGCTTCAAAAATTAATAACAATTTGGAAAGAGCGGGTCTTCCTCTGATCACTTGCTTAATCGATTCCTAAAGGTGAATAGTAAATTTACTGTGGATTTGAACAAAATCGTTCTTTGCTATCGGTCATGGATAGAAAAACCATTTACTTGGAGCTTCAAAAATTAATAACAATTTGGAAAGAGCGGGTCTTCCTTTGATTAACTGCTGAATCGATTTCTAAGGATAAATAGTGAATGTAATGTGAATTTGAACAAAATCGTTCTTTGCTATCGGTGTTGAGATAATAAAACTATTTACTTGAAGCTTTAAAAATTAATAACAATTTGGAAAAAGCGGGTCTTCCTCTGATTACTTGCTTAATCCATTTCTAAGGGTGAATAGTAAATTTACTGTGAATTTGAACTAAATCGTTCTTTGCTTTTGGTCATGAGATAGAAAAACCATTTACTTGTACCTTAAAAAATTAATAACAATTTGGAAAGAGCGGGTCTTCCTCTGATCACTTACTTAATCGATTCCTAAGGGTGAATAGTAAATTTACTGTGGATTTGAACAAAATCGTTCTTTGTTATCGGTAGTTGCTATGGATAGAAAAACCATTTACTTGGAGCTTCAAAAATTAATAACAATTTGGAAAGAGCGGGTCTTCCTCTGATTACTTGCTTAATCGATTCCTAAGGGTGCATAGTAAATTTACTGTGGATTTGAACAAAATCGTTCATTGCTATCGGTAGTTGCTATCGATAGAAAAACCATTTACTTGGAGCTTCAAAAATTGATAACAATTTCGTTCTTTGCTTTTGGTCATGGATAGAAAAACCATTTACTTGGAGCGTCAAAAATTAATAAAAATTTGGAAAGAGCGGGTCTTCCTTTGATTACTTGCTGAATCGATTTCTAAGGGTAAATAGTAAATGTAATGTGAATTTAAACAAAATCGTTCTTTGCTATCGGTCATAAGATAGAAAAACAATTAATTGGACCTTAAAAAATTAATAACAATTTGGAAAGAGCGGGTCTTCCTCTGATCACTTGCTTAATCGATTCCTAAGGGTGAATAGTAAATTTACTGTGGATTTGAACAAAATCGTTCTTTGCTATCGGTAGTTGCTATCGATAGAAAAACCATTTACTTGGAGCTTCAAAAATTAATAACAATTTGGAAAGAGCGGGTCTTCTTCTCATCACTTGCTTAATCGATTCCTAAGGGTGAATAGTAAATTTACTGTGAATTTGAACAAAATCGTTCTTTGCTGTCGGTGATGGATAGAAAAACCATTTACTTGGAGCTTCAAAAATTAATAACAATTTGGAAAGAGCGGGTCTTCCTCTGATCACTTGCTTAATCGATTCCTAAGGGTGAATAGTAAATTTACTCTGAATTTGAACAAAATCGTTCTTTGCTATCGGTCATGGATAGAAAAACCATTTACTTGGAGCTTCAAAAATTAATAACAATTTGGAAAGAGCGAGTCTTCCTTTAAATAACTGCTGAATCGATTTCTAAGGATAAATAGTGAATGTAATGTGAATTTGAACAAAATAGTTCTTTGCTATCGGTGTTGAGATAATAAAACTATTTACTTGAAGTTTTTAAAATTAATAACAATTTGGAAAAAGCGGGTCTTCCTCTGATTACTTGCTTAATCGATTTCTAAGTGTGAATAGTAAATTTACTGTGAATTTGAACTAAATCGTTCTTTGCTTTTGGTCATGAGATAGAAAAACCATTTACTTGTACCTTAAAAAATTAATAACAATTTGGAAAGAGCGGGTCTTCCTCTGATCACTTGCTTAATCGATTCCTAAGGGTGAATAGTAAATTTACTGTGGATTTGAACAAAATCGTTCTTTGTTATCGGTAGTTGCTATGGATGGAAAAACCATTTACTTGGAGCTTCAAAAATTAATAACAATTTGGAAAGAGCGGGTCTTCCTCTGATGACTTGCTTAATCGATTCCTAAGGGTGAATAGTAAATTTACTGTGGATTTGAACAAAATCGTTCTTTGCTATCGGTAGTTGCTATCGATAGAAAAACCATTTACTTGGAGCTTCAAAAATTGATAACAATTTCGTTCTTTGGTTTTGGTCATGGATAGAAAAACCATTTACTTGGAGCGTCAAAAATTAATAACAATTTGGAAAGAGCGGGTCTTCCTTTGATTACTTGCTGAATCGATTTCTAAGGGTAAATAGTAAATGTAATGTGAATTTGAACAAAATCGTTCTTTGCTATCGGTCATAAGATAGAAAAACAATTTACTTGGACCTTAAAAAATTAATAACAATTTGGAAAGAGCCGGTCTTCCTCTGATCACTTGCTTAATCGATTCCTAAGGGTGAATAGTAAATTTACTGTGGATTTGAACAAAATCGTTCTCTGTTATCGGTAGTTGCTATGGATAGAAAAACAATTTATTTGGACCTTAAAAAATTAATAACAATTTCTAAAGAGCGGGTCTTCCTCTGATCACTTGCTTAGTCGATTCCTAAGGGTGAATAGTAAATTTACTGTGGATTTGAACAAAATCTTTCTGTGTTATCGGTAGTTGCTATGGATAAAAAAACCATTTACTTGGAGCTTCAAAAATTAATAACAATTTGGAAAGAGCGGGTCTTCCTCTAATAGCTTGCTTAATCGATTCCTAATGGTGAATAGTAAATTTACTGTGGATTTGAACAAAATCGTTCTTTGCTATCGGTAGTTGCTATGGATAGAAAAACCGTTTACTTGGAGCTTCAAAAATTAATAACAATTTGGAAAGAGCGGCTCTTCGTCTGATGACTTGCTTAATCGATTACTAAGGGTGAATAGTAAATTTACTGTTGATTTGAACAAAATCGTTCTTTGCTATCGGTAGTTGCTATGGATAGAAAAACCGTTTACTTGGAGCTTCAAAAATTGATAACAATTTGGAAAGAGCGGGTCTTCCTCTGATCACTTGTTTAATCGATTCCTAATGGTGAATAGTAAATTTACTGTGGATTTGAACAAAATCGTTGTTTGCTATCGGTAGTTGCTATCGATAGAAAATCCATTTACTTGGAGCTTCAAAAATTAATAACAATTTGGAAAGAGCGGGTCTTCCTTTGATTAACTGCTGAATCGATTTCTAAGGGTGAATAGTAAATTTACTGTGAATTTGAACAAAATCGTGCTTTGCTGTCGGTCATGGATAGAAAAACCATTTACCTGGAGCTTCAAAAATTAATAACAATTTGGAAAGAGCGGGTCTTCCTCTGATCACTTGCTTAATCGATTCCTAAAGGTGAATAGTAAATTTACTGTGGATTTGAACAAAATCGTTCTTTGCTATCGGTCATGGATAGAAAAACCATTTACTTGGAGCTTCAAAAATTAATAACAATTTGGAAAGAGCGGGTCTTCCTTTGATTAACTGCTGAATCGATTTCTAAGGATAAATAGTGAATGTAATGTGAATTTGAACAAAATCGTTCTTTGCTATCGGTGTTGAGATAATAAAACTATTTACTTGAAGCTTTAAAAATTAATAACAATTTGGAAAAAGCGGGTCTTCCTCTGATTACTTGCTTAATCCATTTCTAAGGGTGAATAGTAAATTTACTGTGAATTTGAACTAAATCGTTCTTTGCTATCGGTAGTTGCTATGGATAGTAAAACCGTTTACTTGGAGCTTCAAAAATTAATAACAATTTGGAAAGAGCGGGTCTTCCTCTGATGACTTGCTTAATCGATTCCTAAGGGTGAATAGTAAATTTACTGTGGATTTGAACAAAATCGTTGTTTGCTATCGGTGTCGAGATAATAAAACTATTTACTTGAAGCTTTAAAAATTAATAACAATTTGGAAAAAGCGGGTCTTCCTCTGATTACTTGCTTAATCGATTTCTAAGGGTGAATAGTAAATTTACTGTGAATTTGAACTAAATCTTTCTTTGCTTTTGGTCATGAGATAGAAAAACCATTTAGTTGGACCTTAAAAAATTAATAACAATTTGGAAAGAGCGGGTCTTCCTCTGATCACTTGCTTAATCGATTCCTAAGGGTGAATAGTAAATTTACTGTGGATTTGAACAAAATCGTTCTTTGCTATCGGTAGTTGCTATGGATAGAAAAACCGTTTACTTGGAGCTTCAAAAATTAATAACAATTTGGAAAGAGCGGCTCTTCGTCTGATGACTTGCTTAATCGATTACTAAGGGTGAATAGTAAATTTCCTGTTGATTTGAACAAAATCGTTCTTTGCTATCGGTAGTTGCTATGGATAGAAAAACCGTTTACTTGGAGCTTCAAAAATTGATAACAATTTGGAAAGAGCGGGTCTTCCTCTGATCACTTGTTTAATCGATTCCTAATGGTGAATAGTAAATTTACTGTGGATTTGAACAAAATCGTTGTTTGCTATCGGTAGTTGCTATCGATAGAAAATCCATTTACTTGGAGCTTCAAAAATTAATAACAATTTGGAAAGAGCGGGTCTTCCTTTGATTAACTGCTGAATCGATTTCTAAGGATAAATAGTGAATGTAATGTGAATTTGAACAAAATCGTTCTTTGCTATCGGTGTTGAGATAATAAAACTATTTACTTGAAATTTTAAAAATTAATAACAATTTGGAAAAAGCGGGTCTTCCTCTGATTACTTGCTTAATCGATTTCTAAGTGTGAATAGTAAATTTACTGTGAATTTGAACTAAATCGTTCTTTGCTTTTGGTCATGAGATAGAAAAACCATTTACTTGTACCTTAAAAAATTAATAACAATTTGGAAAGAGCGGGTCTTCCTCTGATCACTTACTTAATCGATTCCTAAGGGTGAATAGTAAATTTACTGTGGATTTGAACAAAATCGTTCTTTGTTATCGGTAGTTGCTATGGATAAAAAAACCATTTACTTGGAGCTTCAAAAATTAATAACAATTTGCAAAGAGCGGGTCCTCCTCTGATTACTTGCTTAATCGATTCCTAAGGGTGAATAGTAAATTTACTGTGGATTTGAACAAAATCGTTCATTGCTATCGGTAGTTGCTATCGATAGAAAAACCATTTACTTGGAGCTTCAAAAATTGATAACAATTTCGTTCTTTGCTTTTGGTCATGGATAGAAAAACCATTTACTTGGAGCGTCAAAAATTAATAAAAATTTGGAAAGAGCGGGTCTTCCTTTGATTACTTGCTGAATCGATTTCTAAGGGTAAATAGTAAATGTAATGTGAATTTAAACAAAATCGTTCTTTGCTATCGGTCATAAGATAGAAAAACAATTAATTGGACCTTAAAAAATTAATAACAATTTGGAAAGAGCGGGTCTTCCTCTGATCACTTGCTTAATCGATTCCTAAGGGTGAATAGTAAATTTACTGTGGATTTGAACAAAATCGTTCTTTGCTATCGGTAGTTGCTATCGATAGAAAAACCATTTACTTGGAGCTTCAAAAATTAATAACAATTTGGAAAGAGCGGGTCTTCTTCTCATCACTTGCTCAATCGATTCCTAAGGGTGAATAGTAAATTTACTGTGAATTTGAACAAAATCATTCTTTGCTGTCGGTGATGGATAGAAAAACCATTTACTTGGAGCTTCAAAAATTAATAACAATTTGGAAAGAGCGGGTCTTCCTCTGATCACTTGCTTAATCGATTCCTAAGGGTGAATAGTAAATTTACTCTGAATTTGAACAAAATCGTTCTTTGCTATCGGTCATGGATAGAAAAACCATTTACTTGGAGCTTCAAAAATTAATAACAATTTGGAAAGAGCGAGTCTTCCTTTAAATAACTGCTGAATCGATTTCTAAGGATAAATAGTGAATGTAATGTGAATTTGAACAAAATCGTTCTTTGCTATCGGTGTTGAGATAATAAAACTATTTACTTGAAGTTTTTAAAATTAATAACAATTTGGAAAAAGCGGGTCTTCCTCTGATTACTTGCTTAATCGATTTCTAAGTGTGAATAGTAAATTTACTGTGAATTTGAACTAAATCGTTAATTGCTTTTGGTCATGAGACAGAAAAACCATTTACTTGTACCTTAAAAAATTAATAACAATTTGGAAAGAGCGGGTCTTCCTCTGATCACTTGCTTAATCGATTCCTAAGGGTGAATAGTAAATTTACTGTGGATTTGAACAAAATCTTTCTGTGTTATCGGTAGTTGCTATGGATAAAAAAACCATTTACTTGGAGCTTCAAAAATTAATAACAATTTGGAAAGAGCGGGTCTTCCTCTGATAACTTGCTTAATCGATTCCTAAGGGTGAATAGTAAATTTACTGTGGATTTGAACAAAATCGTTCTTTGCTATCGGTAGTTGCTATGGATAGAAAAACCGTTTACTTGGAGCTTCAAAAATTAATAACAATTTGGAAAGAGCGGTTCTTCGTCTGATGACTTGCTTAATCGATTACTAAGGGTGAATAGTAAATTTACTGTTGATTTGAACAAAATCGTTCTTTGCTATCGGTAGTTGCTATGGATAGAAAAACCGTTTACTTGGAGCTTCAAAAATTGATAACAATTTGGAAAGAGCGGGTCTTCCTCTGATCACTTGTTTAATCGATTCCTAATGTTGAATAGTAAATTTACTGTGGATTTGAACAAAATCGTTGTTTGCTATCGGTAGTTGCTATCGATAGAAAATCCATTTACTTGGAGCTTCAAAAATTAATAACAATTTGGAAAGAGCGGGTCTTCCTTTGATTAACTGCTGAATCGATTTCTAAGGATAAATAGTGAATGTAATGTGAATTTGAACAAAATCGTTCTTTGCTATCGGTGTTGAGATAATAAAACTATTTACTTGAAATTTTAAAAATTAATAACAATTTGGAAAAAGCGGGTCTTCCTCTGATTACTTGCTTAATCGATTTCTAAGTGTGAATAGTAAATTTACTGTGAATTTGAACTAAATCGTTCTTTGCTATCGGTAGTTGCTAAGGATAGAAAAACCGTTTACTTGGAGCTTCAAAAATTAATAACAATTTGGAAAGAGCGGGTCGTCCTCTGATGACTTGCTTAATCGATTCCTAAGGGTGAATAGTAAATTTACTGTGGATTTGAACAAAATCGTTGTTTGCTATCGGTGTCGAGATAATAAAACTATTTACTTGAAGCTTTAAAAATTAATAACAATTTGGAAAAAGCGGGTCTTCCTCTGATTACTTGCTTAATCGATTTCTAAGGGTGAATAGTAAATTTACTGTGAATTTGAACTAAATCTTTCTTTGCTTTTGGTCATGAGATAGAAAAACCATTTACTTGGACCTTAAAAAATTAATAACAATTTGGAAAGAGCGGGTCTTCCTCTGATCACTTGCTTAATCGATTCCTAAGGGTGAATAGTAAATTTACTGTGGATTTGAACAAAATCGTTCTTTGCTATCGGTAGTTGCTATGGATAGAAAAACCGTTTACTTGGAGCTTCAAAAATTAATAACAATTTGGAAAGAGCGGCTCTTCGTCTGATGACTTGCTTAATCGATTACTAAGGGTGAATAGTAAATTTACTGTGGATTTGAACAAAATCGTTCTTTGCTATCGGTCATAAGATAGAAAAACAATTTACTTGGACCTTAAAAAATTAATAACAATTTGGAAAGAGCCGGTCTTCCTCTGATCACTTGCTTAATCGATTCCTAAGGGTGAATAGTAAATTTACTGTGGATTTGAACAAAATCGTTCTCTGTTATCGGTAGTTGCTATGGATAGAAAAACAATTTATTTGGACCTTAAAAAATTAATAACAGTTTCTAAAGAGCGGGTCTTCCTCTGATCACTTGCTTAGTCGATTCCTAAGGGTGAATAGTAAATTTACTGTGGATTTGAACAAAATCTTTCTGTGTTATCGGTAGTTGCTATGGATAAAAAAACCATTTACTTGGAGCTTCAAAAATTAATAACAATTTGGAAAGAGCGGGTCTTCCTCTAATAGCTTGCTTAATCGATTCCTAATGGTGAATAGTAAATTTACTGTGGATTTGAACAAAATCGTTCTTTGCTATCGGTAGTTGCTATGGATAGAAAAACCGTTTACTTGGAGCTTCAAAAATTAATAACAATTTGGAAAGAGCGGCTCTTCGTCTGATGACTTGCTTAATCGATTACTAAGGGTGAATAGTAAATTTACTGTTGATTTGAACAAAATCGTTCTTTGCTATCGGTAGTTGCTATGGATAGAAAAACCGTTTACTTGGAGCTTCAAAAATTGATAACAATTTGGAAAGAGCGGGTCTTCCTCTGATCACTTGTTTAATCGATTCCTAATGGTGAATAGTAAATTTACTGTGGATTTGAACAAAATCGTTGTTTGCTATCGGTAGTTGCTATCGATAGAAAATCCATTTACTTGGAGCTTCAAAAATTAATAACAATTTGGAAAGAGCGGGTCTTCCTTTGATTAACTGCTGAATCGATTTCTAAGGGTGAATAGTAAATTTACTGTGAATTTGAACAAAATCGTGCTTTGCTGTCGGTCATGGATAGAAAAACCATTTACCTGGAGCTTCAAAAATTAATAACAATTTGGAAAGAGCGGGTCTTCCTCTGATCACTTGCTTAATCGATTCCTAAAGGTGAATAGTAAATTTACTGTGGATTTGAACAAAATCGTTCTTTGCTATCGGTCATGGATAGAAAAACCATTTACTTGGAGCTTCAAAAATTAATAACAATTTGGAAAGAGCGGGTCTTCCTTTGATTAACTGCTGAATCGATTTCTAAGGATAAATAGTGAATGTAATGTGAATTTGAACAAAATCGTTCTTTGCTATCGGTGTTGAGATAATAAAACTATTTACTTGAAGCTTTAAAAATTAATAACAATTTGGAAAAAGCGGGTCTTCCTCTGATTACTTGCTTAATCCATTTCTAAGGGTGAATAGTAAATTTACTGTGAATTTGAACTAAATCGTTCTTTGCTATCGGTAGTTGCTATGGATAGTAAAACCGTTTACTTGGAGCTTCAAAAATTAATAACAATTTGGAAAGAGCGGGTCTTCCTCTGATGACTTGCTTAATCGATTCCTAAGGGTGAATAGTAAATTTACTGTGGATTTGAACAAAATCGTTGTTTGCTATCGGTGTCGAGATAATAAAACTATTTACTTGAAGCTTTAAAAATTAATAACAATTTGGAAAAAGCGGGTCTTCCTCTGATTACTTGCTTAATCGATTTCTAAGGGTGAATAGTAAATTTACTGTGAATTTGAACTAAATCTTTCTTTGCTTTTGGTCATGAGATAGAAAAACCATTTAGTTGGACCTTAAAAAATTAATAACAATTTGGAAAGAGCGGGTCTTCCTCTGATCACTTGCTTAATCGATTCCTAAGGGTGAATAGTAAATTTACTGTGGATTTGAACAAAATCGTTCTTTGCTATCGGTAGTTGCTATGGATAGAAAAACCGTTTACTTGGAGCTTCAAAAATTAATAACAATTTGGAAAGAGCGGCTCTTCGTCTGATGACTTGCTTAATCGATTACTAAGGGTGAATAGTAAATTTCCTGTTGATTTGAACAAAATCGTTCTTTGCTATCGGTAGTTGCTATGGATAGAAAAACCGTTTACTTGGAGCTTCAAAAATTGATAACAATTTGGAAAGAGCGGGTCTTCCTCTGATCACTTGTTTAATCGATTCCTAATGGTGAATAGTAAATTTACTGTGGATTTGAACAAAATCGTTGTTTGCTATCGGTAGTTGCTATCGATAGAAAATCCATTTACTTGGAGCTTCAAAAATTAATAACAATTTGGAAAGAGCGGGTCTTCCTCTGATCACTTGCTTAATCGATTCCTAAGGGTGAATAGTAAATTTACTGTGGATTTGAACAAAATCGTTCTTTGTTATCGGTAGTTGCTATGGATGGAAAAACCATTTACTTGGAGCTTCAAAAATTAATAACAATTTGGAAAGAGCGGGTCTTCCTCTGATGACTTGCTTAATCGATTCCTAAGGGTGAATAGTAAATTTACTGTGGATTTGAACAAAATCGTTCTTTGCTATCGGTAGTTGCTATCGATAGAAAAACCATTTACTTGGAGCTTCAAAAATTGATAACAATTTCGTTCTTTGGTTTTGGTCATGGATAGAAAAACCATTTACTTGGAGCGTCAAAAATTAATAACAATTTGGAAAGAGCGGGTCTTCCTTTGATTACTTGCTGAATCGATTTCTAAGGGTAAATAGTAAATGTAATGTGAATTTGAACAAAATCGTTCTTTGCTATCGGTCATAAGATAGAAAAACAATTTACTTGGACCTTAAAAAATTAATAACAATTTGGAAAGAGCCGGTCTTCCTCTGATCACTTGCTTAATCGATTCCTAAGGGTGAATAGTAAATTTACTGTGGATTTGAACAAAATCGTTCTCTGTTATCGGTAGTTGCTATGGATAGAAAAACAATTTATTTGGACCTTAAAAAATTAATAACAATTTCTAAAGAGCGGGTCTTCCTCTGATCACTTGCTTAGTCGATTCCTAAGGGTGAATAGTAAATTTACTGTGGATTTGAACAAAATCTTTCTGTGTTATCGGTAGTTGCTATGGATAAAAAAACCATTTACTTGGAGCTTCAAAAATTAATAACAATTTGGAAAGAGCGGGTCTTCCTCTAATAGCTTGCTTAATCGATTCCTAATGGTGAATAGTAAATTTACTGTGGATTTGAACAAAATCGTTCTTTGCTATCGGTAGTTGCTATGGATAGAAAAACCGTTTACTTGGAGCTTCAAAAATTAATAACAATTTGGAAAGAGCGGCTCTTCGTCTGATGACTTGCTTAATCGATTACTAAGGGTGAATAGTAAATTTACTGTTGATTTGAACAAAATCGTTCTTTGCTATCGGTAGTTGCTATGGATAGAAAAACCGTTTACTTGGAGCTTCAAAAATTGATAACAATTTGGAAAGAGCGGGTCTTCCTCTGATCACTTGTTTAATCGATTCCTAATGGTGAATAGTAAATTTACTGTGGATTTGAACAAAATCGTTGTTTGCTATCGGTAGTTGCTATCGATAGAAAATCCATTTACTTGGAGCTTCAAAAATTAATAACAATTTGGAAAGAGCGGGTCTTCCTTTGATTAACTGCTGAATCGATTTCTAAGGGTGAATAGTAAATTTACTGTGAATTTGAACAAAATCGTGCTTTGCTGTCGGTCATGGATAGAAAAACCATTTACCTGGAGCTTCAAAAATTAATAACAATTTGGAAAGAGCGGGTCTTCCTCTGATCACTTGCTTAATCGATTCCTAAAGGTGAATAGTAAATTTACTGTGGATTTGAACAAAATCGTTCTTTGCTATCGGTCATGGATAGAAAAACCATTTACTTGGAGCTTCAAAAATTAATAACAATTTGGAAAGAGCGGGTCTTCCTTTGATTAACTGCTGAATCGATTTCTAAGGATAAATAGTGAATGTAATGTGAATTTGAACAAAATCGTTCTTTGCTATCGGTGTTGAGATAATAAAACTATTTACTTGAAGCTTTAAAAATTAATAACAATTTGGAAAAAGCGGGTCTTCCTCTGATTACTTGCTTAATCCATTTCTAAGGGTGAATAGTAAATTTACTGTGAATTTGAACTAAATCGTTCTTTGCTATCGGTAGTTGCTATGGATAGTAAAACCGTTTACTTGGAGCTTCAAAAATTAATAACAATTTGGAAAGAGCGGGTCTTCCTCTGATGACTTGCTTAATCGATTCCTAAGGGTGAATAGTAAATTTACTGTGGATTTGAACAAAATCGTTGTTTGCTATCGGTGTCGAGATAATAAAACTATTTACTTGAAGCTTTAAAAATTAATAACAATTTGGAAAAAGCGGGTCTTCCTCTGATTACTTGCTTAATCGATTTCTAAGGGTGAATAGTAAATTTACTGTGAATTTGAACTAAATCTTTCTTTGCTTTTGGTCATGAGATAGAAAAACCATTTAGTTGGACCTTAAAAAATTAATAACAATTTGGAAAGAGCGGGTCTTCCTCTGATCACTTGCTTAATCGATTCCTAAGGGTGAATAGTAAATTTACTGTGGATTTGAACAAAATCGTTCTTTGCTATCGGTAGTTGCTATGGATAGAAAAACCGTTTACTTGGAGCTTCAAAAATTAATAACAATTTGGAAAGAGCGGCTCTTCGTCTGATGACTTGCTTAATCGATTACTAAGGGTGAATAGTAAATTTCCTGTTGATTTGAACAAAATCGTTCTTTGCTATCGGTAGTTGCTATGGATAGAAAAACCGTTTACTTGGAGCTTCAAAAATTGATAACAATTTGGAAAGAGCGGGTCTTCCTCTGATCACTTGTTTAATCGATTCCTAATGGTGAATAGTAAATTTACTGTGGATTTGAACAAAATCGTTGTTTGCTATCGGTAGTTGCTATCGATAGAAAATCCATTTACTTGGAGCTTCAAAAATTAATAACAATTTGGAAAGAGCGGGTCTTCCTTTGATTAACTGCTGAATCGATTTCTAAGGATAAATAGTGAATGTAATGTGAATTTGAACAAAATCGTTCTTTGCTATCGGTGTTGAGATAATAAAACTATTTACTTGAAATTTTTAAAATTAATAACAATTTGGAAAAAGCGGGTCTTCCTCTGATTACTTGCTTAATCGATTTCTAAGTGTGAATAGTAAATTTACTGTGAATTTGAACTAAATCGTTCTTTGCTTTTGGTCATGAGATAGAAAAACCATTTACTTGTACCTTAAAAAATTAATAACAATTTGGAAAGAGCGGGTCTTCCTCTGATCACTTACTTAATCGATTCCTAAGGGTGAATAGTAAATTTACTGTGGATTTGAACAAAATCGTTCTTTGTTATCGGTAGTTGCTATGGATAAAAAAACCATTTACTTGGAGCTTCAAAAATTAATAACAATTTGCAAAGAGCGGGTCCTCCTCTGATTACTTGCTTAATCGATTCCTAAGGGTGAATAGTAAATTTACTGTGGATTTGAACAAAATCGTTCATTGCTATCGGTAGTTGCTATCGATAGAAAAACCATTTACTTGGAGCTTCAAAAATTGATAACAATTTCGTTCTTTGCTTTTGGTCATGGATAGAAAAACCATTTACTTGGAGCGTCAAAAATTAATAAAAATTTGGAAAGAGCGGGTCTTCCTTTGATTACTTGCTGAATCGATTTCTAAGGGTAAATAGTAAATGTAATGTGAATTTAAACAAAATCGTTCTTTGCTATCGGTCATAAGATAGAAAAACAATTAATTGGACCTTAAAAAATTAATAACAATTTGGAAAGAGCGGGTCTTCCTCTGATCACTTGCTTAATCGATTCCTAAGGGTGAATAGTAAATTTACTGTGGATTTGAACAAAATCGTTCTTTGCTATCGGTAGTTGCTATCGATAGAAAAACCATTTACTTGGAGCTTCAAAAATTAATAACAATTTGGAAAGAGCGGGTCTTCTTCTCATCACTTGCTCAATCGATTCCTAAGGGTGAATAGTAAATTTACTGTGAATTTGAACAAAATCATTCTTTGCTGTCGGTGATGGATAGAAAAACCATTTACTTGGAGCTTCAAAAATTAATAACAATTTGGAAAGAGCGGGTCTTCCTCTGATCACTTGCTTAATCGATTCCTAAGGGTGAATAGTAAATTTACTCTGAATTTGAACAAAATCGTTCTTTGCTATCGGTCATGGATAGAAAAACCATTTACTTGGAGCTTCAAAAATTAATAACAATTTGGAAAGAGCGAGTCTTCCTTTAAATAACTGCTGAATCGATTTCTAAGGATAAATAGTGAATGTAATGTGAATTTGAACAAAATCGTTCTTTGCTATCGGTGTTGAGATAATAAAACTATTTACTTGAAGTTTTTAAAATTAATAACAATTTGGAAAAAGCGGGTCTTCCTCTGATTACTTGCTTAATCGATTTCTAAGTGTGAATAGTAAATTTACTGTGAATTTGAACTAAATCGTTAATTGCTTTTGGTCATGAGACAGAAAAACCATTTACTTGTACCTTAAAAAATTAATAACAATTTGGAAAGAGCGGGTCTTCCTCTGATCACTTGCTTAATCGATTCCTAAGGGTGAATAGTAAATTTACTGTGGATTTGAACAAAATCTTTCTGTGTTATCGGTAGTTGCTATGGATAAAAAAACCATTTACTTGGAGCTTCAAAAATTAATAACAATTTGGAAAGAGCGGGTCTTCCTCTGATAACTTGCTTAATCGATTCCTAAGGGTGAATAGTAAATTTACTGTGGATTTGAACAAAATCGTTCTTTGCTATCGGTAGTTGCTATGGATAGAAAAACCGTTTACTTGGAGCTTCAAAAATTAATAACAATTTGGAAAGAGCGGTTCTTCGTCTGATGACTTGCTTAATCGATTACTAAGGGTGAATAGTAAATTTACTGTTGATTTGAACAAAATCGTTCTTTGCTATCGGTAGTTGCTATGGATAGAAAAACCGTTTACTTGGAGCTTCAAAAATTGATAACAATTTGGAAAGAGCGGGTCTTCCTCTGATCACTTGTTTAATCGATTCCTAATGTTGAATAGTAAATTTACTGTGGATTTGAACAAAATCGTTGTTTGCTATCGGTAGTTGCTATCGATAGAAAATCCATTTACTTGGAGCTTCAAAAATTAATAACAATTTGGAAAGAGCGGGTCTTCCTTTGATTAACTGCTGAATCGATTTCTAAGGATAAATAGTGAATGTAATGTGAATTTGAACAAAATCGTTCTTTGCTATCGGTGTTGAGATAATAAAACTATTTACTTGAAATTTTAAAAATTAATAACAATTTGGAAAAAGCGGGTCTTCCTCTGATTACTTGCTTAATCGATTTCTAAGTGTGAATAGTAAATTTACTGTGAATTTGAACTAAATCGTTCTTTGCTATCGGTAGTTGCTAAGGATAGAAAAACCGTTTACTTGGAGCTTCAAAAATTAATAACAATTTGGAAAGAGCGGGTCGTCCTCTGATGACTTGCTTAATCGATTCCTAAGGGTGAATAGTAAATTTACTGTGGATTTGAACAAAATCGTTGTTTGCTATCGGTGTCGAGATAATAAAACTATTTACTTGAAGCTTTAAAAATTAATAACAATTTGGAAAAAGCGGGTCTTCCTCTGATTACTTGCTTAATCGATTTCTAAGGGTGAATAGTAAATTTACTGTGAATTTGAACTAAATCTTTCTTTGCTTTTGGTCATGAGATAGAAAAACCATTTACTTGGACCTTAAAAAATTAATAACAATTTGGAAAGAGCGGGTCTTCCTCTGATCACTTGCTTAATCGATTCCTAAGGGTGAATAGTAAATTTACTGTGGATTTGAACAAAATCGTTCTTTGCTATCGGTAGTTGCTATGGATAGAAAAACCGTTTACTTGGAGCTTCAAAAATTAATAACAATTTGGAAAGAGCGGCTCTTCGTCTGATGACTTGCTTAATCGATTACTAAGGGTGAATAGTAAATTTACTGTGGATTTGAACAAAATCGTTCTTTGCTATCGGTAGTTGCTATCGATAGAAAAACCATTTACTTGGAGCTTCAAAAATTGATAACAATTTCGTTCTTTGCTTTTGGTCATAGATAGAAAAACCATTTACTTGGAGCTTCAAAAATTAATAACAATTTGGAAAGAGCGGGTCTTTCTTTGATTACTTGCTGAATCGATTTCTAAGGGTAAATAGTAAATGTAATGTGAATTTGAACAAAATCGTTCTTTGCTATCGGTCATAAGATAGAAAAACAATTTACTTGGACCTTAAAAAATTAATAACAATTTGGAAAGAGCGGGTCTTCCTCTGATCACTTGCTTAATCGATTCCTAAGGGTGAATAGTAAATTTACTGTGGATTTGAACAAAATCGTTCTCTGTTATCGGTAGTTGCTATGGATAGAAAAACCATTTACTTGGAGCTTCAAAAATTAATAACAATTTGGAAAGAGCGGGTCTTCCTCTGATGACTTGCTTAATCGATTCCTAAGGGTGAATAGTAAATTTACTGTGGATTTGAACAAAATCGTTCTTTGCTATCGGTAGTTGCTATCGATAGAAAAACCATTTACTTGGAGCTTCAAAAATTGTTAACAATTTGGAAAGAGCGGGTCTTCCTCTGATCACTTGTTTAATCGATTCCTAATGGTGAATAGTAAATTTACTGTGGATTTGAACAAAATCGTTGTTCGCTATCGGTAGTTGCTATCGATAGAAAAACCATTTACTTGGAGCTTCAAAAATTAATAACAATTTGGAAAGAGCGGGTCTTCCTTTGATTACTTGCTGAATCGATTTCTAAGGGTAAATTGTAAATGTAATGTGAATTTGAACAAAATCATTCTTTGCTATCGGTCATAAGATAGAAAAACAATTAATTGGACCTTAAAAAATTAATAACAATTTGGAAAGAGCGGGTCTTCCTCTGATCACTTGCTTAATCGATTCCTAAGGGTGAATAGTAAATTTACTGTGGATTTGAACAAAATCGTTCTTTGCTATCGGTAGTTGCTATCGATAGAAAAACCATTTACTTGGAGCTTCAAAAATTAATAACAATTTGGAAAGAGCGGGTCTTCTTCTGATCACTTGCTTAATCGATTCCTAAGGGTGAATAGTAAATTTACTGTGAATTTGAACAAAACCGTTCTTTGCTGTCGGTCATGGATAGAAAAACCATTTACTTGGAGCTTCAAAAATTAATAACAATTTGGAAAGAGCGGGTCTTCCTTTGATTAACTGCTGAATCGATTTCTAAGGATAAATAGTGAATGTAATGTGAATTTGAACAAAATCGTTCTTTGCTATCAGTGTTGAGATAATAAAACTATTTACTTGAAGTTTTAAAAATTAATAACAATTTGGAAAAAGCGGGTCTTCCTCTGATTACTTGCTTAATCGATTTCTAAGTGTGAATAGTAAATTTACTGTGAATTTGAACTAAATCGTTCTTTGCTTTTGGTCATGAGATAGAAAAATCATTCACTTGTACCTTAAAAAATTAATAACAATTTGGAAATAGCGGGTCTTCCTCTGATCACTTGCTTAATCGATTCCTAAGGGTGAATAGTAAATTTACTGTGGATTTGAACAAAATCGTTCTTTGTTATCGGTAGTTGCTGTGGATAGAAAAACCATTTACTTGGAGCTTCAAAAATTAATAACCATTTGGAAAGAGCGGGTCTTCCTCTGATGACTTGCTTAATCGATTCCTAAGGGTGAATAGTAAATTTACTGTGGATTTGAACAAAATCGTTCTTTGCTATCGGTAGTTGCTATCGATAGAAAAACCATTTACTTGGAGCTTCAAAAAATGATAACAATTTCGTTCTTTGGTTTTGGTCATGGATAGAAAAACCATTTACTTGGAGCGTCAAAAATTAATAACAATTTGGAAAGAGCGGGTCTTCCTTTGATTACTTGCTGAATCGTTTTCTAAGGGTAAATAGTAAATGTAATGTGAATTTGAACAAAATCGTTCTTCGCTATCGGTCATAAGATAGAAAAACAATTTACTTGGACCTTAAAAAATTCATAACAATTTGGAAAGAGCCGGTCTTCCTCTGATCACTTGCTTAATCGATTCCTAAGGGTGAATAGTAAATTTACTGTGGATTTGAACAAAATCGTTCTCTGTGATCGGTAGTTGCTATGGATAGAAAAACCATTTGCTTGGAGCTTCAAAAATTAATAACAATTTGGAAAGAGCGGGTCTTCCTCTGATGACATGCTTAATCGATTCATAAGGGTGAATAGTAAATTTACTGTGGATTTGAACAAAATCGTTCTTTGCTATCGGTAGTTGCTATCGATAGAAAAACCATTTACTTGGAGCTTCAAAAATTAATAACAATTTGGAAAGAGCGGGTCTTCCTTTGATTACTTGCTGAATCGATTTCTAAGGGTAAATAGTAAATGTAATGTGAATTTGAACAAAATCGTTCTTTGCTATCGGTCATAAGATAGAAAAACAATTTACTTTTACCTTATAAAATTAATAACAATTTCTAAAGAGCGGGTCTTCCTGTGATCACTTGCTTAGTCGATTCCTAAGGGTGAATAGTAAATTTACTGTAGATTTGAACAAAATCGTTCTGTGTTATCGGTAGTTGCTATGGATAAAAAAACTATTTACTTGGAGATTCAAAAATTAATAACAATTTGGAAAGAGCGGGTCTTCCTCTGATGACTTGCTTAATCGATTTCTAAGGGTGAATAGTAAATTTACTGTGGATTTGAACAAAATCGTTCTTTGCTATCGGTAGTTGCTATCGATAGAAAAACCATTTACTTGGAGCTTCAAAAATTGATAACAATTTGGAAAGAGCGGGTCTTCTTCTGATCACTTGCTTAATTGATTCCTAAAGGTGAATAGTAAATTTACTGTGGATTTGAACAAAATCGTTCTTTGCTATCGGTCATGGATAGAAAAACCATTTACTTGGAGCTTCAAAAATTAATAACAATTTGGAAAGAGCGGGTCTTCCTTTGATTAACTGCTGAATCGATTTCTAAGAATAAATAGTGAATGTAATGTGAATTTGAACAAAATCGTTCTTTGCTATCGGTGTTGAGATAATAAAACTATTTACTTGAAGCTTTAAAAATTAATAACAATTTGGAAAAAGCGGGTCTTCCTCTGATTACTTGCTTAATCCATTTCTAAGGGTGAATAGTAAATTTACTGTGAATTTGAACTAAATCGTTCTTTGCTATCGGTAGTTGCTATGGATAGTAAAACCGTTTACTTGGAGCTTCAAAAATTAATAACAATTTGGAAAGAGCGGGTCTTCCTCTGATGACTTGCTTAATCGATTCCTAAGGGTGAATAGTAAATTTACTGTGGATTTGAACAAAATCGTTGTTTGCTATCGGTGTCGAGATAATAAAACTATTTACTTGAAGCTTTAAAAATTAATAACAATTTGGAAAAAGCGGGTCTTCCTCTGATTACTTGCTTAATCGATTTCTAAGGGTGAATAGTAAATTTACTGTGAATTTGAACTAAATCTTTCTTTGCTTTTGGTCATGAGATAGAAAAACCATTTAGTTGGACCTTAAAAAATTAATAACAATTTGGAAAGAGCGGGTCTTCCTCTGATCACTTGCTTAATCGATTCCTAAGGGTGAATAGTAAATTTACTGTGGATTTGAACAAAATCGTTCTTTGCTATCGGTAGTTGCTATGGATAGAAAAACCGTTTACTTGGAGCTTCAAAAATTAATAACAATTTGGAAAGAGCGGCTCTTCGTCTGATGACTTGCTTAATCGATTACTAAGGGTGAATAGTAAATTTCCTGTTGATTTGAACAAAATCGTTCTTTGCTATCGGTAGTTGCTATGGATAGAAAAACCGTTTACTTGGAGCTTCAAAAATTGATAACAATTTGGAAAGAGCGGGTCTTCCTCTGATCACTTGTTTAATC
The DNA here is from genome assembly GCA_958009045.1 of Oxytorus armatus. Classification (NCBI taxonomy): domain Eukaryota; kingdom Metazoa; phylum Arthropoda; class Insecta; order Hymenoptera; family Ichneumonidae; genus Oxytorus; species Oxytorus armatus. Next base: position 6,453,558 of record OY253752.1, read on the forward strand.
GATTCCTAATGGTGAATAGTAAATTTACTGTGGATTCGAACAAAATCGTTGTTTGCTATCGGTAGTTGCTATCGATAGAAAATCCATTTACTTGGAGCTTCAAAAATTAATAACAATTTGGAAAGAGCGGGTCTTCCTTTGATTAACTGCTGAATCGATTTCTAAGGATAAATAGTGAATGTAATGTGAATTTGAACAAAATCGTTCTTTGCTATCGGTGTTGAGATAATAAAACTATTTACTTGAAATTTTAAAAATTAATAACAATTTGGAAAAAGCGGGTCTTCCTCTGATTACTTGCTTAATCGATTTCTAAGTGTGAATAGTAAATTTACTGTGAATTTGAACTAAATCGTTCTTTGCTTTTGGTCATTAGATAGAAAAACCATTTACTTGTACCTTAAAAAATTAATAACAATTTGGAAAGAGCGGGTCTTCCTCTGATCACTTACTTAATCGATTCCTAAGGGTGAATAGTAAATTTACTGTGGATTTGAACAAAATCGTTCTTTGTTATCGGTAGTTGCTATGGATAGAAAAACCATTTACTTGGAGATTCAAAAATTAATAACAATTTGGAAAGAGCGGGTCTTCCTCTGATTACTTGCTTAATCGATTCCTAAGGGTGAATAGTAAATTTACTGTGGATTTGAACAAAATCGTTCATTGCTATCGGTAGTTGCTATCGATAGAAAAACCATTTACTTGGAGCTTCAAAAATTGATAACAATTTCGTTCTTTGCTTTTGGTCATGGATAGAAAAACCATTTACTTGGAGCGTCAAAAATTAATAAAAATTTGGAAAGAGCGGGTCTTCCTTTGATTACTTGCTGAATCGATTTCTAAGGGTAAATAGTAAATGTAATGTGAATTTAAACAAAATCGTTCTTTGCTATCGGTCATAAGATAGAAAAACAATTAATTGGACCTTAAAAAATTAATAACAATTTGGAAAGAGCGGGTCTTCCTCTGATCACTTGCTTAATCGATTCCTAAGGGTGAATAGTAAATTTACTGTGGATTTGAACAAAGTCGTTCTTTGCTATCGGTAGTTGCTATCGATAGAAAAACCATTTACTTGGAGCTTCAAAAATTAATAACAATTTGGAAAGAGCGGGTCTTCTTCTCATCACTTGCTTAATCGATTCCTAAGGGTGAATAGTAAATTTACTGTGAATTTGAACAAAATCGTTCTTTGCTGTCGGTGATGGATAGAAAAACCATTTACTTGGAGCTTCAAAAATTAATAACAATTTGGAAAGAGCGGGTCTTCCTCTGATCACTTGCTTAATCGATTCCTAAGGGTGAATAGTAAATTTACTCTGAATTTGAACAAAATCGTTCTTTGCTATCGGTCATGGATAGAAAAACCATTTACTTGGAGCTTCAAAAATTAATAACAATTTGGAAAGAGCGAGTCTTCCTTTAAATAACTGCTGAATCGATTTCTAAGGATAAATAGTGAATGTAATGTGAATTTGAACAAAATAGTTCTTTGCTATCGGTGTTGAGATAATAAAACTATTTACTTGAAGTTTTTAAAATTAATAACAATTTGGAAAAAGCGGGTCTTCCTCTGATTACTTGCTTAATCGATTTCTAAGTGTGAATAGTAAATTTACTGTGAATTTGAACTAAATCGTTCTTTGCTTTTGGTCATGAGATAGAAAAACCATTTACTTGTACCTTAAAAAATTAATAACAATTTGGAAAGAGCGGGTCTTCCTCTGATCACTTGCTTAATCGATTCCTAAGGGTGAATAGTAAATTTACTGTGGATTTGAACAAAATCGTTCTTTGTTATCGGTAGTTGCTATGGATGGAAAAACCATTTACTTGGAGCTTCAAAAATTAATAACAATTTGGAAAGAGCGGGTCTTCCTCTGATGACTTGCTTAATCGATTCCTAAGGGTGAATAGTAAATTTACTGTGGATTTGAACAAAATCGTTCTTTGCTATCGGTAGTTGCTATCGATAGAAAAACCATTTACTTGGAGCTTCAAAAATTGATAACAATTTCGTTCTTTGGTTTTGGTCATGGATAGAAAAACCATTTACTTGGAGCGTCAAAAATTAATAACAATTTGGAAAGAGCGGGTCTTCCTTTGATTACTTGCTGAATCGATTTCTAAGGGTAAATAGTAAATGTAATGTGAATTTGAACAAAATCGTTCTTTGCTATCGGTCATAAGATAGAAAAACAATTTACTTGGACCTTAAAAAATTAATAACAATTTGGAAAGAGCCGGTCTTCCTCTGATCACTTGCTTAATCGATTCCTAAGGGTGAATAGTAAATTTACTGTGGATTTGAACAAAATCGTTCTCTGTTATCGGTAGTTGCTATGGATAGAAAAACAATTTATTTGGACCTTAAAAAATTAATAACAATTTCTAAAGAGCGGGTCTTCCTCTGATCACTTGCTTAGTCGATTCCTAAGGGTGAATAGTAAATTTACTGTGGATTTGAACAAAATCTTTCTGTGTTATCGGTAGTTGCTATGGATAAAAAAACCATTTACTTGGAGCTTCAAAAATTAATAACAATTTGGAAAGAGCGGGTCTTCCTCTAATAGCTTGCTTAATCGATTCCTAATGGTGAATAGTAAATTTACTGTGGATTTGAACAAAATCGTTGTTTGCTATCGGTAGTTGCTATGGATAGAAAAACCGTTTACTTGGAGCTTCAAAAATTAATAACAATTTGGAAAGAGCGGCTCTTCGTCTGATGACTTGCTTAATCGATTACTAAGGGTGAATAGTAAATTTACTGTTGATTTGAACAAAATCGTTCTTTGCTATCGGTAGTTGCTATGGATAGAAAAACCGTTTACTTGGAGCTTCAAAAATTGATAACAATTTGGAAAGAGCGGGTCTTCCTCTGATCACTTGTTTAATCGATTCCTAATGGTGAATAGTAAATTTACTGTGGATTTGAACAAAATCGTTGTTTGCTATCGGTAGTTGCTATCGATAGAAAATCCATTTACTTGGAGCTTCAAAAATTAATAACAATTTGGAAAGAGCGGGTCTTCCTTTGATTAACTGCTGAATCGATTTCTAAGGGTGAATAGTAAATTTACTGTGAATTTGAACAAAATCGTGCTTTGCTGTCGGTCATGGATAGAAAAACCATTTACCTGGAGCTTCAAAAATTAATAACAATTTGGAAAGAGCGGGTCTTCCTCTGATCACTTGCTTAATCGATTCCTAAAGGTGAATAGTAAATTTACTGTGGATTTGAACAAAATCGTTCTTTGCTATCGGTCATGGATAGAAAAACCATTTACTTGGAGCTTCAAAAATTAATAACAATTTGGAAAGAGCGGGTCTTCCTTTGATTAACTGCTGAATCGATTTCTAAGGATAAATAGTGAATGTAATGTGAATTTGAACAAAATCGTTCTTTGCTATCGGTGTTGAGATAATAAAACTATTTACTTGAAGCTTTAAAAATTAATAACAATTTGGAAAAAGCGGGTCTTCCTCTGATTACTTGCTTAATCCATTTCTAAGGGTGAATAGTAAATTTACTGTGAATTTGAACTAAATCGTTCTTTGCTATCGGTAGTTGCTATGGATAGTAAAACCGTTTACTTGGAGCTTCAAAAATTAATAACAATTTGGAAAGAGCGGGTCTTCCTCTGATGACTTGCTTAATCGATTCCTAAGGGTGAATAGTAAATTTACTGTGGATTTGAACAAAATCGTTGTTTGCTATCGGTGTCGAGATAATAAAACTATTTACTTGAAGCTTTAAAAATTAATAACAATTTGGAAAAAGCGGGTCTTCCTCTGATTACTTGCTTAATCGATTTCTAAGGGTGAATAGTAAATTTACTGTGAATTTGAACTAAATCTTTCTTTGCTTTTGGTCATGAGATAGAAAAACCATTTAGTTGGACCTTAAAAAATTAATAACAATTTGGAAAGAGCGGGTCTTCCTCTGATCACTTGCTTAATCGATTCCTAAGGGCGAATAGTAAATTTACTGTGGATTTGAACAAAATCGTTCTTTGCTATCGGTAGTTGCTATGGATAGAAAAACCGTTTACTTGGAGCTTCAAAAATTAATAACAATTTGGAAAGAGCGGCTCTTCGTCTGATGACTTGCTTAATCGATTACTAAGGGTGAATAGTAAATTTCCTGTTGATTTGAACAAAATCGTTCTTTGCTATCGGTAGTTGCTATGGATAGAAAAACCGTTTACTTGGAGCTTCAAAAATTGATAACAATTTGGAAAGAGCGGGTCTTCCTCTGATCACTTGTTTAATCGATTCCTAATGGTGAATAGTAAATTTACTGTGGATTTGAACAAAATCGTTGTTTGCTATCGGTAGTTGCTATCGATAGAAAATCCATTTACTTGGAGCTTCAAAAATTAATAACAATTTGGAAAGAGCGGGTCTTCCTTTGATTAACTGCTGAATCGATTTCTAAGGATAAATAGTGAATGTAATGTGAATTTGAACAAAATCGTTCTTTGCTATCGGTGTTGAGATAAAAAAACTATTTACTTGAAATTTTAAAAATTAATAACAATTTGGAAAAAGCGGGTCTTCCTCTGATTACTTGCTTAATCGATTTCTAAGTGTGAATAGTAAATTTACTGTGAATTTGAACTAAATCGTTCTTTGCTTTTGGTCATGAGATAGAAAAACCATTTACTTGTACCTTAAAAAATTAATAACAATTTGGAAAGAGCGGGTCTTCCTCTGATCACTTACTTAATCGATTCCTAAGGGTGAATAGTAAATTTACTGTGGATTTGAACAAAATCGTTCTTTGTTATCGGTAGTTGCTATGGATAAAAAAACCATTTACTTGGAGCTTCAAAAATTAATAACAATTTGGAAAGAGCGGGTCCTCCTCTGATTACTTGCTTAATCGATTCCTAAGGGTGAATAGTAAATTTACTGTGGATTTGAACAAAATCGTTCATTGCTATCGGTAGTTGCTATCGATAGAAAAACCATTTACTTGGAGCTTCAAAAATTGATAACAATTTCGTTCTTTGCTTTTGGTCATGGATAGAAAAACCATTTACTTGGAGCGTCAAAAATTAATAAAAATTTGGAAAGAGCGGGTCTTCCTTTGATTACTTGCTGAATCGATTTCTAAGGGTAAATAGTAAATGTAATGTGAATTTAAACAAAATCGTTCTTTGCTATCGGTCATAAGATAGAAAAACAATTAATTGGACCTTAAAAAATTAATAACAATTTGGAAAGAGCGGGTCTTCCTCTGATCACTTGCTTAATCGATTCCTAAGGGTGAATAGTAAATTTACTGTGGATTTGAACAAAATCGTTCTTTGCTATCGGTAGTTGCTATCGATAGAAAAACCATTTACTTGGAGCTTCAAAAATTAATAACAATTTGGAAAGAGCGGGTCTTCTTCTCATCACTTGCTCAATCGATTCCTAAGGGTGAATAGTAAATTTACTGTGAATTTGAACAAAATCATTCTTTGCTGTCGGTGATGGATAGAAAAACCATTTACTTGGAGCTTCAAAAATTAATAACAATTTGGAAAGAGCGGGTCTTCCTCTGATCACTTGCTTAATCGATTCCTAAGGGTGAATAGTAAATTTACTCTGAATTTGAACAAAATCGTTCTTTGCTATCGGTCATGGATAGAAAAACCATTTACTTGGAGCTTCAAAAATTAATAACAATTTGGAAAGAGCGAGTCTTCCTTTAAATAACTGCTGAATCGATTTCTAAGGATAAATAGTGAATGTAATGTGAATTTGAACAAAATCGTTCTTTGCTATCGGTGTTGAGATAATAAAACTATTTACTTGAAGTTTTTAAAATTAATAACAATTTGGAAAAAGCGGGTCTTCCTCTGATTACTTGCTTAATCGATTTCTAAGTGTGAATAGTAAATTTACTGTGAATTTGAACTAAATCGTTCTTTGCTTTTGGTCATGAGATAGAAAAACCATTTACTTGTACCTTAAAAAATTAATAACAATTTGGAAAGAGCGGGTCTTCCTCTGATCACTTGCTTAATCGATTCCTAAGGGTGAATAGTAAATTTACTGTGGATTTGAACAAAATCGTTCTTTGTTATCGGTAGTTGCTATGGATGGAAAAACCATTTACTTGGAGCTTCAAAAATTAATAACAATTTGGAAAGAGCGGGTCTTCCTCTGATGACTTGCTTAATCGATTCCTAAGGGTGAATAGTAAATTTACTGTGGATTTGAACAAAATCGTTCTTTGCTATCGGTAGTTGCTATCGATAGAAAAACCATTTACTTGGAGCTTCAAAAATTGATAACAATTTCGTTCTTTGGTTTTGGTCATGGATAGAAAAACCATTTACTTGGAGCGTCAAAAATTAATAACAATTTGGAAAGAGCGGGTCTTCCTTTGATTACTTGCTGAATCGATTTCTAAGGGTAAATAGTAAATGTAATGTGAATTTGAACAAAATCGTTCTTTGCTATCGGTCATAAGATAGAAAAACAATTTACTTGGACCTTAAAAAATTAATAACAATTTGGAAAGAGCCGGTCTTCCTCTGATCACTTGCTTAATCGATTCCTAAGGGTGAATAGTAAATTTACTGTGGATTTGAACAAAATCGTTCTCTGTTATCGGTAGTTGCTATGGATAGAAAAACAATTTATTTGGACCTTAAAAAATTAATAACAATTTCTAAAGAGCGGGTCTTCCTCTGATCACTTGCTTAGTCGATTCCTAAGGGTGAATAGTAAATTTACTGTGGATTTGAACAAAATCTTTCTGTGTTATCGGTAGTTGCTATGGATAAAAAAACCATTTACTTGGAGCTTCAAAAATTAATAACAATTTGGAAAGAGCGGGTCTTCCTCTAATAGCTTGCTTAATCGATTCCTAATGGTGAATAGTAAATTTACTGTGGATTTGAACAAAATCGTTCTTTGCTATCGGTAGTTGCTATGGATAGAAAAACCGTTTACTTGGAGCTTCAAAAATTAATAACAATTTGGAAAGAGCGGCTCTTCGTCTGATGACTTGCTTAATCGATTACTAAGGGTGAATAGTAAATTTACTGTTGATTTGAACAAAATCGTTCTTTGCTATCGGTAGTTGCTATGGATAGAAAAACCGTTTACTTGGAGCTTCAAAAATTGATAACAATTTGGAAAGAGCGGGTCTTCCTCTGATCACTTGTTTAATCGATTCCTAATGGTGAATAGTAAATTTACTGTGGATTTGAACAAAATCGTTGTTTGCTATCGGTAGTTGCTATCGATAGAAAATCCATTTACTTGGAGCTTCAAAAATTAATAACAATTTGGAAAGAGCGGGTCTTCCTTTGATTAACTGCTGAATCGATTTCTAAGGGTGAATAGTAAATTTACTGTGAATTTGAACAAAATCGTGCTTTGCTGTCGGTCATGGATAGAAAAACCATTTACCTGGAGCTTCAAAAATTAATAACAATTTGGAAAGAGCGGGTCTTCCTCTGATCACTTGCTTAATCGATTCCTAAAGGTGAATAGTAAATTTACTGTGGATTTGAACAAAATCGTTCTTTGCTATCGGTCATGGATAGAAAAACCATTTACTTGGAGCTTCAAAAATTAATAACAATTTGGAAAGAGCGGGTCTTCCTTTGATTAACTGCTGAATCGATTTCTAAGGATAAATAGTGAATGTAATGTGAATTTGAACAAAATCGTTCTTTGCTATCGGTGTTGAGATAATAAAACTATTTACTTGAAGCTTTAAAAATTAATAACAATTTGGAAAAAGCGGGTCTTCCTCTGATTACTTGCTTAATCCATTTCTAAGGGTGAATAGTAAATTTACTGTGAATTTGAACTAAATCGTTCTTTGCTATCGGTAGTTGCTATGGATAGTAAAACCGTTTACTTGGAGCTTCAAAAATTAATAACAATTTGGAAAGAGCGGGTCTTCCTCTGATGACTTGCTTAATCGATTCCTAAGGGTGAATAGTAAATTTACTGTGGATTTGAACAAAATCGTTGTTTGCTATCGGTGTCGAGATAATAAAACTATTTACTTGAAGCTTTAAAAATTAATAACAATTTGGAAAAAGCGGGTCTTCCTCTGATTACTTGCTTAATCGATTTCTAAGGGTGAATAGTAAATTTACTGTGAATTTGAACTAAATCTTTCTTTGCTTTTGGTCATGAGATAGAAAAACCATTTAGTTGGACCTTAAAAAATTAATAACAATTTGGAAAGAGCGGGTCTTCCTCTGATCACTTGCTTAATCGATTCCTAAGGGTGAATAGTAAATTTACTGTGGATTTGAACAAAATCGTTCTTTGCTATCGGTAGTTGCTATGGATAGAAAAACCGTTTACTTGGAGCTTCAAAAATTAATAACAATTTGGAAAGAGCGGCTCTTCGTCTGATGACTTGCTTAATCGATTACTAAGGGTGAATAGTAAATTTCCTGTTGATTTGAACAAAATCGTTCTTTGCTATCGGTAGTTGCTATGGATAGAAAAACCGTTTACTTGGAGCTTCAAAAATTGATAACAATTTGGAAAGAGCGGGTCTTCCTCTGATCACTTGTTTAATCGATTCCTAATGGTGAATAGTAAATTTACTGTGGATTTGAACAAAATCGTTGTTTGCTATCGGTAGTTGCTATCGATAGAAAATCCATTTACTTGGAGCTTCAAAAATTAATAACAATTTGGAAAGAGCGGGTCTTCCTTTGATTAACTGCTGAATCGATTTCTAAGGATAAATAGTGAATGTAATGTGAATTTGAACAAAATCGTTCTTTGCTATCGGTGTTGAGATAATAAAACTATTTACTTGAAATTTTAAAAATTAATAACAATTTGGAAAAAGCGGGTCTTCCTCTGATTACTTGCTTAATCGATTTCTAAGTGTGAATAGTAAATTTACTGTGAATTTGAACTAAATCGTTCTTTGCTTTTGGTCATGAGATAGAAAAACCATTTACTTGTACCTTAAAAAATTAATAACAATTTGGAAAGAGCGGGTCTTCCTCTGATCACTTACTTAATCGATTCCTAAGGGTGAATAGTAAATTTACTGTGGATTTGAACAAAATCGTTCTTTGTTATCGGTAGTTGCTATGGATAGAAAAACCATTTACTTGGAGCTTCAAAAATTAATAACAATTTGGAAAGAGCGGGTCCTCCTCTGATTACTTGCTTAATCGATTCCTAAGGGTGAATAGTAAATTTACTGTGGATTTGAACAAAATCGTTCATTGCTATCGGTAGTTGCTATCGATAGAAAAACCATTTACTTGGAGCTTCAAAAATTGATAACAATTTCGTTCTTTGCTTTTGGTCATGGATAGAAAAACCATTTACTTGGAGCGTCAAAAATTAATAAAAATTTGGAAAGAGCGGGTCTTCCTTTGATTACTTGCTGAATCGATTTCTAAGGGTAAATAGTAAATGTAATGTGAATTTAAACAAAATCGTTCTTTGCTATCGGTCATAAGATAGAAAAACAATTAATTGGACCTTAAAAAATTAATAACAATTTGGAAAGAGCGGGTCTTCCTCTGATCACTTGCTTAATCGATTCCTAAGGGTGAATAGTAAATTTACTGTGGATTTGAACAAAATCGTTCTTTGCTATCGGTAGTTGCTATCGATAGAAAAACCATTTACTTGGAGCTTCAAAAATTAATAACAATTTGGAAAGAGCGGGTCTTCTTCTCATCACTTGCTCAATCGATTCCTAATCGGTGAATAGTAAATTTACTGTGAATTTGAACAAAATCATTCTTTGCTGTCGGTGATGGATAGAAAAACCATTTACTTGGAGCTTCAAAAATTAATAACAATTTGGAAAGAGCGGGTCTTCCTCTGATCACTTGCTTAATCGATTCCTAAGGGTGAATAGTAAATTTACTCTGAATTTGAACAAAATCGTTCTTTGCTATCGGTCATGGATAGAAAAACCATTTACTTGGAGCTTCAAAAATTAATAACAATTTGGAAAGAGCGAGTCTTCCTTTAAATAACTGCTGAATCGATTTCTAAGGATAAATAGTGAATGTAATGTGAATTTGAACAAAATCGTTCTTTGCTATCGGTGTTGAGATAATAAAACTATTTACTTGAAGTTTTTAAAATTAATAACAATTTGGAAAAAGCGGGTCTTCCTCTGATTACTTGCTTAATCGATTTCTAAGTGTGAATAGTAAATTTACTGTGAATTTGAACTAAATCGTTAATTGCTTTTGGTCATGAGACAGAAAAACCATTTACTTGTACCTTAAAAAATTAATAACAATTTGGAAAGAGCGGGTCTTCCTCTGATCACTTGCTTAATCGATTCCTAAGGGTGAATAGTAAATTTACTGTGGATTTGAACAAAATCTTTCTGTGTTATCGGTAGTTGCTATGGATAAAAAAACCATTTACTTGGAGCTTCAAAAATTAATAACAATTTGGAAAGAGCGGGTCTTCCTCTGATAACTTGCTTAATCGATTCCTAAGGGTGAATAGTAAATTTACTGTGGATTTGAACAAAATCGTTCTTTGCTATCGGTAGTTGCTATGGATAGAAAAACCGTTTACTTGGAGCTTCAAAAATTAATAACAATTTGGAAAGAGCGGCTCTTCGTCTGATGACTTGCTTAATCGATTACTAAGGGTGAATAGTAAATTTACTGTTGATTTGAACAAAATCGTTCTTTGCTATCGGTAGTTGCTATGGATAGAAAAACCGTTTACTTGGAGCTTCAAAAATTGATAACAATTTGGAAAGAGCGGGTCTTCCTCTGATCACTTGTTTAATCGATTCCTAATGTTGAATAGTAAATTTACTGTGGATTTGAACAAAATCGTTGTTTGCTATCGGTAGTTGCTATCGATAGAAAATCCATTTACTTGGAGCTTCAAAAATTAATAACAATTTGGAAAGAGCGGGCCTTCCTTTGATTAACTGCTGAATCGATTTCTAAGGATAAATAGTGAATGTAATGTGAATTTGAACAAAATCGTTCTTTGCTATCGGTGTTGAGATAATAAAACTATTTACTTGAAATTTTAAAAATTAATAACAATTTGGAAAAAGCGGGTCTTCCTCTGATTACTTGCTTAATCGATTTCTAAGTGTGAATAGTAAATTTACTGTGAATTTGAACTAAATCGTTCTTTGCTATCGGTAGTTGCTAAGGATAGAAAAACCGTTTACTTGGAGCTTCAAAAATTAATAACAATTTGGAAAGAGCGGGTCGTCCTCTGATGACTTGCTTAATCGATTCCTAAGGGTGAATAGTAAATTTACTGTGGATTTGAACAAAATCGTCGTTTGCTATCGGTGTCGAGATAATAAAACTATTTACTTGAAGCTTTAAAAATTAATAACAATTTGGAAAAAGCGGGTCTTCCTCTGATTACTTGCTTAATCGATTTCTAAGGGTGAATAGTAAATTTACTGTGAATTTGAACTAAATCTTTCTTTGCTTTTGGTCATGAGATAGAAAAACCATTTACTTGGACCTTAAAAAATTAATAACAATTTGGAAAGAGCGGGTCTTCCTCTGATCACTTGCTTAATCGATTCCTAAGGGTGAATAGTAAATTTACTGTGGATTTGAACAAAATCGTTCTTTGCTATCGGTAGTTGCTATGGATAGAAAAACCGTTTACTTGGAGCTTCAAAAATTAATAACAATTTGGAAAGAGCGGCTCTTCGTCTGATGACTTGCTTAATCGATTACTAAGGGTGAATAGTAAATTTACTGTGGATTTGAACAAAATCGTTCTTTGCTATCGGTAGTTGCTATCGATAGAAAAACCATTTACTTGGAGCTTCAAAAATTGATAACAATTTCGTTCTTTGCTTTTGGTCATAGATAGAAAAACCATTTACTTGGAGCTTCAAAAATTAATAACAATTTGGAAAGAGCGGGTCTTTCTTTGATTACTTGCTGAATCGATTTCTAAGGGTAAATAGTAAATGTAATGTGAATTTGAACAAAATCGTTCTTTGCTATCGGTCATAAGATAGAAAAACAATTTACTTGGACCTTAAAAAATTAATAACAATTTGGAAAGAGCGGGTCTTCCTCTGATCACTTGCTTAATCGATTCCTAAGGGTGAATAGTAAATTTACTGTGGATTTGAACAAAATCGTTCTCTGTTATCGGTAGTTGCTATGGATAGAAAAACCATTTACTTGGAGCTTCAAAAATTAATAACAATTTGGAAAGAGCGGGTCTTCCTCTGATGACTTGCTTAATCGATTCCTAAGGGTGAATAGTAAATTTACTGTGGATTTGAACAAAATCGTTCATTGCTATCGGTAGTTGCTATCGATAGAAAAACCATTTACTTGGAGCTTCAAAAATTGATAACAATTTCGTTCTTTGCTTTTGGTCATGGATAGAAAAACCATTTACTTGGAGCTTCAAAAATTAATAACAATTTGGAAAGAGCGGGTCTTCCTCTGATGACTTGCTTAATCGATTCCTAAGGGTGAATAGTAAATTTACTGTGGATTTGAACAAAATCGTTCTTTGCTATCGGTAGTTGCTATCGATAGAAAAACCATTTACTTGGAGCTTCAAAAATTAATAACAATTTGGAAAGAGCGGGTCTTCTTCTGATCACTTGCTTAATCGATTCCTAAGGGTGAATAGTAAATTTACTGTGAATTTGAACAAAACCGTTCTTTGCTGTCGGTCATGGATAGAAAAACCATTTACTTGGAGCTTCAAAAATTAATAACAATTTGGAAAGAGCGGGTCTTCCTTTGATTAACTGCTGAATCGATTTCTAAGGATAAATAGTGAATGTAATGTGAATTTGAACAAAATCGTTCTTTGCTATCAGTGTTGAGATAATAAAACTGTTTACTTGAAGTTTTAAAAATTAATAACAATTTGGAAAAAGCGGGTCTTCCTCTGATTACTTGCTTAATCGATTTCTAAGTGTGAATAGTAAATTTACTGTGAATTTGAACTAAATCGTTCTTTGCTTTTGGTCATGAGATAGAAAAATCATTCACTTGTACCTTAAAAAATTAATAACAATTTGGAAATAGCGGGTCTTCCTCTGATCACTTGCTTAATCGATTCCTAAGGGTGAATAGTAAATTTACTGTGGATTTGAACAAAATCGTTCTTTGTTATCGGTAGTTGCTGTGGATAGAAAAACCATTTACTTGGAGCTTCAAAAATTAATAACCATTTGGAAAGAGCGGGTCTTCCTCTGATGACTTGCTTAATCGATTCCTAAGGGTGAATAGTAAATTTACTGTGGATTTGAACAAAATCGTTCTTTGCTATCGGTAGTTGCTATCGATAGAAAAACCATTTACTTGGAGCTTCAAAAAATGATAACAATTTCGTTCTTTGGTTTTGGTCATGGATAGAAAAACCATTTACTTCGAGCGTCAAAAATTAATAACAATTTGGAAAGAGCGGGTCTTCCTTTGATTACTTGCTGAATCGTTTTCTAAGGGTAAATAGTAAATGTAATGTGAATTTGAACAAAATCGTTCTTCGCTATCGGTCATAAGATAGAAAAACAATTTACTTGGACCTTAAAAAATTCATAACAATTTGGAAAGAGCCGGTCTTCCTCTGATCACTTGCTTAATCGATTCCTAAGGGTGAATAGTAAATTTACTGTGGATTTGAACAAAATCGTTCTCTGTGATCGGTAGTTGCTATGGATAGAAAAACCATTTGCTTGGAGCTTCAAAAATTAATAACAATTTGGAAAGAGCGGGTCTTCCTCTGATGACATGCTTAATCGATTCATAAGGGTGAATAGTAAATTTACTGTGGATTTGAACAAAATCGTTCTTTGCTATCGGTAGTTGCTATCGATAGAAAAACCATTTACTTGGAGCTTCAAAAATTAATAACAATTTGGAAAGAGCGGGTCTTCCTTTGATTACTTGCTGAATCGATTTCTAAGGGTAAATAGTAAATGTAATGTGAATTTGAACAAAATCGTTCTTTGCTATCGGTCATAAGATAGAAAAACAATTTACTTTTACCTTATAAAATTAATAACAATTTCTAAAGAGCGGGTCTTCCTGTGATCACTTGCTTAGTCGATTCCTAAGGGTGAATAGTAAATTTACTGTAGATTTGAACAAAATCGTTCTGTGTTATCGGTAGTTGCTATGGATAAAAAAACTATTTACTTGGAGATTCAAAAATTAATAACAATTTGGAAAGAGCGGGTCTTCCTCTGATGACTTGCTTAATCGATTTCTAAGGGTGAATAGTAAATTTACTGTGGATTTGAACAAAATCGTTCTTTGCTATCGGTAGTTGCTATCGATAGAAAAACCATTTACTTGGAGCTTCAAAAATTGATAACAATTTGGAAAGAGCGGGTCTTCTTCTGATCACTTGCTTAATTGATTCCTAAAGGTGAATAGTAAATTTACTGTGGATTTGAACAAAATCGTTCTTTGCTATCGGTCATGGATAGAAAAACCATTTACTTGGAGCTTCAAAAATTAATAACAATTTGGAAAGAGCGGGTCTTCCTTTGATTAACTGCTGAATCGATTTCTAAGAATAAATAGTGAATGTAATGTGAATTTGAACAAAATCGTTCTTTGCTATCGGTGTTGAGATAATAAAACTATTTACTTGAAGCTTTAAAAATTAATAACAATTTGGAAAAAGCGGGTCTTCCTCTGATTACTTGCTTAATCCATTTCTAAGGGTGAATAGTAAATTTACTGTGAATTTGAACTAAATCGTTCTTTGCTATCGGTAGTTGCTATGGATAGTAAAACCGTTTACTTGGAGCTTCAAAAATTAATAACAATTTGGAAAGAGCGGGTCTTCCTCTGATGACTTGCTTAATCGATTCCTAAGGGTGAATAGTAAATTTACTGTGGATTTGAACAAAATCGTTGTTTGCTATCGGTGTCGAGATAATAAAACTATTTACTTGAAGCTTTAAAAATTAATAACAATTTGGAAAAAGCGGGTCTTCCTCTGATTACTTGCTTAATCGATTTCTAAGGGTGAATAGTAAATTTACTGTGAATTTGAACTAAATCTTTCTTTGCTTTTGGTCATGAGATAGAAAAACCATTTAGTTGGACCTTAAAAAATTAATAACAATTTGGAAAGAGCGGGTCTTCCTCTGATCACTTGCTTAATCGATTCCTAAGGGTGAATAGTAAATTTACTGTGGATTTGAACAAAATCGTTCTTTGCTATCGGTAGTTGCTATGGATAGAAAAACCGTTTACTTGGAGCTTCAAAAATTAATAACAATTTGGAAAGAGCGGCTCTTCGTCTGATGACTTGCTTAATCGATTACTAAGGGTGAATAGTAAATTTCCTGTTGATTTGAACAAAATCGTTCTTTGCTATCGGTAGTTGCTATGGATAGAAAAACCGTTTACTTGGAGCTTCAAAAATTGATAACAATTTGGAAAGAGCGGGTTTTCCTCTGATCACTTGTTTAATCGATTCCTAATGGTGAATAGTAAATTTACTGTGGATTCGAACAAAATCGTTGTTTGCTATCGGTAGTTGCTATCGATAGAAAATCCATTTACTTGGAGCTTCAAAAATTAATAACAATTTGGAAAGAGCGGGTCTTCCTTTGATTAACTGCTGAATCGATTTCTAAGGATAAATAGTGAATGTAATGTGAATTTGAACAAAATCGTTCTTTGCTATCGGTGTTGAGATAATAAAACTATTTACTTGAAATTTTAAAAATTAATAACAATTTGGAAAAAGCGGGTCTTCCTCTGATTACTTGCTTAATCGATTTCTAAGTGTGAATAGTAAATTTACTGTGAATTTGAACTAAATCGTTCTTTGCTTTTGGTCATGAGATAGAAAAACCATTTACTTGTACCTTAAAAAATTAATAACAATTTGGAAAGAGCGGGTCTTCCTCTGATCACTTACTTAATCGATTCCTAAGGGTGAATAGTAAATTTACTGTGGATTTGAACAAAATCGTTCTTTGTTATCGGTAGTTGCTATGGATAGAAAAACCATTTACTTGGAGATTCAAAAATTAATAACAATTTGGAAAGAGCGGGTCTTCCTCTGATTACTTGCTTAATCGATTCCTAAGGGTGAATAGTAAATTTACTGTGGATTTGAACAAAATCGTTCATTGCTATCGGTAGTTGCTATCGATAGAAAAACCATTTACTTGGAGCTTCAAAAATTGATAACAATTTCGTTCTTTGCTTTTGGTCATGGATAGAAAAACCATTTACTTGGAGCGTCAAAAATTAATAAAAATTTGGAAAGAGCGGGTCTTCCTTTGATTACTTGCTGAATCGATTTCTAAGGGTAAATAGTAAATGTAATGTGAATTTAAACAAAATCGTTCTTTGCTATCGGTCATAAGATAGAAAAACAATTAATTGGACCTTAAAAAATTAATAACAATTTGGAAAGAGCGGGTCTTCCTCTGATCACTTGCTTAATCGATTCCTAAGGGTGAATAGTAAATTTACTGTGGATTTGAACAAAATCGTTCTTTGCTATCGGTAGTTGCTATCGATAGAAAAACCATTTACTTGGAGCTTGAAAAATTAATAACAATTTGGAAAGAGCGGGTCTTCTTCTCATCACTTGCTTAATCGATTCCTAAGGGTGAATAGTAAATTTACTGTGAATTTGAACAAAATCGTTCTTTGCTGTCGGTGATGGATAGAAAAACCATTTACTTGGAGCTTCAAAAATTAATAACAATTTGGAAAGAGCGGGTCTTCCTCTGATCACTTGCTTAATCGATTCCTAAGGGTGAATAGTAAATTTACTCTGAATTTGAACAAAATCGTTCTTTGCTATCGGTCATGGATAGAAAAACCATTTACTTGGAGCTTCAAAAATTAATAACAATTTGGAAAGAGCGAGTCTTCCTTTAAATAACTGCTGAATCGATTTCTAAGGATAAATAGTGAATGTAATGTGAATTTGAACAAAATCGTTCTTTGCTATCGGTGTTGAGATAATAAAACTATTTACTTGAAGTTTTTAAAATTAATAACAATTTGGAAAAAGCGGGTCTTCCTCTGATTACTTGCTTAATCGATTTCTAAGTGTGAATAGTAAATTTACTGTGAATTTGAACTAAATCGTTAATTGCTTTTGGTCATGAGATAGAAAAACCATTTACTTGTACCTTAAAAAATTAATAACAATTTGGAAAGAGCGGGTCTTCCTCTGATCACTTGCTTAATCGATTCCTAAGGGTGAATAGTAAATTTACTGTGGATTTGAACAAAATCTTTCTGTGTTATCGGTAGTTGCTATGGATAAAAAAACCATTTACTTGGAGCTTCAAAAATTAATAACAATTTGGAAAGAGCGGGTCTTCCTCTGATAACTTGCTTAATCGATTCCTAAGGGTGAATAGTAAATTTACTGTGGATTTGAACAAAATCGTTCTTTGCTATCGGTAGTTGCTATGGATAGAAAAACCGTTTACTTGGAGCTTCAAAAATTAATAACAATTTGGAAAGAGCGGCTCTTCGTCTGATGACTTGCTTAATCGATTACTAAGGGTGAATAGTAAATTTACTGTTGATTTGAACAAAATCGTTCTTTGCTATCGGTAGTTGCTATGGATAGAAAAACCGTTTACTTGGAGCTTCAAAAATTGATAACAATTTGGAAAGAGCGGGTCTTCCTCTGATCACTTGTTTAATCGATTCCTAATGTTGAATAGTAAATTTACTGTGGATTTGAACAAAATCGTTGTTTGCTATCGGTAGTTGCTATCGATAGAAAATCCATTTACTTGGAGCTTCAAAAATTAATAACAATTTGGAAAGAGCGGGTCTTCCTTTGATTAACTGCTGAATCGATTTCTAAGGATAAATAGTGAATGTAATGTGAATTTGAACAAAATCGTTCTTTGCTATCGGTATTGAGATAATAAAACTATTTACTTGAAATTTTAAAAATTAATAACAATTTGGAAAAAGCGGGTCTTCCTCTGATTACTTGCTTAATCGATTTCTAAGTGTGAATAGTAAATTTACTGTGAATTTGAACTAAATCGTTCTTTGCTATCGGTAGTTGCTAAGGATAGAAAAACCGTTTACTTGGAGCTTCAAAAATTAATAACAATTTGGAAAGAGCGGGTCGTCCTGTGATGACTTGCTTAATCGATTCCTAAGGGTGAATAGTAAATTTACTGTGGATTTGAACAAAATCGTTGTTTGCTATCGGTGTCGAGATAATAAAACTATTTACTTGAAGCTTTAAAAATTAATAACAATTTGGAAAAAGCGGGTCTTCCTCTGATTACTTGCTTAATCGATTTCTAAGGGTGAATAGTAAATTTACTGTGAATTTGAACTAAATCTTTCTTTGCTTTTGGTCATGAGATAGAAAAACCATTTACTTGGACCTTAAAAAATTAATAACAATTTGGAAAGAGCGGGTCTTCCTCTGATCACTTGCTTAATCGATTCCTAAGGGTGAATAGTAAATTTACTGTGGATTTGAACAAAATCGTTCTTTGCTATCGGTAGTTGCTATGGATAGAAAAACCGTTTACTTGGAGCTTCAAAAATTAATAACAATTTGGAAAGAGCGGCTCTTCGTCTGATGACTTGCTTAATCGATTACTAAGGGTGAATAGTAAATTTACTGTGGATTTGAACAAAATCGTTCTTTGCTATCGGTAGTTGCTATCGATAGAAAAACCATTTACTTGGAGCTTCAAAAATTGATAACAATTTCGTTCTTTGCTTTTGGTCATAGATAGAAAAACCATTTACTTGGAGCTTCAAAAATTAATAACAATTTGGAAAGAGCGGGTCTTTCTTTGATTACTTGCTGAATCGATTTCTAAGGGTAAATAGTAAATGTAATGTGAATTTGAACAAAATCGTTCTTTGCTATCGGTCATAAGATAGAAAAACAATTTACTTGGACCTTAAAAAATTAATAACAATTTGGAAAGAGCGGGTCTTCCTCTGATCACTTGCTTAATCGATTCCTAAGGGTGAATAGTAAATTTACTGTGGATTTGAACAAAATCGTTCTCTGTTATCGGTAGTTGCTATGGATAGAAAAACCATTTACTTGGAGCTTCAAAAATTAATAACAATTTGGAAAGAGCGGGTCTTCCTCTGATGACTTGCTTAATCGATTCCTAAGGGTGAATAGTAAATTTACTGTGGATTTGAACAAAATCGTTCTTTGCTATCGGTAGTTGCTATCGATAGAAAAACCATTTACTTGGAGCTTCAAAAATTGTTAACAATTTGGAAAGAGCGGGTCTTCCTCTGATCACTTGTTTAATCGATTCCTAATGGTGAATAGTAAATTTACTGTGGATTTGAACAAAATCGTTGTTCGCTATCGGTAGTTGCTATCGATAGAAAAACCATTTACTTGGAGCTTCAAAAATTAATAACAATTTGGAAAGAGCGGGTCTTCCTTTGATTACTTGCTGAATCGATTTCTAAGGGTAAATTGTAAATGTAATGTGAATTTGAACAAAATCGTTCTTTGCTATCGGTCATAAGATAGAAAAACAATTAATTGGACCTTAAAAAATTAATAACAATTTGGAAAGAGCGGGTCTTCCTCTGATCACTTGCTTAATCGATTCCTAAGGGTGAATAGTAAATTTACTGTGGATTTGAACAAAATCGTTCTTTGCTATCGGTAGTTGCTATCGATAGAAAAACCATTTACTTGGAGCTTCAAAAATTAATAACAATTTGGAAAGAGCGGGTCTTCTTCTGATCACTTGCTTAATCGATTCCTAAGGGTGAATAGTAAATTTACTGTGAATTTGAACAAAACCGTTCTTTGCTGTCGGTCATGGATAGAAAAACCATTTACTTGGAGCTTCAAAAATTAATAACAATTTGGAAAGAGCGGGTCTTCCTTTGATTAACTGCTGAATCGATTTCTAAGGATAAATAGTGAATGTAATGTGAATTTGAATAAAATCGTTCTTTGCTATCGGTGTTGAGATAATAAAACTATTTACTTGAAATTTTAAAAATTAATAACAATTTGGAAAAAGCGGGTCTTCCTCTGATTACTTGCTTAATCGATTTCTAAGTGTGAATAGTAAATTTACTGTGAATTTGAACTAAATCGTTCTTTGCTTTTGGTCATGAGATAGAAAAACCATTTACTTGTACCTTAAAAAATTAATAACAATTTGGAAAGAGCGGGTCTTCCTCTGATCACTTGCTTAATCGATTCCTAAGGGTGAATAGTAAATTTACTGTGGATTTGAACAAAATCGTTCTTTGCTATCGGTAGTTGCTATCGATAGAAAAACCATTTACTTGGAGCTTCAAAAATTGATAACAATTTCGTTCTTTGCTGTTGGTCATGGATAGAAAAACCATTTACTTGGAGCTTCAAAAATTAATAACCATTTGGAAAGAACGGGTCTTCCTTTGATTACTTGCTGAATCGATTTCTAAGGGTAAATAGTAAATGTAATGTGAATTTGAACAAAATCGTTCTTTGCTATCGGTCATAAGATAGAAAAACAATTTACTTGGACCTTAAAAAATTAATAACAATTTGGAAAGAGCGGGTCTTCCTCTGATCACTTGCTTAATCGATTCCTAAGGGTGAATAGTAAATTTACTGTGGATTTGAACAAAATCGTTCTCTGTTATCGGTAGTTGCTATGGATAGAAAAACCATTTACTTGGAGCTTCAAAAATTAATAACAATTTGGAAAGAGCGGGTATACCTCTGATGACTTGCTTAATCGATTCCTAAGGGTGAATAGTAAATTTACTGTGGATTTGAACAAAATCGTTCTTTGCTATCGGTAGTTGCTATCGATAGAAAAACCATTTACTTGGAGCTTCAAAAATTAATAACAATTTGGAAAGAGCGGGTCTTCCTCTGATCACTTGCTTAATCGATTCCTAAGGGTGAATAGTAAATTTACTGTGGATTTGAACAAAATCGTTCTTTGCTATCGGTAGTTGCTATCGATAGAAAAACCATTTACTTGGAGCTTCAAAAATTAATAACAATTTGGAAAGAGCGGGTCTTCCTCTGATCACTTGCTTAATCGATTCCTAAGGGTGAATAGTAAATTTACTGTGGATTTGAACAAAATCTTTGCTATCGGTCATGGATAGAAAAACCATTTACTTGGAGCTTCAAAAATTAATAACAATTTGGAAAGAGCGGGTCTTCCTCTGATTACTTGCTTAATCGATTTCTGAGGGTGAATAGTAAATTTACTGTGAATTTGAACAAAATCGTTCTTTGCTTTTGGTCATGAGATAGAAAAACCATTTACTTTGACCTTAAAAAATTAATAACAATTTGGAAAGAGCCGATCTTCCTCTGATCACTTGCTTAATCGATTCCTAAGGGTGAATAGTAAATTTACTGTGGATTTGAACAAAATCGTTCTCTGTTATCGGTAGTTGCTATGGATAGAAAAACCATTTGCTTGGAGCTTCAAAAATTAATAACAATTTGGAAAGAGCGGGTCTTCCTCTGATGACATGCTTAATCGATTCCTAAGGGTGAATAGTAAATTTACTGTGGATTTGAACAAAATCGTTCTTTGCTATCGGTAGTTGCTATCGATAGAAAAACGATTTACTTGGAGCTTCAAAAATTAATAACAATTTGGAAAGAGCGGGTCTTCCTTTGATTACTTGCTGAATCGATTTCTAAGGGTAAATAGTAAATGTAATGTGAATTTGAACAAAATCGTTCTTTGCTATCGGTCATAAGAAAGAAAAACAATTTACTTGGACCTTAAAAAATTAATAACAATTTCTAAAGAGCGGGTCTTCGTGTGATCACTTGCTTAGTCGATTCCTAAGGGTGAATAGTATATTTACTGTGGATTTGAACAAAATCGTTCTGTGTTATCGGTAGTTGCTATGGATAAAAAAACTATTTACTTGGAGCTTCAAAAATTAATATCAATATGGAAAGAGCGGGTCTTCCTCTGATCACTTTCTTAATCGATTCCTAAGGGTGAATAGTAAATTTACTGTGAATTTGAACAAAATCGTTCTTTGCTGTCGGTCATGGATAGAAAAACCATTTACTTGGAGCTTCAAAAATTAATAACAATTTGGAAAGAGCGGGTCTTCCTCTGATCACTTGCTTAATCGATTCCTAAAGGTGAATAGTAAATTTACTGTGGATTTGAACAAAATCGTTCTTTGCTATCGGTCATGGATAGAAAAACCATTTACTTGGAGCTTCAAAAATTAATAACAATTTGGAAAGAGCGGGTCTTCCTTTGATTAACTGCTGAATCGATTTCTAAGGATAAATAGTGAATGTAATGTGAATTTGAACAAAATCGTTCTTTGCTATCGGTGTTGAGATAATAAAACTATTTACTTGAAGCTTTCAAAATTAATAACAATTTGGAAAAAGCGGGTCTTCCTCTGATTACTTGCTTAATCCATTTCTAAGGGTGAATAGTAAATTTACTGTGAATTTGAACTAAATCGTTCTTTGCTATCGGTAGTTGCTAAGGATAGAAAAACCGTTTACTTGGAGCTTCAAAAATTAATAACAATTTGGAAAGAGCGGGTCGTCCTCTGATGACTTGCTTAATCGATTCCTAAGGATGAATAGTAAATTTACTGTGGATTTGAACGAAATCGTTGTTTGCTATCGGTGTCGAGATAATAAAACTATTTACTTGAAACTTTAAAAATTAATAACAATTTGGAAAAAGCGGGTCTTCCTCTGATTACTTGCTTAATCGATTTCTAAGGGTGAATAGTAAATTTACTGTGAATTTGAACTAAATCTTTCTTTGCTTTTGGTCATGAGATAGAAAAACCATTTACTTGGACATTAAAAAATTAATAACAATTTGGAAAGAGCGGGTCTTCCTCTGATCACTTGCTTAATCGATTCCTAAGGGTGAATAGTAAATTTACTGTGGATTTGAACAAAATCGTTCTTTGCTATCGGTAGTTGCTATGGATAGAAAAACCGTTTACTTGGAGCTTCAAAAATTAATAACAATTTGGAAAGAGCGGCTCTTCGTCTGATGACTTGCTTAATCGATTACTAAGGGTGAATAGTAAATTTACTGTGGATTTCAACAAAATCGTTCTTTGCTATCGGTAGTTGCTATGGATAGAAAAACCGTTTACTTGGAGCTTCAAAAATTGATAACAATTTGGAAAGAGCGGGTCTTCCTCTGATCACTTGTTTAATCGATTCCTAATGGTGAATAGTAAATTTACTGTGGATTTGAACAAAATCGTTCTTTGCTATCGGTAGTTGCTATCGATAGAAAAACCATTTACTTGGAGCTTCAAAAATTGATAACAATTTCGTTCTTTGCTTTTGGTCATAGATAGAAAAACCATTTACTTGGAGCTTCAAAAATTAATAACAATTTGGAAAGAGCGGGTCTTCCTTTGATTACTTGCTGAATCGATTTCTAAGGGTAAATAGTAAATGTAATGTGAATTTGAACAAAATCGTTCTTTGCTATCGGTCATAAGATAGAAAAACAATTTACTTGGACCTTAAAAAATTAATAACAATTTGGAAAGAGCGGGTCTTCCTCTGATCACTTGCTTAATCGATTCCTAAGGGTGAATAGTAAATTTACTGTGGATTTGAACAAAATCGTTCTCTGTTATCGGTAGTTGCTATGGATAGAAAAACCATTTACTTGGAGATTCAAAAATTAATAACAATTTGGAAAGAGCGGGTCTTCCTCTGATGACTTGCTTAATCGATTCCTAAGGGTGAATAGTAAATTTACTGTGGATTTGAACAAAATCGTTCTTTGCTATCGGTAGTTGCTATCGATAGAAAAACCATTTACTTGGAGCTTCAAAAATTGATAACAATTTGGAAAGAGCGGGTCTTCCTCTGATCACTTGTTTAATCGATTCCTAATGGTGAATAGTAAATTTACTGTGGATTTGAACAAAATCGTTGTTCGCTATCGGTAGTTGCTATCGATAGAAAAACCATTTACTTGGAGCTTCAAAAATTAATAACAATTTGGAAAGAGCGGGTCTTCCTTTGATTACTTGCTGAATCGATTTCTAAGGGTAAATTGTAAATGTAATGTGAATTTGAACAAAATCGTTCTTTGCTATCGGTCATAAGATAGAAAAACAATTAATTGGACCTTAAAAAATTAATAACAATTTGGAAAGAGCGGGTCTTCCTCTGATCACTTGCTTAATCGATTCCTAAGGGTGAATAGTAAATTTACTGTGGATTTGAACAAAATCGTTCTTTGCTATCGGTAGTTGCTATCGATAGAAAAACCATTTACTTGGAGCTTCAAAAATTAATAACAATTTGGAAAGAGCGGGTCTTCTTCTGATCACTTCCTTAATCGATTCCTAAGGGTGAATAGTAAATTTACTGTGAATTTGAACAAAACCGTTCTTTGCTGTCGGTCATGGATAGAAAAACCATTTACTTGGAGCTTCAAAAATTAATAACAATTTGGAAAGAGCGGGTCTTCCTTTGATTAACTGCTGAATCGATTTCTAAGGATAAATAGTGAATGTAATGTGAATTTGAACAAAATCGTTCTTTGCTATCAGTGTTGAGATAATAAAACTATTTACTTGAAGTTTTAAAAATTAATAACAATTTGGAAAAAGCGGGTCTTCCTCTGATTACTTGCTTAATCGATTTCTAAGTGTGAATAGTAAATTTACTGTGAATTTGAACTAAATCGTTCTTTGCTTTTGGTCATGAGATAGAAAAACCATTCACTTGTACCTTAAAAAATTAATAACAATTTGGAAATAGCGGGTCTTCCTCTGATCACTTGCTTAATCGATTCCTAAGGGTGAATAGTAAATTTACTGTGGATTTGAACAAAATCGTTCTTTGTTATCGGTAGTTGCTGTGGATAGAAAAACCATTTACTTGGAGCTTCAAAAATTAATAACCATTTGGAAAGAGCGGGTCTTCCTCTGATGACTTGCTTAATCGATTCCTAAGGGTGAATAGTAAATTTACTGTGGATTTGAACAAAATCGTTCTTTGCTATCGGTAGTTGCTATCGATAGAAAAACCATTTACTTGGAGCTTCAAAAAATGATAACAATTTCGTTCTTTGGTTTTGGTCATGGATAGAAAAACCATTTACTTAGAGCGTCAAAAATTAATAACAATTTGGAAAGAGCGGGTCTTCCTTTGATTACTTGCTGAATCGTTTTCTAAGGGTAAATAGTAAATGTAATGTGAATTTGAACAAAATCGTTCTTCGCTATCGGTCATAAGATAGAAAAACAATTTACTTGGACCTTAAAAAATTCATAACAATTTGGAAAGAGTCGGTCTTCCTCTGATCACTTGCTTAATCGATTCCTAAGGGTGAATAGTAAATTTACTGTGGATTTGAACAAAATCGTTCTCTGTGATCGGTAGTTGCTATGGATAGAAAAACCATTTGCTTGGAGCTTCAAAAATTAATAACAATTTGGAAAGAGCGGGTCTTCCTCTGATGACATGCTTAATCGATTCATAAGGGTGAATAGTAAATTTACTGTGGATTTGAACAAAATCGTTCTTTGCTATCGGTAGTGGTTATCGATAGAAAAACCATTTACTTGGAGCTTCAAAAATTAATAACAATTTGGAAAGAGCGGGTCTTCCTTTGATTACTTGCTGAATCGATTTCTAAGGGTAAATAGTAAATGTAATGTGAATTTGAACAAAATCGTTCTTTGCTATCGGTCATAAGATAGAAAAACAATTTACTTTTACCTTATAAAATTAATAACAATTTCTAAAGAGCGGGTCTTCCTGTGATCACTTGCTTAGTCGATTCCTAAGGTTGAATAGTAAATTTACTGTAGATTTGAACAAAATCGTTCTGTGTTATCGGTAGTTGCTATGGATAAAAAAACTATTTACTTGGAGCTTCAAAAATTAATAACAATTTGGAAAGAGCGGGTCTTCCTCTGATGACTTGGTTAATCGATTTCTAAGGGTGAATAGTAAATTTACTGTGGATTTGAACAAAATCGTTCTTTGCTATCGGTAGTTGCTATCGATAGAAAAACCATTTACTTGGAGCTTCAAAAATTGATAACAATTAGGAAAGAGCGGGTCTTCTTCTGATCACTTGCTTAATTGATTCCTAAAGGTGAATAGTAAATTTACTGTGGATTTGAACAAAATCGTTCTTTGCTATCGGTCATGGATAGAAAAACCATTTACTTGGAGCTTCAAAAATTAATAACAATTTGGAAAGAGCGGGTCTTCCTTTGATTAACTGCTGAATCGATTTCTAAGGATAAATAGTGAATGTAATGTGAATTTGAACAAAATCGTTCTTTGCTATCGGTGTTGAGATAATAAAACTATTTACTTGAAGCTTTAAAAATTAATAACAATTTGGAAAAAGCGGGTCTTCCTCTGATTACTTGCTTAATCCATTTCTAAGGGTGAATAGTAAATTTACTGTGAATTTGAACTAAATCGTTCTTTGCTATCGGTAGTTGCTATGGATAGTAAAACCGTTTACTTGGAGCTTCAAAAATTAATAACAATTTGGAAAGAGCGGGTCTTCCTCTGATGACTTGCTTAATCGATTCCTAAGGGTGAATAGTAAATTTACTGTGGATTTGAACAAAATCGTTGTTTGCTATCGGTGTCGAGATAATAAAACTATTTACTTGAAGCTTTAAACATTAATAACAATTTGGAAAAAGCGGGTCTTCCTCTGATTACTTGCTTAATCGATTTCTAAGGGTGAATAGTAAATTTACTGTGAATTTGAACTAAATCTTTCTTTGCTTTTGGTCATGAGATAGAAAAACCATTTACTTGGACCTTAAAAAATTAATAACAATTTGGAAAGAGCGGGTCTTTCTCTGATCACTTGCTTAATCGATTCCTAAGGGTGAATAGTAAATTTACTGTGGATTTGAACAAAATCGTTCTTTGCTATCGGTAGTTGCTATGGATAGAAAAACCGTTTACTTGGAGCTTCAAAAATTAATAACAATTTGGAAAGAGCGGCTCTTCGTCTGATGACTTGCTTAATCGATTACTAAGGGTGAATAGTAAATTTCCTGTTGATTTGAACAAAATCGTTCTTTGCTATCGGTAGTTGCTATGGATAGAAAAACCGTTTACTTGGAGCTTCAAAAATTGATAACAATTTGGAAAGAGCGGGTCTTCCTCTGATCACTTGTTTAATCGATTCCTAATGGTGAATAGTAAATTTACTGTGGATTTGAACAAAATCGTTGTTTGCTATCGGTAGTTGCTATCGATAGAAAATCCATTTACTTGGAGCTTCAAAAATTAATAACAATTTGGAAAGAGCGGGTCTTCCTTTGATTAACTGCTGAATCGATTTCTAAGGATAAATAGTGAATGTAATGTGAATTTGAACAAAATCGTTCTTTGCTATCGGTGTTGAGATAATAAAACTATTTACTTGAAATTTTAAAAATTAATAACAATTTGGAAAAAGCGGGTCTTCCTCTGATTACTTGCTTAATCGATTTCTAAGTGTGAATAGTAAATTTTCTGTGAATTTGAACTAAATCGTTCTTTGCTTTTGGTCATGAGATAGAAAAACCATTTACTTGTACCTTAAAAAATTAATAACAATTTGGAAAGAGCGGGTCTTCCTCTGATCACTTACTTAATCGATTCCTAAGGGTGAATAGTAAATTTACTGTGGATTTGAACAAAATCGTTCTTTGTTATCGGTAGTTGCTATGGATAGAAAAACCATTTACTTGGAGCTTCAAAAATTAATAACAATTTGGAAAGAGCGGGTCTTCCTCTGATTACTTGCTTAATCGATTCCTAAGGGTGAATAGTAAATTTACTGTGGATTTGAACAAAATCGTCCATTGCTATCGGTAGTTGCTATCGATAGAAAAACCATTTACTTGGAGCTTCAAAAATTGATAACAATTTCGTTCTTTGCTTTTGGTCATGGATAGAAAAACCATTTACTTGGAGCGTCAAAAATTAATAAAAATTTGGAAAGAGCGGGTCTTCCTTTGATTACTTGCTGAATCGATTTCTAAGGGTAAATAGTAAATGTAATGTGAATTTAAACAAAATCGTTCTTTGCTATCGGTCATAAGATAGAAAAACAATTAATTGGACCTTAAAAAATTACTAACAATTTGGAAAGAGCGGGTCTTCCTCTGATCACTTGCTTAATCGATTCCTAAGGGTGAATAGTAAATTTACTGTGGATTTGAACAAAATCGTTCTTTGCTATCGGTAGTTGCTATCGATAGAAAAACCATTTACTTGGAGCTTCAAAAATTAATAACAATTTGGAAAGAGCGGGTCTTCTTCTCATCACTTGCTTAATCGATTCCTAAGGGTGAATAGTAAATTTACTGTGAATTTGAACAAAATCGTTCTTTGCTGTCGGTGATGGATAGAAAAACCATTTACTTGGAGCTTCAAAAATTAATAACAATTTGGAAAGAGCGGGTCTTCCTCTGATCACTTGCTTAATCGATTCCTAAGGGTGAATAGTAAATTTACTCTGAATTTGAACAAAATCGTTCTTTGCTATCGGTCATGGATAGAAAAACCATTTACTTGGAGCTTCAAAAATTAATAACAATTTGGAAAGAGCGAGTCTTCCTTTAAATAACTGCTGAATCGATTTCTAAGGATAAATAGTGAATGTAATGTGAATTTGAACAAAATCGTTCTTTGCTATCGGTGTTGAGATAATAAAACTATTTACTTGAAGTTTTTAAAATTAATAACAATTTGGAAAAAGCGGGTCTTCCTCTGATTACTTGCTTAATCGATTTCTAAGTGTGAATAGTAAATTTACTGTGAATTTGAACTAAATCGTTAATTGCTTTTGGTCATGAGATAGAAAAACCATTTACTTGTACCTTAAAAAATTAATAACAATTTGGAAAGAGCGGGTC
The DNA here is from genome assembly GCA_958009045.1 of Oxytorus armatus. Taxonomy (NCBI): domain Eukaryota; kingdom Metazoa; phylum Arthropoda; class Insecta; order Hymenoptera; family Ichneumonidae; genus Oxytorus; species Oxytorus armatus. Next base: position 6,482,393 of record OY253752.1, read on the forward strand.
TTCCTCTGATCACTTGCTTAATCGATTCCTAAGGGTGAATAGTAAATTTACTGTGGATTTGAACAAAATCGTTCTTTGTTATCGGTAGTTGCTATGGATGGAAAAACCATTTACTTGGAGCTTCAAAAATTAATAACAATTTGGAAAGAGCGGGTCTTCCTCTGATGACTTGCTTAATCGATTCCTAAGGGTGAATAGTAAATTTACTGTGGATTTGAACAAAATCGTTCTTTGCTATCGGTAGTTGCTATCGATATAAAAACCATTTACTTGGAGCTTCAAAAATTGATAACAATTTCGTTCTTTGGTTTTGGTCATGGATAGAAAAACCATTTACTTGGAGCGTCAAAAATTAATAACAATTTGGAAAGAGCGGGTCTTCCTTTGATTACTTGCTGAATCGATTTCTAAGGGTAAATAGTAAATGTAATGTGAATTTGAACAAAATCGTTCTTTGCTATCGGTCATAAGATAGAAAAACAATTTACTTGGACCTTAAAAAATTAATAACAATTTGGAAAGAGCCGGTCTTCCTCTGATCACTTGCTTAATCGATTCCTAAGGGTGAATAGTAAATTTACTGTGGATTTGAACAAAATCGTTCTCTGTTATCGGTAGTTGCTATGGATAGAAAAACAATTTATTTGGACCTTAAAAAATTAATAACAATTTCTAAAGAGCGGGTCTTCCTCTGATCACTTGCTTAGTCGATTCCTAAGGGTGAATAGTAAATTTACTGTGGATTTGAACAAAATCGTTCTCTGTTATCGGTAGTTGCTATGGATAGAAAAACCATTTACTTGGAGCTTCAAAAATTAATAACAATTTGGAAAGAGCGGGTCTTCCTCTGATCACTTGCTTAATCGATTCCTAAGGGTGAATAGTAAATTTACTGTGGATTTGAACAAAATCGTTCTCTGTTATCGGTAGTTGCTATGGATAGAAAAACCATTTACTTGGAGCTTCAAAAATTAATAACAATTTGGAAAGAGCGGGTCTACCTCTGATGACTTGCTTAATCGATTCCTAAGGGTGAATAGTAAATTTACTGTGGATTTGAACAAAATCGTTCTTTGCTATCGGTAGTTGCTATCGATAGAAAAACCATTTACTTGGAGCTTCAAAAATTAATAACAATTTGGAAAGAGCGGGTCTTCCTCTGATCACTTGCTTAATCGATTCCTAAGGGTGAATAGTAAATTTACTGTGGATTTGAACAAAATCGTTCTTTGCTATCGGTAGTTGCTATCGATAGAAAAACCATTTACTTGGAGCTTCAAAAATTAATAACAATTTGGAAAGAGCGGGTCTTCCTCTCATCACTTGCTTAATCGATTCCTAAGGGTGAATAGTAAATTTACTGTGGATTTGAACAAAATCGTTCTCTGTTATCGGTAGTTGCTATGGATAGAAAAACAATTTATTTGGACCTTAAAAAATTAATAACAATTTCTAAAGAGCGGGTCTTCCTCTGATCACTTGTTTAATCGATTCCTAATGGTGAATAGTAAATTTACTGTGGATTTGAACAAAATCGTTGTTTGCTATCGGTAGTTGCTATCGATAGAAAATCCATTTACTTGGAGCTTCAAAAATTAATAACAATTTGGAAAGAGCGGGTCTTCCTTTGATTAACTGCTGAATCGATTTCTAAGGATAAATAGTGAATGTAATGTGAATTTGAACAAAATCGTTCTTTGCTATCGGTGTTGAGATAATAAAACTATTTACTTGAAATTTAAAAAATTAATAACAATTTGGAAAAAGCGGGTCTTCCTCTGATTACTTGCTTAATCGATTTCTAAGTGTGAATAGTAAATTTACTGTGAATTTGAACTAAATCGTTCTTTGCTTTTGGTCATGAGATAGAAAAACCATTTACTTGTACCTTAAAAAATTAATAACAATTTGGAAAGAGCGGGTCTTCCTCTGATCACTTGCTTAATCGATTCCTAAGGGTGAATAGTAAATTTACTGTGGATTTGAACAAAATCGTTCTTTGTTATCGGTAGTTGCTATGGATAGAAAAACCATTTACTTGGAGCTTCAAAAATTAATAACAATTTGGAAAGAGCGGGTCTTCCTCTGATTACTTGCTTAATCGATTCCTAAGGGTGAATAGTAAATTTACTGTGGATTTGAACAAAATCGTTCTTTGCTATCGGTAGTTGCTATCGATAGAAAAACCATTTACTTGGAGCTTCAAAAATTGATAAAAATTTCGTTCTTTGCTGTTGGTCATGGATAGAAAAACCATTTACTTGGAGCTTCAAAAATTAATAACCATTTGGAAAGAGCGGGTCTTCCTTTGATTACTTGCTGAATCGATTTCTAAGGGTAAATAGTAAATGTAATGTGAATTTGAACAAAATCGTTCTTTGCTATCGGTCATAAGATAGAAAAACAATTTACTTGGACCTTAAAAAATTAATAACAATTTGGAAAGAGCGGGTCTTCCTCTGATCACTTGCTTAATCGATTCCTAAGGGTGAATAGTAAATTTACTGTGGATTTGAACAAAATCGTTCTCTGTTATCGGTAGTTGCTATGGATAGAAAAACCATTTACTTGGAGCTTCAAAAATTAATAACAATTTGGAAAGAGCGGGTCTACCTCTGATGACTTGCTTAATCGATTCCTAAGGGTGAATAGTAAATTTACTGTGGATTTGAACAAAATCGTTCTTTGCTATCGGTAGTTGCTATCGATAGAAAAACCATTTACTTGGAGCTTCAAAAATTAATAACAATTTGGAAAGAGCGGGTCTTCCTCTGATCACTTGCTTAATCGATTCCTAAGGGTGAATAGTAAATTTACTGTGGATTTGAACAAAATCGTTCTTTGCTATCGGTAGTTGCTATCGATAGAAAAACCATTTACTTGGAGCTTCAAAAATTAATAACAATTTGGAAAGAGCGGGTCTTCCTCTGATCACTTGCTTAATCGATTCCTAAGGGTGAATAGTAAATTTACTGTGGATTTGAACAAAATCTTTGCTATCGGTCATGGATAGAAAAACGATTTACTTGGAGCTTCAAAGATTAATAACAATTTGGAAAGAGCGAGTCTTCCTCTGATTACTTGCTTAATCGATTTCTGAGGGTGAATAGTAAATTTACTGTGAATTTGAACAAAATCGTTCTTTGCTTTTGGTCATGAGATAGAGAAACCATTTACTTTGACCTTAAAAAATTAATAACAATTTGGAAAGAGCCGATCTTCCTCTGATCACTTGCTTAATCGATTCCTAAGGGTGAATAGTAAATTTACTGTGGATTTGAACAAAATCGTTCTCTGTTATCGGTAGTTGCTATGGATAGAAAAACCATTTGCTTGGAGCTTCAAAAATTAATAACAATTTGGAAAGAGCGGGTCTTCCTCTGATGACATGCTTAATCGATTCCTAAGGGTGAATAGTAAATTTACTGTGGATTTGAACAAAATCGTTCTTTGCTATCGGTAGTTGCTATCGATAGAAAAACCATTTACTTGGAGCTTCAAAAATTAATAACAATTTGGAAAGAGCGGGTCTTCCTTTGATTACTTGCTGAATCGATTTCTAAGGGTAAATAGTAAATGTAATGTGAATTTGAACAAAATCGTTCTTTGCTATCGGTCATAAGATAGAAAAACAATTTACTTGGACCTTAAAAAATTAATAACAATTTCTAAAGAGCGGGTCTTCGTGTGATCACTTGCTTAGTCGATTCCTAAGGGTGAATAGTATATTTACTATGGATTTGAACAAAATCGTTCTGTGTTATCGGTAGTTGCTATGGATAAAAAAACTATTTACTTGGAGCTTCAAAAATTAATAACAATATGGAAAGAGCGGGTCTTCCTCTGATGACTTGCTTAATCGATTCCTAAGGGTGAATAGTAAATTTACTGTGGATTTGAACAAAATCGTTCTTTGCTATCGGTAGTTGCTATCGATAGAAACACCATTTACTTGGAGCTTCAAAAATTAATAACAATTTGGAAAGAGCGGGTCTTCTTCTGATCACTTTCTTAATCGATTCCTAAGGGTGAATAGTAAATTTACTGTGAATTTGAACAAAATCGTTCTTTGCTGTCGGTCATGGATAGAAAAACCATTTACTTGGAGCTTCAAAAATTAATAACAATTTGGAAAGAGCGGGTCTTCCTCTGATCACTTGCTTAATCGATTCCTAAAGGTGAATAGTAAATTTACTGTGGATTTGAACAAAATCGTTCTTTGCTATCGGTCATGGATAGAAAAAGCATTTACTTGGAGCTTCAAAAATTAATAACAATTTGGAAAGAGCGGGTCTTCCTTTGATTAACTGCTGAATCGATTTCTAAGGATAAATAGTGAATGTAATGTGAATTTGAACAAAATCGTTCTTTGCTATCGGTGTTGAGATAATAAAACTATTTACTTGAAGCTTTAAAAATTAATAACAATTTGGAAAAAGCGGGTCTTCCTCTGATTACTTGCTTAATCCATTTCTAAGGGTGAATAGTAAATTTACTGTGAATTTGAACTAAATCGTTCTTTGCTATCGGTAGTTGCTAAGGATAGAAAAACCGTTTACTTGGAGCTTCAAAAATTAATAACAATTTGGAAAGAGCGGGTCGTCCTCTGATGACTTGCTTAATCGATTCCTAAGGGTGAATAGTAAATTTACTGTGGATTTGAACAAAATCGTTGTTTGCTATCGGTGTCGAGATAATAAAACTACTTACTTGAAGCTTTAAAAATTAATAACAATTTGGAAAAAGCGGGTCTTCCTCTGATTACTTGCTTAATCGATTTCTAAGTGTGAATAGTAAATTTACTGTGAATTTGAACTAAATCGTTCTTTGCTTTTGGTCATGAGATAGAAAAACCATTTACTTGTACCTTAAAAAATTAATAACAATTTGGAAAGAGCGGGTCTTCCTCTGATCACTTGCTTAATCGATTCCTAAGGGTGAATAGTAAATTTACTGTGGATTTGAACAAAATCGTTCTTTGTTATCGGTAGTTGCTATGGATAGAAAAACCATTTACTTGGAGCTTCAAAAATTAATAACAATTTGGAAAGAGCGGGTCTTCCTCTGATGACTTGCTTAATCGATTCCTAAGGGTGAATAGTAAATTTACTGTGGATTTGAACAAAATCGTTCATTGCTATCGGTAGTTGCTATCGATAGAAAAACCATTTACTTGGAGCTTCAAAAATTGATAACAATTTCGTTCTTTGCTTTTGGTCATGGATAGAAAAACCATTTACTTGGAGCTTCAAAAATTAATAACAATTTGGAAAGAGCGGGTCTTCCTCTGATGACTTGCTTAATCGATTCCTAAGGGTGAATAGTAAATTTACTGTGGATTTGAACAAAATCGTTCTTTGCTATCGGTAGTTGCTATCGATAGAAAAACCATTTACTTGGAGCTTCAAAAATTAATAACAATTTGGAAAGAGCGGGTCTTCTTCTGATCACTTGCTTAATCGATTCCTAAGGGTGAATAGTAAATTTACTGTGAATTTGAACAAAACCGTTCTTTGCTGTCGGTCATGGATAGAAAAACCATTTACTTGGAGCTTCAAAAATTAATAACAATTTGGAAAGAGCGGGTCTTCCTTTGATTAACTGCTGAATCGATTTCTAAGGATAAATAGTGAATGTAATGTGAATTTGAACAAAATCGTTCTTTGCTATCAGTGTTGAGATAATAAAACTGTTTACTTGAAGTTTTAAAAATTAATAACAATTTGGAAAAAGCGGGTCTTCCTCTGATTACTTGCTTAATCGATTTCTAAGTGTGAATAGTAAATTTACTGTGAATTTGAACTAAATCGTTCTTTGCTTTTGGTCATGAGATAGAAAAATCATTCACTTGTACCTTAAAAAATTAATAACAATTTGGAAATAGCGGGTCTTCCTCTGATCACTTGCTTAATCGATTCCTAAGGGTGAATAGTAAATTTACTGTGGATTTGAACAAAATCGTTCTTTGTTATCGGTAGTTGCTGTGGATAGAAAAACCATTTACTTGGAGCTTCAAAAATTAATAACCATTTGGAAAGAGCGGGTCTTCCTCTGATGACTTGCTTAATCGATTCCTAAGGGTGAATAGTAAATTTACTGTGGATTTGAACAAAATCGTTCTTTGCTATCGGTAGTTGCTATCGATAGAAAAACCATTTACTTGGAGCTTCAAAAAATGATAACAATTTCGTTCTTTGGTTTTGGTCATGGATAGAAAAACCATTTACTTCGAGCGTCAAAAATTAATAACAATTTGGAAAGAGCGGGTCTTCCTTTGATTACTTGCTGAATCGTTTTCTAAGGGTAAATAGTAAATGTAATGTGAATTTGAACAAAATCGTTCTTCGCTATCGGTCATAAGATAGAAAAACAATTTACTTGGACCTTAAAAAATTCATAACAATTTGGAAAGAGCCGGTCTTCCTCTGATCACTTGCTTAATCGATTCCTAAGGGTGAATAGTAAATTTACTGTGGATTTGAACAAAATCGTTCTCTGTGATCGGTAGTTGCTATGGATAGAAAAACCATTTGCTTGGAGCTTCAAAAATTAATAACAATTTGGAAAGAGCGGGTCTTCCTCTGATGACATGCTTAATCGATTCATAAGGGTGAATAGTAAATTTACTGTGGATTTGAACAAAATCGTTCTTTGCTATCGGTAGTTGCTATCGATAGAAAAACCATTTACTTGGAGCTTCAAAAATTAATAACAATTTGGAAAGAGCGGGTCTTCCTTTGATTACTTGCTGAATCGATTTCTAAGGGTAAATAGTAAATGTAATGTGAATTTGAACAAAATCGTTCTTTGCTATCGGTCATAAGATAGAAAAACAATTTACTTTTACCTTATAAAATTAATAACAATTTCTAAAGAGCGGGTCTTCCTGTGATCACTTGCTTAGTCGATTCCTAAGGGTGAATAGTAAATTTACTGTAGATTTGAACAAAATCGTTCTGTGTTATCGGTAGTTGCTATGGATAAAAAAACTATTTACTTGGAGATTCAAAAATTAATAACAATTTGGAAAGAGCGGGTCTTCCTCTGATGACTTGCTTAATCGATTTCTAAGGGTGAATAGTAAATTTACTGTGGATTTGAACAAAATCGTTCTTTGCTATCGGTAGTTGCTATCGATAGAAAAACCATTTACTTGGAGCTTCAAAAATTGATAACAATTTGGAAAGAGCGGGTCTTCTTCTGATCACTTGCTTAATTGATTCCTAAAGGTGAATAGTAAATTTACTGTGGATTTGAACAAAATCGTTCTTTGCTATCGGTCATGGATAGAAAAACCATTTACTTGGAGCTTCAAAAATTAATAACAATTTGGAAAGAGCGGGTCTTCCTTTGATTAACTGCTGAATCGATTTCTAAGAATAAATAGTGAATGTAATGTGAATTTGAACAAAATCGTTCTTTGCTATCGGTGTTGAGATAATAAAACTATTTACTTGAAGCTTTAAAAATTAATAACAATTTGGAAAAAGCGGGTCTTCCTCTGATTACTTGCTTAATCCATTTCTAAGGGTGAATAGTAAATTTACTGTGAATTTGAACTAAATCGTTCTTTGCTATCGGTAGTTGCTATGGATAGTAAAACCGTTTACTTGGAGCTTCAAAAATTAATAACAATTTGGAAAGAGCGGGTCTTCCTCTGATGACTTGCTTAATCGATTCCTAAGGGTGAATAGTAAATTTACTGTGGATTTGAACAAAATCGTTGTTTGCTATCGGTGTCGAGATAATAAAACTATTTACTTGAAGCTTTAAAAATTAATAACAATTTGGAAAAAGCGGGTCTTCCTCTGATTACTTGCTTAATCGATTTCTAAGGGTGAATAGTAAATTTACTGTGAATTTGAACTAAATCTTTCTTTGCTTTTGGTCATGAGATAGAAAAACCATTTAGTTGGACCTTAAAAAATTAATAACAATTTGGAAAGAGCGGGTCTTCCTCTGATCACTTGCTTAATCGATTCCTAAGGGTGAATAGTAAATTTACTGTGGATTTGAACAAAATCGTTCTTTGCTATCGGTAGTTGCTATGGATAGAAAAACCGTTTACTTGGAGCTTCAAAAATTAATAACAATTTGGAAAGAGCGGCTCTTCGTCTGATGACTTGCTTAATCGATTACTAAGGGTGAATAGTAAATTTCCTGTTGATTTGAACAAAATCGTTCTTTGCTATCGGTAGTTGCTATGGATAGAAAAACCGTTTACTTGGAGCTTCAAAAATTGATAACAATTTGGAAAGAGCGGGTTTTCCTCTGATCACTTGTTTAATCGATTCCTAATGGTGAATAGTAAATTTACTGTGGATTCGAACAAAATCGTTGTTTGCTATCGGTAGTTGCTATCGATAGAAAATCCATTTACTTGGAGCTTCAAAAATTAATAACAATTTGGAAAGAGCGGGTCTTCCTTTGATTAACTGCTGAATCGATTTCTAAGGATAAATAGTGAATGTAATGTGAATTTGAACAAAATCGTTCTTTGCTATCGGTGTTGAGATAATAAAACTATTTACTTGAAATTTTAAAAATTAATAACAATTTGGAAAAAGCGGGTCTTCCTCTGATTACTTGCTTAATCGATTTCTAAGTGTGAATAGTAAATTTACTGTGAATTTGAACTAAATCGTTCTTTGCTTTTGGTCATGAGATAGAAAAACCATTTACTTGTACCTTAAAAAATTAATAACAATTTGGAAAGAGCGGGTCTTCCTCTGATCACTTACTTAATCGATTCCTAAGGGTGAATAGTAAATTTACTGTGGATTTGAACAAAATCGTTCTTTGTTATCGGTAGTTGCTATGGATAGAAAAACCATTTACTTGGAGATTCAAAAATTAATAACAATTTGGAAAGAGCGGGTCTTCCTCTGATTACTTGCTTAATCGATTCCTAAGGGTGAATAGTAAATTTACTGTGGATTTGAACAAAATCGTTCATTGCTATCGGTAGTTGCTATCGATAGAAAAACCATTTACTTGGAGCTTCAAAAATTGATAACAATTTCGTTCTTTGCTTTTGGTCATGGATAGAAAAACCATTTACTTGGAGCGTCAAAAATTAATAAAAATTTGGAAAGAGCGGGTCTTCCTTTGATTACTTGCTGAATCGATTTCTAAGGGTAAATAGTAAATGTAATGTGAATTTAAACAAAATCGTTCTTTGCTATCGGTCATAAGATAGAAAAACAATTAATTGGACCTTAAAAAATTAATAACAATTTGGAAAGAGCGGGTCTTCCTCTGATCACTTGCTTAATCGATTCCTAAGGGTGAATAGTAAATTTACTGTGGATTTGAACAAAATCGTTCTTTGCTATCGGTAGTTGCTATCGATAGAAAAACCATTTACTTGGAGCTTGAAAAATTAATAACAATTTGGAAAGAGCGGGTCTTCTTCTCATCACTTGCTTAATCGATTCCTAAGGGTGAATAGTAAATTTACTGTGAATTTGAACAAAATCGTTCTTTGCTGTCGGTGATGGATAGAAAAACCATTTACTTGGAGCTTCAAAAATTAATAACAATTTGGAAAGAGCGGGTCTTCCTCTGATCACTTGCTTAATCGATTCCTAAGGGTGAATAGTAAATTTACTCTGAATTTGAACAAAATCGTTCTTTGCTATCGGTCATGGATAGAAAAACCATTTACTTGGAGCTTCAAAAATTAATAACAATTTGGAAAGAGCGAGTCTTCCTTTAAATAACTGCTGAATCGATTTCTAAGGATAAATAGTGAATGTAATGTGAATTTGAACAAAATCGTTCTTTGCTATCGGTGTTGAGATAATAAAACTATTTACTTGAAGTTTTTAAAATTAATAACAATTTGGAAAAAGCGGGTCTTCCTCTGATTACTTGCTTAATCGATTTCTAAGTGTGAATAGTAAATTTACTGTGAATTTGAACTAAATCGTTAATTGCTTTTGGTCATGAGATAGAAAAACCATTTACTTGTACCTTAAAAAATTAATAACAATTTGGAAAGAGCGGGTCTTCCTCTGATCACTTGCTTAATCGATTCCTAAGGGTGAATAGTAAATTTACTGTGGATTTGAACAAAATCTTTCTGTGTTATCGGTAGTTGCTATGGATAAAAAAACCATTTACTTGGAGCTTCAAAAATTAATAACAATTTGGAAAGAGCGGGTCTTCCTCTGATAACTTGCTTAATCGATTCCTAAGGGTGAATAGTAAATTTACTGTGGATTTGAACAAAATCGTTCTTTGCTATCGGTAGTTGCTATGGATAGAAAAACCGTTTACTTGGAGCTTCAAAAATTAATAACAATTTGGAAAGAGCGGCTCTTCGTCTGATGACTTGCTTAATCGATTACTAAGGGTGAATAGTAAATTTACTGTTGATTTGAACAAAATCGTTCTTTGCTATCGGTAGTTGCTATGGATAGAAAAACCGTTTACTTGGAGCTTCAAAAATTGATAACAATTTGGAAAGAGCGGGTCTTCCTCTGATCACTTGTTTAATCGATTCCTAATGTTGAATAGTAAATTTACTGTGGATTTGAACAAAATCGTTGTTTGCTATCGGTAGTTGCTATCGATAGAAAATCCATTTACTTGGAGCTTCAAAAATTAATAACAATTTGGAAAGAGCGGGTCTTCCTTTGATTAACTGCTGAATCGATTTCTAAGGATAAATAGTGAATGTAATGTGAATTTGAACAAAATCGTTCTTTGCTATCGGTATTGAGATAATAAAACTATTTACTTGAAATTTTAAAAATTAATAACAATTTGGAAAAAGCGGGTCTTCCTCTGATTACTTGCTTAATCGATTTCTAAGTGTGAATAGTAAATTTACTGTGAATTTGAACTAAATCGTTCTTTGCTATCGGTAGTTGCTAAGGATAGAAAAACCGTTTACTTGGAGCTTCAAAAATTAATAACAATTTGGAAAGAGCGGGTCGTCCTGTGATGACTTGCTTAATCGATTCCTAAGGGTGAATAGTAAATTTACTGTGGATTTGAACAAAATCGTTGTTTGCTATCGGTGTCGAGATAATAAAACTATTTACTTGAAGCTTTAAAAATTAATAACAATTTGGAAAAAGCGGGTCTTCCTCTGATTACTTGCTTAATCGATTTCTAAGGGTGAATAGTAAATTTACTGTGAATTTGAACTAAATCTTTCTTTGCTTTTGGTCATGAGATAGAAAAACCATTTACTTGGACCTTAAAAAATTAATAACAATTTGGAAAGAGCGGGTCTTCCTCTGATCACTTGCTTAATCGATTCCTAAGGGTGAATAGTAAATTTACTGTGGATTTGAACAAAATCGTTCTTTGCTATCGGTAGTTGCTATGGATAGAAAAACCGTTTACTTGGAGCTTCAAAAATTAATAACAATTTGGAAAGAGCGGCTCTTCGTCTGATGACTTGCTTAATCGATTACTAAGGGTGAATAGTAAATTTACTGTGGATTTGAACAAAATCGTTCTTTGCTATCGGTAGTTGCTATCGATAGAAAAACCATTTACTTGGAGCTTCAAAAATTGATAACAATTTCGTTCTTTGCTTTTGGTCATAGATAGAAAAACCATTTACTTGGAGCTTCAAAAATTAATAACAATTTGGAAAGAGCGGGTCTTTCTTTGATTACTTGCTGAATCGATTTCTAAGGGTAAATAGTAAATGTAATGTGAATTTGAACAAAATCGTTCTTTGCTATCGGTCATAAGATAGAAAAACAATTTACTTGGACCTTAAAAAATTAATAACAATTTGGAAAGAGCGGGTCTTCCTCTGATCACTTGCTTAATCGATTCCTAAGGGTGAATAGTAAATTTACTGTGGATTTGAACAAAATCGTTCTCTGTTATCGGTAGTTGCTATGGATAGAAAAACCATTTACTTGGAGCTTCAAAAATTAATAACAATTTGGAAAGAGCGGGTCTTCCTCTGATGACTTGCTTAATCGATTCCTAAGGGTGAATAGTAAATTTACTGTGGATTTGAACAAAATCGTTCTTTGCTATCGGTAGTTGCTATCGATAGAAAAACCATTTACTTGGAGCTTCAAAAATTGTTAACAATTTGGAAAGAGCGGGTCTTCCTCTGATCACTTGTTTAATCGATTCCTAATGGTGAATAGTAAATTTACTGTGGATTTGAACAAAATCGTTGTTCGCTATCGGTAGTTGCTATCGATAGAAAAACCATTTACTTGGAGCTTCAAAAATTAATAACAATTTGGAAAGAGCGGGTCTTCCTTTGATTACTTGCTGAATCGATTTCTAAGGGTAAATTGTAAATGTAATGTGAATTTGAACAAAATCGTTCTTTGCTATCGGTCATAAGATAGAAAAACAATTAATTGGACCTTAAAAAATTAATAACAATTTGGAAAGAGCGGGTCTTCCTCTGATCACTTGCTTAATCGATTCCTAAGGGTGAATAGTAAATTTACTGTGGATTTGAACAAAATCGTTCTTTGCTATCGGTAGTTGCTATCGATAGAAAAACCATTTACTTGGAGCTTCAAAAATTAATAACAATTTGGAAAGAGCGGGTCTTCTTCTGATCACTTGCTTAATCGATTCCTAAGGGTGAATAGTAAATTTACTGTGAATTTGAACAAAACCGTTCTTTGCTGTCGGTCATGGATAGAAAAACCATTTACTTGGAGCTTCAAAAATTAATAACAATTTGGAAAGAGCGGGTCTTCCTTTGATTAACTGCTGAATCGATTTCTAAGGATAAATAGTGAATGTAATGTGAATTTGAATAAAATCGTTCTTTGCTATCGGTGTTGAGATAATAAAACTATTTACTTGAAATTTTAAAAATTAATAACAATTTGGAAAAAGCGGGTCTTCCTCTGATTACTTGCTTAATCGATTTCTAAGTGTGAATAGTAAATTTACTGTGAATTTGAACTAAATCGTTCTTTGCTTTTGGTCATGAGATAGAAAAACCATTTACTTGTACCTTAAAAAATTAATAACAATTTGGAAAGAGCGGGTCTTCCTCTGATCACTTGCTTAATCGATTCCTAAGGGTGAATAGTAAATTTACTGTGGATTTGAACAAAATCGTTCTTTGCTATCGGTAGTTGCTATCGATAGAAAAACCATTTACTTGGAGCTTCAAAAATTGATAACAATTTCGTTCTTTGCTGTTGGTCATGGATAGAAAAACCATTTACTTGGAGCTTCAAAAATTAATAACCATTTGGAAAGAACGGGTCTTCCTTTGATTACTTGCTGAATCGATTTCTAAGGGTAAATAGTAAATGTAATGTGAATTTGAACAAAATCGTTCTTTGCTATCGGTCATAAGATAGAAAAACAATTTACTTGGACCTTAAAAAATTAATAACAATTTGGAAAGAGCGGGTCTTCCTCTGATCACTTGCTTAATCGATTCCTAAGGGTGAATAGTAAATTTACTGTGGATTTGAACAAAATCGTTCTCTGTTATCGGTAGTTGCTATGGATAGAAAAACCATTTACTTGGAGCTTCAAAAATTAATAACAATTTGGAAAGAGCGGGTATACCTCTGATGACTTGCTTAATCGATTCCTAAGGGTGAATAGTAAATTTACTGTGGATTTGAACAAAATCGTTCTTTGCTATCGGTAGTTGCTATCGATAGAAAAACCATTTACTTGGAGCTTCAAAAATTAATAACAATTTGGAAAGAGCGGGTCTTCCTCTGATCACTTGCTTAATCGATTCCTAAGGGTGAATAGTAAATTTACTGTGGATTTGAACAAAATCGTTCTTTGCTATCGGTAGTTGCTATCGATAGAAAAACCATTTACTTGGAGCTTCAAAAATTAATAACAATTTGGAAAGAGCGGGTCTTCCTCTGATCACTTGCTTAATCGATTCCTAAGGGTGAATAGTAAATTTACTGTGGATTTGAACAAAATCTTTGCTATCGGTCATGGATAGAAAAACCATTTACTTGGAGCTTCAAAAATTAATAACAATTTGGAAAGAGCGGGTCTTCCTCTGATTACTTGCTTAATCGATTTCTGAGGGTGAATAGTAAATTTACTGTGAATTTGAACAAAATCGTTCTTTGCTTTTGGTCATGAGATAGAAAAACCATTTACTTTGACCTTAAAAAATTAATAACAATTTGGAAAGAGCCGATCTTCCTCTGATCACTTGCTTAATCGATTCCTAAGGGTGAATAGTAAATTTACTGTGGATTTGAACAAAATCGTTCTCTGTTATCGGTAGTTGCTATGGATAGAAAAACCATTTGCTTGGAGCTTCAAAAATTAATAACAATTTGGAAAGAGCGGGTCTTCCTCTGATGACATGCTTAATCGATTCCTAAGGGTGAATAGTAAATTTACTGTGGATTTGAACAAAATCGTTCTTTGCTATCGGTAGTTGCTATCGATAGAAAAACGATTTACTTGGAGCTTCAAAAATTAATAACAATTTGGAAAGAGCGGGTCTTCCTTTGATTACTTGCTGAATCGATTTCTAAGGGTAAATAGTAAATGTAATGTGAATTTGAACAAAATCGTTCTTTGCTATCGGTCATAAGAAAGAAAAACAATTTACTTGGACCTTAAAAAATTAATAACAATTTCTAAAGAGCGGGTCTTCGTGTGATCACTTGCTTAGTCGATTCCTAAGGGTGAATAGTATATTTACTGTGGATTTGAACAAAATCGTTCTGTGTTATCGGTAGTTGCTATGGATAAAAAAACTATTTACTTGGAGCTTCAAAAATTAATATCAATATGGAAAGAGCGGGTCTTCCTCTGATCACTTTCTTAATCGATTCCTAAGGGTGAATAGTAAATTTACTGTGAATTTGAACAAAATCGTTCTTTGCTGTCGGTCATGGATAGAAAAACCATTTACTTGGAGCTTCAAAAATTAATAACAATTTGGAAAGAGCGGGTCTTCCTCTGATCACTTGCTTAATCGATTCCTAAAGGTGAATAGTAAATTTACTGTGGATTTGAACAAAATCGTTCTTTGCTATCGGTCATGGATAGAAAAACCATTTACTTGGAGCTTCAAAAATTAATAACAATTTGGAAAGAGCGGGTCTTCCTTTGATTAACTGCTGAATCGATTTCTAAGGATAAATAGTGAATGTAATGTGAATTTGAACAAAATCGTTCTTTGCTATCGGTGTTGAGATAATAAAACTATTTACTTGAAGCTTTCAAAATTAATAACAATTTGGAAAAAGCGGGTCTTCCTCTGATTACTTGCTTAATCCATTTCTAAGGGTGAATAGTAAATTTACTGTGAATTTGAACTAAATCGTTCTTTGCTATCGGTAGTTGCTAAGGATAGAAAAACCGTTTACTTGGAGCTTCAAAAATTAATAACAATTTGGAAAGAGCGGGTCGTCCTCTGATGACTTGCTTAATCGATTCCTAAGGATGAATAGTAAATTTACTGTGGATTTGAACGAAATCGTTGTTTGCTATCGGTGTCGAGATAATAAAACTATTTACTTGAAACTTTAAAAATTAATAACAATTTGGAAAAAGCGGGTCTTCCTCTGATTACTTGCTTAATCGATTTCTAAGGGTGAATAGTAAATTTACTGTGAATTTGAACTAAATCTTTCTTTGCTTTTGGTCATGAGATAGAAAAACCATTTACTTGGACATTAAAAAATTAATAACAATTTGGAAAGAGCGGGTCTTCCTCTGATCACTTGCTTAATCGATTCCTAAGGGTGAATAGTAAATTTACTGTGGATTTGAACAAAATCGTTCTTTGCTATCGGTAGTTGCTATGGATAGAAAAACCGTTTACTTGGAGCTTCAAAAATTAATAACAATTTGGAAAGAGCGGCTCTTCGTCTGATGACTTGCTTAATCGATTACTAAGGGTGAATAGTAAATTTACTGTGGATTTCAACAAAATCGTTCTTTGCTATCGGTAGTTGCTATGGATAGAAAAACCGTTTACTTGGAGCTTCAAAAATTGATAACAATTTGGAAAGAGCGGGTCTTCCTCTGATCACTTGTTTAATCGATTCCTAATGGTGAATAGTAAATTTACTGTGGATTTGAACAAAATCGTTCTTTGCTATCGGTAGTTGCTATCGATAGAAAAACCATTTACTTGGAGCTTCAAAAATTGATAACAATTTCGTTCTTTGCTTTTGGTCATAGATAGAAAAACCATTTACTTGGAGCTTCAAAAATTAATAACAATTTGGAAAGAGCGGGTCTTCCTTTGATTACTTGCTGAATCGATTTCTAAGGGTAAATAGTAAATGTAATGTGAATTTGAACAAAATCGTTCTTTGCTATCGGTCATAAGATAGAAAAACAATTTACTTGGACCTTAAAAAATTAATAACAATTTGGAAAGAGCGGGTCTTCCTCTGATCACTTGCTTAATCGATTCCTAAGGGTGAATAGTAAATTTACTGTGGATTTGAACAAAATCGTTCTCTGTTATCGGTAGTTGCTATGGATAGAAAAACCATTTACTTGGAGATTCAAAAATTAATAACAATTTGGAAAGAGCGGGTCTTCCTCTGATGACTTGCTTAATCGATTCCTAAGGGTGAATAGTAAATTTACTGTGGATTTGAACAAAATCGTTCTTTGCTATCGGTAGTTGCTATCGATAGAAAAACCATTTACTTGGAGCTTCAAAAATTGATAACAATTTGGAAAGAGCGGGTCTTCCTCTGATCACTTGTTTAATCGATTCCTAATGGTGAATAGTAAATTTACTGTGGATTTGAACAAAATCGTTGTTCGCTATCGGTAGTTGCTATCGATAGAAAAACCATTTACTTGGAGCTTCAAAAATTAATAACAATTTGGAAAGAGCGGGTCTTCCTTTGATTACTTGCTGAATCGATTTCTAAGGGTAAATTGTAAATGTAATGTGAATTTGAACAAAATCGTTCTTTGCTATCGGTCATAAGATAGAAAAACAATTAATTGGACCTTAAAAAATTAATAACAATTTGGAAAGAGCGGGTCTTCCTCTGATCACTTGCTTAATCGATTCCTAAGGGTGAATAGTAAATTTACTGTGGATTTGAACAAAATCGTTCTTTGCTATCGGTAGTTGCTATCGATAGAAAAACCATTTACTTGGAGCTTCAAAAATTAATAACAATTTGGAAAGAGCGGGTCTTCTTCTGATCACTTCCTTAATCGATTCCTAAGGGTGAATAGTAAATTTACTGTGAATTTGAACAAAACCGTTCTTTGCTGTCGGTCATGGATAGAAAAACCATTTACTTGGAGCTTCAAAAATTAATAACAATTTGGAAAGAGCGGGTCTTCCTTTGATTAACTGCTGAATCGATTTCTAAGGATAAATAGTGAATGTAATGTGAATTTGAACAAAATCGTTCTTTGCTATCAGTGTTGAGATAATAAAACTATTTACTTGAAGTTTTAAAAATTAATAACAATTTGGAAAAAGCGGGTCTTCCTCTGATTACTTGCTTAATCGATTTCTAAGTGTGAATAGTAAATTTACTGTGAATTTGAACTAAATCGTTCTTTGCTTTTGGTCATGAGATAGAAAAACCATTCACTTGTACCTTAAAAAATTAATAACAATTTGGAAATAGCGGGTCTTCCTCTGATCACTTGCTTAATCGATTCCTAAGGGTGAATAGTAAATTTACTGTGGATTTGAACAAAATCGTTCTTTGTTATCGGTAGTTGCTGTGGATAGAAAAACCATTTACTTGGAGCTTCAAAAATTAATAACCATTTGGAAAGAGCGGGTCTTCCTCTGATGACTTGCTTAATCGATTCCTAAGGGTGAATAGTAAATTTACTGTGGATTTGAACAAAATCGTTCTTTGCTATCGGTAGTTGCTATCGATAGAAAAACCATTTACTTGGAGCTTCAAAAAATGATAACAATTTCGTTCTTTGGTTTTGGTCATGGATAGAAAAACCATTTACTTAGAGCGTCAAAAATTAATAACAATTTGGAAAGAGCGGGTCTTCCTTTGATTACTTGCTGAATCGTTTTCTAAGGGTAAATAGTAAATGTAATGTGAATTTGAACAAAATCGTTCTTCGCTATCGGTCATAAGATAGAAAAACAATTTACTTGGACCTTAAAAAATTCATAACAATTTGGAAAGAGTCGGTCTTCCTCTGATCACTTGCTTAATCGATTCCTAAGGGTGAATAGTAAATTTACTGTGGATTTGAACAAAATCGTTCTCTGTGATCGGTAGTTGCTATGGATAGAAAAACCATTTGCTTGGAGCTTCAAAAATTAATAACAATTTGGAAAGAGCGGGTCTTCCTCTGATGACATGCTTAATCGATTCATAAGGGTGAATAGTAAATTTACTGTGGATTTGAACAAAATCGTTCTTTGCTATCGGTAGTGGTTATCGATAGAAAAACCATTTACTTGGAGCTTCAAAAATTAATAACAATTTGGAAAGAGCGGGTCTTCCTTTGATTACTTGCTGAATCGATTTCTAAGGGTAAATAGTAAATGTAATGTGAATTTGAACAAAATCGTTCTTTGCTATCGGTCATAAGATAGAAAAACAATTTACTTTTACCTTATAAAATTAATAACAATTTCTAAAGAGCGGGTCTTCCTGTGATCACTTGCTTAGTCGATTCCTAAGGTTGAATAGTAAATTTACTGTAGATTTGAACAAAATCGTTCTGTGTTATCGGTAGTTGCTATGGATAAAAAAACTATTTACTTGGAGCTTCAAAAATTAATAACAATTTGGAAAGAGCGGGTCTTCCTCTGATGACTTGGTTAATCGATTTCTAAGGGTGAATAGTAAATTTACTGTGGATTTGAACAAAATCGTTCTTTGCTATCGGTAGTTGCTATCGATAGAAAAACCATTTACTTGGAGCTTCAAAAATTGATAACAATTAGGAAAGAGCGGGTCTTCTTCTGATCACTTGCTTAATTGATTCCTAAAGGTGAATAGTAAATTTACTGTGGATTTGAACAAAATCGTTCTTTGCTATCGGTCATGGATAGAAAAACCATTTACTTGGAGCTTCAAAAATTAATAACAATTTGGAAAGAGCGGGTCTTCCTTTGATTAACTGCTGAATCGATTTCTAAGGATAAATAGTGAATGTAATGTGAATTTGAACAAAATCGTTCTTTGCTATCGGTGTTGAGATAATAAAACTATTTACTTGAAGCTTTAAAAATTAATAACAATTTGGAAAAAGCGGGTCTTCCTCTGATTACTTGCTTAATCCATTTCTAAGGGTGAATAGTAAATTTACTGTGAATTTGAACTAAATCGTTCTTTGCTATCGGTAGTTGCTATGGATAGTAAAACCGTTTACTTGGAGCTTCAAAAATTAATAACAATTTGGAAAGAGCGGGTCTTCCTCTGATGACTTGCTTAATCGATTCCTAAGGGTGAATAGTAAATTTACTGTGGATTTGAACAAAATCGTTGTTTGCTATCGGTGTCGAGATAATAAAACTATTTACTTGAAGCTTTAAACATTAATAACAATTTGGAAAAAGCGGGTCTTCCTCTGATTACTTGCTTAATCGATTTCTAAGGGTGAATAGTAAATTTACTGTGAATTTGAACTAAATCTTTCTTTGCTTTTGGTCATGAGATAGAAAAACCATTTACTTGGACCTTAAAAAATTAATAACAATTTGGAAAGAGCGGGTCTTTCTCTGATCACTTGCTTAATCGATTCCTAAGGGTGAATAGTAAATTTACTGTGGATTTGAACAAAATCGTTCTTTGCTATCGGTAGTTGCTATGGATAGAAAAACCGTTTACTTGGAGCTTCAAAAATTAATAACAATTTGGAAAGAGCGGCTCTTCGTCTGATGACTTGCTTAATCGATTACTAAGGGTGAATAGTAAATTTCCTGTTGATTTGAACAAAATCGTTCTTTGCTATCGGTAGTTGCTATGGATAGAAAAACCGTTTACTTGGAGCTTCAAAAATTGATAACAATTTGGAAAGAGCGGGTCTTCCTCTGATCACTTGTTTAATCGATTCCTAATGGTGAATAGTAAATTTACTGTGGATTTGAACAAAATCGTTGTTTGCTATCGGTAGTTGCTATCGATAGAAAATCCATTTACTTGGAGCTTCAAAAATTAATAACAATTTGGAAAGAGCGGGTCTTCCTTTGATTAACTGCTGAATCGATTTCTAAGGATAAATAGTGAATGTAATGTGAATTTGAACAAAATCGTTCTTTGCTATCGGTGTTGAGATAATAAAACTATTTACTTGAAATTTTAAAAATTAATAACAATTTGGAAAAAGCGGGTCTTCCTCTGATTACTTGCTTAATCGATTTCTAAGTGTGAATAGTAAATTTTCTGTGAATTTGAACTAAATCGTTCTTTGCTTTTGGTCATGAGATAGAAAAACCATTTACTTGTACCTTAAAAAATTAATAACAATTTGGAAAGAGCGGGTCTTCCTCTGATCACTTACTTAATCGATTCCTAAGGGTGAATAGTAAATTTACTGTGGATTTGAACAAAATCGTTCTTTGTTATCGGTAGTTGCTATGGATAGAAAAACCATTTACTTGGAGCTTCAAAAATTAATAACAATTTGGAAAGAGCGGGTCTTCCTCTGATTACTTGCTTAATCGATTCCTAAGGGTGAATAGTAAATTTACTGTGGATTTGAACAAAATCGTCCATTGCTATCGGTAGTTGCTATCGATAGAAAAACCATTTACTTGGAGCTTCAAAAATTGATAACAATTTCGTTCTTTGCTTTTGGTCATGGATAGAAAAACCATTTACTTGGAGCGTCAAAAATTAATAAAAATTTGGAAAGAGCGGGTCTTCCTTTGATTACTTGCTGAATCGATTTCTAAGGGTAAATAGTAAATGTAATGTGAATTTAAACAAAATCGTTCTTTGCTATCGGTCATAAGATAGAAAAACAATTAATTGGACCTTAAAAAATTACTAACAATTTGGAAAGAGCGGGTCTTCCTCTGATCACTTGCTTAATCGATTCCTAAGGGTGAATAGTAAATTTACTGTGGATTTGAACAAAATCGTTCTTTGCTATCGGTAGTTGCTATCGATAGAAAAACCATTTACTTGGAGCTTCAAAAATTAATAACAATTTGGAAAGAGCGGGTCTTCTTCTCATCACTTGCTTAATCGATTCCTAAGGGTGAATAGTAAATTTACTGTGAATTTGAACAAAATCGTTCTTTGCTGTCGGTGATGGATAGAAAAACCATTTACTTGGAGCTTCAAAAATTAATAACAATTTGGAAAGAGCGGGTCTTCCTCTGATCACTTGCTTAATCGATTCCTAAGGGTGAATAGTAAATTTACTCTGAATTTGAACAAAATCGTTCTTTGCTATCGGTCATGGATAGAAAAACCATTTACTTGGAGCTTCAAAAATTAATAACAATTTGGAAAGAGCGAGTCTTCCTTTAAATAACTGCTGAATCGATTTCTAAGGATAAATAGTGAATGTAATGTGAATTTGAACAAAATCGTTCTTTGCTATCGGTGTTGAGATAATAAAACTATTTACTTGAAGTTTTTAAAATTAATAACAATTTGGAAAAAGCGGGTCTTCCTCTGATTACTTGCTTAATCGATTTCTAAGTGTGAATAGTAAATTTACTGTGAATTTGAACTAAATCGTTAATTGCTTTTGGTCATGAGATAGAAAAACCATTTACTTGTACCTTAAAAAATTAATAACAATTTGGAAAGAGCGGGTCTTCCTCTGATCACTTGCTTAATCGATTCCTAAGGGTGAATAGTAAATTTACTGTGGATTTGAACAAAATCGTTCTTTGTTATCGGTAGTTGCTATGGATGGAAAAACCATTTACTTGGAGCTTCAAAAATTAATAACAATTTGGAAAGAGCGGGTCTTCCTCTGATGACTTGCTTAATCGATTCCTAAGGGTGAATAGTAAATTTACTGTGGATTTGAACAAAATCGTTCTTTGCTATCGGTAGTTGCTATCGATATAAAAACCATTTACTTGGAGCTTCAAAAATTGATAACAATTTCGTTCTTTGGTTTTGGTCATGGATAGAAAAACCATTTACTTGGAGCGTCAAAAATTAATAACAATTTGGAAAGAGCGGGTCTTCCTTTGATTACTTGCTGAATCGATTTCTAAGGGTAAATAGTAAATGTAATGTGAATTTGAACAAAATCGTTCTTTGCTATCGGTCATAAGATAGAAAAACAATTTACTTGGACCTTAAAAAATTAATAACAATTTGGAAAGAGCCGGTCTTCCTCTGATCACTTGCTTAATCGATTCCTAAGGGTGAATAGTAAATTTACTGTGGATTTGAACAAAATCGTTCTCTGTTATCGGTAGTTGCTATGGATAGAAAAACAATTTATTTGGACCTTAAAAAATTAATAACAATTTCTAAAGAGCGGGTCTTCCTCTGATCACTTGCTTAGTCGATTCCTAAGGGTGAATAGTAAATTTACTGTGGATTTGAACAAAATCGTTCTCTGTTATCGGTAGTTGCTATGGATAGAAAAACCATTTACTTGGAGCTTCAAAAATTAATAACAATTTGGAAAGAGCGGGTCTTCCTCTGATCACTTGCTTAATCGATTCCTAAGGGTGAATAGTAAATTTACTGTGGATTTGAACAAAATCGTTCTCTGTTATCGGTAGTTGCTATGGATAGAAAAACCATTTACTTGGAGCTTCAAAAATTAATAACAATTTGGAAAGAGCGGGTCTACCTCTGATGACTTGCTTAATCGATTCCTAAGGGTGAATAGTAAATTTACTGTGGATTTGAACAAAATCGTTCTTTGCTATCGGTAGTTGCTATCGATAGAAAAACCATTTACTTGGAGCTTCAAAAATTAATAACAATTTGGAAAGAGCGGGTCTTCCTCTGATCACTTGCTTAATCGATTCCTAAGGGTGAATAGTAAATTTACTGTGGATTTGAACAAAATCGTTCTTTGCTATCGGTAGTTGCTATCGATAGAAAAACCATTTACTTGGAGCTTCAAAAATTAATAACAATTTGGAAAGAGCGGGTCTTCCTCTCATCACTTGCTTAATCGATTCCTAAGGGTGAATAGTAAATTTACTGTGGATTTGAACAAAATCGTTCTCTGTTATCGGTAGTTGCTATGGATAGAAAAACAATTTATTTGGACCTTAAAAAATTAATAACAATTTCTAAAGAGCGGGTCTTCCTCTGATCACTTGTTTAATCGATTCCTAATGGTGAATAGTAAATTTACTGTGGATTTGAACAAAATCGTTGTTTGCTATCGGTAGTTGCTATCGATAGAAAATCCATTTACTTGGAGCTTCAAAAATTAATAACAATTTGGAAAGAGCGGGTCTTCCTTTGATTAACTGCTGAATCGATTTCTAAGGATAAATAGTGAATGTAATGTGAATTTGAACAAAATCGTTCTTTGCTATCGGTGTTGAGATAATAAAACTATTTACTTGAAATTTAAAAAATTAATAACAATTTGGAAAAAGCGGGTCTTCCTCTGATTACTTGCTTAATCGATTTCTAAGTGTGAATAGTAAATTTACTGTGAATTTGAACTAAATCGTTCTTTGCTTTTGGTCATGAGATAGAAAAACCATTTACTTGTACCTTAAAAAATTAATAACAATTTGGAAAGAGCGGGTCTTCCTCTGATCACTTGCTTAATCGATTCCTAAGGGTGAATAGTAAATTTACTGTGGATTTGAACAAAATCGTTCTTTGTTATCGGTAGTTGCTATGGATAGAAAAACCATTTACTTGGAGCTTCAAAAATTAATAACAATTTGGAAAGAGCGGGTCTTCCTCTGATTACTTGCTTAATCGATTCCTAAGGGTGAATAGTAAATTTACTGTGGATTTGAACAAAATCGTTCTTTGCTATCGGTAGTTGCTATCGATAGAAAAACCATTTACTTGGAGCTTCAAAAATTGATAAAAATTTCGTTCTTTGCTGTTGGTCATGGATAGAAAAACCATTTACTTGGAGCTTCAAAAATTAATAACCATTTGGAAAGAGCGGGTCTTCCTTTGATTACTTGCTGAATCGATTTCTAAGGGTAAATAGTAAATGTAATGTGAATTTGAACAAAATCGTTCTTTGCTATCGGTCATAAGATAGAAAAACAATTTACTTGGACCTTAAAAAATTAATAACAATTTGGAAAGAGCGGGTCTTCCTCTGATCACTTGCTTAATCGATTCCTAAGGGTGAATAGTAAATTTACTGTGGATTTGAACAAAATCGTTCTCTGTTATCGGTAGTTGCTATGGATAGAAAAACCATTTACTTGGAGCTTCAAAAATTAATAACAATTTGGAAAGAGCGGGTCTACCTCTGATGACTTGCTTAATCGATTCCTAAGGGTGAATAGTAAATTTACTGTGGATTTGAACAAAATCGTTCTTTGCTATCGGTAGTTGCTATCGATAGAAAAACCATTTACTTGGAGCTTCAAAAATTAATAACAATTTGGAAAGAGCGGGTCTTCCTCTGATCACTTGCTTAATCGATTCCTAAGGGTGAATAGTAAATTTACTGTGGATTTGAACAAAATCGTTCTTTGCTATCGGTAGTTGCTATCGATAGAAAAACCATTTACTTGGAGCTTCAAAAATTAATAACAATTTGGAAAGAGCGGGTCTTCCTCTGATCACTTGCTTAATCGATTCCTAAGGGTGAATAGTAAATTTACTGTGGATTTGAACAAAATCTTTGCTATCGGTCATGGATAGAAAAACGATTTACTTGGAGCTTCAAAGATTAATAACAATTTGGAAAGAGCGAGTCTTCCTCTGATTACTTGCTTAATCGATTTCTGAGGGTGAATAGTAAATTTACTGTGAATTTGAACAAAATCGTTCTTTGCTTTTGGTCATGAGATAGAGAAACCATTTACTTTGACCTTAAAAAATTAATAACAATTTGGAAAGAGCCGATCTTCCTCTGATCACTTGCTTAATCGATTCCTAAGGGTGAATAGTAAATTTACTGTGGATTTGAACAAAATCGTTCTCTGTTATCGGTAGTTGCTATGGATAGAAAAACCATTTGCTTGGAGCTTCAAAAATTAATAACAATTTGGAAAGAGCGGGTCTTCCTCTGATGACATGCTTAATCGATTCCTAAGGGTGAATAGTAAATTTACTGTGGATTTGAACAAAATCGTTCTTTGCTATCGGTAGTTGCTATCGATAGAAAAACCATTTACTTGGAGCTTCAAAAATTAATAACAATTTGGAAAGAGCGGGTCTTCCTTTGATTACTTGCTGAATCGATTTCTAAGGGTAAATAGTAAATGTAATGTGAATTTGAACAAAATCGTTCTTTGCTATCGGTCATAAGATAGAAAAACAATTTACTTGGACCTTAAAAAATTAATAACAATTTCTAAAGAGCGGGTCTTCGTGTGATCACTTGCTTAGTCGATTCCTAAGGGTGAATAGTATATTTACTATGGATTTGAACAAAATCGTTCTGTGTTATCGGTAGTTGCTATGGATAAAAAAACTATTTACTTGGAGCTTCAAAAATTAATAACAATATGGAAAGAGCGGGTCTTCCTCTGATGACTTGCTTAATCGATTCCTAAGGGTGAATAGTAAATTTACTGTGGATTTGAACAAAATCGTTCTTTGCTATCGGTAGTTGCTATCGATAGAAACACCATTTACTTGGAGCTTCAAAAATTAATAACAATTTGGAAAGAGCGGGTCTTCTTCTGATCACTTTCTTAATCGATTCCTAAGGGTGAATAGTAAATTTACTGTGAATTTGAACAAAATCGTTCTTTGCTGTCGGTCATGGATAGAAAAACCATTTACTTGGAGCTTCAAAAATTAATAACAATTTGGAAAGAGCGGGTCTTCCTCTGATCACTTGCTTAATCGATTCCTAAAGGTGAATAGTAAATTTACTGTGGATTTGAACAAAATCGTTCTTTGCTATCGGTCATGGATAGAAAAAGCATTTACTTGGAGCTTCAAAAATTAATAACAATTTGGAAAGAGCGGGTCTTCCTTTGATTAACTGCTGAATCGATTTCTAAGGATAAATAGTGAATGTAATGTGAATTTGAACAAAATCGTTCTTTGCTATCGGTGTTGAGATAATAAAACTATTTACTTGAAGCTTTAAAAATTAATAACAATTTGGAAAAAGCGGGTCTTCCTCTGATTACTTGCTTAATCCATTTCTAAGGGTGAATAGTAAATTTACTGTGAATTTGAACTAAATCGTTCTTTGCTATCGGTAGTTGCTAAGGATAGAAAAACCGTTTACTTGGAGCTTCAAAAATTAATAACAATTTGGAAAGAGCGGGTCGTCCTCTGATGACTTGCTTAATCGATTCCTAAGGGTGAATAGTAAATTTACTGTGGATTTGAACAAAATCGTTGTTTGCTATCGGTGTCGAGATAATAAAACTACTTACTTGAAGCTTTAAAAATTAATAACAATTTGGAAAAAGCGGGTCTTCCTCTGATTACTTGCTTAATCGATTTCTAAGTGTGAATAGTAAATTTACTGTGAATTTGAACTAAATCGTTCTTTGCTTTTGGTCATGAGATAGAAAAACCATTTACTTGTACCTTAAAAAATTAATAACAATTTGGAAAGAGCGGGTCTTCCTCTGATCACTTGCTTAATCGATTCCTAAGGGTGAATAGTAAATTTACTGTGGATTTGAACAAAATCGTTCTTTGTTATCGGTAGTTGCTATGGATAGAAAAACCATTTACTTGGAGCTTCAAAAATTAATAACAATTTGGAAAGAGCGGGTCTTCCTCTGATTACTTGCTTAATCGATTCCTAAGGGTGAATAGTAAATTTACTGTGGATTTGAACAAAATCGTTCTTTGCTATCGGTAGTTGCTATCGATAGAAAAACCATTTACTTGGAGCTTCAAAAATTGATAAAAATTTCGTTCTTTGCTGTTGGTCATGGATAGAAAAACCATTTACTTGGAGCTTCAAAAATTAATAACAATTTGGAAAGAGCGGGTCTTCCTCTGATCACTTGCTTAATCGATTCCTAAAGGTGAATAGTAAATTTACTGTGGATTTGAACAAAATCGTTCTTTGCTATCGGTCATGGATAGAAAAACCATTTACTTGGAGCTTCAAAAATTAATAACAATTTGGAAAGAGCGGGTCTTCCTTTGATTAACTGCTGAATCGATTTCTAAGGATAAATAGTGAATGTAATGTGAATTTGAACAAAATCGTTCTTTGCTATCGGTGTTGAGATAATAAAACTATTTACTTGAAGCTTTCAAAATTAATAACAATTTGGAAAAAGCGGGTCTTCCTCTGATTACTTGCTTAATCCATTTCTAAGGGTGAATAGTAAATTTACTGTGAATTTGAACTAAATCGTTCTTTGCTATCGGTAGTTGCTAAGGATAGAAAAACCGTTTACTTGGAGCTTCAAAAATTAATAACAATTTGGAAAGAGCGGGTCGTCCTCTGATGACTTGCTTAATCGATTCCTAAGGATGAATAGTAAATTTACTGTGGATTTGAACGAAATCGTTGTTTGCTATCGGTGTCGAGATAATAAAACTATTTACTTGAAACTTTAAAAATTAATAACAATTTGGAAAAAGCGGGTCTTCCTCTGATTACTTGCTTAATCGATTTCTAAGGGTGAATAGTAAATTTACTGTGAATTTGAACTAAATCTTTCTTTGCTTTTGGTCATGAGATAGAAAAACCATTTACTTGGACATTAAAAAATTAATAACAATTTGGAAAGAGCGGGTCTTCCTCTGATCACTTGCTTAATCGATTCCTAAGGGTGAATAGTAAATTTACTGTGGATTTGAACAAAATCGTTCTTTGCTATCGGTAGTTGCTATGGATAGAAAAACCGTTTACTTGGAGCTTCAAAAATTAATAACAATTTGGAAAGAGCGGCTCTTCGTCTGATGACTTGCTTAATCGATTACTAAGGGTGAATAGTAAATTTACTGTGGATTTCAACAAAATCGTTCTTTGCTATCGGTAGTTGCTATGGATAGAAAAACCGTTTACTTGGAGCTTCAAAAATTGATAACAATTTGGAAAGAGCGGGTCTTCCTCTGATCACTTGTTTAATCGATTCCTAATGGTGAATAGTAAATTTACTGTGGATTTGAACAAAATCGTTCTTTGCTATCGGTAGTTGCTATCGATAGAAAAACCATTTACTTGGAGCTTCAAAAATTGATAACAATTTCGTTCTTTGCTTTTGGTCATAGATAGAAAAACCATTTACTTGGAGCTTCAAAAATTAATAACAATTTGGAAAGAGCGGGTCTTCCTTTGATTACTTGCTGAATCGATTTCTAAGGGTAAATAGTAAATGTAATGTGAATTTGAACAAAATCGTTCTTTGCTATCGGTCATAAGATAGAAAAACAATTTACTTGGACCTTAAAAAATTAATAACAATTTGGAAAGAGCGGGTCTTCCTCTGATCACTTGCTTAATCGATTCCTAAGGGTGAATAGTAAATTTACTGTGGATTTGAACAAAATCGTTCTCTGTTATCGGTAGTTGCTATGGATAGAAAAACCATTTACTTGGAGATTCAAAAATTAATAACAATTTGGAAAGAGCGGGTCTTCCTCTGATGACTTGCTTAATCGATTCCTAAGGGTGAATAGTAAATTTACTGTGGATTTGAACAAAATCGTTCTTTGCTATCGGTAGTTGCTATCGATAGAAAAACCATTTACTTGGAGCTTCAAAAATTGATAACAATTTGGAAAGAGCGGGTCTTCCTCTGATCACTTGTTTAATCGATTCCTAATGGTGAATAGTAAATTTACTGTGGATTTGAACAAAATCGTTGTTCGCTATCGGTAGTTGCTATCGATAGAAAAACCATTTACTTGGAGCTTCAAAAATTAATAACAATTTGGAAAGAGCGGGTCTTCCTTTGATTACTTGCTGAATCGATTTCTAAGGGTAAATTGTAAATGTAATGTGAATTTGAACAAAATCGTTCTTTGCTATCGGTCATAAGATAGAAAAACAATTAATTGGACCTTAAAAAATTAATAACAATTTGGAAAGAGCGGGTCTTCCTCTGATCACTTGCTTAATCGATTCCTAAGGGTGAATAGTAAATTTACTGTGGATTTGAACAAAATCGTTCTTTGCTATCGGTAGTTGCTATCGATAGAAAAACCATTTACTTGGAGCTTCAAAAATTAATAACAATTTGGAAAGAGCGGGTCTTCTTCTGATCACTTCCTTAATCGATTCCTAAGGGTGAATAGTAAATTTACTGTGAATTTGAACAAAACCGTTCTTTGCTGTCGGTCATGGATAGAAAAACCATTTACTTGGAGCTTCAAAAATTAATAACAATTTGGAAAGAGCGGGTCTTCCTTTGATTAACTGCTGAATCGATTTCTAAGGATAAATAGTGAATGTAATGTGAATTTGAACAAAATCGTTCTTTGCTATCAGTGTTGAGATAATAAAACTATTTACTTGAAGTTTTAAAAATTAATAACAATTTGGAAAAAGCGGGTCTTCCTCTGATTACTTGCTTAATCGATTTCTAAGTGTGAATAGTAAATTTACTGTGAATTTGAACTAAATCGTTCTTTGCTTTTGGTCATGAGATAGAAAAACCATTCACTTGTACCTTAAAAAATTAATAACAATTTGGAAATAGCGGGTCTTCCTCTGATCACTTGCTTAATCGATTCCTAAGGGTGAATAGTAAATTTACTGTGGATTTGAACAAAATCGTTCTTTGTTATCGGTAGTTGCTGTGGATAGAAAAACCATTTACTTGGAGCTTCAAAAATTAATAACCATTTGGAAAGAGCGGGTCTTCCTCTGATGACTTGCTTAATCGATTCCTAAGGGTGAATAGTAAATTTACTGTGGATTTGAACAAAATCGTTCTTTGCTATCGGTAGTTGCTATCGATAGAAAAACCATTTACTTGGAGCTTCAAAAAATGATAACAATTTCGTTCTTTGGTTTTGGTCATGGATAGAAAAACCATTTACTTAGAGCGTCAAAAATTAATAACAATTTGGAAAGAGCGGGTCTTCCTTTGATTACTTGCTGAATCGTTTTCTAAGGGTAAATAGTAAATGTAATGTGAATTTGAACAAAATCGTTCTTCGCTATCGGTCATAAGATAGAAAAACAATTTACTTGGACCTTAAAAAATTCATAACAATTTGGAAAGAGTCGGTCTTCCTCTGATCACTTGCTTAATCGATTCCTAAGGGTGAATAGTAAATTTACTGTGGATTTGAACAAAATCGTTCTCTGTGATCGGTAGTTGCTATGGATAGAAAAACCATTTGCTTGGAGCTTCAAAAATTAATAACAATTTGGAAAGAGCGGGTCTTCCTCTGATGACATGCTTAATCGATTCATAAGGGTGAATAGTAAATTTACTGTGGATTTGAACAAAATCGTTCTTTGCTATCGGTAGTGGTTATCGATAGAAAAACCATTTACTTGGAGCTTCAAAAATTAATAACAATTTGGAAAGAGCGGGTCTTCCTTTGATTACTTGCTGAATCGATTTCTAAGGGTAAATAGTAAATGTAATGTGAATTTGAACAAAATCGTTCTTTGCTATCGGTCATAAGATAGAAAAACAATTTACTTTTACCTTATAAAATTAATAACAATTTCTAAAGAGCGGGTCTTCCTGTGATCACTTGCTTAGTCGATTCCTAAGGTTGAATAGTAAATTTACTGTAGATTTGAACAAAATCGTTCTGTGTTATCGGTAGTTGCTATGGATAAAAAAACTATTTACTTGGAGCTTCAAAAATTAATAACAATTTGGAAAGAGCGGGTCTTCCTCTGATGACTTGGTTAATCGATTTCTAAGGGTGAATAGTAAATTTACTGTGGATTTGAACAAAATCGTTCTTTGCTATCGGTAGTTGCTATCGATAGAAAAACCATTTACTTGGAGCTTCAAAAATTGATAACAATTAGGAAAGAGCGGGTCTTCTTCTGATCACTTGCTTAATTGATTCCTAAAGGTGAATAGTAAATTTACTGTGGATTTGAACAAAATCGTTCTTTGCTATCGGTCATGGATAGAAAAACCATTTACTTGGAGCTTCAAAAATTAATAACAATTTGGAAAGAGCGGGTCTTCCTTTGATTAACTGCTGAATCGATTTCTAAGGATAAATAGTGAATGTAATGTGAATTTGAACAAAATCGTTCTTTGCTATCGGTGTTGAGATAATAAAACTATTTACTTGAAGCTTTAAAAATTAATAACAATTTGGAAAAAGCGGGTCTTCCTCTGATTACTTGCTTAATCCATTTCTAAGGGTGAATAGTAAATTTACTGTGAATTTGAACTAAATCGTTCTTTGCTATCGGTAGTTGCTATGGATAGTAAAACCGTTTACTTGGAGCTTCAAAAATTAATAACAATTTGGAAAGAGCGGGTCTTCCTCTGATGACTTGCTTAATCGATTCCTAAGGGTGAATAGTAAATTTACTGTGGATTTGAACAAAATCGTTGTTTGCTATCGGTGTCGAGATAATAAAACTATTTACTTGAAGCTTTAAACATTAATAACAATTTGGAAAAAGCGGGTCTTCCTCTGATTACTTGCTTAATCGATTTCTAAGGGTGAATAGTAAATTTACTGTGAATTTGAACTAAATCTTTCTTTGCTTTTGGTCATGAGATAGAAAAACCATTTACTTGGACCTTAAAAAATTAATAACAATTTGGAAAGAGCGGGTCTTTCTCTGATCACTTGCTTAATCGATTCCTAAGGGTGAATAGTAAATTTACTGTGGATTTGAACAAAATCGTTCTTTGCTATCGGTAGTTGCTATGGATAGAAAAACCGTTTACTTGGAGCTTCAAAAATTAATAACAATTTGGAAAGAGCGGCTCTTCGTCTGATGACTTGCTTAATCGATTATTAAGGGTGAATAGTAAATTTCCTGTTGATTTGAACAAAATCGTTCTTTGCTATCGGTAGTTGCTATGGATAGAAAAACCGTTTACTTGGAGCTTCAAAAATTGATAACAATTTGGAAAGAGCGGGTCTTCCTCTGATCACTTGTTTAATCGATTCCTAATGGTGAATAGTAAATTTACTGTGGATTTGAACAAAATCGTTGTTTGCTATCGGTAGTTGCTATCGATAGAAAATCCATTTACTTGGAGCTTCAAAAATTAATAACAATTTGGAAAGAGCGGGTCTTCCTTTGATTAACTGCTGAATCGATTTCTAAGGATAAATAGTGAATGTAATGTGAATTTGAACAAAATCGTTCTTTGCTATCGGTGTTGAGATAATAAAACTATTTACTTGAAATTTTAAAAATTAATAACAATTTGGAAAAAGCGGGTCTTCCTCTGATTACTTGCTTAATCGATTTCTAAGTGTGAATAGTAAATTTTCTGTGAATTTGAACTAAATCGTTCTTTGCTTTTGGTCATGAGATAGAAAAACCATTTACTTGTACCTTAAAAAATTAATAACAATTTGGAAAGAGCGGGTCTTCCTCTGATCACTTACTTAATCGATTCCTAAGGGTGAATAGTAAATTTACTGTGGATTTGAACAAAATCGTTCTTTGTTATCGGTAGTTGCTATGGATAGAAAAACCATTTACTTGGAGCTTCAAAAATTAATAACAATTTGGAAAGAGCGGGTCTTCCTCTGATTACTTGCTTAATCGATTCCTAAGGGTGAATAGTAAATTTACTGTGGATTTGAACAAAATCGTCCATTGCTATCGGTAGTTGCTATCGATAGAAAAACCATTTACTTGGAGCTTCAAAAATTGATAACAATTTCGTTCTTTGCTTTTGGTCATGGATAGAAAAACCATTTACTTGGAGCGTCAAAAATTAATAAAAATTTGGAAAGAGCGGGTCTTCCTTTGATTACTTGCTGAATCGATTTCTAAGGGTAAATAGTAAATGTAATGTGAATTTAAACAAAATCGTTCTTTGCTATCGGTCATAAGATAGAAAAACAATTAATTGGACCTTAAAAAATTACTAACAATTTGGAAAGAGCGGGTCTTCCTCTGATCACTTGCTTAATCGATTCCTAAGGGTGAATAGTAAATTTACTGTGGATTTGAACAAAATCGTTCTTTGCTATCGGTAGTTGCTATCGATAGAAAAACCATTTACTTGGAGCTTCAAAAATTAATAACAATTTGGAAAGAGCGGGTCTTCTTCTCATCACTTGCTTAATCGATTCCTAAGGGTGAATAGTAAATTTACTGTGAATTTGAACAAAATCGTTCTTTGCTGTCGGTGATGGATAGAAAAACCATTTACTTGGAGCTTCAAAAATTAATAACAATTTGGAAAGAGCGGGTCTTCCTCTGATCACTTGCTTAATCGATTCCTAAGGGTGAATAGTAAATTTACTCTGAATTTGAACAAAATCGTTCTTTGCTATCGGTCATGGATAGAAAAACCATTTACTTGGAGCTTCAAAAATTAATAACAATTTGGAAAGAGCGAGTCTTCCTTTAAATAACTGCTGAATCGATTTCTAAGGATAAATAGTGAATGTAATGTGAATTTGAACAAAATCGTTCTTTGCTATCGGTGTTGAGATAATAAAACTATTTACTTGAAGTTTTTAAAATTAATAACAATTTGGAAAAAGCGGGTCTTCCTCTGATTACTTGCTTAATCGATTTCTAAGTGTGAATAGTAAATTTACTGTGAATTTGAACTAAATCGTTAATTGCTTTTGGTCATGAGATAGAAAAACCATTTACTTGTACCTTAAAAAATTAATAACAATTTGGAAAGAGCGGGTCTTCCTCTGATCACTTGCTTAATCGATTCCTAAGGGTGAATAGTAAATTTACTGTGGATTTGAACAAAATCGTTCTTTGTTATCGGTAGTTGCTATGGATGGAAAAACCATTTACTTGGAGCTTCAAAAATTAATAACAATTTGGAAAGAGCGGGTCTTCCTCTGATGACTTGCTTAATCGATTCCTAAGGGTGAATAGTAAATTTACTGTGGATTTGAACAAAATCGTTCTTTGCTATCGGTAGTTGCTATCGATATAAAAACCATTTACTTGGAGCTTCAAAAATTGATAACAATTTCGTTCTTTGGTTTTGGTCATGGATAGAAAAACCATTTACTTGGAGCGTCAAAAATTAATAACAATTTGGAAAGAGCGGGTCTTCCTTTGATTACTTGCTGAATCGATTTCTAAGGGTAAATAGTAAATGTAATGTGAATTTGAACAAAATCGTTCTTTGCTATCGGTCATAAGATAGAAAAACAATTTACTTGGACCTTAAAAAATTAATAACAATTTGGAAAGAGCCGGTCTTCCTCTGATCACTTGCTTAATCGATTCCTAAGGGTGAATAGTAAATTTACTGTGGATTTGAACAAAATCGTTCTCTGTTATCGGTAGTTGCTATGGATAGAAAAACAATTTATTTGGACCTTAAAAAATTAATAACAATTTCTAAAGAGCGGGTCTTCCTCTGATCACTTGCTTAGTCGATTCCTAAGGGTGAATAGTAAATTTACTGTGGATTTGAACAAAATCGTTCTCTGTTATCGGTAGTTGCTATGGATAGAAAAACCATTTACTTGGAGCTTCAAAAATTAATAACAATTTGGAAAGAGCGGGTCTTCCTCTGATCACTTGCTTAATCGATTCCTAAGGGTGAATAGTAAATTTACGTTGGATTTGAACAAAATCGTTCTCTGTTATCGGTAGTTGCTATGGATAGAAAAACCATTTACTTGGAGCTTCAAAAATTAATAACAATTTGGAAAGAGCGGGTCTACCTCTGATGACTTGCTTAATCGATTCCTAAGGGTGAATAGTAAATTTACTGTGGATTTGAACAAAATCGTTCTTTGCTATCGGTAGTTGCTATCGATAGAAAAACCATTTACTTGGAGCTTCAAAAATTAATAACAATTTGGAAAGAGCGGGTCTTCCTCTGATCACTTGCTTAATCGATTCCTAAGGGTGAATAGTAAATTTACTGTGGATTTGAACAAAATCGTTCTTTGCTATCGGTAGTTGCTATCGATAGAAAAACCATTTACTTGGAGCTTCAAAAATTAATAACAATTTGGAAAGAGCGGGTCTTCCTCTCATCACTTGCTTAATCGATTCCTAAGGGTGAATAGTAAATTTACTGTGGATTTGAACAAAATCGTTCTCTGTTATCGGTAGTTGCTATGGATAGAAAAACAATTTATTTGGACCTTAAAAAATTAATAACAATTTCTAAAGAGCGGGTCTTCCTCTGATCACTTGTTTAATCGATTCCTAATGGTGAATAGTAAATTTACTGTGGATTTGAACAAAATCGTTGTTTGCTATCGGTAGTTGCTATCGATAGAAAAACCATTTACTTGGAGCTTCAAAAATTGATAAAAATTTCGTTCTTTGCTGTTGGTCATGGATAGAAAAACCATTTACTTGGAGCTTCAAAAATTAATAACCATTTGGAAAGAGCGGGTCTTCCTTTGATTACTTGCTGAATCGATTTCTAAGGGTAAATAGTAAATGTAATGTGAATTTGAACAAAATCGTTCTTTGCTATCGGTCATAAGATAGAAAAACAATTTACTTGGACCTTAAAAAATTAATAACAATTTGGAAAGAGCGGGTCTTCCTCTGATCACTTGCTTAATCGATTCCTAAGGGTGAATAGTAAATTTACTGTGGATTTGAACAAAATCGTTCTCTGTTATCGGTAGTTGCTATGGATAGAAAAACCATTTACTTGGAGCTTCAAAAATTAATAACAATTTGGAAAGAGCGGGTCTACCTCTGATGACTTGCTTAATCGATTCCTAAGGGTGAATAGTAAATTTACTGTGGATTTGAACAAAATCGTTCTTTGCTATCGGTAGTTGCTATCGATAGAAAAACCATTTACTTGGAGCTTCAAAAATTAATAACAATTTGGAAAGAGCGGGTCTTCCTCTGATCACTTGCTTAATCGATTCCTAAGGGTGAATAGTAAATTTACTGTGGATTTGAACAAAATCGTTCTTTGCTATCGGTAGTTGCTATCGATAGAAAAACCATTTACTTGGAGCTTCAAAAATTAATAACAATTTGGAAAGAGCGGGTCTTCCTCTGATCACTTGCTTAATCGATTCCTAAGGGTGAATAGTAAATTTACTGTGGATTTGAACAAAATCTTTGCTATCGGTCATGGATAGAAAAACGATTTACTTGGAGCTTCAAAAATTAATAACAATTTGGAAAGAGCGAGTCTTCCTCTGATTACTTGCTTAATCGATTTCTGAGGGTGAATAGTAAATTTACTGTGAATTTGAACAAAATCGTTCTTTGCTTTTGGTCATGAGATAGAGAAACCATTTACTTTGACCTTAAAAAATTAATAACAATTTGGAAAGAGCCGATCTTCCTCTGATCACTTGCTTAATCGATTCCTAAGGGTGAATAGTAAATTTACTGTGGATTTGAACAAAATCGTTCTCTGTTATCGGTAGTTGCTATGGATAGAAAAACCATTTGCTTGGAGCTTCAAAAATTAATAACAATTTGGAAAGAGCGGGTCTTCCTCTGATGACATGCTTAATCGATTCCTAAGGGTGAATAGTAAATTTACTGTGGATTTGAACAAAATCGTTCTTTGCTATCGGTAGTTGCTATCGATAGAAAAACCATTTACTTGGAGCTTCAAAAATTAATAACAATTTGGAAAGAGCGGGTCTTCCTTTGATTACTTGCTGAATCGATTTCTAAGGGTAAATAGTAAATGTAATGTGAATTTGAACAAAATCGTTCTTTGCTATCGGTCATAAGATAGAAAAACAATTTACTTGGACCTTAAAAAATTAATAACAATTTCTAAAGAGCGGGTCTTCGTGTGATCACTTGCTTAGTCGATTCCTAAGGGTGAATAGTATATTTACTATGGATTTGAACAAAATCGTTCTGTGTTATCGGTAGTTGCTATGGATAAAAAAACTATTTACTTGGAGCTTCAAAAATTAATAACAATATGGAAAGAGCGGGTCTTCCTCTGATGACTTGCTTAATCGATTCCTAAGGGTGAATAGTAAATTTACTGTGGATTTGAACAAAATCGTTCTTTGCTATCGGTAGTTGCTATCGATAGAAACACCATTTACTTGGAGCTTCAAAAATTAATAACAATTTGGAAAGAGCGGGTCTTCTTCTGATCACTTTCTTAATCGATTCCTAAGGGTGAATAGTAAATTTACTGTGAATTTGAACAAAATCGTTCTTTGCTGTCGGTCATGGATAGAAAAACCATTTACTTGGAGCTTCAAAAATTAATAACAATTTGGAAAGAGCGGGTCTTCCTCTGATCACTTGCTTAATCGATTCCTAAAGGTGAATAGTAAATTTACTGTGGATTTGAACAAAATCGTTCTTTGCTATCGGTCATGGATAGAAAAAGCATTTACTTGGAGCTTCAAAAATTAATAACAATTTGGAAAGAGCGGGTCTTCCTTTGATTAACTGCTGAATCGATTTCTAAGGATAAATAGTGAATGTAATGTGAATTTGAACAAAATCGTTCTTTGCTATCGGTGTTGAGATAATAAAACTATTTACTTGAAGCTTTAAAAATTAATAACAATTTGGAAAAAGCGGGTCTTCCTCTGATTACTTGCTTAATCCATTTCTAAGGGTGAATAGTAAATTTACTGTGAATTTGAACTAAATCGTTCTTTGCTATCGGTAGTTGCTAAGGATAGAAAAACCGTTTACTTGGAGCTTCAAAAATTAATAACAATTTGGAAAGAGCGGGTCGTCCTCTGAT
This sequence comes from Oxytorus armatus, assembly GCA_958009045.1. Lineage (NCBI taxonomy): Eukaryota > Metazoa > Arthropoda > Insecta > Hymenoptera > Ichneumonidae > Oxytorus > Oxytorus armatus. The sequence goes on from OY253752.1 coordinate 6,520,164, forward strand.
GACTTGCTTAATCGATTCCTAAGGGTGAATAGTAAATTTACTGTGGATTTGAACAAAATCGTTGTTTGCTATCGGTGTCGAGATAATAAAACTACTTACTTGAAGCTTTAAAAATTAATAACAATTTGGAAAAAGCGGGTCTTCCTCTGATTACTTGCTTAATCGATTTCTAAGGGTGAATAGTAAATTTACTGTGAATTTGAACTAAATCTTTCTTTGCTTTTGGTCATGAGATAGAAAAACCATTTACTTGGACCTTAAAAAATTAATAACAATTTGGAAAGAGCGGGTCTTCCTCTGATCACTTGCTTAATCGATTCCTAAGGGTGAATAGTAAATTTACTGTGGATTTGAACAAAATCGTTCTTTGCTATCGGTAGTTGCTATGGATAGAAAAACCGTTTACTTGGAGCTTCAAAAATTAATAACAATTTGGAAAGAGCGGCTCTTCGTCTGATGACTTGCTTAATCGATTACTAAGGGTGAATAGTAAATTTACTGTGGATTTGAACAAAATCGTTCTTTGCTATCGGTAGTTGCTATGGATAGAAAAACCGTTTACTTGGAGCTTCAAAAATTGATAACAATTTGGAAAGAGCGGGTCTTCCTCTGATCACTTGTTTAATCGATTCCTAATGGTGAATAGTAAATTTACTGTGGATTTGAACAAAATCGTTCTTTGCTATCGGTAGTTGCTATCGATAGAAAAACCATTTACTTGGAGCTTCAAAAATTGATAACAATTTCGTTCTTTGCTGTTGGTCATGGATAGAAAAACCATTTACTTGGAGCTTCAAAAATTAATAACCATTTGGAAAGAGCGGGTCTTCCTTTGATTACTTGCTGAATCGATTTCTAAGGGTAAATAGTAAATGTAATGTGAATTTGAACAAAATCGTTCTTTGCTATCGGTCATAAGATAGAAAAACAATTTACTTGGACCTTAAAAAATTAATAACAATTTGGAAAGAGCGGGTCTTCCTCTGATCACTTGCTTAATCGATTCCTAAGGGTGAATAGTAAATTTACTATGGATTTGAACAAAATCGTTCTCTGTTATCGGTAGTTGCTATGGATAGAAAAACCATTTACTTGGAGCTTCAAAAATTAATAACAATTTGGAAAGAGCGGGTATACCTCTGATGACTTGCTTAATCGATTCCTAAGGGTGAATAGTAAATTTACTGTGGATTTGAACAAAATCGTTCTTTGCTATCGGTAGTTGCTATCGATAGAAAAACCATTTACTTGGAGCTTCAAAAATTAATAACAATTTGGAAAGAGCGGGTCTTCCTCTGATCACTTGCTTAATCGATTCCTAAGGGTGAATAGTAAATTTACTGTGGATTTGAACAAAATCGTTCTTTGCTATCGGTAGTTGCTATCGATAGAAAAACCATGTACTTGGAGCTTCAAAAATTAATAACAATTTGGAAAGAGCGGGTCTTCCTCTGATTACTTGCTTAATCGATTTCTGAGGGTGAATAGTAAATTTACTGTGAATTTGAACAAAATCGTTCTTTGCTTTTGGTCATGAGATAGAAAAACCATTTACTTTGACCTTAAAAAATTAATAACAATTTGGAAAGAGCCGATCTTCCTCTGATCACTTGCTTAATCGATTCCTAAGGGTGAATAGTAAATTTACTGTGGATTTGAACAAAATCGTTCTCTGTTATCGGTAGTTGCTATGGATAGAAAAACCATTTGCTTGGAGCTTCAAAAATTAATAACAATTTGGAAAGAGCGGGTCTTCCTCTGATGACATGCTTAATCGATTCCTAAGGGTGAATAGTAAATTTACTGTGGATTTGAACAAAATCGTTCTTTGCTATCGGTAGTTGCTATCGATAGAAAAACCATTTACTTGGAGCTTCAAAAATTAATAACAATTTGGAAAGAGCGGGTCTTCCTTTGATTACTTGCTGAATCGATTTCTAAGGGTAAATAGTAAATGTAATGTGAATTTGAACAAAATCGTTCTTTGCTATCGGTGTTGAGATAATAAAACTATTTACTTGAAGCTTTAAAAATTAATAACAATTTGGAAAAAGCGGGTCTTCCTCTGATTACTTGCTTAATCCATTTCTAAGGGTGAATAGTAAATTTACTGTGAATTTGAACTAAATCGTTCTTTGCTATCGGTAGTTGCTAAGGATAGAAAAACCGTTTACTTGGAGCTTCAAAAATTAATAACAATTTGGAAAGAGCGGGTCGTCCTCTGATGACTTGCTTAATCGATTCCTAAGGATGAATAGTAAATTTACTGTGGATTTGAACGAAATCGTTGTTTGCTATCGGTGTCGAGATAATAAAATTATTTACTTGAAGCTTTAAAAATTAATAACAATTTGGAAAAAGCGGGTCTTCCTCTGATTACTTGCTTAATCGATTTCTAAGGGTGAATAGTAAATTTACTGTGAATTTGAACTAAATCTTTCTTTGCTTTTGGTCATGAGATAGAAAAACCATTTACTTGGACATTAAAAAATTAATAACAATTTGGAAAGAGCGGGTCTTCCTCTGATCACTTGCTTAATCGATTCCTAAGGGTGAATAGTAAATTTACTGTGGATTTGAACAAAATCGTTCTTTGCTATCGGTAGTTGCTATGGATAGAAAAACCGTTTACTTGGAGCTTCAAAAATTAATAACAATTTGGAAAGAGCGGCTCTTCGTCTGATGACTTGCTTAATCGATTACTAAGGGTGAATAGTAAATTTACTGTGGATTTCAACAAAATCGTTCTTTGCTATCGGTAGTTGCTATGGATAGAAAAACCGTTTACTTGGAGCTTCAAAAATTGATAACAATTTGGAAAGAGCGGGTCTTCCTCTGATCACTTGTTTAATCGATTCCTAATGGTGAATAGTAAATTTACTGTGGATTTGAACAAAATCGTTCTTTGCTATCGGTAGTTGCTATCGATAGAAAAACCATTTACTTGGAGCTTCAAAAATTGATAACAATTTCGTTCTTTGCTTTTGGTCATAGATAGAAAAACCATTTACTTGGAGCTTCAAAAATTAATAACAATTTGGAAAGAGCGGGTCTTCCTTTGATTACTTGCTGAATCGATTTCTAAGGGTAAATAGTAAATGTAATGTGAATTTGAACAAAATCGTTCTTTGCTATCGGTCATAAGATAGAAAAACAATTTACTTGGACCTTAAAAAATTAATAACAATTTGGAAAGAGCGGGTCTTCCTCTGATCACTTGCTTAATCGATTCCTAAGGGTGAATAGTAAATTTACTGTGGATTTGAACAAAATCGTTCTCTGTTATCGGTAGTTGCTATGGATAGAAAAACCATTTACTTGGAGCTTCAAAAATTAATAACAATTTGGAAAGAGCGGGTCTTCCTCTGATGACTTGCTTAATCGATTCCTAAGGGTGAATAGTAAATTTACTGTGGATTTGAACAAAATCGTTCTTTGCTATCGGTAGTTGCTATCGATAGAAAAACCATTTACTTGGAGCTTCAAAAATTGATAACAATTTGGAAAGAGCGGGTCTTCCTCTGATCACTTGTTTAATCGATTCCTAATGGTGAATAGTAAATTTACTGTGGATTTGAACAAAATCGTTGTTCGCTATCGGTAGTTGCTATCGATAGAAAAACCATTTACTTGGAGCTTCAAAAATTAATAACAATTTGGAAAGAGCGGGTCTTCCTTTGATTACTTGCTGAATCGATTTCTAAGGGTAAATTGTAAATGTAATGTGAATTTGAACAAAATCGTTCTTTGCTATCGGTCATAAGATAGAAAAACAATTAATTGGACCTTAAAAAATTAATAACAATTTGGAAAGAGCGGGTCTTCCTCTGATCACTTGCTTAATCGATTCCTAAGGGTGAATAGTAAATTTACTGTGGATTTGAACAAAATCGTTCTTTGCTATCGGTAGTTGCTATCGATAGAAAAACCATTTACTTGGAGCTTCAAAAATTAATAACAATTTGGGAAGAGCGGGTCTTCTTCTGATCACTTGCTTAATCGATTCCTAAGGGTGAATAGTAAATTTACTGTGAATTTGAACAAAACCGTTCTTTGCTGTCGGTCATGGATAGAAAAACCATTTACTTGGAGCTTCAAAAATTAATAACAATTTGGAAAGAGCGGGTCTTCCTTTGATTAACTGCTGAATCGATTTCTAAGGATAAATAATGAATGTAATGTGAATTTGAACAAAATCGTTCTTTGCTATCAGTGTTGAGATAATAAAACTATTTACTTGAAGTTTTAAAAATTAATAACAATTTGGAAAAAGCGGGTCTTCCTCTGATTACTTGCTTAATCGATTTCTAAGTGTGAATAGTAAATTTACTGTGAATTTGAACTAAATCGTTCTTTGCTTTTGGTCATGAGATAGAAAAACCATTCACTTGTACCTTAAAAAATTAATAACAATTTGGAAATAGCGGGTCTTCCTCTGATCACTTGCTTAATCGATTCCTAAGGGTGAATAGTAAATTTACTGTGGATTTGAACAAAATCGTTCTTTGTTATCGGTAGTTGCTGTGGATAGAAAAACCATTTACTTGGAGCTTCAAAAATTAATAACCATTTGGAAAGAGCGGGTCTTCCTCTGATGACTTGCTTAATCGATTCCTAAGGGTGAATAGTAAATTTACTGTGGATTTGAACAAAATCGTTCTTTGCTATCGGTAGTTGCTATCGATAGAAAAACCATTTACTTGGAGCTTCAAAAAATGATAACAATTTCGTTCTTTGGTTTTGGTCATGGATAGAAAAACCATTTACTTGGAGCGTCAAAAATTAATAACAATTTGGAAAGAGCGGGTCTTCCTTTGATTACTTGCTGAATCGTTTTCTAAGGGTAAATAGTAAATGTAATGTGAATTTGAACAAAATCGTTCTTCGCTATCGGTCATAAGATAGAAAAACAATTTACTTGGACCTTAAAAAATTCATAACAATTTGGAAAGAGCCGGTCTTCCTCTGATCACTTGCTTAATCGATTCCTAAGGGTGAATAGTAAATTTACTGTGGATTTGAACAAAATCGTTCTCTGTGATCGGTAGTTGCTATGGATAGAAAAACCATTTGCTTGGAGCTTCAAAAATTAATAACAATTTGGAAAGAGCGGGTCTTCCTCTGATGACATGCTTAATCGATTCATAAGGGTGAATAGTAAATTTACTGTGGATTCGAACAAAATCGTTCTTTGCTATCGGTAGTGGTTATCGATAGAAAAACCATTTACTTGGAGCTTCAAAAATTAATAACAATTTGGAAAGAGCGGGTCTTCCTTTGATTACTTGCTGAATCGATTTCTAAGGGTAAATAGTAAATGTAATGTGAATTTGAACAAAATCGTTCTTTGCTATCGGTCATAAGATAGAAAAACAATTTACTTTTACCTTATAAAATTAATAACAATTTCTAAAGAGCGGGTCTTCCTGTGATCACTTGCTTAGTCGATTCCTAAGGGTGAATAGTAAATTTACTGTAGATTTGAACAAAATCGTTCTGTGTTATCGGTAGTTGCTATGGATAAAAAAACTATTTACTTGGAGCTTCAAAAATTAATAACAATTTGGAAAGAGCGGGTCTTCCTCTGATGACTTGGTTAATCGATTTCTAAGGGTGAATAGTAAATTTACTGTGGATTTGAACAAAATCGTTCTTTGCTATCGGTAGTTGCTGTCGATAGAAAAACCATTTACTTGGAGCTTCAAAAATTGATAACAATTAGGAAAGAGCGGGTCTTCTTCTGATCACTTGCTTAATTGATTCCTAAAGGTGAATAGTAAATTTACTGTGGATTTGAACAAAATCGTTCTTTGCTATCGGTCATGGATAGAAAAACCATTTACTTGGAGCTTCAAAAATTAATAACAATTTGGAAAGAGCGGGTCTTCCTTTGATTAACTGCTGAATCGATTTCTAAGGATAAATAGTGAATGTAATGTGAATTTGAACAAAATCGTTCTTTGCTATCGGTGTTGAGATAATAAAACTATTTACTTGAAGCTTTAAAAATTAATAACAATTTGGAAAAAGCGGGTCTTCCTCTGATTACTTGCTTAATCCATTTCTAAGGGTGAATAGTAAATTTACTGTGAATTTGAACTAAATCGTTCTTTGCTATCGGTAGTTGCTATGGATAGTATAACCGTTTACTTGGAGCTTCAAAAATTAATAACAATTTGGAAAGAGCGGGTCTTCCTCTGATGACTTGCTTAATCGATTCCTAAGGGTGAATAGTAAATTTACTGTGGATTTGAACAAAATCGTTGTTTGCTATCGGTGTCGAGATAATAAAACTATTTACTTGAAGCTTTAAACATTAATAACAATTTGGAAAAAGCGGGTCTTCCTCTGATTACTTGCTTAATCGATTTCTAAGGGTGAATAGTAAATTTACTGTGAATTTGAACTAAATCTTTCTTTGCTTTTGGTCATGAGATAGAAAAACCATTTACTTGGACCTTAAAAAATTAATAACAATTTGGAAAGAGCGGGTCTTCCTCTGATCACTTGCTTAATCGATTCCTAAGGGTGAATAGTAAATTTACTGTGGATTTGAACAAAATCGTTCTTTGCTATCGGTAGTTGCTATGGATAGAAAAACCGTTTACTTGGAGCTTCAAAAATTAATAACAATTTGGAAAGAGCGGCTCTTCGTCTGATGACTTGCTTAATCGATTACTAAGGGTGAATAGTAAATTTACTGTGGATTTCAACAAAATCGTTCTTTGCTATCGGTAGTTGCTATGGATAGAAAAACCGTTTACTTGGAGGTTCAAAAATTGATAACAATTTGGAAAGAGCGGGTCTTCCTCTGATCACTTGTTTAATCGATTCCTAATGGTGAATAGTAAATTTACTGTGGATTTGAACAAAATCGTTCTTTGCTATCGGTAGTTGCTATCGATAGAAAAACCATTTACTTGGAGCTTCAAAAATTGATAACAATTTCGTTCTTTGCTTTTGGTCATAGATAGAAAAACCATTTACTTGGAGCTTCAAAAATTAATAACAATTTGGAAAGAGCGGGTCTTCCTTTGATTACTTGCTGAATCGATTTCTAAGGGTAAATAGTAAATGTAATGTGAATTTGAACAAAATCGTTCTTTGCTATCGGTCATAAGATAGAAAAACAATTTACTTGGACCTTAAAAAATTAATAACAATTTGGAAAGAGCGGGTCTTCCTCTGATCACTTGCTTAATCGATTCCTAAGGGTGAATAGTAAATTTACTGTGGATTTGAACAAAATCGTTCTCTGTTATCGGTAGTTGCTATGGATAGAAAAACCATTTACTTGGAGCTTCAAAAATTAATAACAATTTGGAAAGAGCGGGTCTTCCTCTGATGACTTGCTTAATCGATTCCTAAGGGTGAATAGTAAATTTACTGTGGATTTGAACAAAATCGTTCTTTGCTATCGGTAGTTGCTATCGATAGAAAAACCATTTACTTGGAGCTTCAAAAATTGATAACAATTTGGAAAGAGCGGGTCTTCCTCTGATCACTTGTTTAATCGATTCCTAATGGTGAATAGTAAATTTACTGTGGATTTGAACAAAATCGTTGTTCGCTATCGGTAGTTGCTATCGATAGAAAAACCATTTACTTGGAGCTTCAAAAATTAATAACAATTTGGAAAGAGCGGGTCTTCCTTTGATTACTTGCTGAATCGATTTCTAAGGGTAAATTGTAAATGTAATGTGAATTTGAACAAAATCGTTCTTTGCTATCGGTCATAAGATAGAAAAACAATTAATTGGACCTTAAAAAATTAATAACAATTTGGAAAGAGCGGGTCTTCCTCTGATCACTTGCTTAATCGATTCCTAAGGGTGAATAGTAAATTTACTGTGGATTTGAACAAAATCGTTCTTTGCTATCGGTAGTTGCTATCGATAGAAAAACCATTTACTTGGAGCTTCAAAAATTAATAACAATTTGGGAAGAGCGGGTCTTCTTCTGATCACTTGCTTAATCGATTCCTAAGGGTGAATAGTAAATTTACTGTGAATTTGAACAAAACCGTTCTTTGCTGTCGGTCATGGATAGAAAAACCATTTACTTGGAGCTTCAAAAATTAATAACAATTTGGAAAGAGCGGGTCTTCCTTTGATTAACTGCTGAATCGATTTCTAAGGATAAATAATGAATGTAATGTGAATTTGAACAAAATCGTTCTTTGCTATCAGTGTTGAGATAATAAAACTATTTACTTGAAGTTTTAAAAATTAATAACAATTTGGAAAAAGCGGGTCTTCCTCTGATTACTTGCTTAATCGATTTCTAAGTGTGAATAGTAAATTTACTGTGAATTTGAACTAAATCGTTCTTTGCTTTTGGTCATGAGATAGAAAAACCATTCACTTGTACCTTAAAAAATTAATAACAATTTGGAAATAGCGGGTCTTCCTCTGATCACTTGCTTAATCGATTCCTAAGGGTGAATAGTAAATTTACTGTGGATTTGAACAAAATCGTTCTTTGTTATCGGTAGTTGCTGTGGATAGAAAAACCATTTACTTGGAGCTTCAAAAATTAATAACCATTTGGAAAGAGCGGGTCTTCCTCTGATGACTTGCTTAATCGATTCCTAAGGGTGAATAGTAAATTTACTGTGGATTTGAACAAAATCGTTCTTTGCTATCGGTAGTTGCTATCGATAGAAAAACCATTTACTTGGAGCTTCAAAAAATGATAACAATTTCGTTCTTTGGTTTTGGTCATGGATAGAAAAACCATTTACTTGGAGCGTCAAAAATTAATAACAATTTGGAAAGAGCGGGTCTTCCTTTGATTACTTGCTGAATCGTTTTCTAAGGGTAAATAGTAAATGTAATGTGAATTTGAACAAAATCGTTCTTCGCTATCGGTCATAAGATAGAAAAACAATTTACTTGGACCTTAAAAAATTCATAACAATTTGGAAAGAGCCGGTCTTCCTCTGATCACTTGCTTAATCGATTCCTAAGGGTGAATAGTAAATTTACTGTGGATTTGAACAAAATCGTTCTCTGTGATCGGTAGTTGCTATGGATAGAAAAACCATTTGCTTGGAGCTTCAAAAATTAATAACAATTTGGAAAGAGCGGGTCTTCCTCTGATGACATGCTTAATCGATTCATAAGGGTGAATAGTAAATTTACTGTGGATTCGAACAAAATCGTTCTTTGCTATCGGTAGTGGTTATCGATAGAAAAACCATTTACTTGGAGCTTCAAAAATTAATAACAATTTGGAAAGAGCGGGTCTTCCTTTGATTACTTGCTGAATCGATTTCTAAGGGTAAATAGTAAATGTAATGTGAATTTGAACAAAATCGTTCTTTGCTATCGGTCATAAGATAGAAAAACAATTTACTTTTACCTTATAAAATTAATAACAATTTCTAAAGAGCGGGTCTTCCTGTGATCACTTGCTTAGTCGATTCCTAAGGGTGAATAGTAAATTTACTGTAGATTTGAACAAAATCGTTCTGTGTTATCGGTAGTTGCTATGGATAAAAAAACTATTTACTTGGAGCTTCAAAAATTAATAACAATTTGGAAAGAGCGGGTCTTCCTCTGATGACTTGGTTAATCGATTTCTAAGGGTGAATAGTAAATTTACTGTGGATTTGAACAAAATCGTTCTTTGCTATCGGTAGTTGCTATCGATAGAAAAACCATTTACTTGGAGCTTCAGAAATTGATAACAATTAGGAAAGAGCGGGTCTTCCTTTGATTAACTGCTGAATCGATTTCTAAGGATAAATAGTGAATGTAATGTGAATTTGAACAAAATCGTTCTTTGCTATCGGTGTTGAGATAATAAAACTATTTACTTGAAGCTTTAAAAATTAATAACAATTTGGAAAAAGCGGGTCTTCCTCTGATTACTTGCTTAATCCATTTCTAAGGGTGAATAGTAAATTTACTGTGAATTTGAACTAAATCTTTCTTTGCTTTTGGTCATGAGATAGAAAAACCATTTACTTGGACCTTAAAAAATTAATAACAATTTGGAAAGAGCGGGTCTTCCTCTGATCACTTGCTTAATCGATTCCTAAGGGTGAATAGTAAATTTACTGTGGATTTGAACAAAATCGTTCTTTGCTATCGGTCATGGATAGAAAAACCATTTACTTGGAGCTTCAAAAATTAATAACAATTTGGAAAGAGCGGGTCTTCCTTTGATTAACTGCTGAATCGATTTCTAAGGATAAATAGTGAATGTAATGTGAATTTGAACAAAATCGTTCTTTGCTATCGGTGTTGAGATAATAAAACTATTTACTTGAAGCTTTAAAAATTAATAACAATTTGGAAAAAGCGGGTCTTCCTCTGATTACTTGCTTAATCCATTTCTAAGGGTGAATAGTAAATTTACTGTGAATTTGAACTAAATCGTTCTTTGCTATCGGTAGTTGCTATGGATAGTAAAACCGTTTACTTGGAGCTTCAAAAATTAATAACAATTTGGAAAGAGCGGGTCTTCCTCTGATGACTTGCTTAATCGATTCCTAAGGGTGAATAGTAAATTTACTGTGGATTTGAACAAAATCGTTGTTTGCTATCGGTGTCGAGATAATAAAACTATTTACTTGAAGCTTTAAACATTAATAACAATTTGGAAAAAGCGGGTCTTCCTCTGATTACTTGCTTAATCGATTTCTAAGGGTGAATAGTAAATTTACTGTGAATTTGAACTAAATCTTTCTTTGCTTTTGGTCATGAGATAGAAAAACCATTTACTTGGACCTTAAAAAATTAATAACAATTTGGAAAGAGCGGGTCTTCCTCTGATCACTTGCTTAATCGATTCCTAAGGGTGAATAGTAAATTTACTGTGGATTTGAACAAAATCGTTCTTTGCTATCGGTAGTTGCTATGGATAGAAAAACCGTTTACTTGGAGCTTCAAAAATTAATAACAATTTGGAAAGAGCGGGTCTTCCTTTGATTAACTGCTGAATCGATTTCTAAGGATAAATAGTGAATGTAGTGTGAATTTGAACAAAATCGTTCTTTGCTATCGGTGTTGAGATAATAAAACTATTTACTTGAAATTTTAAAAATTAATAACAATTTGGAAAAAGCGGGTCTTCCTCTGATTACTTGCTTAATCGATTTCTAAGTGTGAATAGTAAATTTACTGTGAATTTGAACTAAATCGTTCTTTGCTTTTGGTCATGAGATAGAAAAACCATTTACTTGTACCTTAAAAAATTAATAACAATTTGGAAAGAGCGGGTCTTCCTCTGATCACTTACTTAATCGATTCCTAAGGGTGAATAGTAAATTTACTGTAGATTTGAACAAAATCGTTCTGTGTTATCGGTAGTTGCTATGGATAAAAAAACTATTTACTTGGAGCTTCAAAAATTAATAACAATTTGGAAAGAGCGGGTCTTCCTCTGATGACTTGGTTAATCGATTTCTAAGGGTGAATAGTAAATTTACTGTGGATTTGAACAAAATCGTTCTTTGCTATCGGTAGTTGCTATCGATAGAAAAACCATTTACTTGGAGCTTCAAAAATTGATAACAATTAGGAAAGAGCGGGTCTTCTTCTGATCACTTGCTTAATTGATTCCTAAAGGTGAATAGTAAATTTACTGTGGATTTGAACAAAATCGTTCTTTGCTATCGGTCATGGATAGAAAAACCATTTACTTGGAGCTTCAAAAATTAATAACAATTTGGAAAGAGCGGGTCTTCCTTTGATTAACTGCTGAATCGATTTCTAAGGATAAATAGTGAATGTAATGTGAATTTGAACAAAATCGTTCTTTGCTATCGGTGTTGAGATAATAAAACTATTTACTTGAAGCTTTGAAAATTAATAACAATTTGGAAAAAGCGGGTCTTCCTCTGATTACTTGCTTAATCCATTTCTAAGGGTGAATAGTAAATTTACTGTGAATTTGAACTAAATCGTTCTTTGCTATCGGTAGTTGCTATGGATAGTAAAACCGTTTACTTGGAGCTTCAAAAATTAATAACAATTTGGAAAGAGCGGGTCTTCCTCTGATGACTTGCTTAATCGATTCCTAAGGGTGAATAGTAAATTTACTGTGGATTTGAACAAAATCGTTGTTTGCTATCGGTGTCGAGATAATAAAACTATTTACTTGAAGCTTTAAACATTAATAACAATTTGGAAAAAGCGGGTCTTCCTCTGATTACTTGCTTAATCGATTTCTAAGGGTGAATAGTAAATTTACTGTGAATTTGAACTAAATCTTTCTTTGCTTTTGGTCATGAGATAGAAAAACCATTTACTTGGACCTTAAAAAATTAATAACAATTTGGAAAGAGCGGGTCTTCCTCTGATCACTTGCTTAATCGATTCCTAAGGGTGAATAGTAAATTTACTGTGGATTTGAACAAAATCGTTCTTTGCTATCGGTAGTTGCTATGGATAGAAAAACCGTTTACTTGGAGCTTCAAAAATTAATAACAATTTGGAAAGAGCGGGTCTTCCTTTGATTAACTGCTGAATCGATTTCTAAGGATAAATAGTGAATGTAATGTGAATTTGAACAAAATCGTTCTTTGCTATCGGTGTTGAGATAATAAAACTATTTACTTGAAATTTTAAAAATTAATAACAATTTGGAAAAAGGGGGTCTTCCTCTGATTACTTGCTTAATCGATTTCTAAGTGTGAATAGTAAATTTACTGTGAATTTGAACTAAATCGTTCTTTGCTTTTGGTCATGAGATAGAAAAACCATTTACTTGTACCTTAAAAAATTAATAACAATTTGGAAAGAGCGGGTCTTCCTCTGATCACTTACTTAATCGATTCCTAAGGGTGAATAGTAAATTTACTGTGGATTTGAACAAAATCGTTCTTTGTTATCGGTAGTTGCTATGGATAGAAAAACCATTTACTTGGAGCTTCAAAAATTAATAACAATTTGGAAAGAGCGGGTCTTCCTCTGATTACTTGCTTAATCGATTCCTAAGGGTGAATAGTAAATTTACTGTGGATTTGAACAAAATCGTTCATTGCTATCGGTAGTTGCTATCGATAGAAAAACCATTTACTTGGAGCTTCAAAAATTGATAACAATTTCGTTCTTTGCTTTTGGTCATGGATAGAAAAACCATTTACTTGGAGCGTCAAAAATTAATAAAAATTTGGAAAGAGCGGGTCTTCCTTTGATTACTTGCTGAATCGATTTCTAAGGGTAAATAGTAAATGTAATGTGAATTTAAACAAAATCGTTCTTTGCTATCGGTCATAAGATAGAAAAACAATTAATTGGACCTTAAAAAATTACTAACAATTTGGAAAGAGCGGGTCTTCCTCTGATCACTTGCTTAATCGATTCCTAAGGGTGAATAGTAAATTTACTGTGGATTTGAACAAAATCGTTCTTTGCTATCGGTAGTTGCTATCGATAGAAAAACCATTTACTTGGAGCTTCAAAAATTAATAACATTTTGGAAAGAGCGGGTCTTCTTCTCATCACTTGCTTAATCGATTCCTAAGGGTGAATAGTAAATTTACTGTGAATTTGAACAAAATCGTTCTTTGCTGTCGGTGATGGATAGAAAAACCATTTACTTGGAGCTTCAAAAATTAATAACAATTTGGAAAGAGCGGGTCTTCCTCTGATCACTTGCTTAATCGATTCCTAAGGGTGAATAGTAAATTTACTCTGAATTTGAACAAAATCGTTCTTTGCTATCGGTCATGGATAGAAAAACCATTTGCTTGGAGCTTCAAAAATTAATAACAATTTGGAAAGAGCGAGTCTTCCTTTAAATAACTGCTGAATCGATTTCTAAGGATAAATAGTGAATGTAATGTGAATTTGAACAAAATCGTTCTTTGCTATCGGTGTTGAGATAATAAAACTATTTACTTGAAGTTTTTAAAATTAATAACAATTTGGAAAAAGCGGGTCTTCCTCTGATTACTTGCTTAATCGATTTCTAAGTGTGAATAGTAAATTTACTGTGAATTTGAACTAAATCGTTAATTGCTTTTGGTCATGAGATAGAAAAACCATTTACTTGTACCTTAAAAAATTAATAACAATTTGGAAAGAGCGGGTCTTCCTCTGATCACTTGCTTAATCGATTCCTAAGGGTGAATAGTAAATTTACTGTGGATTTGAACAAAATCGTTCTTTGTTATCGGTAGTTGCTATGGATAGAAAAACCATTTACTTGGAGCTTCAAAAATTAATAACAATTTGGAAAGAGCGGGTCTTCCTCTGATTACTTGCTTAATCGATTCCTAAGGGTGAATAGTAAATTTACTGTGGATTTGAACAAAATCGTTCATTGCTATCGGTAGTTGCTATCGATAGAAAAACCATTTACTTGGAGCTTCAAAAATTGATAACAATTTCGTTCTTTGCTTTTGGTCATGGATAGAAAAACCATTTACTTGGAGCGTCAAAAATTAATAAAAATTTGGAAAGAGCGGGTCTTCCTTTGATTACTTGCTGAATCGATTTCTAAGGGTAAATAGTAAATGTAATGTGAATTTAAACAAAATCGTTCTTTGCTATCGGTCATAAGATAGAAAAACAATTAATTGGACCTTAAAAAATTACTAACAATTTGGAAAGAGCGGGTCTTCCTGTGATCACTTGCTTAATCGATTCCTAAGGGTGAATAGTAAATTTACTGTGGATTTGAACAAAATCGTTCTTTGCTATCGGTAGTTGCTATCGATAGAAAAACCATTTACTTGGAGCTTCAAAAATTAATAACAATTTGGAAAGAGCGGGTCTTCTACTCATCACTTGCTTAATCGATTCCTAAGGGTGAATAGTAAATTTACTGTGAATTTGAACAAAATCGTTCTTTGCTGTCGGTGATGGATAGAAAAACCATTTACTTGGAGCTTCAAAAATTAATAACAATTTGGAAAGAGCGGGTCTTCCTCTGATCACTTGCTTAATCGATTCCTAAGGGTGAATAGTAAATTTACTCTGAATTTGAACAAAATCGTTCTTTGCTATCGGTCATGGATAGAAAAACCATTTACTTGGAGCTTCAAAAATTAATAACAATTTGGAAAGAGCGAGTCTTCCTTTAAATAACTGCTGAATCGATTTCTAAGGATAAATAGTGAATGTAATGTGAATTTGAACAAAATCGTTCTTTGCTATCGGTGTTGAGATAATAAAACTATTTACTTGAAGTTTTTAAAATTAATAACAATTTGGAAAAAGCGGGTCTTCCTCTGATTACTTGCTTAATCGATTTCTAAGTGTGAATAGTAAATTTACTGTGAATTTGAACTAAATCGTTAATTGCTTTTGGTCATGAGATAGAAAAACCATTTACTTGTACCTTAAAAAATTAATAACAATTTGGAAAGAGCGGGTCTTCCTCTGATCACTTGCTTAATCGATTCCTAAGGGTGAATAGTAAATTTACTGTGGATTTGAACAAAATCGTTCTTTGTTATCGGTAGTTGCTATGGATGGAAAAACCATTTACTTGGAGCTTCAAAAATTAATAACAATTTGGAAAGAGCGGCTCTTCCTCTGATGACTTGCTTAATCGATTCCTAAGGGTGAATAGTAAATTTACTGTGGATTTGAACAAAATCGTTCTTTGCTATCGGTAGTTGCTATCGATAGAAAAACCATTTACTTGGAGCTTCAAAAATTGATAACAATTTCGTTCTTTGGTTTTGGTCATGGATAGAAAAACCATTTACTTGGAGCGTCAAAAATTAATAACAATTTGGAAAGAGCGGGTCTTCCTTTGATTACTTGCTGAATCGATTTCTAAGGGTAAATAGTAAATGTAATGTGAATTTGAACAAAATCGTTCTTTGCTATCGGTCATAAGATAGAAAAACAATTTACTTGGACCTTAAAAAATTAATAACAATTTGGAAAGAGCCGGTCTTCCTCTGATCACTTGCTTAATCGATTCCTAAGGGTGAATAGTAAATTTACTGTGGATTTGAACAAAATCGTTCTCTGTTATCGGTAGTTGCTATGGATAGAAAAACAATTTATTTGGACCTTAAAAAATTAATAACAATTTCTAAAGAGCGGGTCTTCCTCTGATCACTTGCTTAGTCGATTCCTAAGGGTGAATAGTAAATTTACTGTGGATTTGAACAAAATCGTTCTCTGTTATCGGTAGTTGCTATGGATAGAAAAACCATTTACTTGGAGCTTCAAAAATTAATAACAATTTGGAAAGAGCGGGTCTTCCTCTGATCACTTGCTTAATCGATTCCTAAGGGTGAATAGTAAATTTACTGTGGATTTGAACAAAATCGTTCTCTGTTATCGGTAGTTGCTATGGATAGAAAAACCATTTACTTGGAGCTTCAAAAATTAATAACAATTTGGAAAGAGCGGGTCTACCTCTGATGACTTGCTTAATCGATTCCTAAGGGTGAATAGTAAATTTACTGTGGATTTGAACAAAATCGTTCTTTGCTATCGGTAGTTGCTATCGATAGAAAAACCATTTACTTGGAGCTTCAAAAATTAATAACAATTTGGAAAGAGCGGGTCTTCCTCTGATCACTTGCTTAATAGATTCCTAAGGGTGAATAGGAAATTTACTGTGGATTTGAACAAAATCGTTCTTTGCTATCGGTAGTTGCTATCGATAGAAAAACCATTTACTTGGAGCTTCAAAAATTAATAACAATTTGGAAAGAGCGGGTCTTCCTCTCATCACTTGCTTAATCGATTCCTAAGGGTGAATAGTAAATTTACTGTGGATTTGAACAAAATCGTTCTCTGTTATCGGTAGTTGCTATGGATAGAAAAACAATTTATTTGGACCTTAAAAAATTAATAACAATTTCTAAAGAGCGGGTCTTCCTCTGATCACTTTTTAGTCGATTCCTAAGGGTGAATAGTAAATTTACTGTGGATTTGAACAAAATCGTTCTTTGCTATCGGTAGTTGCTATGGATAGAAAAACCGTTTACTTGGAGCTTCAAAAATTAATAACAATTTGGAAAGAGCGGCTCTTCGTCTGATGACTTGCTTAATCGATTACTAAGGGTGAATAGTAAATTTACTGTGGATTTGAACAAAATCGTTCTTTGCTATCGGTAGTTGCTATCGATAGAAAAACCATTTACTTGGAGCTTCAAAAATTAATAACAATTTGGAAAGAGCGGGTCTTCCTCTGATCACTTGCTTAATCGATTCCTAAGGGTGAATAGTAAATTTACTGTGGATTTGAACAAAATCGTTCTCTGTTATCGGTAGTTGCTATGGATAGAAAAACAATTTATTTGGACCTTAAAAAATTAATAACAATTTCTAAAGAGCGGGTCTTCCTCTGATCACTTGCTTAGTCGATTCCTAAGGGTGAATAGTAAATTTACTGTGGATTTGAACAAAATCGTTCTGTGTTATCGGTAGTTGCTATGGATAAAAAAACTATGTACTTGGAGCTTCAAAAATTAATAACAATATGGAAAGAGCGGGTCTTCCTCTGATGACTTGCTTAATCGATTCCTAAGGGTGAATAGTAAATTTACTGTGGATTTGAACAAAATCGTTCTTTGCTATCGGTAGTTGCTATCGATAGAAAAACCATTTACTTGGAGCTTCAAAAATTAATAACAATTTGGAAAGAGCGGGTCTTCTTCTGATCACTTTCTTAATCGATTCCTAAGGGTGAATAGTAAATTTACTGTGAATTTGAACAAAATCGTTCTTTGCTGTCGGTCATGGATAGAAAAACCATTTACTTGGAGCTTCAAAAATTAATAACAATTTGTAAAGAGCGGGTCTTCCTCTGATCACTTGCTTAATCGATTCCTAAAGGTGAATAGTAAATTTACTGTGGATTTGAACAAAATCGTTCTTTGCTATCGGTCATGGATAGAAAAACCATTTACTTGGAGCTTCAAAAATTAATAACAATTTGGAAAGAGCGGGTCTTCCTTTGATTAACTGCTGAATCGATTTCTAAGGATAAATAGTGAATGTAATGTGAATTTGAACAAAATCGTTCTTTGCTATCGGTGTTGAGATAATAAAACTATTTACTTGAAGCTTTAAAAATTAATAACAATTTGGAAAAAGCGGGTCTTCCTCTGATTACTTGCTTAATACATTTCTAAGGGTGAATAGTAAATTTACTGTGAATTTGAACTAAATCGTTCTTTGCTATCGGTAGTTGCTAAGGATAGAAAAACCGTTTACTTGGAGCTTCAAAAATTAATAACAATTTGGAAAGAGCGGGTCGTCCTCTGATGACATGCTTAATCGATTCCTAAGGGTGAATAGTAAATTTACTGTGGATTTGAACAAAATCGTTGTTTGCTATCGGTGTCGAGATAATAAAACTACTTACTTGAAGCTATAAAAATTAATAACAATTTGGAAAAAGCGGGTCTTCCTCTGATTAGTGGCTTAATCGATTTCTAAGGGTGAATAGTAAATTTACTGTGAATTTGAACTAAATCTTTCTTTGCTTTTGGTCATGAGATAGAAAAACCATTTACTTGGACCTTAAAAAATTAATAACAATTTGGAAAGAGCGGGTCTTCCTCTGATCACTTGCTTAATCGATTCCTAAGGGTGAATAGTAAATTTACTGTGGATTTGAACAAAATCGTTCTTTGCTATCGGTAGTTGCTATGGATAGAAAAACCGTTTACTTGGAGCTTCAAAAATTAATAACAATTTGGAAAGAGCGGCTCTTCGTCTGATGACTTGCTTAATCGATTACTAAGGGTGAATAGTAAATTTACTGTGGATTTGAACAAAATCGTTCTTTGCTATCGGTAGTTGCTATGGATAGAAAAACCGTTTACTTGGAGCTTCAAAAATTGATAACAATTTGGAAAGAGCGGGACTTCCTCTGATCACTTGTTTAATCGATTCCTAATGGTGAATAGTAAATTTACTGTGGATTTGAACAAAATCGTTCTTTGCTATCGGTAGTTGCTATCGATAGAAAAACCATTTACTTGGAGCTTCAAAAATTGATAACAATTTCGTTCTTTGCTTTTGGTCATAGATAGAAAAACCATTTACTTGGAGGTTCAAAAATTAATAACAATTTGGAAAGAGCGGGTCTTCCTTTGATTACTTGCTGAATCGATTTCTAAGGGTAAATAGTAAATGTAATGTGAATTTGAACAAAATCGTTCTTTGCTATCGGTCATAAGATAGAAAAACAATTTACTTGGACCTTATAAAATTAATAACAATTTCTAAAGAGCGGGTCTTCCTGTGATCACTTGCTTAGTCGATTCCTAAGGGTGAATAGTAAATTTACTGTAGATTTGAACAAAATCGTTCTGTGTTATCGGTAGTTGCTATGGATAAAAAAACTATTTACTTGGAGCTTCAAAAATTAATAACAATTTGGAAAGAGCGGGTCTTCCTCTGATGACTTGCTTAATCGATTTCTAAGGGTGAATAGTAAATTTACTGTGGATTTGAACAAAATTGTTCTTTGCTATCGGTAGTTGCTATCGATAGAAAAACCATTTACTTGGAGCTTCTAAACATGATAACAATTTGGAAAGAGCGGGTCTTCTTCTGATCACTTTCTTAATCGATTCCTAAGGGTGAATAGTAAATTTACTGTGAATTTGAACAAAATCGTGCTTTGATGTCGGTCATGGATAGAAAAACCATTTACCTGGAGCTTCAAAAATTAATAACAATTTGGAAAGAGCGGGTCTTCCTCTGATCACTTGCTTAATCGATTCCTAAAGGTGAATAGTAAATTTACTGTGGATTTGAACAAAATCGTTCTTTGCTATCGGTCATGGATAGAAAAACCATTTACTTGGAGCTTCAAAAATTAATAACAATTTGGAAAGAGCGGGTCTTCCTTTGATTAACTGCTGAATCGATTTCTAAGGATAAATAGTGAATGTAATGTGAATTTGAACAAAATCGTTCTTTGCTATCGGTGTTGAGATAATAAAACTATTTACTTGAAGCTTTAAAAATTAATAACAATTTGGAAAAAGCGGGTCTTCCTCTGATTACTTGCTTAATCCATTTCTAAGGCTGAATAGTAAATTTACTGTGAATTTGAACTAAATCGTTCTTTGCTATCGGTAGTTGCTATGGATAGTAAAACCGTTTACTTGGAGCTTCAAGAATTAATAACAATTTGGAAAGAGCGGGTCTTCCTCTGATGACTTGCTTAATCGATTCCTAAGGGTGAATAGTAAATTTACTGTGGATTTGAACAAAATCGTTGTTTGCTATCGGTGTCGAGATAATAAAACTATTTACTTGAAGCTTTAAAAATTAATAACAATTTGGAAAAAGCGGGTCTTCCTCTGATCACTTGCTTAATCGATTCCTAAGGGTGAATAGTAAATTTACTGTGGATTTGAACAAAATCGTTCTTTGCTATCGGTAGTTGCTATGGATAGAAAAACCGTTTACTTGGAGCTTCAAAAATTGATAACAATTTGGAAAGAGCGGGTCTTCCTCTGATCACATGTTTAATCGATTCCTAATGGTGAATAGTAAATTTACTGTGGATTTGAACAAAATCGTTGTTTGCTATCGGTAGTTGCTATCGATAGAAAATCCATTTACTTGGAGCTTCAAAAATTAATAACAATTTGGAAAGAGCGGGTCTTCCTTTGATTAACTGCTGAATCGATTTCTAAGGATAAATAGTGAATGTAATGTGAATTTGAACAAAATCGTTCTTTGCTATCGGTGTTGAGATAATAAAACTATTTACTTGAAATTTTAAAAATTAATAACAATTTGGAAAAAGCGGGTCTTCCTCTGATTACTTGCTTAATCGATTTCTAAGTGTGAATAGTAAATTTACTGTGAATTTGAACTAAATCGTTCTTTGCTTTTGGTCATGAGATAGAAAAACCATTTACTTGTACCTTAAAAAATTAATAACAATTTGGAAAGAGCGGGTCTTCCTCTGATCACTTACTTAATCGATTCCTAAGGGTGAATAGTAAATTTACTGTGGATTTGAACAAAATCGTTCTTTGTTATCGGTAGTTGCTATGGATAGAAAAACCATTTACTTGGAGCTTCAAAAATTAATAACAATTTGGAAAGAGCGGGTCTTCCTCTGATTACTTGCTTAATCGATTCCTAAGGGTGCATAGTAAATTTACTGTGGATTTGAACAAAATCGTTCATTGCTATCGGTAGTTGCTATCGATAGAAAAACCATTTACTTGGAGCTTCAAAAATTGATAACAATTTCGTTCTTTGCTTTTGGTCATGGATAGAAAAACCATTTACTTGGAGCGTCAAAAATTAATAAAAATTTGGAAAGAGCGGGTCTTCCTTTAATTACTTGCTGAATCGATTTCTAAGGGTAAATAGTAAATGTAATGTGAATTTAAACAAAATCGTTCTTTGCTATCGTTCATAAGATAGAAAAACAATTAATTGGACCTTAAAAAATTAATAACAATTTGGAAAGAGCGGGTCTTCCTCTGATCACTTGCTTAATCGATTCCTAAGGGTGAATAGTAAATTTACTGTGGATTTGAACAAAATCGTTCTTTGCTATCGGTAGTTGCTATCGATAGAAAAACCATTTACTTGGAGCTTCAAAAATTAATAACAATTTGGAAAGAGCGGGTCTTCTTCTCATCACTTGCTTAATCGATTCCTAAGGGTGAATAGTAAATTTACTGTGAATTTGAACAAAATCGTTCTTTGCTGTCGGTGATGGATAGAAAAACCATTTACTTGGAGCTTCAAAAATTAATAACAATTTGGAAAGAGCGGGTCTTCCTCTGATCACTTGCTTAATCGATTCCTAAGGGTGAATAGTAAATTTACTCTGAATTTGAACAAAATCGTTCTTTGCTATCGGTCATGGATAGAAAAACCATTTACTTGGAGCTTCAAAAATTAATAACAATTTGGAAAGAGCGAGTCTTCCTTTAAATAACTGCTGAATCGATTTCTAAGGATAAATAGTGAATGTAATGTGAATTTGAACAAAATAGTTCTTTGCTATCGGTGTTGAGATAATAAAACTATTTACTTGAAGTTTTTAAAATTAATAACAATTTGGAAAAAGCGGGTCTTCCTCTGATCACTTGCTTAATCGATTCCTAAGGGTGAATAGTAAATTTACTGTGGATTTGAACAAAATCGTTCTTTGTTATCGGTAGTTGCTATGGATAGAAAAACCATTTACTTGGAGCTTCAAAAATTAATAACAATTTGGAAAGAGCGGGTCTTCCTCTGATTACTTGCTTAATCGATTCCTAAGGGTGAATAGTAAATTTACTGTGGATTTGAACAAAATCGTTCTTTGCTATCGGTAGTTGCTATCGATAGAAAAACCATTTACTTGGAGCTTCAAAAATTGATAACAATTTCGTTCTTTGCTGTTGGTCATGGATAGAAAAACCATTTACTTGGAGCTTCAAAAATTAATAACCATTTGGAAAGAGCGGGTCTTCCTTTGATTACTTGCTGAATCGATTTCTAAGGGTAAATAGTAAATGTAATGTGAATTTGAACAAAATCGTTCTTTGCTATCGGTCATAAGATAGAAAAACAATTTACTTGGACCTTAAAAAATTAATAACAATTTGGAAAGAGCGGGTCTTCCTCTGATCACTTGCTTAATCGATTCCTAAGGGTGAATAGTAAATTTACTGTGGATTTGAACAAAATCGTTCTCTGTTATCGGTAGTTGCTATGGATAGAAAAACCATTTACTTGGAGCTTCAAAAATTAATAACAATTTGGAAAGAGCGGGTCTACCTCTGATGACTTGCTTAATCGATTCCTAAGGGTGAATAGTAAATTTACTGTGGATTTGAACAAAATCGTTCTTTGCTATCGGTAGTTGCTATCGATAGAAAAACCATTTACTTGGAGCTTCAAAAATTAATAACAATTTGGAAAGAGCGGGTCTTCCTCTGATCACTTGCTTAATCGACTCCTAAGGGTGAATAGTAAATTTACTGTGGATTTGAACAAAATCTTTGCCATCGGTCATGGATAGAAAAACCATTTACTTGGAGCTTCAAAAATTAATAACAATTTGGAAAGAGCGGGTCTTCCTCTGATTACTTGCTTAATCGATTTCTGAGGGTGAATAGTAAATTTACTGTGAATTTGAACAAAATCGTTCTTTGCTTTTGGTCATGAGATAGAAAAACCATTTACTATGACATTAAAAAATTAATAACAATTTGGAAAGAGCCGATCTTCCTCTGATCACTTGCTTAATCGATTCCTAAGGGTGAATAGTAAATTTACTGTGGATTTGAACAAAATCGTTCTTTGTTATCGGTAGTTGCTATGGATGGAAAAACCATTTACTTGGAGCTTCAAAAATTAATAACAATTTGGAAAGAGCGGGTCTTCCTCTGATGACTTGCTTAATCGATTCCTAAGGGTGAATAGTAAATTTACTGTGGATTTGAACAAAATCGTTCTTTGCTATCGGTAGTTGCTATCGATAGAAAAACCATTTACTTGGAGCTTCAAAAATTGATAACAATTTCGATCTTTGGTTTTGGTCATGGATAGAAAAACCATTTACTTGGAGCGTCAAAAATTAATAACAATTTGGAAAGAGCGGGTCTTCCTTTGATTACTTGCTGAATCGATTTCTAAGGGTAAATAGTAAATGTAATGTGAATTTGAACAAAATCGTTCTTTGCTATCGGTCATAAGATAGAAAAACAATTTACTTGGACCTTAAAAAATTAATAACAATTTGGAAAGAGCCGGTCTTCCTCTGATCACTTGCTTAATCGATTCCTAAGGGTGAATAGTAAATTTACTGTGGATTTGAACAAAATCGTTCTCTGTTATCGGTAGTTGCTATGGATAGAAAAACAATTTATTTGGACCTTAAAAAATTAATAACAATTTCTAAAGAGCGGGTCTTCCTCTGATCACTTGCTTAGTCGATTCCTAAGGGTGAATAGTAAATTTACTGTGGATTTGAACAAAATCTTTCTGTGTTATCGGTAGTTGCTATGGATAAAAAAACCATTTACTTGGAGCTTCAAAAATTAATAACAATTTGGAAAGAGCGGGTCTTCCTCTGATAACTTGCTTAATCGATTCCTAAGGGTGAATAGTAAATTTACTGTGGATTTGAACAAAATCGTTCTTTGCTATCGGTAGTTGCTATGGATAGAAAAACCGTTTACTTGGAGCTTCAAAAATTAATAACAATTTGGAAACAGCGGCTCTTCGTCTGATGACTTGCTTAATCGATTACTAAGGGTGAATAGTAAATTTACTGTTGATTTGAACAAAATCGTTCTTTGCTATCGGTAGTTGCTATGGATAGAAAAACCGTTTACTTGGAGCTTCAAAAATTGATAACAATTTGGAAAGAGCGGGTCTTCCTCTGATCACTTGTTTAATCGATTCCTAATGGTGAATAGTAAATTTACTGTGGATTTGAACAAAATCGTTGTTTGCTATCGGTAGTTGCTATCGATAGAAAATCCATTTACTTGGAGCTTCAAAAATTAATAACAATTTGGAAAGAGCGGGTCTTCCTTTGATTAACTGCTGAATCGATTTCTAAGGATAAATAGTGAATGTAATGTGAATTTGAACAAAATCGTTCTTTGCTATCGGTGTTGAGATAATAAAACTATTTACTTGAAATTTTAAAAATTAATAACAATTTGGAAAAAGCGGGTCTTCCTCTGATTACTTGCTTAATCGATTTCTAAGTGTGAATAGTAAATTTACTGTGAATTTGAACTAAATCGTTCTTTGCTTTTGGTCATGAGATAGAAAAACCATTTACTTGTACCTTAAAAAATTAATAACAATTTGGAAAGAGCGGGTGTTCCTCTGATGACTTGCTTAATCGATTCCTAAGGGTGAATAGTAAATTTACTGTGGATTTGAACAAAATCGTTCTTTGTTATCGGTAGTTGCTATGGATAGAAAAACCATTTACTTGGAGCTTCAAAAATTAATAACAATTTGGAAAGAGCGGGTCTTCCTCTGATCACTTGTTTAATCGATTCCTAATGGTGAATAGTAAATTTACTGTGGATTTGAACAAAATCGTTCTTTGCTATCGGTAGTTGCTATCGATAGAAAAACCATTTACTTGGAGCTTCAAAAATTGATAACAATTTCGTTCTTTGCTTTTGGTCATAGATAGAAAAACCATTTACTTGGAGCTTCAAAAATTAATAACAATTTGGAAAGAGCGGGTCTTCCTTTGATTACTTGCTGAATCGATTTCTAAGGGTAAATAGTAAATGTAATGTGAATTTGAACAAAATCGTTCTTTGCTATCGGTCATAAGATAGAAAAACAATTTACTTGGACCTTAAAAAATGAATAACAATTTGGAAAGAGCGGGTCTTCCTCTGATCACTTGCTTAATCGGTTCCTAAGGGTGAATAGTAAATTTACTGTGGATTTGAACAAAATCGTTCTCTGTTATCGGTAGTTGCTATGGATAGAAAAACCATTTACTTGGAACTTCAAAAATTAATAACAATTTGGAAAGAGCGGGTCTTCCTCTGATGACTTGCTTAATCGATTCCTAAGGGTGAATAGTAAATTTACTGTGGATTTGAACAAAATCGTTCTTTGCTATCGGTAGTTGCTATCGATAGAAAAACCATTTACTTGGAGCTTCAAAAATTGATAACAATTTGGAAAGAGCGGGTCTTCCTCTGATCACTTGTTTAATCGATTCCTAATGGTGAATAGTAAATTTACTGTGGATTTGAACAAAATCGTTGTTCGCTATCGGTAGTTGCTATCGATAGAAAAACCATTTACTTGGAGCTTCAAAAATTAATAACAATTTGGAAAGAGCGGGTCTTCCTTTGATTACTTGCTGAATCGATTTCTAAGGGTAAATTGTAAATGTAATGTGAATTTGAACAAAATCGTTCTTTGCTATCGGTCATAAGATAGAAAAACAATTAATTGGACCTTAAAAAATTAATAACAATTTGGAAAGAGCGGGTCTTCCTCTGATCACTTGCTTAATCGATTCCTAAGGGTGAATAGTAAATTTACTGTGGATTTGAACTAAATCGTTCTTTGCTATCGGTAGTTGCTATCGATAGAAAAACTATTTACTTGGAGCTTCAAAAATTAATAACAATTTGGAAAGAGCGGGTCTTCTTCTGATCACTTGCTTAATCGATTCCTAAGGGTGAATAGTAAATTTACTGTGAATTTGAACAAAACCGTTCTTTGCTGTCGGTCATGGAAAGAAAAACCATTTACTTGGAGCTTCAAAAATTAATAACAATTTGGAAAGAGCGGGTCTTCCTTTGATTAACTGCTGAATCGATTTCTAAGGATAAATAGTGAATGTAATGTGAATTTGAACAAAATCGTTCTTTGCTATCAGTGTAGAGATAATAAAACTATTTACTTGAAGTTTTAAAAATTAATAACAATTTGGAAAAAGCGGGTCTTCCTCTGATCACTTGCTTAATCGATTTCTAAGTGTGAATAGTAAATTTACTGTGAATTTGAACTAAATCGTTCTTTGCTTTTGGTCATGAGATAGAAAAACCATTCACTTGTACCTTAAAAAATTAATAACAATTTGGAAATAGCGGGTCTTCCTCTGATCACTTGCTTAATCGATTCCTAAGGGTGAATAGTAAATTTACTGTGGATTTGAACAAAATCGTTCTTTGTTATCGGTAGTTGCTGTGGATAGAAAAACCATTTACTTGGAGCTTCAAAAATTAATAACCATTTGGAAAGAGCGGGTCTTCCTCTGATGACTTGCTTAATCGATTCCTAAGGGTGAATAGTAAATTTACTGTGGATTTGAACAAAATCGTTCGTTGCTATCGGTAGTTGCTATCGATAGAAAAACCATTTACTTGGAGCTTCAAAAAATGATAACAATTTCGTTCTTTGGTTTTGGTCATGGATAGAAAAACCATTTACTTGGAGCGTCAAAAATTAATAACAATTTGGAAAGAACGGGTCTTCCTTTGATTACTTGCTGAATCGTTTTCTAAGGGTAAATAGTAAATGTAATGTGAATTTGAACAAAATCGTTCTTCGCTATCGGTCATAAGATAGAAAAACAATTTACTTGGACCTTAAAAAATTCATAACAATTTGGAAAGAGCCGGTCTTCCTCTGATCACTTGCTTAATCGATTCCTAAGGGTGAATAGTAAATTTACTGTGGATTTGAACAAAATCGTTCTCTGTGATCGGTAGTTGCTATGGATAGAAAAACCATTTGCTTGGAGCTTCAAAAATTAATAACAATTTGGAAAGAGCGGGTCTTCCTCTGATGACATGCTTAATCGATTCATAAGGGTGAATAGTAAATTTACTGTGGATTTGAACAAAATCGTTCTTTGCTATCGATAGTTGCTATCGATAGAAAAACCATTTACTTGGAGCTTCAAAAATTAATAACAATTTGGAAAGAGCGGGTCTTCCTTTGATTACTTGCTGAATCGATTTCTAAGGGTAAATAGTAAATGTAATGTGAATTTGAACAAAATCGTTCTTTGCTATCGGTCATAAGATAGAAAAACAATTTACTTTTACCTTATAAAATTAATAACAATTTCTAAAGAGCGGGTCTTCCTGTGATCACTTGCTTAGTCGATTCCTAAGGGTGAATAGTAAATTTACTGTAGATTTGAACAAAATCGTTCTGTGTTATCGGTAGTTGCTATGGATAAAAAAACTATTTACTTGGAGCTTCAAAAATTAATAACAATTTGGAAAGAGCGGGTCTTCCTCTGATGACTTGCTTAATCGATTTCTAAGGGTGAATAGTAAATTTACTGTGGATTTGAACAAAATTGTTCTTTGCTATCGGTAGTTGCTATCGATAGAAAAACCATTTACTTGGAGCTTCTAAACATGATAACAATTTGGAAAGAGCGGGTCTTCTTCTGATCACTTTCTTAATCGATTCCTAAGGGTGAATAGTAAATTTACTGTGAATTTGAACAAAATAGTTCTTTGCTGTCGGTCATGGATAGAAAAACCATTTACCTGGAGCTTCAAAAATTAATAACAATTTGGAAAGAGCGGGTCTTCCTTTGATTAACTGCTGAATCGATTTCTAAGGATAAATAGTGAATGTAATGTGAATTTGAACAAAATCGTTCTTTGCTATCGGTGTTGAGATAATAAAACTATTTACTTGAAGCTTTAAAAATTAATAACAATTTGGAAAAAGCGGGTCTTCCTCTGATTACTTGCTTAATCCATTTCTAAGGGTGAATAGTAAATTTACTGTGAATTTGAACTAAATCGTTCTTTGCTATCGGTAGTTGCTATGGATAGTAAAACCGTTTACTTGGAGCTTCAAAAATTAATAACAATTTGGAAAGAGCGGGTCTTCCTCTGATGACTTGCTTAATCGATTCCTAAGGGTGAATAGTAAATTTACTGTGGATTTGAACAAAATCGTTCTTTGCTATCGGTAGTTGCTAAGGATAGAAAAACCGTTTTCTTGGAGCTTCAAAAATTAATAACAATTTGGAAAGAGCGGGTGTTCCTCTGATCACTTGCTTAATCGATTCCTAAGGGTGAATAGTAAATTTACTGTGGATTTGAACAAAATCGTTCTTTGCTATCGGTAGTTGCTATCGATAGAAAAACCATTTACTTGGAGCTTCAAAAATTAATAACAATTTGGAAAGAGCGGGTCTTCCTTTGATTACTTGGTGAATCGATTTCTAAGGATAAATAGTGAATGTAATGTGAATTTGAACAAAATCGTTCTTTGCTATCGGTCATGAGATAAAAAAACTATTTACGTGAAGCTTTAAAAATTAATAACAATTTGGAAAAAGGTGGATCTTCCTCTGATTACTTGCTTAATCGATTTCTGAGGGTGAATAGTAAATTTACTGTGAATTTGAGCAAAATCGTTCTTTGCTTTTGGCCATGAGATAGAAAAACCATTTACTTCGACCTTAAAAAATTAATAACAATTTGAAAAGAGCGGGTCTTCTTCTGATCACTTGCTTAATCGATTCCGAAGGGTGAATAGTAAATTTACTGTGGATTCGAACAAAATCGTTCTTTGCTATCGGTAGTTGCTATGGATAGAAAAACCGTTTACTTGGAGCTTCAAAAATTAATAACAATTTGGAAAGAGCGGGTCTTCCTCTGATCACTTGTTTAATCAATTCCTAATGGTGAATAGTAAATTTACTGTGGATTTGAACAAAATCGTTCTTTGCTATCGGTAGTTGCAATCGATAGAAAAACCATTTACTTGGAGCTTAAAAAATTAATAACAATTTGGAAAGAGCGGGTCTTCCTTTGATTACTTGCTGAATCGATTTCTAAGGGTAAATAGTAAATGTAATATGAATTTGAACAAAATCGTTCTTTGCTATCGGTCATAAGATAGAAAAACAAATAATTGAACCTTAAAAAATTAATAACAATTTGGAAAGAGCGGGTCTTCCTCTGATCACTTGCTTAATCGATTCCTAAGGGTGAATAGTAAATTTACTGTGGATTTGAACAAAATCGTTCTTTGCTATCGGTAGTTGCTATCGATAGAAAAACCATTTACTTGGAGCTTCAAAAATTAATAACAATTTGGAAAGAGCGGGTCTTCTTCTGATCACTTGCTTAATCGATTCCTAAGGGTGAATAGTAAATTTACTGTGAATTTGAACAAAATCGTTCTTTGCTGTCGGTCATGGATAGAAAAACCATTTACTTGGAGCTTCAAAAATTAATAACAATTTGGAAAGAGCGGATCTTCCTCTGATCACTTGCTTAATCGATTCCTAAGGGTGAATAGTAAATTTACTCTGAATTTGAACAAAATCGTTCTTTGCTATCGGTCATGGATACAAAAACCATTTACATGGAGCTTCAAAAATTAATAACAATTTGGAAAGAGCGGATCTTCCTCTGATCACTTGCTTAATCGATTCCTAAGGGTGAATAGTAAATTTACTGTGGATGTGAACAAAATCGTTCTTTGCTATCGGTAGTTGCTATCGATAGAAAAACCATTTACTTGGAGCTTCAAAAATTAATAACAATTTGGAAAGAGCGGGTCTTGCTTTGATTACTTGCTGAATCGATTTCTAAGGGTAAATTGTAAATGTAATGTGAATTTGAACAAAATCGTTGTTTGCTACCGGTCATAAGATAGAAAAACAATTAATTGGACCTTAAAAAATTAATAACAATTTGGAAAGAGCGGGTCTTCCTCTGAGCACTTGCTTAATCGATTCCTAAGGGTGAATAGTAAATTTACTGTGGATTTGAACAAAATCGTTCTTTGCTATCGGTAGTTGCTATCGATAGAAAAACCATTTACTTGGAGCTTCAAAAATTAATAACAATTTGGAAAGAGCGGGTCTTCTTCTGATCACTTGCTTAATCGATTCCTAAGGGTGAATAGTAAATTTACTGTGAATTTGAACAAAATCGTTCTTTGCTATCGGTAGTTGCTATCGATAGAATAACCATTTACTTGGAGCTTCAAAAATTGATAACAATTTCGTTCTTTGCTTTTGGTCATGGATAGAAAAACCATTCACTTGGAGCTTCAAAAATTAATAACAATTTGGAAAGAGCGGGTCTTCCTTTGATTACTTGCTGAATCGATTTCTAAGGGTAAATAGTAAATGTAATGTGAATTTGAACAAAATCGTTCTTTGCTATCGGTCATAAGATAGAAAAACAATTTACTTGGACCTTAAAAAATTAATAACAATTTGGAAAGAGCGGGTCTTCCTCTGATCACTTGCTTAATCGATTCCTAAGGGTGAGTAGTAAATTTACTGTGGATTTGAACAAAATCGTTCTCTGTTATCGGTAGTTGCTATGGATAGAAAAACCATTTACTTGGAGCTTCAAACATTAATAACAATTTGGAAAGAGCGGGTCTTCCTCTGATGACTTGCTTAATCGATTCCTAAGGGTGAATAGTAAATTTACTGTGGATTTGAACAAAATCGTTCTTTGCTATCGGTAGTTGCTATCGATAGAAAAACCATTTACTTGGAGCTTCAAAAATTAATAACAATTTGGAAAGAGCGGGTCTTCCTCTGATCACTTGCTTAATTGATTCCTAAGGGTGAATAGTAAATTTACTGTGGATTTGAACAAAATCGTTCTTTGCTATCGGTAGTTGCTATCGATAGAAAAACCATTTACTTGGAGCTTCAAAAATTAATAACAATTTGGAAAGAGCGGGTCTTCCTCTGATGACTTGCTTAATCGATTCCTAAGGGTGAATAGTAAATTTACTGTGGATTTAAACAAAATCGTTCTTTGCTATCGGTAGTTGCTATCGATAGAAAAACCATTTACTTGGAGCTTCAAAAATTAATAACAATTTGGAAAGAGCGGGTCTTCCTCTGATCACTTGCTTAATCGATTCCTAAGGGTGAATAGTAAATTTACTGTGGATTTGAACAAAATCGTTCTTTGCTATCGGTAGTTGCTAAGGATAGAAAAACCGTTTTCTTGGAGCTTCAAAAATTAATAACAATTTGGAAAGAGCGGGTGTTCCTCTGATCACTTGCTTAATCGATTCCTAAGGGTGAATAGTAAATTTACTGTGGATTTGAACAAAATCGTTCTTTGCTATCGGTAGTTGCTATCGATAGAAAAACCATTTACTTGGAGCTTCAAAAATTAATAACAATTTGGAAAGAGCGGGTCTTCCTTTGATTACTTGGTGAATCGATTTCTAAGGATAAATAGTGAATGTAATGTGAATTTGAACAAAATCGTTCTTTGCTATCGGTCATGAGATAAAAAAACTATTTACGTGAAGCTTTAAAAATTAATAACAATTTGGAAAAAGGTGGATCTTCCTCTGATTACTTGCTTAATCGATTTCTGAGGGTGAATAGTAAATTTACTGTGAATTTGAGCAAAATCGTTCTTTGCTTTAGGCCATGAGATAGAAAAACCATTTACTTCGACCTTAAAAAATTAATAACAATTTGAAAAGAGCGGGTCTTCTTCTGATCACTTGCTTAATCGATTCCGAAGGGTGAATAGTAAATTTACTGTGGATTCGAACAAAATCGTTCTTTGCTATCGGTAGTTGCTATGGATAGAAAAACCGTTTACTTGGAGCTTCAAAAATTAATAACAATTTGGAAAGAGCGGGTCTTCCTCTGATCACTTGTTTAATCAATTCCTAATGGTGAATAGTAAATTTACTGTGGATTTGAACAAAATCGTTCTTTGCTATCGGTAGTTGCAATCGATAGAAAAACCATTTACTTGGAGCTTAAAAAATTAATAACAATTTGGAAAGAGCGGGTCTTCCTTTGATTACTTGCTGAATCGATTTCTAAGGGTAAATAGTAAATGTAATATGAATTTGAACAAAATCGTTCTTTGCTATCGGTCATAAGATAGAAAAACAAATAATTGAACCTTAAAAAATTAATAACAATTTGGAAAGAGCGGGTCTTCCTCTGATCACTTGCTTAATCGATTCCTAAGGGTGAATAGTAAATTTACTGTGGATTTGAACAAAATCGTTCTTTGCTATCGGTAGTTGCTATCGATAGAAAAACCATTTACTTGGAGCTTCAAAAATTAATAACAATTTGGAAAGAGCGGGTCTTCTTCTGATCACTTGCTTAATCGATTCCTAAGGGTGAATAGTAAATTTACTGTGAATTTGAACAAAATCGTTCTTTGCTGTCGGTCATGGATAGAAAAACCATTTACTTGGAGCTTCAAAAATTAATAACAATTTGGAAAGAGCGGATCTTCCTCTGATCACTTGCTTAATCGATTCCTAAGGGTGAATAGTAAATTTACTCTGAATTTGAACAAAATCGTTCTTTGCTATCGGTCATGGATACAAAAACCATTTACATGGAGCTTCAAAAATTAATAACAATTTGGAAAGAGCGGATCTTCCTCTGATCACTTGCTTAATCGATTCCTAAGGGTGAATAGTAAATTTACTGTGGATCTGAACAAAATCGTTCTTTGCTATCGGTAGTTGCTATCGATAGAAAAACCATTTACTTGGAGCTTCAAAAATTAATAACAATTTGGAAAGAGCGGGTCTTGCTTTGATTACTTGCTGAATCGATTTCTAAGGGTAAATTGTAAATGTAATGTGAATTTGAACAAAATCGTTGTTTGCTACCGGTCATAAGATAGAAAAACAATTAATTGGACCTTAAAAAATTAATAACAATTTGGAAAGAGCGGGTCTTCCTCTGATCACTTGCTTAATCGATTCCTAAGGGTGAATAGTAAATTTACTGTGGATTTGAACAAAATCGTTCTTTGCTATCGGTAGTTGCTTTCGATAGAAAAACCATTTACTTGGAGCTTCAAAAATTAATAACAATTTGGAAAGAGCGGGTCTTCTTCTGATCACTTGCTTAATCGATTCCTAAGGGTGAATAGTAAATTTACTGTGAATTTGAACAAAATCGTTCTTTGCTATCGGTAGTTGCTATCGATAGAATAACCATTTACTTGGAGCTTCAAAAATTGATAACAATTTCGTTCTTTGCTTTTGGTCATGGATAGAAAAACCATTCACTTGGAGCTTCAAAAATTAATAACAATTTGGAAAGAGCGGGTCTTCCTTTGATTACTTGCTGAATCGATTTCTAAGGGTAAATAGTAAATGTAATGTGAATTTGAACAAAATCGTTCTTTGCTATCGGTCATAAGATAGAAAAACAATTTACTTGGACCTTAAAAAATTAATAACAATTTGGAAAGAGCGGGTCTTCCTCTGATCACTTGCTTAATCGATTCCTAAGGGTGAGTAGTAAATTTACTGTGGATTTGAACAAAATCGTTCTCTGTTATCGGTAGTTGCTATGGATAGAAAAACCATTTACTTGGAGCTTCAAACATTAATAACAATTTGGAAAGAGCGGGTCTTCCTCTGATGACTTGCTTAATCGATTCCTAAGGGTGAATAGTAAATTTACTGTGGATTTGAACAAAATCGTTCTTTGCTATCGGTAGTTGCTATCGATAGAAAAACCATTTACTTGGAGCTTCAAAAATTAATAACAATTTGGAAAGAGCGGGTCTTCCTCTGATCACTTGCTTAATTGATTCCTAAGGGTGAATAGTAAATTTACTGTGGATTTGAACAAAATCGTTCTTTGCTATCGGTAGTTGCTATCGATAGAAAAACCATTTACTTGGAGCTTCAAAAATTAATAACAATTTGGAAAGAGCGGGTCTTCCTCTGATCACTTGCTTAATCGATTCATAAAGGTGAATAGTAAATTTACTGTGGATTTGAACAAAATCGTTCTTTGCTATCGGTAGTTGCTAAGGATAGAAAAACCGTCTACTTGGAGCTTCAAAAATTAATAACAATTTGGAAAGAGCGGGTGTTCCTCTGATCACTTGCTTAATCGATTCCTAAGGGTGAATAGTAAATTTACTGTGGATTTGAACAAAATCGTTCTTTGCTATCGGTAGTTGCTATCGATAGAAAAACCATTTACTTGGAGCTTCAAAAATTAATAACAATTTGGAAAGAGCGGGTCTTCCTTTGATTACTTGGTGAATCGATTTCTAAGGATAAATAGTGAATGTAATGTGAATTTGAACAAAATCGTTCTTTGCTATCGGTCATGAGATAAAAAAAACTATTTACGTGAAGCTTTAAAAATTAATAACAATTTGGAAAAAGGTGGATCTTCCTCTGATTACTTGCTTAATCGATTTCTGAGGGTGAATAGTAAATTTACTGTGAATTTGAGCAAAATCGTTCTTTGCTTTTGGTCATGAGATAGAAAAACCATTTACTTGGACCTTAAAAAATTAATAACAATTTGAAAAGAGCGGGTCTTCTTCTGATCACTTGCTTAATCGATTCCGAAGGGTGAATAGTAAATTTACTGTGGATTCGAACAAAATCGTTCTTTGCTATCGGTAGTTGCTATGGATAGAAAAACCGTTTACTTGGAGCTTCAAAAATTAATAACAATTTGGAAAGAGCCGGTCTTCCTCTGATCACTTGTTTAATCAATTCCTAATGGTGAATAGTAAATTTACTGTGGATTTGAACAAAATCGTTCTTTGCTATCGGTAGTTGCAATCGATAGAAAAACCATTTACTTGGAGCTTAAAAAATTAATAACAATTTGGAAAGAGCGGGTCTTCCTTTGATTACTTGCTGAATCGATTTCTAAGGGTAAATAGTAAATGTAATGTGAATTTGAACAAAATCGTTCTTTGCTATCGGTCATAAAATAGAAAAACAAATAATTGAACCTTAAAAAATTAATAACAATTTGGAAAGAGCGGGTCTTCCTCTGATCACTTGCTTAATCGATTCCTAAGGGTGAATAGTAAATTTACTGTGGATTTGAACAAAGTCGTTCTTTGCTATCGGTAGTTGCTATCGATAGAAAAACCATTTACTTGGAGCTTCAAAAATTAATAACAATTTGGAAAGAGCGGGTCTTCTTCTGATCACTTGCTTAATCGATTCCTAAGGGTGAATAGTAAATTTACTGTGAATTTGAACAAAATCGTTCTTTGCTGTCGGTCATGGATAGAAAAACCATTTACTTGGAGCTTCAAAAATTAATAACAATTTGGAAAGAGCGGATCTTCCTCTGATCACTTGCTTAATCGATTCCTAAGGGTGAATAGTAAATTTACTCTGAATTTGAACAAAATCGTTCTTTGCTATCGGTCATGGATACAAAAACCATTTACATGGAGCTTCAAAAATTAATAACAATTTGGAAAGAGCGGGTCTTCCTCTGATCACTTGCTTAATCGATTCCTAAGGGTGAATAGTAAATTTACTGTGGATTTGAACAAAATCGTTCTTTGCTATCGGTAGTTGCTATCGATAGAAAAACCATTTACTTGGAGCTTCAAAAATTAATAACAATTTGGAAAGAGCGGGTCTTCTTCTGATCACTTGCTTAATCGATTCCTAAGGGTGAATAGTAAATTTACTGTGAATTTGAACAAAATCGTTCTTTGCTGTCGGTCATGGATAGAAAAACCATTTACATGGAGCTTCAAAAATTAATAACAATTTGGAAAGAGCGGGTCTTCCTCTGATCACTTGCTTAATCGATTCCTAAGGGTGAATAGTAAATTTACTCTTAATTTGAACAAAATCGTTCTTTGCTATCGGTCATGGATAGAAAAACCATTTACTTGGAGCTTCAAAAATTAATAACAAATTGGAAAGAGCGGATCTTCCTTTGATTGACTGCTGAATCGATTTCTAAGGATAAATAGTTAATGTAATGTGAATTTGAACAAAATCGTTCTTTGCTATCGGTGTTGAGATAATAAAACTATTTACTTGAAGTTTTTAAAATTAATAACAATTTGGAAAAAGCAGGTCTTCCTCTGATTACTTGCTTAATCGATTTCTAAGTGTGAATAGTAAATTTACTGTGAATTTGAACTAAATCGTTCTTTGCTTTTGGTCATGAGATAGTAGAAAAATTGATAACAATTTCGTTCTTTGCTTTTGGTCATGGATAGAAAAACCATTTACTTGGAGCTTCAAAAATTAATAACAATTTGGAAAGAGCGGGTCTTCCTTTGATTACTTGCTTAATCGATTTCTAAGGGTGAATAGTAAATTTACTGTGGATTTGAACAAAATCGTTCTTTGCTATCGGTAGTTGCTATGGATAGAAAAACCGTTTACTTGCAGCTTTAAAAATTAATAACAATTTGGAAAGAGCGGGTGTTCCTCTGATC
This sequence comes from Oxytorus armatus, assembly GCA_958009045.1. Lineage (NCBI taxonomy): Eukaryota > Metazoa > Arthropoda > Insecta > Hymenoptera > Ichneumonidae > Oxytorus > Oxytorus armatus. Next base: position 6,556,762 of record OY253752.1, read on the forward strand.
ACTTGCTTAATCGATTCCTAAGGGTGAATAGTAAATTTACTGTGGATTTGAACAAAATCGTTCTTTGCTATCGGTAGTTGCTATCGATAGAAAAACCATTTACTTGGAGCTTCAAAAATTAATAACAATTTGGAAAGAGCGGGTCTTCCTTTGATTACTCGGTGAATCGATTTCTAAGGATAAATAGTGAATGTAATGTGAATTTGAACAAAATCGTTATTTGCTATCGGTCATGAGATAAAAAAACTATTTTCTTGAAGCTTTAAAAATTAATAACAATTTGGAAAGAGCGGGTCTTCCTCTGATCACTTGCTTAATCGATTCCTAAGGGTGAATAGTAAATTTACTGTGGATTTGAACAAAATCGTTCTTTGCTATAGGTAGTTGCTATCGATAGAAAAACCATTTACTTGGAGCTTCAAAAATTAATAACAATTTGGAAAGAGCGGGTCTTCTTCTGATCACTTGCTTAATCGATTCCTAAGGGTGAATAGTAAATTTACTGTGAATTTGAACAAAATCGTTCTTTGCTGTCGGTCATGGATAGAAAAACCATTTACTTGGAGCTTCAAAAATTAATAACAATTTGGAAAGAGCGGATCTTCCTCTGATCACTTGCTTAATCGATTCCTAAGGGTGAATAGTAAATTTACTCTGAATTTGAACAAAATCGTTCTTTGCTATCGGTCATGGATAGAAAAACCATTTACATGGAGCTTCAAAAATTAATAACAATTTGGAAAGAGCGGGTCTTCCTCTGATCACTTGCTTAATCGATTCCTAAGGGTGAATAGTAAATTTACTGTGGATTTGAACAAAATCGTTCTTTGCTATCGGTAGTTGCTATCGATAGGAAAACCATTTACTTGGAGCTTCAAAAATTGATAACAATTTCGTTCTTTGCTTTTGGTCATGGATAGAAAAACCATTTACTTGGAGCTTCAAAAATTAATAACAATTTGGAAAGACCGGGTCTTCCTTTGATTACTTGCTGAAACGATTTCTAAGGGTAAACAGTAAATGTAATGTGAATTTGAACAAAATCGTTCTTTGCTATCGGTCATAAGATAGAAAAACAATTTACTTGGACCTTAAAAAATTAATAACAATTTGGAAAGAGCGGGTCTTCCTCTGATCACTTGCTTAATCGATTCCTAAGGGTAAATAGTAAATTTACTGTGGATTTGAACAAAATCGTTCTCTGTTATCGGTAGTTGCTATGGATAGAAAAACCATTTACTTGGAGCTTCAAAAATTAATAACAATTTGGAAAGAGCGGGTCGTCCTCTGATGACTTGCTTAATCGATTCCTAAGGGTGAATAGTAAATTTACTGTGGATTTGAACAAAATCGTTCTTTGCTATCGGTAGTTGCTATCGATAGAAAAACCATTTACTTGGAGCTTCAAAAATTAATAACAATTTGGAAAGAGCGGGTCTTCCTCTGATCACTTGCTTAATCGATTCCTAAGGGTGAATAGTAAATTTACTGTGGATTTGAACAAAATCGTTCTTTGCTTTTGGTCATGAGATAGAAAAACCATTTACTTTGACCTTAAAAAATTAATAACAATTTGGAAAGAGCGGGTCTTCCTCTGATCACTTGCTTAATCGATTCCTAAGGGTGAATAGTAAATTTACTGTGGATTTGAACAAAATCGTTATTTGCTATCGGTCATGAGATAAAAAAACTATTTTCTTGAAGCTTTAAAAATTAATAACAATTTGGAAAGAGCGGGTCTTCCTCTGATCACTTGCTTAATCGATTCCTAAGGGTGAATAGTAAATTTACTGTGGATTTGAACAAAATCGTTCTTTGCTATAGGTAGTTGCTATCGATAGAAAAACCATTTACTTGGAGCTTCAAAAATTAATAACAATTTGGAAAGAGCGGGTCTTCTTCTGATCACTTGCTTAATCGATTCCTAAGGGTGAATAGTAAATTTACTGTGAATTTGAACAAAATCGTTCTTTGCTGTCGGTCATGGATAGAAAAACCATTTACTTGGAGCTTCAAAAATTAATAACAATTTGGAAAGAGCGGATCTTCCTCTGATCACTTGCTTAATCGATTCCTAAGGGTGAATAGTAAATTTACTCTGAATTTGAACAAAATCGTTCTTTGCTATCGGTCATGGATAGAAAAACCATTTACATGGAGCTTCAAAAATTAATAACAATTTGGAAAGAGCGGGTCTTCCTCTGATCACTTGCTTAATCGATTCCTAAGGGTGAATAGTAAATTTACTGTGGATTTGAACAAAATCGTTCTTTGCTATCGGTAGTTGCTATCGATAGGAAAACCATTTACTTGGAGCTTCAAAAATTGATAACAATTTCGTTCTTTGCTTTTGGTCATGGATAGAAAAACCATTTACTTGGAGCTTCAAAAATTAATAACAATTTGGAAAGACCGGGTCTTCCTTTGATTACTTGCTGAAACGATTTCTAAGGGTAAACAGTAAATGTAATGTGAATTTGAACAAAATCGTTCTTTGCTATCGGTCATAAGATAGAAAAACAATTTACTTGGACCTTAAAAAATTAATAACAATTTGGAAAGAGCGGGTCTTCCTCTGATCACTTGCTTAATCGATTCCTAAGGGTAAATAGTAAATTTACTGTGGATTTGAACAAAATCGTTCTCTGTTATCGGTAGTTGCTATGGATAGAAAAACCATTTACTTGGAGCTTCAAAAATTAATAACAATTTGGAAAGAGCGGGTCGTCCTCTGATGACTTGCTTAATCGATTCCTAAGGGTGAATAGTAAATTTACTGTGGATTTGAACAAAATCGTTCTTTGCTATCGGTAGTTGCTATCGATAGAAAAACCATTTACTTGGAGCTTCAAAAATTAATAACAATTTGGAAAGAGCGGGTCTTCCTCTGATCACTTGCTTAATCGATTCCTAAGGGTGAATAGTAAATTTACTGTGGATTTGAACAAAATCGTTCTTTGCTTTTGGTCATGAGATAGAAAAACCATTTACTTTGACCTTAAAAAATTAATAACAATTTGGAAAGAGCGGGTCTTCCTCTGATCACTTGCTTAATCGATTCCTAAGGGTGAATAGTAAATTTACTGTGGATTTGAACAAAATCGTTCTTTGCTATCGGTAGTTGCTAAGGATAGAAAAACCGTTTTCTTGGAGCTTCAAAAATTAATAACAATTTGGAAAGAGCGGGTGTTCCTCTGATCACTTGCTTAATCGATTCCTAAGGGTGAATAGTAAATTTACTGTGGATTTGAACAAAATCGTTCTTTGCTATCGGTAGTTGCTATCGATAGAAAAACCATTTACTTGGAGCTTCAAAAATTAATAACAATTTGGAAAGAGCGGGTCTTCTTCTGATCACTTGCTTAATCGATTCCTAAGGGTGAATAGTAAATTTACTGTGAATTTGAACAAAATCGTTCTTTGCTGTCGGTCATGGATAGAAAAACCATTTACTTGGAGCTTCAAAAATTAATAACAATTTGGAAAGAGCGGATCTTCCTCTGATCACTTGCTTAATCGATTCCTAAGGGTGAATAGTAAATTTACTCTGAATTTGAACAAAATCGTTCTTTGCTATCGGTCATGGATACAAAAACCATTTACATGGAGCTTAAAAAATTAATAACAATTTGGAAAGAGCGGATCTTCCTCTGATCACTTGCTTAATCGATTCCTAAGGGTGAATAGTAAATTTACTGTGGATCTGAACAAAATCGTTCTTTGCTATCGGTAGTTGCTATCGATAGAAAAACCATTTACTTGGAGCTTCAAAAATTAATAACAATTTGGAAAGAGCGGGTCTTGCTTTGATTACTTGCTGAATCGATTTCTAAGGGTAAATTGTAAATGTAATGTGAATTTGAACAAAATCGTTGTTTGCTACCGGTCATAAGATAGAAAAACAATTAATTGGACCTTAAAAAATTAATAACAATTTGGAAAGAGCGGGTCTTCCTCTGATCACTTGCTTAATCGATTCCTAAGGGTGAATAGTAAATTTACTGTGGATTTGAACAAAATCGTTCTTTGCTATCGGTAGTTGCTTTCGATAGAAAAACCATTTACTTGGAGCTTCAAAAATTAATAACAATTTGGAAAGAGCGGGTCTTCTTCTGATCACTTGCTTAATCGATTCCTAAGGGTGAATAGTAAATTTACTGTGAATTTGAACAAAATCGTTCTTTGCTATCGGTAGTTGCTATCGATAGAATAACCATTTACTTGGAGCTTCAAAAATTGATAACAATTTCGTTCTTTGCTTTTGGTCATGGATAGAAAAACCATTCACTTGGAGCTTCAAAAATTAATAACAATTTGGAAAGAGCGGGTCTTCCTTTGATTACTTGCTGAATCGATTTCTAAGGGTAAATAGTAAATGTAATGTGAATTTGAACAAAATCGTTCTTTGCTATCGGTCATAAGATAGAAAAACAATTTACTTGGACCTTAAAAAATTAATAACAATTTGGAAAGAGCGGGTCTTCCTCTGATCACTTGCTTAATCGATTCCTAAGGGTGAGTAGTAAATTTACTGTGGATTTGAACAAAATCGTTCTCTGTTATCGGTAGTTGCTATGGATAGAAAAACCATTTACTTGGAGCTTCAAACATTAATAACAATTTGGAAAGAGCGGGTCTTCCTCTGATGACTTGCTTAATCGATTCCTAAGGGTGAATAGTAAATTTACTGTGGATTTGAACAAAATCGTTCTTTGCTATCGGTAGTTGCTATCGATAGAAAAACCATTTACTTGGAGCTTCAAAAATTAATAACAATTTGGAAAGAGCGGGTCTTCCTCTGATCACTTGCTTAATTGATTCCTAAGGGTGAATAGTAAATTTACTGTGGATTTGAACAAAATCGTTCTTTGCTATCGGTAGTTGCTAAGGATAGAAAAACCGTTTACTTGGAGCTTCAAAAATTAATAACAATTTGGAAAGAGCGGGTGTTCCTCTGATCACTTGCTTAATCGATTCCTAAGGGTGAATAGTAAATTTACTGTGGATTTGAACAAAATCGTTCTTTGCTATCGGTAGTTGCTATCGATAGAAAAACCATTTACTTGGAGCTTCAAAAATTAATAACAATTTGGAAAGAGCGGGTCTTCCTTTGATTACTTGGTGAATCGATTTCTAAGGATAAATAGTGAATGTAATGTGAATTTGAACAAAATCGTTCTTTGCTATCGGTCATGAGATAAAAAAACTATTTACGTGAAGCTTTAAAAATTAATAACAATTTGGAAAAAGGTGGATCTTCCTCTGATTACTTGCTTAATCGATTTCTGAGGGTGAATAGTAAATTTACTGTGAATTTGAGCAAAATCGTTCTTTGCTTTTGGTCATGAGATAGAAAAACCATTTACTTGGACCTTAAAAAATTAATAACAATTTGAAAAGAGCGGGTCTTCTTCTGATCACTTGCTTAATCGATTCCGAAGGGTGAATAGTAAATTTACTGTGGATTCGAACAAAATCGTTCTTTGCTATCGGTAGTTGCTATGGATAGAAAAACCGTTTACTTGGAGCTTCAAAAATTAATAACAATTTGGAAAGAGCGGGTCTTCCTCTGATCACTTGTTTAATCAATTCCTAATGGTGAATAGTAAATTTACTGTGGATTTGAACAAAATCGTTCTTTGCTATCGGTAGTTGCAATCGATAGAAAAACCATTTACTTGGAGCTTAAAAAATTAATAACAATTTGGAAAGAGCGGGTCTTCCTTTGATTACTTGCTGAATCGATTTCTAAGGGTAAATAGTAAATGTAATGTGAATTTGAACAAAATCGTTCTTTGCTATCGGTCATAAGATAGAAAAACAAATAATTGAACCTTAAAAAATTAATAACAATTTGGAAAGAGCGGGTCTTCCTCTGATCACTTGCTTAATCGATTCCTAAGGGTGAATAGTAAATTTACTGTGGATTTGAACAAAATCGTTCTTTGCTATCGGTAGTTGCTATCGATAGAAAAACCATTTACTTGGAGCTTCAAAAATTAATAACAATTTGGAAAGAGCGGGTCTTCTTCTGATCACTTGCTTAATCGATTCCTAAGGGTGAATAGTAAATTTACTGTGAATTTGAACAAAATCGTTCTTTGCTGTCGGTCATGGATAGAAAAACCATTTACTTGGAGCTTCAAAAATTAATAACAATTTGGAAAGAGCGGATCTTCCTCTGATCACTTGCTTAATCGATTCCTAAGGGTGAATAGTAAATTTACTCTGAATTTGAACAAAATCGTTCTTTGCTATCGGTCATGGATACAAAAACCATTTACATGGAGCTTCAAAAATTAATAACAATTTGGAAAGAGCGGGTCTTCCTCTGATCACTTGCTTAATCGATTCCTAAGGGTGAATAGTAAATTTACTGTGGATTTGAACAAAATCGTTCTTTGCTATCGGTAGTTGCTATCGATAGAAAAACCATTTACTTGGAGCTTCAAAAATTAATAACAATTTGGAAAGAGCGGGTCTTCTTCTGATCACTTGCTTAATCGATTCCTAAGGGTGAATAGTAAATTTACTGTGAATTTGAACAAAATCGTTCTTTGCTGTCGGTCATGGATAGAAAAACCATTTACTTGGAGCTTCAAAAATTAATAACAATTTGGAAAGAGCGGGTCTTCCTCTGATCACTTGCTTAATCGATTCCTAAGGGTGAATAGTAAATTTACTCTTAATTTGAACAAAATCGTTCTTTGCTATCGGTCATGGATAGAAAAACCATTTACTTGGAGCTTCAAAAATTAATAACAAATTGGAAAGAGCGGATCTTCCTTTGATTGACTGCTGAATCGATTTCTAAGGATAAATAGTTAATGTAATGTGAATTTGAACAAAATCGTTCTTTGCTATCGGTGTTGAGATAATAAAACTATTTACTTGAAGTTTTTAAAATTAATAACAATTTGGAAAAAGCAGGTCTTCCTCTGATTACTTGCTTAATCGATTTCTAAGTGTGAATAGTAAATTTACTGTGAATTTGAACTAAATCGTTCTTTGCTTTTGGTCATGAGATAGTAGAAAAATTGATAACAATTTCGTTCTTTGCTTTTGGTCATGGATAGAAAAACCATTTACTTGGAGCTTCAAAAATTAATAACAATTTGGAAAGAGCGGGTCTTCCTTTGATTACTTGCTTAATCGATTTCTAAGGGTGAATAGTAAATTTACTGTGGATTTGAACAAAATCGTTCTTTGCTATCGGTAGTTGCTATGGATAGAAAAACCGTTTACTTGCAGCTTTAAAAATTAATAACAATTTGGAAAGAGCGAGTGTTCCTCTGATCACTTGCTTAATCGATTCCTAAGGGTGAATAGTAAATTTACTGTGGATTTGAACAAAATCGTTCTTTGCTATCGGTAGTTGCTATCGATAGAAAAACCATTTACTTGGAGCTTCAAAAATTAATAACAATTTGGAAAGAGCGGGTCTTCCTTTGATTACTCGGTGAATCGATTTCTAAGGATAAATAGTGAATGTAATGTGAATTTGAACAAAATCGTTATTTGCTATCGGTCATGAGATAAAAAAACTATTTTCTTGAAGCTTTAAAAATTAATAACAATTTGGAAAGAGCGGGTCTTCCTCTGATCACTTGCTTAATCGATTCCTAAGGGTGAATAGTAAATTTACTGTGGATTTGAACAAAATCGTTCTTTGCTATAGGTAGTTGCTATCGATAGAAAAACCATTTACTTGGAGCTTCAAAAATTAATAACAATTTGGAAAGAGCGGGTCTTCTTCTGATCACTTGCTTAATCGATTCCTAAGGGTGAATAGTAAATTTACTGTGAATTTGAACAAAATCGTTCTTTGCTGTCGGTCATGGATAGAAAAACCATTTACATGGAGCTTCAAAAATTAATAACAATTTGGAAAGAGCGGGTCTTCCTCTGATCACTTGCTTAATCGATTCCTAAGGGTGAATAGTAAATTTGATGTGGATTTGAACAAAATCGTTCTTTGCTATCGGTAGTTGCTATCGATAGGAAAACCATTTACTTGGAGCTTCAAAAATTGATAACAATTTCGTTCTTTGCTTTTGGTCATGGATAGAAAAACCATTTACTTGGAGCTTCAAAAATTAATAACAATTTGGAAAGACCGGGTCTTCCTTTGATTACTTGCTGAAACGATTTCTAAGGGTAAATAGTAAATGTAATGTGAATTTGAACAAAATCGTTCTTTGCTATCGGTCATAAGATAGAAAAACAATTTACTTGGACCTTAAAAAATTAATAACAATTTGGAAAGAGCGGGTCTTCCTCTGATCACTTGCTTAATCGATTCCTAAGGGTAAATAGTAAATTTACTGTGGATTTGAACAAAATCGTTCTCTGTTATCGGTAGTTGCTATGGATAGAAAAACCATTTACTTGGAGCTTCAAAAATTAATAACAATTTGGAAAGAGCGGGTCGTCCTCTGATGACTTGCTTAATCGATTCCTAAGGGTGAATAGTAAATTTACTGTGGATTTGAACAAAATCGTTCTTTGCTATCGGTAGTTGCTATCGATAGAAAAACCATTTACTTGGAGCTTCAAAAATTAATAACAATTTGGAAAGAGCGGGTCTTCCTCTGATCACTTGCTTAATCGATTCCTAAGGGTGAATAGTAAATTTACTGTGGATTTGAACAAAATCGTTCTTTGCTTTTGGTCATGAGATAGAAAAACCATTTACTTTGACCTTAAAAAATTAATAACAATTTGGAAAGAGCGGGTCTTCCTCTGATCACTTGCTTAATCGATTCCTAAGGGTGAATAGTAAATTTACTGTGGATTTGAACAAAATCGTTCTTTGCTATCGGTAGTTGCTAAGGATAGAAAAACCGTTTTCTTGGAGCTTCAAAAATTAATAACAATTTGGAAAGAGCGGGTGTTCCTCTGATCACTTGCTTAATCGATTCCTAAGGGTGAATAGTAAATTTACTGTGGATTTGAACAAAATCGTTCTTTGCTATCGGTAGTTGCTATCGATAGAAAAACCATTTACTTGGAGCTTCAAAAATTAATAACAATTTGGAAAGAGCGGGTCTTCCTTTGATTACTTGGTGAATCGATTTCTAAGGATAAATAGTGAATGTAATGTGAATTTGAACAAAATCGTTCTTTGCTATCGGTCATGAGATAAAAAAACTATTTACGTGAAGCTTTAAAAATTAATAACAATTTGGAAAAAGGTGGATCTTCCTCTGATTACTTGCTTAATCGATTTCTGAGGGTGAATAGTAAATTTACTGTGAATTTGAGCAAAATCGTTCTTTGCTTTTGGCCATGAGATAGAAAAACCATTTACTTCGACCTTAAAAAATTAATAACAATTTGAAAAGAGCGGGTCTTCTTCTGATCACTTGCTTAATCGATTCCGAAGGGTGAATAGTAAATTTACTGTGGATTCGAACAAAATCGTTCTTTGCTATCGGTAGTTGCTATGGATAGAAAAACCGTTTACTTGGAGCTTCAAAAATTAATAACAATTTGGAAAGAGCGGGTCTTCCTCTGATCACTTGTTTAATCAATTCCTAATGGTGAATAGTAAATTTACTGTGAATTTGAACAAAATCGTTCTTTGCTATCGGTAGTTGCTATCGATAGAAAAACCATTTACTTGGAGCTTCAAAAATTAATAACAATTTGGAAAGAGCGGGTCTTCTTCTGATCACTTGCTTAATCGATTCCTAAGGGTGAATAGTAAATTTACTGTGAATTTGAACAAAATCGTTCTTTGCTATCGGTCATAAGATAGAAAAACAAATAATTGAACCTTAAAAAATTAATAACAATTTGGAAAGAGCGGGTCTTCCTCTGATCACTTGCTTAATCGATTCCTAAGGGTGAATAGTAAATTTACTGTGGATTTGAACAAAATCGTTCTTTGCTATCGGTAGTTGCTATCGATAGAAAAACCATTTACTTGGAGCTTCAAAAATTAATAACAATTTGGAAAGAGCGGGTCTTCTTCTGATCACTTGCTTAATCGATTCCTAAGGGTGAATAGTAAATTTACTGTGAATTTGAACAAAATCGTTCTTTGCTGTCGGTCATGGATAGAAAAACCATTTACTTGGAGCTTCAAAAATTAATAACAATTTGGAAAGAGCGGATCTTCCTCTGATCACTTGCTTAATCGATTCCTAAGGGTGAATAGTAAATTTACTCTGAATTTGAACAAAATCGTTCTTTGCTATCGGTCATGGATACAAAAACCATTTACATGGAGCTTCAAAAATTAATAACAATTTGGAAAGAGCGGATCTTCCTCTGATCACTTGCTTAATCGATTCCTAAGGGTGAATAGTAAATTTACTGTGGATCTGAACAAAATCGTTCTTTGCTATCGGTAGTTGCTATCGATAGAAAAACCATTTACTTGGAGCTTCAAAAATTAATAACAATTTGGAAAGAGCGGGTCTTGCTTTGATTACTTGCTGAATCGATTTCTAAGGGTAAATTGTAAATGTAATGTGAATTTGAACAAAATCGTTCTTTGCTATCGGTCATAAGATAGAAAAACAATTTACTTGGACCTTAAAAAATTAATAACAATTTGGAAAGAGCGGGTCTTCCTCTGATCACTTGCTTAATCGATTCCTAAGGGTGAGTAGTAAATTTACTGTGGATTTGAACAAAATCGTTCTCTGTTATCGGTAGTTGCTATGGATAGAAAAACCATTTACTTGGAGCTTCAAAAATTAATAACAATTTGGAAAGAGCGGGTGTTCCTCTGATGACTTGCTTAATCGATTCCTAAGGGTGAATAGTAAATTTACTGTGGATTTGAACAAAATCGTTCTTTGCTATCGGTAGTTGCTATCGATAGAAAAACCATTTACTTGGAGCTTCAAAAATTAATAACAATTTGGAAAGAGCGGGTCTTCCTCTGATCACTTGCTTAATCGATTCCTAAGGGTGAATAGTAAATTTACTGTGGATTTGAACAAAATCGTTCTTTGCTATCGGTAGTTGCTATCGATAGAAAAACCATTTACTTGGAGCTTCAAAAATTAATAACAATTTGGAAAGAGCGGGTCTTCCTCTGATCACTTGCTTAATCGATTCCTAAGGGTGAATAGTAAATTTACTGTGGATTTGAACAAAATCGTTCTTTGCTATCGGTAGTTGCTATCGATAGAAAAACCATTTACTTGGAGCTTCCAAAATTAATAACAATTTGGAAAGAGCGGGTCTTCCTCTGATTACTTGCTTAATCGATTTCTGAGGGTGAATAGTAAATTTACTGTGAATTTGAACAAAATCGTTCTTTGCTTTTGGTCATGAGATAGAAAAACCATTTACTTTGACCTTAAAAAATTAATAACAATTTGGAAAGAGCGGGTCTTCCTCTGATCACTTGCTTAATCGATTCCAAAGGGTGAATAGTAAATTTACTGTGGATTTGAACAAAATCGTTCTTTGCTATCGGTAGTTGCTATGGATAGAAAAACCGTTTACTTGCAGCTTTAAAAATTAATAACAATTTGGAAAGAGCGAGTGTTCCTCTGATCACTTGCTTAATCGATTCCTAAGGGTGAATAGTAAATTTACTGTGGATTTGAACAAAATCGTTCTTTGCTATCGGTAGTTGCTATCGATAGAAAAACCATTTACTTGGAGCTTCAAAAATTAATAACAATTTGGAAAGAGCGGGTCTTCCTTTGATTACTCGGTGAATCGATTTCTAAGGATAAATAGTGAATGTAATGTGAATTTGAACAAAATCGTTCTTTGCTATCGGTCATGAGATAAAAAAACTATTTTCTTGAAGCTTTAAAAATTAATAACAATTTGGAAAGAGCGGGTCTTCCTCTGATCACTTGCTTAATCGATTCCTAAGGGTGAATAGTAAATTTACTGTGGATTTGAACAAAATCGTTCTTTGCTATCGGTAGTTGCTATCGATAGAAAAACCATTTACTTGGAGCTTCAAAAATTAATAACAATTTGGAAAGAGCGGGTCTTCTTCTGATCACTTGCTTAATCGATTCCTAAGGGTGAATAGTAAATTTACTGTGAATTTGAACAAAATCGTTCTTTGCTGTCGGTCATGGATAGAAAAACCATTTACTTGGAGCTTCAAAAATTAATAACAATTTGGAAAGAGCGGATCTTCCTCTGATCACTTGCTTAATCGATTCCTAAGGGTGAATAGTAAATTTACTCTGAATTTAAACAAAATCGTTCTTTGCTATCGGTCATGGATAGAAAAACCATTTACATGGAGCTTCAAAAATTAATAACAATTTGGAAAGAGCGGGTCTTCCTCTGATCACTTGCTTAATCGATTCCTAAGGGTGAATAGTAAATTTACTGTGGATTTGAACAAAATCGTTCTTTGCTATCGGTAGTTGCTATCGATAGGAAAACCATTTACTTGGAGCTTCAAAAATTAATAACAATTTGGAAAGAGCGGGTCTTCCTTTGATTACTTGGTGAATCGATTTCTAAGGATAAATAGTGAATGTAACGTGAATTTGAACAAAATCGTTCTTTGCTATCGGTCATAAGATAGAAAAACAAATAATTGAACCTTAAAAAATTAATAACAATTTGGAAAGAGCGGGTCTTCCTCTAATCACTTGCTTAATCGATTCCTAAGGGTGAATAGTAAATTTACTGTGGATTTGAACAAAATCGTTCTTTGCTATCGGTAGTTGCTATCGATAGAAAAACCATTTACTTGGAGCTTCAAAAATTAATAACAATTTGGAAAGAGCGGGTCTTCTTCTGATCACTTGCTTAATCGATTCCTAAGGGTGAATAGTAAATTTACTGTGAATTTGAACAAAATCATTCTTTGCTGTCGGTCATGGATAGAAAAACCATTTACTTGGAGCTTCAAAAATTAATAACAATTTGGAAAGAGCGGATCTTCCTCTGATCACTTGCTTAATCGATTCCTAAGGGTGAATAGTAAATTTACTCTGAATTTGAACAAAATCGTTCTTTGCTATCGGTCATGGATACAAAAACCATTTACATGGAGCTTCAAAAATTAATAACAATTTGGAAAGAGCGGGTCTTCCTCTGATCACTTGCTTCATCGATTCCTAAGGGTGAATAGTAAATTTACTGTGGATTTGAACAAAATCGTTGTTTGCTATCGGTAGTTGCTATCGATAGAAAAACCATTTACTTGGAGCTTCAAAAATTAATAACAATTTGGAAAGAGCGGGTCTTCTTCTGATCACTTGCTTAATCGATTCCTAAGGGTGAATAGTAAATTTACTGTGAATTTGAACAAAATCGTTCTTTGCTGTCGGTCATGGATAGAAAAACCATTTACTTGGAGCTTCAAAAATTAATAACAATTTGGAAAGAGCGGGTCTTCCTCTGATCACTTGCTTAATCGATTCCTAAGGGTGAATAGTAAATTTACTCTTAATTTGAACAAAATCGTTCTTTGCTATCGGTCATGGATAGAAAAACCATTTACTTGGAGCTTCAAAAATTAATAACAAATTGGAAAGAGCGGATCTTCCTTTGATTGACTGCTGAATCGATTTCTAAGGATAAATAGTTAATGTAATGTGAATTTGAACAAAATCGTTCTTTGCTATCGGTGTTGAGATAATAAAACTATTTACTTGAAGTTTTTAAAATTAATAACAATTTGGAAAAAGCAGGTCTTCCTCTGATTACTTGCTTAATCGATTTCTAAGTGTGAATAGTAAATTTACTGTGAATTTGAACTAAATCGTTCTTTGCTTTTGGTCATGAGATAGTAGAAAAATTGATAACAATTTCGTTCTTTGCTTTTGGTCATGGATAGAAAAACCATTTACTTGGAGCTTCAAAAATTAATAACAATTTGGAAAGAGCGGGTCTTCCTTTGATTACTTGCTGAATCGATTTCTAAGGGTAAATAGTAAATGTAATGTGAATTTGAACAAAATCGTTCTTTGCTATCGGTCATAAGATAGAAAAACAAATAATTGAACCTTAAAAAATTAATAACAATTTGGAAAGAGCGGGTCTTCCTCTGATCACTTGCTTAATCGATTCCTAAGGGTGAATAGTAAATTTACTGTGGATTTGAACAAAATCGTTCTTTGCTATCGGTAGTTGCTATGGATAGAAAAACCGTTTACTTGCAGCTTTAAAAATTAATAACAATTTGGAAAGAGCGGGTGTTCCTCTGATCACTTGCTTAATCGATTCCTAAGGGTGAATAGTAAATTTACTGTGGATTTGAACAAAATCGTTCTTTGCTATCGGTAGTTGCTATCGATAGAAAAACCATTTACTTGGAGCTTCAAAAATTAATAACAATTTGGAAAGAGCGGATCTTCCTCTGATCACTTGCTTAATCGATTCCTAAGGGTGAATAGTAAATTTACTCTGAATTTGAACAAAATCGTTCTTTGCTATCGGTCATGGATAGAAAAACCATTTACATGGAGCTTCAAAAATTAATAACAATTTGGAAAGAGCGGGTCTTCCTCTGATCACTTGCTTAATCGATTCCTAAGGGTGAATAGTAAATTTACTGTGGATTTGAACAAAATCGTTCTTTGCTATCGGTAGTTGCTATCGATAGGAAAACCATTTACTTGGAGCTTCAAAAATTGATAACAATTTCGTTCTTTGCTTTTGGTCATGGATAGAAAAACCATTTACTTGGAGCTTCAAAAATTAATAACAATTTGGAAAGAGCGGGTCTTCCTTTGATTACTTGCTGAATCGATTCCTAAGGGTAAATAGTAAATGTAATGTGAATTTGAACAAAATCGTTCTTTGCTATCGGTCATAAGATAGAAAAACAATTTACTTGGACCTTAAAAAATTAATAACAATTTGGAAAGAGCGGGTCTTCCTCTGATCACTTGCTTAATCGATTCCTAAGGGTGAGTAGTAAATTTACTGTGAATTTGAACAAAATCATCCTTGCTGTCGGTCATGGATAGAAAAACCATTTACTTGGAGCTTCAAAAATTAATAACAATTTGGAAAGAGCGGGTCTTCCTCTGATCACTTGCTTAATCGATTCCTAAGGGTGAATAGTAAATTTACTCTCAATTTGAACAAAATCGTTCTTTGCTATCGGTCATGGATAGAAAAACCATTTACTTGGAGCTTCAAAAATTAATAACAATTTGGAAAGAGCGGATCTTCCTTTGATTGACTGCTGAATCGATTTCTAAGGATAAATAGTTAATGTAATGTGAATTTGAACAAAATCGTTCTTTGCTATCGGTGTTGAGATAATAAAACTATTTACTTGAAGTTTTTAAAATTAATAACAATTTGGAAAAAGCAGGTCTTCCTCTGATTACTTGCTTAATCGATTTCTAAGTGTGAATAGTAAATTTACTGTGAATTTGAACTAAATCGTTCTTTGCTTTTGGTCATGAGATAGTAGAAAAATTGATAACAATTTCGTTCTTTGCTTTTGGTCATGGATAGAAAAACCATTTACTTGGAGCTTCAAAAATTAATAACAATTTGGAAAGAGCGGGTCTTCCTTTGATTACTTGCTGAATCGATTTCTAAGGGTAAATAGTAAATGTAATGTGAATTTGAACAAAATCGTTCTTTGCTATCGGTCATAAGATAGAAAAACAAATAATTGAACCTTAAAAAATTAATAACAATTTGGAAAGAGCGGGTCTTCCTCTGATCACTTGCTTAATCGATTCCTAAGGGTGAATAGTAAATTTACTGTGGATTTGAACAAAATCGTTCTTTGCTATCGGTAGTTGCTATGGATAGAAAAACCGTTTACTTGCAGCTTTAAAAATTAATAACAATTTGGAAAGAGCGGGTGTTCCTCTGATCACTTGCTTAATCGATTCCTAAGGGTGAATAGTAAATTTACTGTGGATTTGAACAAAATCGTACTTTGCTATCGGTAGTTGCTATCGATAGAAAAACCATTTACTTGGAGCTTCAAAAATTAATAACAATTTGGAAAGAGCGGGTCTTCCTTTGATTACTCGGTGAATCGATTTCTAAGGATAAATAGTAAATGTAATGTGAATTTGAACAAAATCGTTCTTTGCTATCGGTCATGAGATAAAAAAACTATTTTCTTGAAGCTTTAAAAATTAATAACAATTTGGAAAGAGCGGGTCTTCCTCTGATCACTTGCTTAATCGATTCCTAAGGGTGAATAGTAAATTTACTGTGGAATTGAACAAAATCGTTCTTTGCTATAGGTAGTTGCTATCGATAGAAAAACCATTTACTTGGAGCTTCAAAAATTAATAACAATTTGGAAAGAGCGGGTCTTCTTCTGATCACTTGCTTAATCGATTCCTAAGGGTGAATAGTAAATTTACTGTGAATTTGAACAAAATCGTTCTTTGCTGTCGGTCATGGATAGAAAAACCATTTACTTGGAGCTTCAAAAATTAATAACAATTTGGAAAGAGCGGATCTTCCTCTGATCACTTGCTTAATCGATTCCTAAGGGTGAATAGTAAATTTACTCTGAATTTGAACAAAATCGTTCTTTGCTATCGGTCATGGATAGAAAAACCATTTACATGGAGCTTCAAAAATTAATAACAATTTGGAAAGAGCGGGTCTTCCTCTGATCACTTGCTTAATCGATTCCTAAGGGTGAATAGTAAATTTACTGTGAATTTGAACAAAATCGTTCTTTGCTGTCGGTCATGGATAGAAAAACCATTTACTTGGAGCTTCAAAAATTAATAACAATTTGGAAAGAGCGGGTCTTCCTCTGATCACTTGCTTAATCGATTCCTAAGGGTGAATAGTAAATTTACTGTGGATTTGAACAAATTCGTTCTTTGCTATCGGTAGTTGCTATCGATAGGAAAACCATTTACTTGGAGCTTCAAAAATTGATAACAATTTCGTTCTTTGCTTTTGGTCATGGATAGAAAAACCATTTACTTGGAGCTTCAAAAATTAATAACAATTTGGAAAGAGCGGGTCTTCCTTTGATTACTTGCTGAATCGATTTCTAAGGGTAAATAGTAAATGTAATGTGAATTTGAACAAAATCGTTCTTTGCTATCGGTCATAAGATAGAAAAACAATTTACTTGGACCTTAAAAAATTAATAACAATTTGGAAAGAGCGGGTCTTCCTCTGATCACTTGCTTAATCGATTCCTAAGGGTGAGTAGTAAATTTACTGTGGATTTGAACAAAATCGTTCTCTGTTATCGGTAGTTGCTATGGATAGAAAAACCATTTACTTGGAGCTTCAAAAATTAATAACAATTTGGAAAGAGCGGGTGTTCCTCTGATGACTTGCTTAATCGATTCCTAAGGGTGAATAGTAAATTTACTGTGGATTTGAACAAAATCGTTCTTTGCTATCGGTAGTTGCTATCGATAGAAAAACCATTTACTTGGAGCTTCAAAAATTAATAACAATTTGGAAAGAGCGGGTCTTCCTCTGATCACTTGCTTAATCGATTCCTAAGGGTGAATAGTAAATTTACTGTGGATTTGAACAAAATCGTTCTTTGCTATCGGTAGTTGCTATCGATAGAAAAACCATTTACTTGGAGCTTCAAAAATTAATAACAATTTGGAAAGAGCGGGTCTTCCTCTGATCACTTGCTTAATCGATTCCTAAGGGTGAATAGTAAATTTACTGTGGATTTGAACAAAATCGTTCTTTGCTATCGGTAGTTGCTATCGATAGAAAAACCATTTACTTGGAGCTTCCAAAATTAATAACAATTTGGAAAGAGCGGGTCTTCCTCTGATTACTTGCTTAATCGATTTCTGAGGGTGAATAGTAAATTTACTGTGAATTTGAACAAAATCGTTCTTTGCTTTTGGTCATGAGATAGAAAAACCATTTACTTTGACCTTAAAAAATTAATAACAATTTGGAAAGAGCGGGTCTTCCTCTGATCACTTGCTTAATCGATTCCAAAGGGTGAATAGTAAATTTACTGTGGATTTGAACAAAATCGTTCTTTGCTATCGGTAGTTGCTATGGATAGAAAAACCGTTTACTTGCAGCTTTAAAAATTAATAACAATTTGGAAAGAGCGAGTGTTCCTCTGATCACTTGCTTAATCGATTCCTAAGGGTGAATAGTAAATTTACTGTGGATTTGAACAAAATCGTTCTTTGCTATCGGTAGTTGCTATCGATAGAAAAACCATTTACTTGGAGCTTCAAAAATTAATAACAATTTGGAAAGAGCGGGTCTTCCTTTGATTACTCGGTGAATCGATTTCTAAGGATAAATAGTGAATGTAATGTGAATTTGAACAAAATCGTTCTTTGCTATCGGTCATGAGATAAAAAAACTATTTTCTTGAAGCTTTAAAAATTAATAACAATTTGGAAAGAGCGGGTCTTCCTCTGATCACTTGCTTAATCGATTCCTAAGGGTGAATAGTAAATTTACTGTGGATTTGAACAAAATCGTTCTTTGCTATCGGTAGTTGCTATCGATAGAAAAACCATTTACTTGGAGCTTCAAAAATTAATAACAATTTGGAAAGAGCGGGTCTTCTTCTGATCACTTGCTTAATCGATTCCTAAGGGTGAATAGTAAATTTACTGTGAATTTGAACAAAATCGTTCTTTGCTGTCGGTCATGGATAGAAAAACCATTTACTTGGAGCTTCAAAAATTAATAACAATTTGGAAAGAGCGGATCTTCCTCTGATCACTTGCTTAATCGATTCCTAAGGGTGAATAGTAAATTTACTCTGAATTTAAACAAAATCGTTCTTTGCTATCGGTCATGGATAGAAAAACCATTTACATGGAGCTTCAAAAATTAATAACAATTTGGAAAGAGCGGGTCTTCCTCTGATCACTTGCTTAATCGATTCCTAAGGGTGAATAGTAAATTTACTGTGGATTTGAACAAAATCGTTCTTTGCTATCGGTAGTTGCTATCGATAGGAAAACCATTTACTTGGAGCTTCAAAAATTAATAACAATTTGGAAAGAGCGGGTCTTCCTCTGATCACTTGCTTAATCGATTCCTAAGCGTGAATAGTAAATTTACTGGGGATTTGAACAAAATCGTTCTTTGCTATCGGTAGTTGCTATCGATAGAAAAACCCTTTACTTGGAGGTTCAAACATTAATAACAATTTGGAAAGAGCGGGTCTTCCTCTGATCACTTGCTTAATCGATTCCTAAGGGTGAATAGTAAATTTACTGTGAATTTGAACAAAATCGTTCTTTGCTGTCGGTCATGGATAGAAAAACCATTTACTTGGAGCTTCAAAAATTAATAACAATTTGGAAAGAGCGGGTCTTACTTTGATTACTTGCTTAATCGATTTCTACAGGTGAATAGTAAATTTACTGTGAATTAGAACAAAATCGTTCTTTGCTTTTGGTCATGGATAGAAAAACCATTTACTTGGAGCTTCAAAAATTAATAACAATTTGGAAAGAGCGGGTCTTCCTTTGATTACTTGCTGAATCGATTTCTAAGGATAAATAGTGAATGTAATGTGAATTTGAACAAAATCGTTCTTTGCTATCGGTCATGAGATAAAAAAACTATTTACTTGAAGCTTTAAAAATTAATAACAATTTGGAAAAAGCGGGTCTTCCTCTGATTACTTGCTTAATCGATTTCTAAGGGTGAATAGTAAATTTACTGTGAATTTGAACAAAATCGTTCTTTGCTTTTGGTCATGAGATAGAAAAACCATTTACTTGGACCTTAAAAAATTAATAACAATTTGGAAAGAGCGGGTCTTCCTTTGATTACTTGCTGAATCGATTTCTAAGGGTAAATAGTAAATGTTATGTGAATTTGAACAAAATCGTTCTTTGCTATCGGTCATAAGATAGAAAAACAATTTACTTGGACCTTAAAAAATTAATAACAATTTGGAAAGAGCGGGTCTTCCTCTGATCACTTGCTTAATCGATTCCTAAGGGTGAATAGTAAATTTACTGTGAATTTGAACAAAATCGTTCTTTGCTATCGGCCATGGATAGAAAAACCCTTTACTTGGAGCTTTAAAAATTAATAACAATTTGGAAAGAGTGGGTCTTCCTTTGATTACTTGCTGAATCGATTTCTAAGGATAAATAGTGAATGTAATGTGAGTTTGAACAAAATCGTTCTTTGCTATCGGTCATGAGATAAAAAAAACTATTTACTTGAAGCTCTAAAAATTAATAATAATTTGGAAAGAGCGGGTCTTCCTCTGATTACTTGCTTAATCGATTTCTAAGTGTGAATAGTAAATTTACTGTGAATTTGAACAAAATCGTTCTTTGCTATCGGCCATGAGATAGACAGATAAACAAACTAATTATTTAATGCTTAAAAAATTATTAACAATTAGGACACTGCAGATCTCATTGCGATTACTTATTTAATTGATAATGATGCGTAAAGACTGTGTTGATTGTGGATTTGAACTAAATTCCTCATTGTTATCGAATTTTACGCGTTAATAGATGCACGGGGCCCGACCCCTGTTTCGCCCCTGGCCGCGAGCCCAGTGGCTGCTAGCTCTGGCTGCTAGCTTCAGCTACATCTTGTTGAACACGAAAATTTTACACGTCTTGTTCTAACGAAAGAAGGCTTAACGTGGACACGGTCCGAAGTTACTAGTCGACAATTTGCGGAATAAGTGCTGCTGATCCCTTTTTGGGAGGGTTTATATATCTTCGTTTTACCTCTGAGAGGAGGAAACCGCCGATGAAATTATACGTCCTCCCATAGTGGGGGATGGGTATCTTAGTCATATTACTTATGGTGTTTTCGATTCCCCTACGTTTGGTTGTCGCCGTGTCTGGCGTAAGCGTTTTATGATCGGTCATAAAAGTGAATGTATGTTTTCTATCTAACAATTTGGTGTTAGATTTAGGGCATTGGCTACGGAATTTTGTCACCTGATTATAACTCGGGAGGATTTGATTCCTACCGGTTCAAATCGTTAATTTTCCAAGTCTTTATTGGAATATAGTATCTTATATTAAGTAACGTGGTGTCATCAAATGATATTTCCATTCTCATGACATTTGAACATTTTATTAGTTATATCGTTTCTATTTTGGACTAAATATCGCTGCTGAATTGCTCGCAAGTGTTGATGGATTCCTGCATTTTCTATTATGGTTATCAGGTTATAACAAACTTGTTGATTAAATATTTCATTAACCTTAGTGCGTTATTTAGCTAATTATACATTAATTATTGAATGTTTGTCTCCGAGAGAAATGGTTATATACGTTATTACATTCGTATCTCCCATATGGAGCAGTATTAGTATTGAGTGTTATGCTTATATGCATCTGTTTTTCGTGAGCCTTACTCATCGCAAAGGGGGAAAGGAGGCATAGACGGCATAAAAGAGTGAGCGCGAGAGAGAGAGAGAGAGAAAGCGTGCCGTTCGTCGTCTTCCTTACACCTTTGTCGCTGGGGAGAGGGAATTCTTATGCCCCGCCCCGATGAAGTTGACGAGTTACTCATACGTGAAACGTTAAAGTGATTTTCTTGGTTTAAATGTTAAAATTTCATTTAGTAGGTTTTAAGGATTTCTTGTATTTTGTTAACTCTATTCTCTTTCCCTTACTATTTCTAATAACTAAGTAATTTATCTAGCAGAGAAGCGAAAAGACGGAAAATTACTTATAAAAGGGATGAGACTTCCCTGGATAGTAAATTGATAAGTTTTCTGCGGCGAACCACAGCCGTTTTCTTATTTCCAATCCGGTAATTAACTGCAAGAAAAAGTGAGAATGAATCGTCGTCCTGTATGGTCAACGTAAAAATTGGTAATAAATGAACTCCGTTACTCGGCAACCTATCGCTCGCGGGTGCCTTTCCCATATACACATATATATATATATATATTAGGGTGTGCGATTTGGGGGAAATACTTTTTTTTCCTCTTTCAAACAGGTTATATACTTCCAGGAAGGTGAAATGATAAGCCTGTAAAAATTTGAGATTTTAATATTAATATTTAGAGGCGCCTCATCGCGAATTTATATTTCCCATTTAAATAACACGGGAAAATTTTTTTTTCATATTTGGAATTTTATATTCGGGCAATGGCATATTGTTCGATGAAATGCATGACATATTTTTATAGAGAATTGAATGCTCTACAAAAAAGATATCTTGCAGTTGTTCGATAAACATAGCCATTCAGAGGATATCCGAGTTCAAAGTTGAAATTGAACGAAAATTCATCTTTTTTTTAATTCTATAGCGAAACTATTGACTCTATTGAGAAACTTCATATGACTTTTTTGTAGATTATTAAATTAACCATAAAAATTGTCTTATTTATAATTAATTAATATTGATAGTTAATTGTTCAAGGCTGTAGAAACTTACGAGTATTTTCTGTCAGCAAACTGGTTCTAATGGGCTAGTATTTAATACAATAGCTACAAAGAGATGGACAAAATACTCACGAGTAAAACATCTTTATTTATTCCCAATAATAGTGAAATGAAATGGTTCATTAAATTTTTCTAAACAAATTTATTAATGAAAAATTATAAATATTTCATAATTTATTACAGCGTGGAAATTCTCAAATCTTGATTGAAATTTATAGGTGAATGATCTTCAAATGTGTTATAATTGATTCCGAGGTCGAGAAGAAATAAGTCAAAATTATATACTTAATGTTCCTTTTTTGTTTTCATTAAAACTTCATTTAACCTGATTTGTTAACTATATTATCGCGATATTTTGGATTATATTCGTTCGGAATTCGGCTGAACAGGATTCGGCAATCTTCGGTTCACGATCGCGGAGTTCGTTTGCGCATCCGCACACTGCAATGCGCTTGCGCCAAGCGGCTCAACCAATCCCCCGGTGTGGATGCCATGTCGTATGTGCGCGGACATGCGCTCTACCATCCACGGGGCGAGCTTGGTTCACTCCAACTTCTGCTACTCTAGCGCTAAAAAAAGATTTAGAGTTGTTGCAAAAATTGATTCTTCATGCTAAATGGAATCCTTCTATCTCGCGAGCTGCTACTGGTAAACTGGTTGACCATTTATGGTATTTAAGTGAAGAATTGGCTACTCTTCCTTTGTTTGATGATAGCATTTCAGTAGACATTAAAACAAAATGATTGAAGCGACGAAGAGTCATGAGAATACTGCAGTTGTTAGAAAACGGCACATAGTAGATAAAAATAAGCTAGAAATAATATTAAATCAAGATATTAGTGGATTTGTCTCGAAGAATTCATTAAAGCTGTTTGAAAAATTTGACTTGCCGTATGATTTTCTTCAAGAAGATATACTACTATGGCCGAATAACGAGAGCTATAAAGAAAATTTGGAGTTCTTCCAAAAATTAAAAGTTGTCAATGACGCTGCAGAACGTGGAGTGGCATTATTGGAAGAATATAATACATGCTTAACTAAAAATGAAGAGCAGTTTCAGTATTTAATACGAATAGTGAAAGAGCATCGCCGAAAATATCCAAATTGCATTAAAAAAATACTTGAATAATTATTAATGCATTGGCGAATTTTTTGTATTCAGAATAATAAGACAAAATAATTGAAACAAAACGTAAAAAATGTTCACACTGTAATAAATTATTGGATATTTATCATTTTTCATTAATAAATTTGTTTAGAAAAATTAAATGAGACATTTCTTTTCTCTGTTATTGGGAATAAAGAAATATATTACTCGTGAGTATTTTGTCCATTTTTTTTGTAGTTATTTATGATAAGTACTAGCCCATTAGAATCAGTTTCGTGACAGAAAATAAGTTTCTACACCATTGAACAATTAACGATCAATATTAATTAATCATAAATGAGACAATTTTCAAGGCAAATTTAATAACCTACAAAAAAGTCATTTGAAGTTTTTCAATAGAGTCAATAGTTTCGCTATAATATTTAAAAAAAGATGAATTTTCGTTCATTTTCAACTTTGAATTCGGATATCATCTGAATGGCTATGTTAATCGAAAAACTGTAGGACATCTTTTTTGTAGAGGGTTCAATTCTCTATAAAATATGTCATGCGTTTCATCGAACAATATGCCATTGCCGAAATATAAAATTCCAAATATGAAAAAAAATTGTTCCCATGTTATTTAAATGGGAAATAGAAATTCGCGATGAGGCGCCTCTAAATATTAATATTAAAATCTCAAATTTTTACAGGCTTATTATTTTCCCTCCCTGGAAGTATACAAGCTGTTTGAAAGAGGAAAAAAAAATATCGCCACCAAATGGCACACCCTAATATATATCTCTCTATATTATATAAACTCTGAACTCTTGTACACGGCGGCGGCGGCAGCGGCGAAATATTTATATAATATAGAGAGATATACTAGGGGGGCTCCGCCCCCCTGCGCGCTTCGCGCGCCAACCCCCCCTCGGGTCATTCCATTCGGCGTACCCCTCCCCCCCTCGGGCTATTCCATTCGGCGTACCCCCCCCCCCCCCCGGGCTATTCCCTTCACCGTTCCACCCCACCTGGGGAGAGGAGGGGGCGAAATAATAATAATAATATTAATAATAATAATAATGATAATAATGATAATAATAATAATAATAATATTAATAATAATAATAATATCCCCTCCCGTGGGTCCATCTCGTCGTGGGGGGAGGGCCGAGTACCTTGCCAGCAAGCCAGCTGGAGGGGAAACTCACAACACACACACACACATACACATACACAAACACTTACACAAACAAGCCCAGCGACAGACCGGAGGATGAATGCTCAGGGACCCTATAAACGGGTTCCCCCGGAAAAGCAAATGAAGGGAATCCCTATAAACGGGCTCTTCCCAGGAATGAAAGGGAATCCCTATAAACGGGCTCTTCCCATGAATGAATTCCGGTCTGCTGTCACGGGCACTCGCAATTACACACAACATACAGGGGGGGTACACGAGACAAGAACAGGGCGGGGGGGCCTCAGGGGCCGCGCGTTGTTCCAGCGCGGTACGTGGAGCCGCGTCCACGAGGACCCACCAGCGAGACGGAACACAACAATGAATATGGACATGTACGACAAAAACAATGAAATACCTCAAGTGGAAACCCCTTCACAGGGGCAATCCACCCCGGGTTCCGATCGGGTGAAAGCCCCGGTGGCCACGGGCAGCGGCACGGATTTTGAGGGCCGCAAACCGTACACGACGAAGAAGAGGACGACGAACAGAGACAACGAGACCGACAGACAACTACTGAACATACCAGGACGAAACCGGACGGACAGCGTATCGAGCGGAGGCAGTGGATCAAGCTACGTCTCCACCACTGACAGTATCACACCGACGACGCAACAGACACAAACGGAACCGAAGAACGAACTGACGGAGCTACTACAGCTCATATACGAGACAGCAACGAAAATGGCAAGGCAACGGCCATACAGAAAAATACGAATATGACGGTAAAAACAGGTATCAAGACGATCCTCGAGGCTGCGGACATGGCGATGCAGAAACGCATGGACGCAGTCCCTCCGAGACGGACGACAGACAACACGAAAACAGAAACGAAGACGACCAACGAAGAGACACCACGACTAAAACGAAAGCGGGAACCGACTGGGACCACTCCGGAATCCTCCCAAAAGAGGATTTCGACAGTGGAACCGACCGTGGCCTGGCAAACGGTGACAAGGAGACGACCCGACAAGACGGTAAAAAAGAAAGGACCCGACAAAACGGAAACGAACACGAAACCTCGGCCTGACCGGAGTGGACGGACCCCGCGCAGACGAGGAACGGCCGTCCTGGTCAGACCGGGAACAAACACGACGTACTCGGACATAGTACGCAAGATACGGACGACGGTTGACCCGACGAAGAGTCACGTGCAGGTGACGACTCTACGGAAGACAAAAAACGGCCTGTGTCTAGTAAAGATACAGGCAGACGCGAACGGGCCGGACGGACGTAACGAGTTCCGACAGCTACTGCAAGACGCGGTCGGGGAAGCGGGCAGTGTTCGGGCCGTGAGCTCCAATATCCAATTGGAGATCATGGACTTGGACTGTGTCGCGACCGCGGCCGACGTGGCAGAAGCACTCAGACGCGAAACGGGACGAGACGCGGACTACCGGGTCCACATCTTCGGTCCGAACCGGGCCGAGCAGTACATGGCGGTGTGCGACCTCGAGTCGCGCGAAGCTGATGTGCTGCTTCGGCGGGGACGGATCGGAATTGGGTGGATGCACTGCCGCGTCCGAAAGCGACTGACAGTTACGAGATGCCACAAATGCCTTGGCTTTGGCCACGTGAAGGCAAACTGCACGGACAAGGACAGGACGAAATGCTGCCGAAGGTGCGGCATACCTGGACACTACGCGACGGACTGCAAAAGCAAGCCGGTCTGCCCTCTGTGCACCGAGGCCGGCCACAATGACGTAGCGCACCTCGCCGGATACGGCAGGTGCGCGATGTTCCGTGCCGCGCTGGAGGAGTGCAGAAGGCAGGCAGGACGACGGACAGGGTAATACAGGGTAACCTAAACCGAAGTAGGACAGCAGACATGCTACTACCACAGATAGCTGACAAACACGACGCGGACATCCTGATCCTGTGCGAACCGTACAGGAGAAGGACGACTCAAACGTACATCACGAACGGGACAGTGACAGCAGCTATCTGGATGAGGGGTGCTGCCCGAACTCGAATGACTGACCGCGGGGGCGGAGACGACTTCGTCTGGGCTAGGGTCGGCGCTGTCACCTATGTCAGCGTCTACCTGACACCCAACTGCACCGCGGCGGAGTTCGGGAGAAAAGTAGCATTCCTCGAGGACGGAATCAGAGATCTGCCCGGAGACGTTGTAATCGGGGGGGATTTCAACGCGAGGGCAATCGAGTGGGGAATGACAGAAACGAACAGACGCGGACTGCTGCTGCTGGAAATGGCCGCGAGGCTAGATCTACTGGTAGCAAACACGGGAAACACGCCAACGTACAGACGACCCGGGTTTGGCTTCTCCATCCCGGACGTGACATTGACGTCGGACAGGGCGCTGCCACGGGTGAGGGAATGGCGGGTGGTCGAGGACTATACGGCCAGCGACCATCAGTACATCGTCTTCGAAGTAACAGGACAGACAGCAACGAGACGAACAAGGACACAACACCCCCCGCGGTGGAACCTTAAAAGACTGGATTCACAGAAATTTTCCGAGGAGCTGATGGCTGCATCAGCTCCTATAACGAACATTCCCCCGGAGCCGACTGGCCGGCAAAGGGCGGAAAGCCGGGCAGACGAGACGGCCAAACTGACGGAACGACTGTGCAACATGACAATGCCGAAACTCCAACAGAGGCGAAACAGACGACCGCAGTACTGGTGGACAGACGAGATAGCCAAACTGCGTAGGATCTGTCTGGCAAACAAACGACGAGTAACGAGGGCTAGGGGTAAACCCGAAAGGGAAAACCTCCAAAACATCTACAGGACTGCACGCAAAGCACTGACGAACGCCATACGGGACAGCAAAACGCGATGCTGGAAGAAGCTCTGCGAGGAGGTGAACGAGGACCCCTGGGGAACCGGTTACAAGATCGTGACCGGTAAACTAGGAGCCCGAGTCACACCGGAACTCAAAGACGCTGAAACCACAGGACGAATTGTTGACGGACTCTTTCCGACGCACCCGTTACGGACGAACGCGACCGACGGTACGGAAGATTCGATAGCCCCCATATTCACCGCGGGGGAGCTTACCAAAGCAGCTGCCGCGACGAAGACTGGTAAGGCACCGGGACCGGATGGAGTACCGGCGGAGATTCTCCGGCTGATGGCTGACCAGAGGCCGGAGATACTCCTGGACCTTTACAACACGTGCTTGACGACAGGGACATTCAGCGATCGGTGGAAGGCGGCGCGGCTAGTCCTTATCCCAAAAGGTAAGGGCGACCCCGATACGCCGTCAGCCTATCGACCGCTGAGCCTACTCGATACTACAGGTAAACTATACGAACAGTTACTGAGGCCAAGACTCACGGACGCGATACAAACCGGGGGAGGCCTTTCAGATCTGCAGTTCGGCTTCAGGAGGGGTCGATCAACGATCGGAGCAATCCGAAAAGTGGTCGACTCCTTCGAGGAACTAGACAGACACTGCCACGCAGCGCGACCTATCGTGCTGCTGGCGACACTTGACATCAGGAACGCCTTCAACTCGGCCAGGTGGGTGGATATCTTGGAGGCGATTAGCGGTGGCTTCGGGATTCCGCATTACCTGGTCCGGGTTGCGGAGGACTACCTAAGGAACAGACGGATAACTTACGAGACGACCGAGGGACAGGTGACAAGACAAATCACCGCGGGGGTCGCACAAGGGTCGATACTGGGACCGGACTTTTGGAACGGTTTATACGACAGTCTGCTTAGGCTGGAGATGCCGCTCGGGGTACTCCTCGTCGCGTACGCCGATGACGTAGCGGCGGTGATCACTGAGCGCTCCCCAGAACTGGCGCAGTTGAAGTTGGACCAGACAATGAGACGAATAGGACGTTGGATGACGGACCACGGACTCCAACTCGCCACAGAAAAGACGGAACTGACGTTTCTTACGAGAAAACGCATACAGACGAGACTAACTATGAGGGTTGGGATGCACGAGATTCAGGCCGGAACGGAAGTCAAGTACCTAGGGGTGACTCTGGATACGAAGATGACGTTCTGGCCTCACATACAGAAAACGGTTCAGAAGGCAGCCGAAAGGACCACATCCTTAAGCCGCCTGATGGCAAACACGACGGGACCAAGACCGGGGAAGAGACGGTTGTTGATGGCGACAGCCCACTCGATTCTTCTTTATGGGGCGGAGATCTGGGCAGATGCTCTGAAGAAGACAAAATACAGCAAAGCTATGACCAGAGTACAGAGACAGGGGGCGTTGCGGATCGCGAGTTCCTACCGGACAGTCTCTGCACAGGCTGTGTTGGTGGTGGCGAGCGTAATACCTGTGGATCTTCTCGCGGAAGAGCGCAAGAGGATCTACGGGCGTAGCGCGGACGTGAGACGAGAGGACGCGGCAAAGACTGAACGCGACAGAACGATACAGGTGTGGCAACAACGATGGATAGAAGAACAAACAGGTAATTGGACAAGACGACTGATGCGGGACCTGAGACCGTGGACTGGAAGGGCATTTGGGGACGTAAACTTCTACGTAACCCAGCTTCTGACGGGACACGGCTACTTTCGACGGTACCTAAATAACATGAACAGAGTACGAACTCCGGACTACAAGTACTGTGGACACGAACGAGACGACGCGGAACACACATTTTTTATGTGCAGTTAGTGGACGGACCTGAGACAAGAACTCGAGACGACAACAGGTAACATCACTCCGGACAACATAGTACAGGTGATGCTACGCAAACAGGAGTGGTGGCTACTTGTAGCCACCTACACAGAGACGATACTGCGACGAAAAAATGCGGACGGCTGCCTGACAGATGACTGAGTAGACGAAGTGACGCGACGTAACAGAGAACATACAAACGAGACGAACGAACGAACACGGACAGGACCCCCCGGCCAGAAGTAATATCAACATAGTTCCTGGTTGGGGGGAGGAAGAGAAGGAGTTGGCGGTTTAGTGGGTAGGCCTGTTTTTTTGGGAGTCCCACATAACCTCCTGGACTGAAAGTCCAGATCTGTAAGACTGGGCTGTAGGTCCAGGGGGCATCCGTCAAAAGGATTCCGCAACTCCTGAAAAAAAAAAAAAAAAAAATAATAATAATAATAATAATATCCGGTCAGCTTCACCGAACGGGTTCGAGTTGCCCTGTTTGGTGAAGCTGACCGTTTTCCCCTGGTGGTAAAGGGAAATCGGTCAGCTTCACCAAACGGGTCAACCCTAGCCCGTTTGGTGAAGCTGACCTCCTGAACTCTTGTAAGCGGCGGCGGCGACGGCGATAATATAGAGAGATACTAGGGGGGCTCTGCCCCCCTGCGCGCTTCGCGCGCCAAACCCTCCCCCCCCGCCGTTCCATCTCGCCCCGGCCTGCCCCCCCTGCCGTTCCATCTCGCCCCGGGCTCCCCCCTCAACTCTTGTACACGGCAGCGGCGGCGGCGGCGAAATATTTATATAATATAGAGAGATACTGTAACGGTATCACTATCGTTAACTTTTAATTTTCGGTAGTACTCGATTGGGAAAATAAAGAGGTTAGAAACAATTTCAGGTTATTGGTAATTTCCATTTATTTTATTTATCATCATTACTATTCTATTATTATTATCTCTCTATATTATATAAATATTTCGCCGCCGCCGCCGTGTACAAGAGTTGCGGTGGTCATTCCCTTCACCGTACCCCCCCCCCCCCATCTGGGGGGAGCGGTACGGTGAAGGGAATAGCCCGAGGGGCGGGAGGGGGTACGCCGAATGGAATAGCCCGGGGGGGGCATGCCGAATGGAATAGCCCGGGGGGTACGCCGAATGGAATAGCCCGCGGGGGGGCGGGGCGGTACGCCGAATGGAATAGCCCGAGGGTGGGGGTGTACGCCGAATGGAATGGCCCGAGGGGGTTGGCGCGCGAAGCGCGCAGGGGGGCAGAGCCCCCCTAGTATATATATATATTTTTATTTTTTTTTAATATCCTTTTATTTATTCTAGTAAATATTTCGTTCATTCAACACTTATTTATTGTATTTTGTTTGAAATATACAGTTTGGTTTCTATCTTTTTGTCTTTCTCTCAAATTCTGTATTTGAATTTTCCCGCCTGATTGTGCGTATTATGCGTCCACATAAGTCGTCTCGGTCGGCCGCTCTGACTGTTGGCGTCACTGCGTACGGGTGTCGATGCTCAATTTTATGTTTGAATTTTCCCGCCGGGTCTTGTACGTCACGTTCTGCGATGTGAGTCCATCTGAGTTGTCTCAGTCGGCCGCTCTGACTATTGGCGCCACTGCGTACGAGTATCGATGTTCCATGAAAGTCCGCCTTTACGTCTTGGGATTTTCTTCCACGCGGTCGATCACGCTGGTAAATTCCATGATGGCCTTCTGTCACCGAACCGTTTACGTCGTGCGTGATTTGTTTTCGTTTGTGGAGTGTGTGTCTACGGAAGTGTTTCTCGTTTGCCTTACAACGACGTCTGCTTCTTTCTCCTGCGTGGATATCACGGAGATTTCTAGGATTTTGGATTTTCGTACGGTAAGTTTTAATTTTCGTATATATTTCCTGTATTGGTAGGGTTCACTCCTTCATCATTTCCCCTAGATCCCGTCCATGTCTTTCCCCTCAGTTTAGCGGTTATCCCTTTCCCTCAGATTCCCTCGCTGACCGACTTTCCTCTGGATCCCTTTCAGATCTTTCCTTTCGATCCGCCAACCAGTCCGTTTCCGCTGTCCCACTTTCCCTTGGATCCTTGTCCGATCCCGCCTTTCTATCCACGCCACGGTCCTGCTTCCACCGTTCCGCTCTTCCCTTAGATCTCTTTTGGCATGATATTAATTCTTTCCATTTTTTTTCGTTAATGATTATTTTCGATATATTTTTAGCAAATCTCTCCTGCATGGGAATCCTGCATGGACCGGATAATACTGATGCGATCATCTATTGGTACGTCTCTTTTATTTTCTTTCTTATTTCAGTTTATCCGTTAAGTAATTCTATTTATTTATTTCTTTTAGCAAGTTGCCGTCCGAATGGGAAATAATGGACCGGTTTTAGCCTAATGCCGCCATCTGTGGGTATGTTTATTTTATTTTCTTTCGCAATTCTTCTAATTCTTTTTATTTCTTTTTCACGTTTCCTCTTTCTTTCTGTTATAGACTTTGGACTCTTCGTGTTCCCGGTTCACCCACGCGTTCCCTACAGCTAGGCCGGTAGTAACGTGAGTAAAACAGCGTGACTTTTGGTTTCTTTTCCTCTCTCCTTCTCTTCCTACTACCCTATTCCCAGAGTATCTGTTTTCCTTACGACTGGGCCAGTACGACAGATACTCTAGTATTCTAGTTCCTTGCTCAGGAGCCGGAGTACGAGAGCAACTTTCTGTACGAAAACGGGCCTTTTTATACCCAGTTTGCGGACCTTCCCTTCTTCTTTTCCCTACCCTTTCTTCTCCGCGTCTTTGCCGCATTGCGGTATTTCTCGTCTTCTTATTCTCTGTATTCTAATTGGTTCTTTTCATTTCAGGTCTTTGGGCCTTTGGGAGTCTTCTCCGGATAGGTGGGCCTTTCCATCGTCAACATGGGATAGGCCCTCTATTTTTGCCCGGTGGTGAACTGGGACACTACACTGAGGGCCGTTCGACGTCACGCTGTAGCGCGGGATATTTCAATGTCCCCCGAATTCTCGGGGACAACGTGAGTCCCTCGACGATCGTTGGAGACGAGGATTCCCTGTGTGATTTTTTCTTCCGTGCTTTTTTTTATTGACTGAATATATATTTTCTTTTGCGGATTATTTTTGCTTATCTGCGATGCTTGCACCTGCGTGTGCTCCTTGACTCTATGCACCCCGCACTTTTTCATCTACTTGCCTTGCTGTTATCATGCTGCTTCTTGCACGCTAGTGATAGTCTTTTAATCGCCACGCTTTTGCTTTAAAAAAAAAATTTTGCTTCCTTTCCTCCTCTTGCTTCCTTTGCGTTTTTATTTTTCTTTGATGCAGGTCCGTTACTTCAGAGTCCTCTATCTGTGAACTTCTTCCTGGGTCAGGTACGTGTTTGCTTTTTGTTTCAGATCGGGGAATGCTGGTGAGCTGTGGAGTCGTTACTCGTTTGCTGGCAAGCTAGGACGCTGTCCTTGTCTTGTGCTTTTTATCCTGCGTTTTTCCTCCTTTCCGAAAGGACCTTCATAACCGCTTGATCCCTCTTTACCGATCGTTTCTTTGGTCCCGCCTATTCATCGTTCTCGTCTTCTCTCCTTTCCTTTACCTGCCCTCGTGGTCCTTCAGTACAGTTTGCTTTTGGGTTTATATACTGCTTCTGCAAACTTTCCCGCTGACTTACATTTATATTATTTTTTTTTCTTTGTTGCTTTCTTTTCTTTTGTATTTTTATTTTATTTTATTTTGTCTTTTGCAAATCATTCGTGCGGGAGGGGTTTCGGGGTAAAAATTTTACGCCATTTTGTTTCTTTTTCTTTTATATATTTTTATTAGCCATCCGATTCGTTGTTCTCTCCATTTCTCTCCTCGTCGCTACTCTCGCTCGTTGGCTCCTCCTCCCTGAACCGCTCCCACCACTCGAGGCCTCTCTCATCAATTTCGATCATGTTTTCCTCTTCTCTTGGTCTCGGGGTGTGTCCCGTCGTCTCCGTTATGGCTGCGGCTTCGTCCTTCTCTGCGTCCTCCTCCTCGAACCTTGCATCGGTGCCGCATGGGTTCAGCACGGTATATCCCTCTGTTGGATTTCTTCTTTGTCGTTTGCCACCGATGGCCAGGGTCTTCCGGAATATCTGCCCTGCGTTGCACCATCCTCCACCATCGTTGCCCCACTCCAGGACCGGGGGGTATGGACTCGTTCGTGCCCATCCATGTTGGCACATGGAGGCACCGATGGAGATTTGGTGACCCAACCCATGGCCTCGCAGCGTAACCCATGCCACATTCTCGTTGACATCTTTTGCTTCTATTCGAATATCCCACCTCTTTCCTTTCACGGTGTCAATGAATGCTGAGCCCTCTGCCTCGGTCCATTTGTGTTCTTTCTGGGGGCGGACGTACATTAGCCTCATTGCGATGGCCAGCCACGGCTCTTGCCTCATGGCGGTTGGAGCCATGAAGCACTCCCCCAGATTTGTTTTGTTGACCCGTGCCCAATCCCCAAGCCACACGTCACATTCGTGGACACTCTTCACCCGGGTGACAATTCCTCGGAAAAGTTTTCCGGCTCTTAAATTCAGCACCGCTGCCCCCGGGAACAACTCTTCCTCTAATAGCGGGTAGATCCCCTCCGTATTAATTTTCTTTTCCTGGTACCTTGTCAGTATTTCCGGGTGATTGGCCGGGATACCACGTTTTTATATTTTCATCGGTGACGATAAATTCCTCCTCGCTTCCGTATCCGGATTGTGGGTCAATGGCGATCTGTGGTTGGTCTTTTAATTTTCCAGCGTCCTGTCGTTGCCTCCGTATTAGCCTTATCCACCGACGGCGTGTGGATTTTGGGGGCGCCATGTCGAGGTGTTTCCATGGTTCCCTGTTGCTGACCGTCATTGATTGGCCATCTTCATTTGGGCTTCCTTCTTCGTTGGTTTATTGTATTTTGTCCATGGTGCGTTACAGATAGACGTTTTTCGTGGGGAATCGGGCTTTTATGCCTTCTGCCCCTCTTCATTTTCCTCGATCTCATTGATATCTGCCCTCTATGTATTCTTAGCCACAGTGTGATCCTATGTCGATGATCGTTGATCCTCCTTATCGGCTGATTGTTTCATCGACATCCTGTCCATGTCGTTCGTTGTAAGGTATCTTTTTAAGAGACTGCCGTGAAATTTGCCGCGTTCCCTTCTGGTTTTTGGTTCTTCCAGCAAATATGTTGCAAAACCTACACAATTTTTTATTTTATAGGGTCTTTCATATCGGGGAAGGAACTTTGCCGTTAATTGCTTTGCTGGGTCTGAAACTGTCAATGCGCGTACCAAAACGGGTTCCCCTATATCGAAGGTTGTTGTTTTATGTGTCGCATCAAATATCTCCGCTCGTCTTAGGCCCTTTCTTGTGATCCTCTCTCTCACAATTTGTAGCTTCATTTCGTAGGTTAATCCATCGTCTCGGTTTTCTTGTAAGGATGGAATCCATTTTCGCCACACGCGATGAGGCTTCTTTTTTGTTTGGAGTTCCGTGGGTGTGAATTCGGTGGTTTCGTGATGTGCCTCGTTCATACATGTCTGAACGATTGGTACCGACTTGAACCACCCCGAATGTTTTTCTTTTAAGAAGGTTCTGAAGAATCTTCCTAATTCCCGGTTGACTCGTTCGACAATGTTCCCTTGCGGGTGTCTTATTGATGAGAAAACGCCGGTAATTTCTTCTTCCTCTAACTTCTCTATCCAAGCCCTTGCTGTAAACTGTGTTCCGTGATCAAATTGAATTCTCTTCGGTTTCCCGTACTTTGGAATGTAATCATCAAAGATTTTCCGAATTGTTGCTCCTGTACTTGCTCTCCTGAGCGGATATAATACTACGTATTTAGTGAAAGCGTCAATTGTCACCAATAGATGCTTGACATCTCCAACCGATGCCGGTAATGGTCCATAAAAGTCAATTGAAACTAGGTCCCGTGGTCCTTCCGGAATAATAGTTTGCATACTAGCGTAATTCGTCTGATTTGTTACTCTGTTTCGCTGATACGTGTCACATGTGGCCAAAACCTGCCTTATCTTTTTCGCTAGGTGGGGGTATGCAAAATCCTCGTCTAGCATTCGGAATACTTTTCGGACTCCCTGGTGGCCGTAGATCTCGTGGCTTTCCTGAATTAAGTTTGTCGCAAGAGCATGGGGCAGCATTATTTTCCATAGTCCGTTCTTTGTTGTTTTCTGGAGGTGTCCTTTGTGTACCCTATATTTCCGTGCCACTTTCGGGTCTACTGGCGTATCGCCAAGAAGTTTTTTGATCGTAGCTAGGTCTTCCTGTTCGCTTTGGAGTTTCCCTAGTTTTTTTATGGCTTGTACCAAATCTTTGGAGGGCTTCTGCGCGAGTAACGCCGCAATAATAATCTTTCCCGGCACTTTTGTGTCTTCGTGTTGTTCGTTTCTCCGCACACGACTAAGTGCGTCGGCGACCTTGTTCCTATGTCCGGGTAGATGTTCAACTTCTAAGTCATAGTCTTGGATCAGCAGCGCCCATCTTATCAACCGGTCCCCTACGAACCGACATGTTTTCATGGTAGGGGGTCATAGTCCCCAAAAGACACAACCCCTAAAAGACATAATCCCGAAAAAGTTACTAGATGTCAGAATCGACTGTCATGTTGGAGATTAGTACCTGTCAATGTGATAGATGGTGCTGCGGGCATTTTCCGTCTCGTTTAAACTAAAGATTCGAGGATTACGCGCGTTGGCCCTTTTGCCCTTTTTCCGAGTTTTCAGGTTATGTATCGCTTTTTTGGGTACAGCCTAAGACCATATAGGCAGCAGAAGATTTAGGTTACGTACACTAAACAAGTGTTTGAAGTGGAATAATTGGTTGACTGCGATTTTTTGTAATAACTTTTCGACTCAATGAATATTCGAGTGAGACGCAAATATTTGCATTTTATTTTTATTCAATTTTCAGTACAATATTTCAATCTCAATCATAAACACTAAACGTCTTGTCTCAAACTAAAAGTTTTACAATATAAATTGAACATACCTAGAGATTAATTAATAAGCTTTTGTAATTTGTATAAAGATGAAATAGAAAATAGATGTACGTGTAATTCATATTTCTGATTGTTTATTATTTGTTTATATTTCAGATTGTAGTTAAGTATGACGATGAAAGCATCGGAGAGTGTAATTCGACTCATTAACGAAGTGGAAGATAATTTATTGGAAGTAGGAGATTTTTTTTCTTTCTTGGCGATCTTTTTCGGGCGTTTATCTCCAATCGACGATCCGATTCATCGAGTTCCAGTTATTATTCGTCATCGTTCGTAAGATCGATGTCGACCCTCCGTAATGCTCAGTCTAAGTACGTCGAATCAACTTCAGGAAAGCTGCCTATGTACGCATACAAATTTGTACATAAATTAGCAAATAATGTAACGTGTTTGTAAATTAACCTGCAGTGAAGGCTGGGTTGGATGAAAGGTCGTATGAAGATGCGGTGTACTCTCAAGTTTCGTATAGTCCTGACGGAACTCTTTGGTAACCGTCCTACAGTTTTGGGTCAGATCGTCGAGTAGAAATAAACGAGCGAAGAAGATCACCAAGAAAAAAAAAATCTCCTACTTCGAATAACGAGATTATGTACTACTTGGAAGCCCGAAAATGTAGGAAGGTTGCCATGGAGTTCCGTTAGGACTATATGAAACTTGAGAGTAGACCGCATCTTCATACGACCTTTCATCCAACCCAGCCTTCATTGCAGGTTATTTACAAACACGTTACATTATTTGCTAATTTATGTACAAATTTGTAATCGTACATAGGTAGCTTTCCTGAAGTTGATTCGACGTACTCCGACTGAGCATTACGGAGGGTGAGATCTTACGAACGATGACCAATAATGACTCGAACCCGAGGAATCGGATCGTCGAGTGGAAATAAACGCGCGAAGAAGATCGCCAAGAAAAAAAATTATCTTCCACTTCGTTAATGAGTCGAATTACACTCTCCGATGCTTTCATCGTCGTACTTAACTACAATCTGAAATATAATCAAATAATAAACAATCAGAAATATGAATTACACGTACATCTATTTTCTATTTCATCTTTTCAAAAATTACAAAAGCTTATTAAATAATCTCTTGGTATGTTCAATTTATATTATAAAACTTTTAGTTTGAGACAAGACGTTTAGTATTTATGATTGAGGTTGAAATATTGTACTGAAAATTGAATAAATAAAAATGCAAATATTTGCGTCTCACTCGAATATTTGTTGGGTCGAAGAGTTATTACAAAGATCGCAGTCAACCAATTATTCCACTTCAAACACTTGTTTAGTGTACGTTACCTAAATCTTCTTCTGCCTATATGGTCTTAGGCTGTACGCAAAAAAGCCGTCTAGTACGATACATAACCTGAAAACTCGGAAAAAGGGCAAAATGGCCAACGCGCATAATCCTCGAATCTTTAGTTTAAACGAGACGGAAAATGCCCGCAGCACCATCTATCACATTGACAGGTACTAACCTCCATCATGACAGTCGATTCTGACATCTAGTAACTTTTTGGGATTATGTCTTTTGGGGATTATGACTTTTGGGGATTATGTCTTTTGGGGGTTGTGTCTTTTGGGGACTATGACCCCCTACCGTTTTCATGAAGGTAAGGGCTTTATGGTCCGTTTGGATTTTTATCCTGGCTCCTAGCAAGTATGTCCTAAATTTTTGGAGTGCCCATACAATCGCTAGTAGTTCCTTCTCCGTCGTGATATAGCCCATCTCGGCTCCCTTTAACGTCCGACTAGCAAACGCTACCACGGCAATTTCTCCCTTGTCGTCGGCTTGTGCGAGGGTTGCTCCTAATGCATAGTCACTTGCATCCGTAGTTAGGATGTATGGCTTCCTGGTATCCGCGTGCTTCAGTATCACTGCCTCGCAGAACAAATCTTTTATCCTTTCAAAGGCCCTCGCACGGCGCTCATCCCATGTCCACTGTTGTCTCTTTTTTAATAGTTCGAGTAGCGGTATTGTTTCATTCGCGTGTCGACTGGTGAACTTGGTGTAAAAATTCATCAGGCCTAGGAATCCCCTAAGTTGCCTTATGTTTTTTGGCCGGGGAAATTCTTTAATCGCCTGTATTTTTTCAGGTTGTGGTTTGAGTCCTTCAGTAGACAGCGTGTGCCCCAAGAATGATAATTCCTGTCGAAAAAAAGATGATTTCTTAAAATTTAGGGTCATCTTGTGTGCTTCCATCCTGTGTAGTAATGCCGCAAGGTCCCCTAAATGTCCGAAATAATTTGTAGAGAGGCAGAGGAGATCGTCCACGAAATTCACCACGGAGTCCCCCAGGCCTTGTAACACAATATCTAGTCCACGAATGAGGCTAGCCGTACTGGTTTTTAAGCCAAAAGGGGTTACCGTGAACTCATAACATTTGCCTTCGTGCTGAAATGCAGTGTACTGACGGGAATCTTTATGCAGTGGAATCTGCCAGAAGCTGCTGGTCATGTCGAGACTCGACATAACCTGTTTTCCTCCACATTTTTGAAATATCTCTTCCGTGGGTTGCGCGGTGTCGTGATCCTCCACGAGGTATTTATTAAGTTGTCTCGCGTCTAGGCATAATCGTACCGTTGCGTCCTTTTTTATTACCGTCACGAGTGGGTTAATGTACCGGCTATTCGCCCGCTGGATAACTCCATGGTCCAGCATCCTCTGTATTTCATCTGATACTTTCTCCCGGTACTGCATGGGTAAAGGGTATGACCGCCGAACGTATGGTTCAGGTTCCTTCAATACCAATCGGTGCACATAGGCTTCCATTCGTCCCGGCCTCTTGCTGAAAAGCTTCCGGTATCGATATATCAGACTGATGAATGCCGCCCGCACCTGTGGTGGCAGTTCTGGACATTCTTGAAGTTTCTGCTCAACATCTGCTTCCTTAAGTTCTTCATCTTGCCTTTCTGCCTCCTGTTGAACCACTGTAGTCGCCATCGCTGCTTTTCCTTCTTCTTCCATGTCTTCTATTGCCACTAGCCTATCTTGCCGTTCGTTACAGTTTCTTATTGGCCCCGCCCCTTCTTGTCGCCAGTAGCCTCCAATTAAACGCGCCACGATCTGTTCATGGACTCTTACGACTCCTATGCTCGTATCGACGTAAATTTTTAATTTCATCATCCCATCAAATCCCAGGATCATGTTCCGGAGAAGTTTCGGCACAATAAGCAGTTGAATCGCTCCTTCTGACCCGTATGCTTCAACTTCCGCCATTATTTGTCGCCGAATTCGACCGGAGTTCCCTCCAAAGGCTCCAAA
This sequence comes from Oxytorus armatus, assembly GCA_958009045.1. Lineage (NCBI taxonomy): Eukaryota > Metazoa > Arthropoda > Insecta > Hymenoptera > Ichneumonidae > Oxytorus > Oxytorus armatus. The sequence continues at coordinate 6,596,272 of OY253752.1, forward strand.
TATTTCTGTTCCAGTGACTGGTAACATTGGACAGTCAAGGAACGCCTCCTGGTATTGCTGGTATAGCTCTTCGGAAATATATGAGACTTCACTCCCACTGTCTATCAAAACCGGCACGATCACCCCCTCGACACATATTGGAATTTCTGGGCATCTTGGGTGTGCATCGTCATACCACACCCCTGGCTTCTCCTCAGTTTCTTCCGTACTCAGTTTCTTCCGTACTCTCCTCAGTTTCTCAGGTACTCCCTAGGATCCTCAAAAATTGTATAGGCAGCTACTCTTTTTTTTTATCATCTCAATCTCTCCTTTGGATTGCTCTGTACTTTCCTCTCTCTGTACCTTTTCCTTTGCCTCTTTTGACTGACTCATTTCTCCCACCTTGATCATCGACTTTCCATTGGTGGTTTTGTCTGACCTGTTCACGCCTCTATACGCTACCAATTTGTCAACGTCCCTTCCCATGTTCCGCCCAGATGATCTCATTCTCCCATTTTGTTTTTGTTCTTCTTCTTCCTTCTTTTGCCTTAAAGAGAGTATTGCTACTACAAATTTCTGTTCTTCTTGTGTCTTAGTGTCCTGTCGTCTTTTCTTTCTTTCTTTTTTCTTTTGGTTCTTCTTTTGTCTCTCTATCGCCTCTTCCATTTCCCATTTCGTCGTATCATTATCCTCCGTTGCGCCTCGTTGAAACTCCGGAGCGTTTTTTTCCAAAGTTACTGTTTCGGGCGCAACGTTTACGCGTTACCACCGCGCGGGCGCGGTGGTGGCGGAACCGCGCCACCACCGGTCTCTAGCGACTCAGCAGAAGACGCCGGGGAGGAGCCCCTAACATCACTTACCAAAAGACCTCGTCCCCAAACAGATTCTTCAGACGAAATACGTCAACCCACCCGCAAGAGACGCGAGGAATCTCGCTCATCGTTAGTTCCGCCACGAGCAATCGGCCATACATCGCGCGACACTGGCGCCCGCCCGATCTCGGAATTTCGTATTCCACCTCGCCGCCCATGGAACATGAATCATTCTTCGCCATCATCGGAAGAACCCGAACCGAACCCGGTATTCGACGTTAAAGCCGAAGTCCACGGACCGGTGTCTCCCCGGGCGGCTCGTGGTCACGGCTTTTACATCCCTCATTCCCCAACTCCTAACCCAAATGAAATTATCCAACTCCCGACCGAAGACTCTACCTCCGAACAACCAACCGTAGAGCCCTCTCTCTGTTCCGTCTATGAACCTTCGAAATCACACAATACCTCAGATACCCACACGGAAATAACCTCCCAAACTCCCGGAGAAATTCCTCACCATAATCCGGTTCCATCAACATCACTTCCGCCTAACGGGGAGGAGACCTCTTCCCCGCCCTCGTCAGACTCGTCCTCCTCCGAGGAGGAATCACAGCAAGCAGACCTGATAAGGTTCTTGAACCGACACATTCTGCACGAGCCTACCAACGTCGTTTACTGGGTGAGTCAACAGCGCAACCAGACCCCTAGCGCCGTGAAGCTCCTCGTGGAAAAAAGGAGACTCCTTTGGGAGGAGTTAAGCAACCAGATCGCCGTGTCTGGAGAGGTGATCTCACATCGGCGCAGACGTCTCTCCTCGTACGGGTTGGTTTACGGGAAGAGACATACTAACCAACTTGAACCATCGATTCTCCGCACGTGTTTAACTACGCTAAGGGAATTGATGCGTAAACACGACGTCTTCCACATACATGTGGCCGGAGATTGCAACCATTTCGATGCCCGTTCTCGGCGCATCCTGCTCGATGGATTACGCTCGATCTTTGATGGAACCGGTATTACCATCATTATTTGCAACGGTTCCCTGATCATCCCCGCCCCACACCTAAGGGAAGACGTAATCCAAGAATATCACGGGTCACCTACGGGCGGTCACAAAGGAATGACCAAAACATACCATCTCGTTCTCAAACGCTGTTACTGGCACAACATGAAGGCGGACATGGAACTCTTCATCAAGCGCTGTCCTAACTGCCAACGGAAAAAGCTGATTCGGGTCAAACACAAGCAACCGATGTTTATCACGGATACCCCCACCGACGCGTTTGAGAAAGTATCGCTCGATATCTATGGCCCATTACCCCGCACGCGAAAAGGACACGTTTACATCCTAACGATCCAGGACCTCTTGACGAAGTACTCTGTAGCGATACCACTTGCTCGCACCACCGCGAGCGAAATCGGTGTCGCCCTGGCGAACAAATTTATTTCTATCTACGGAGCTCCTAGAGCTATCCTCACCGATCAGGGGAGGAATTTCATGAGCTCCGTGTTTCGGCAATTCGCCAAATTATTTAAAATAAAACAATATCGTACGTCAGCTTACCATCCTCAGTCAAACGGCTCCCTCGAACGCGGCCACCACGTACTCACAGAGTACCTCAAATATTTCGTTGATCGTCATAGACAATGGGACGAGTGGATCCCGCCAGCAATGTTCTCGTACAACGTTAGTACGCACGAAGGTACCAGATTCTCGCCCTTCGAATTAGTATTTGGGAAAATCGCGCGAATACGGTCACGATTTAACATCGACCTCGAGGACCGAACGTACGACGATATGCTTCGCGACCTTGTCATCAAACTACGGGAATCTAAACACTCCGCAGCGGAAAACCTCAGGAAGGCAAAAGACAAGTCCAAGGAGTACTACGACCGACGAGTAAAACCCATCGTTACGAAATAGGCGATCTTGTTTACCTGCTGAAAGAGCCTAAAACTGGGAAATTCGATAACGAATACTCGGGCCCTTATCCGGTCATCGAAGTTCTACAGCGTAACAACTTGAAGATCCGGCTGAACGGCAACAAAACCAAGATCGTACATGCCGACAAGATCAAACCTGCCTTCTAAAAGGAAATAAAAGAAAAAACCCGCATTAAAAAAAAAAAATATATATCTCTATATTATATAAATATTTCGCCGCCGCCGCCGCCGCCGCCGCCGCCGTGTACAAGAGTTCAGGGGGGGGGGGCTTCGCCAAACGGGGCAACCCTAGCCCGTTTGGTGAAGCTGACCGATTTCCCTTTCCCACAAGGGGAAAACGGTCAGCTTCACCAAACAGGGCAACTCAAACCCGTTTGGTGAAGCTGACCCCGCCGAAAATCACCGCAAATGCAGGGGTGCATTAGCGGTCATTTTGGTCAAGAGTTGAGGGGATCGAGCGGTGGCGGGGGAGGCGCGGGTGGGGGCGCGGCCGGGGGGGGGGGGGGGGGTGGCGCGCGAAGCGCGGAGGGGGGCGGAGCCCCCCTAGTATATATATACACTAGGGGGGCTCTGCCCCCCTGCGCGCTACGCGCGCCCACCCACGCCTCCCCCGCCCCCGCTCGATCCCCTCAACTCTTGACCAAAATGACCGCTAATGCACCCCTGCATTTGCGGTGATTTTCGGCGGGGTCAGCTGCACCAAACGGGTTTGAGTTGCCCTGTTTGGTGAAGCTGACCGTTTTCCCCTTGTGAGAAAGGGAAATCGGTCAGCTTCGCCAAACGGGCTAGGGTTGCACCGGTGAAGCCCCCACCCCACCCCTTGAACTCTTGTACACGGCGGCGGCGGCGGCGGCGAAATATTTATATCATATAGAGAGATATACACAACATAAATAAAACACACATCGTCACTTCGGTTAGTCCAAGGAGAATTAGTGCATCCGTTAGATTTAGTGGGTAATTAAGCTTAATATATAATCTAGATCGTAAGAAAATTAAACAAATTAAAACAAACAAATTTAAACAAATCAAAGTTAAAAATTAAAAACAAATTTCCTTCCGACAGGACGAATAAACACTTACACATAGACATACGAACACAAAAAAAAAATAAGACAACAACGACTACCTGCCACCTCGTCCCTAGAATAGCACCTTCTCCACTCCCGCAGTTCTTGTGTAAACCTCGGAAGTGAAGAGGGGGGGACTAGGTACTCGTTGGACAGAATTGGCAATTTAATTTAACTTAGTACGTAACTTAGATTGTAAAAAAAAAAAAAACATACATGTATATTATAAGAAAAGAAACCCATATGACTCAGTCAACATTTAACAAGGGAAGGGCGCGATTCAACAACTTTTCAAATCTATGCATGGACAGATCGCGGGTTTAGGCTTAACGCCTAATCGAATTTTCGACGATGTCGCGACGATACGCTATAATGAGGAATTGAGCGACGCCGTGGCTGCTCTCGTGGGCAGCATTTTAGAATGCCGACTCGATGCCGCGATATTAACCGACGTGATCCTGTTCGCTAAACAGGGCCAACTCCACCCACGGCTACTGTCCCCCTCCAACTTGTCCAGGGCGCTAAAGCTATCCAAGCTTCACAACCAAATTCTGAGTTTCTGGTACCATTAACACTGAATGCGTTCCCGGAACTGCTGGGGCTCCCGGATATCGCGATTCTACTTCTAGAGTTCCAACATATCATCAATCGCGACAAGGAACTATTAGAGCAAAAAAATTAGTGGGAGGGTCCATCACCTCGAAACGGACGCCAACTATTCCGATGCTGGCCTGGGGACCTTGCTCATCCTCCTGGCCTCCGCTTGGAAGTTTTCTTTATTCTCCAGAGCAAGTTGCGCGTTCGGGTTCCTGACGAAGTGCGGAAACTGCCACGTCAACGTCGACGGCACACCCCCGGGGGGCCCACCAAACCCACGCTGGAACTGATGGAGCTCCAGGAATAACCGGCGCTCTTCCCAACTGCCGGATCACACCTGGCACTTCCGCGTCCAACCAAGACAAGATGATTGGCCCGCGGTTACCCTACTCGCGCCGCTTGGAAACAGAGGAAATATAAAAAAATGTCTAAGTATGTTACCCCAGTTTTACCTTGTCCCATCAGTCTAACAGGTACAAACTATCAAAACCACAAGATCCTAACCAACATTAGGCCCCGAACTCGTTTTCAACGCTGACTTCGATAGTTTCAGGTCGAACGCCCGCCACGAAGAAGCAACACCAACCCAACCACCACCTCAAACGAAGGGAAGGAACTCAAGGATTACCCCACCCTTCCACCGCACCATTCTTCTGACACACCACTTCCGTCTTACTACTGCAACACTTGCTCGCTCAAAATAAATCATCGTTAAGTTCATTAATATGGGAGCTACTCTTCCCTTTCTTCGCGTAGCCATAAGTTCTCTGTCACGACTTATTTTATTCTTTTAATTGTCAGGACATTGCCTAGCCCTAACAAATTACTAGAAGGGGAGGTGTTACGTCGTGACATTTTTTGTATAGGTTTTTCATTGCAATTATTTTAGTCTTTTTCTATTTTAACATTATATTGTCTCGGAACATCCGCAACGTAAATTCACCTTATGATCGTGAGAGCGGAAATCGCCGCTCAAATTTCTGCTCATTCAACTTGGCTAAAAGTATATTAATTATTCAAACTCTACGATCTTTCATTCGTAGTGGTAATGCAAAATACCAAACTGTGGGAACGGAAACTATCACTCGAATTTCTGCTAACTCCATTCTCAACAAATTCCGAAATAAATCAGACTCTCGACCGCGCGGTCGTAGCGCGGGCGCTTAATATCGAGTTTCGGCTGACAAATTTCCGGCGCGGCGAGGCTCGAGGCCTCGCGCGATATTCCTGACTTTTTGGACATGCAGAAATCAGCACTTTTCGGTTGCCGCTTCACGACAACCGAATGCACCTCCTATTAGTCAGTCTTAGTCCAGCGCTCGTTAAGAGAACAACTCTAATCAATCACTCCATTATACTCGGTACTGTGTAACACTTAATAATAATTGCGAAGTATATTTATACATTCATACGTACTGTCACGACATCTTATTGTATCAACTGTTTTGCATCTACTGGAAATCAATATTTATATTCACAACTTACTCGAATAAATGGTGATCAATTATACTCGACATCTCGATTTCAATCGTTAATCGGGAAACGAACCACGTGTCTCATTCACTCATTTACAAATCGTACCCTATGCGTTTCCCCCATGACCTCTGAGGCGCCGCGTCCACGTTATTCGCCTTTTTACCTCTGAGTCGCCGCGCACACGTCTCCCTTGTGAAACCCCCTGGGACGTAACATGACTGATAACTTGACCGATATAGAAGGTTCAAAAATCGATAATTTCGATGAAGACCGTGAGACGGAAATAAATATTTTATCCCTTGGCCTTTGAACCATACCGATACCTATTACCACATCCGGACCCCGACTAGGGAATCACTGTTACAATCGACTATATATATATTCTGAACCCGATCCACGAACGAGGAGTTTGCACAAACATCATTCTCGTTTAGCCAGAGAGCAAAGGAGCCTATGAATTTAGCTGATAAATACTGCGCAATTAAGAATTATTGGACGTTATTCCAGGACGTAACACCTGCATCAAACGCGTTGCAACACACACTCTCTATGCGATTTCCGGTTCCACATGTTAGCTCTAGCGTCCTCCGCGATTTTTCTCCCACTCCGTCGACATTTATAGGCGCAAAGGAGAAAGGGCATGTCGCTAGCTATTGCTAACTTTCTCCAGACTCCGTTACACCGCGTCTGACGTAATACAACAATTAATGTAATGTAATTATAAAATTTAAAAAAAAACAGTCGATGACCATCAACGATCTCTATAATCACCATAATTCCCAATTAGCGGAGACCCCACACTTTGAGGGATGCGTCGAGTCAACACTTTTTTACGATTCTAGTATACAAATCGATCCCGCTATTCCGCGGTCATATATGTTTACTTCGATATGAAATGGCTTATCTTGATGATTCACGACGATGGCGTCTCCGCAACGTCTAATTCGTAAATGCATATGTAGGTATTCGACATATATATCTAAGCCAACGTTATCAGTGGCGGAGTTTCGTTACCCCTCGTTTTGGCGATTACACATTAATGCCCAATTATTCTTGTAAAATTGACAGGAATTTGATGTATTTAAGTACACAATGCCATATAAATCGTACTTATACGGCAACGAAAATTTTCTCCCATGAGCCCCATTTCTTTTCTTACATCGAAGGTAACTTATTTATAAATTCAACAATCTGCCTTAATCGCAATCCGCGTGATCACAAATGGAATTTAGTAGTTGATGTATTAGGCAGGTGATTTTTCGAGCGACAAAAACAACATGTTTATATCTGTCATTAACGCAATGAAAATATTTGTAATGTTTACCCACGAGACAACTTCTTTCGAGCGTGACAATAAAATTGTTCATTTTTTTCCACGACACTCTGACATTATTACAAAAAATATGCCGCCAAACTCGAGATGACGCAACGGTTGCGCGATCAGGTGTAAGGTGGGTACAAAGGTAGACATGGCGAGATTATTCTTCGCGTAAATAAATCGAGACGATTGAAAGACGGATAGAGGGGGAGAGAGAGAGAGAGAGATATGCTCCGAGAAGATTCATCGGGGGAATCCTCTAAACCAGGTGTGAGTAACGGATTGTTATTCTCTATGTTATAATCGCGTGCTCTTATCGTACTTGTAATTGCATGTATGATTGCTAGTTTCGCGGAATGGCGCATGCACTTTTTCATAGCACAGAAGTGACGCGAAAAGAATCTTAATCGACGAGCGTATTGGCGTATAATGCTATCTCCATTAAAAACTTAAAAAGTTAAAAATGGACGCCAAGTAGTCAGAAAATGTGTCCAATCTAGAAACAAAAAACTTACGACTTCAAAAATCGTTTTCTAATATCTAATAAAAAGTGAAAAGATATCATTTCATAAATACTCGTTTAGTGAAACCAATTTATTTAATGTTCCAACATATTTTTTTCTCGGATATGATGATATAAACGTTCAGTTTATGTCACATTGGAACATCTAACCAAAATTTAATGCCTTGGAAATCATACTATCGACAAAGAAATTAAAATTTTATCACAAGAACCGATTATTCACTTCACACACACATATCTATCAAAAGATTTGTTATGGGAGAACGGCATAATGGCGAATACGTAAGAGCAGTGTTGAATATTTCCGATACAGTTCTACTATTCGGATGTTTTCAAGCAGATAATGACGGTTTAATAACTTTTTCTTGTATGATGCTAGCCCAAGCAGTCGGACTAAACGAATAATCAAATTTTGTTATTAGAATAATAGAACGCCGTGTTCGCGATATTTTCATTCGATAGCATTATGTATAACGCTATTACACCATAATATGAATAGAGTGAAAAATGTTTTAAAGTATTCAGAATGAAACATGAAACGTCTCGAAAAGAGTATTGAGCCTATGCCAACCTTCCATGTTCAACGCCTTTGAATCCTTTCGTAGCCAACTTTGATGATACCGCCGCGCCGATCCGACTCCCTTTGCGTTCAACCGCCATGAAAGCTCGGATGACCCAGCTACGCCATTTCACGCTCTCCCTCAGTGTACCGAGATCACTTACGACGGCATTTCTCTCGTACTCGTAGGAGCTGGACACGAGGTGGTTTCGATTGATGTTCACACAAATGACACACGTTAGATCCGGTTCAATCTACTGCAGGCACAAAGAGGCGGCGGCCCATTCGCCGAGCTTATTGTTCTTAACCATGCACGCCAAGTTTTTGTACAGCATTTACAGTAGACTTTTGTGGCATACCGTACAAAAGGGGGCAGGTTGATTGACGGAAGGAGTAGTAGTAGTTTACTTGGCTAATTTATGAAATGATTTCTTTTCACTTTTTATTAGATATGAGAAAACGATTTTGGAAGTCGTAAGTTTTTTGTTTCTAGATTGGACACATTTTCTGATTACTTGGCGTCCATTTTTAACTTTTGAAGTTTTTAATGGAGTAGATATATTACTGTGTATACGCTCGTTGTGTCGAGTATAGAGTCTCGGGTGCTCCTCGTCATCGTGTCGGTATGATAGGGTCGGTATAGGAGGAAATATACTTGTCTCGAGTCGCTACCGCGACTCTTATACGAGGACATTGTACGATTAGTCCGACACGACAAATGTCCGACAAAAAAATGGCCGTAAAACAAATGCCGCCGCCAATAGTATTGGTACCCGTATGGCGACCCCCACTCTCATCCCCACTCCTTCCCCCACCATGCGACCATCCCCTCCACTCCAATTTTCCCCCCACCGCCACAAAAGTAGGAAAATTAGAGTGATACGATGGGTGGCGGGGGAAGAAGTGAGGATGAGTGAGAGCACCATAAGGGTACCTTTTTATTTTTTTATTTTTTTTATTTTTCGATTTAAAAAAAAAAATTTTAATTAATAAAATTTTTTTTTTCTTTAATTTTTTTTATGTTGTAAATTTTTTCATTTTTTTTGTCGATGAGTCTCGATGACGAGTACGACGACGACGACGAAATATCGAATTCAATAATTTTTTATTTTTTATTTTTTATGTGAAGATGAGGGGGACCAATCCGAAAAATTTTTCCACGAATTTGCGAAGGACGTCATCACCTTCGCACATTACCTTAATTTTATTTTCAATTCCTTCGATGTCTGTGTGAACGCGATTGTGGCGGCATCGAACGTGCGTTTTGTAAAAATAAAAAATCGCACTATTAATGCCGTCTCAAGCAGGAACTCACATTTTCTTCGTTGCTGAAATTATTTCTGATACTATCTTTTAATACAGACCTACTTACCAACTATAATCCGCTGCAATGACAGGCACCCCGTACCGATTGCTTCGTTGGCTACGATTTCCTGCGAACTTTGCTGAATAAGTATTGTGCCACAAAATCTAATGTTTTCCTATGTTCACTTATTCACCGTTATAAAGATTTTCACCGTCATTGAACAAATCCACTTTGTTTCTTGCACAGCCCGTTTTAAAAGAATAGAGCATGTAGCATGCACAAAACAATTGGATATGGCCTGGTTATAAGTTGCAAACCGATGATCTGGTGAAGGCCCCGCGCGATTGATTGCAGAATATCACCCGGCTATTCTCCTATTTCGTCGATCCTTCCCGTTCGTGCTCTGCTATACGACTGAAGTTGCAACGATTATCCGTGTAAAATATAGCGGTTGAAATATTTTCGCAATTTAGGTAAAATCCCCGCCCCCCGCCGTGAGTCATAGCGATCTCGTTGTATCTTTGTTCAGCTCGGAATTCACTAAGAGCTCAATCGTCGCATAACAACATGCGCTTACCTCAGCATTATATCAAATAACTCGCGACTAGCAGACGAACTCGCTCTCTTCATTTCGGATTCTCGAGCGAGTGCTCTCTCTCTTTCTACCGCTTGTAACCGCTCTCTCTCTCTCTCTCTCTCTCTCTCTCTCTCTCGCTCTCTCTCTCTCTCTTTCTCTCTCTCTTTTTCTCTCTCACTCTCTTTTAGTTGGATCGGAAAATCTGGGCAAAGTTTGCAAAAAATCGTCCATTTCGTTCTCGAGATATATGGCGAAAATTGGTTGAAATCTGCAAATCTGCAACAGAAAAGTGTACCAGGTTGTGCATCATTAAAACTAACCGAATTATGCTTTCACACACACACACATATATAGATTTACGTTTACTCAGCGGGTAACAGCGCTACGGCCGCCAGCCGTGCCCGAACCATTTCGACGGCCGCCTCATCGGCTCCGTCCAGCTCTGCCCCCCCTCCCCCGCCCCCCGCCCTTTACGACGGGGTTATTCTGCTCCTCCTCACTCCTCATTCGTCTTAGTTCCCTTAATATCGGTTCATACCGCTCAACAGTAACTATTGGATTATTTTTATTTTCGCTAAATCTAAGAAATTAAATTCACCATCGGATGCTGTACTTACCGAGAGGTGTTGTGTGCGGAAATGAATATAAATTATTATACTGCAATCTCCACAGCCCACCTGTTCCAGCCTTATCATTTGCAGGGCGATCGAGCAGTGCCATATATCTTCTTGGCAACATTTTTTCTCATTCGCTTTGTCGTCAGCAATTTCTTTCTTACCTCCTCTAACAGCTCACAGTCAATATTTATCTTCAAGCAATAACCAATTTATTTCAAGACCGTTATCGAACGTGTTTTTCCTGAAATACTGCTGTTTTATGTCGATTATCGGCATGATAGTTGAAAATTTAAGACGGTTAAACAAGCGTACACTTTCTAATAACGTATAAAAATTTAAGAAAATCTGAACGCTTTCACTGATTTTTGCAAAATCCTATCTAACAAATTTAACAACAGCTAACAAGTTTACTATTGTTAATAACAAATCATATATTGAAAATTAGAAATATGATTTGTTAATAACAAATCATATATTGAGAATTAAAAATACAAGAAATATCCCTTGCAAGCATTCTCTCTCTTCCTCCCTCGCTGTCTCCCACAGGCCCTCTGACCCTACCTCTCTAAACGCAAACACAAACACAAACACAATCGCACACACTCTCACCCACACACACACACACACACTTGCGCACTAACGCACGCGCGCGCACGCGCACGTTAGATACGAGTATTGTCGATTTATCTAATCTTTGGGTAAAGAAAAATAAAAATATAAATTAAATTGAAAGTTTATATTTTATTTTATATTTTTATGCGACGTACACGTGTCCGAGATTTCACGACTTTGCCGGATGACGGAGGTGTTTTTTTTTTTCACGCTCGTTGTATATTCATTTACGTCTTTGCAGAAATCCATAAAATGTTACATAAGAATTCGAGCTTGCTATTGTACCTTCGGTTTTTGTGCTCTCACTATTTCTTTTCTCGTGTAATGATGTTTTCAATATGAAACGTTCAATCAAGCACAACACACAAACGAAAACACACAAACACACACAGTCACACACACACGTGCGCACACGCGCACGCACACAAACACACACACGCACTCACACTCACACATACACGCACGCACACGCATACACGCGCACACTCACACACGTTCGAGTCGAGTATTGTCGATTTATCTAATCTTTGGGTAAATAAAAATTAAAAATATAAATTAAATTGAAATTTTATATTTTATTTTATATTTTTATGCGTCCTACACATGTCCGAGATTTCACGACTTTGCCGGATGACGGAGGTTATTTTCACGATTGTTGTATATTCATTTACGTCTTTGCAGAAATCCATAAAATGTTACATAAGAATTCGAGCTTGCTATTGTCTCTTTGATTTTGGGCTCTCTCACTATTTCTTTTCTGATGTAAAGATGTCCTTAATATGAAACGTTTAATAGTTTAAACGTTTCGTATTGAGAACGTCTTTAATCAGAAAAGAAATAATGAGAATACAAAAATGTTTTTGTATTCTCATTATTTCTTTTTGATTTAAAGATGTTCAAACTATTGAACGTTTCATATTAAGAACGTCTCCAATCAAAAAAGAAATAATGAGAACACAAAAATAGTGGTATTTCAAGCATACTTACATTCAAAAATTCATTTTTAATAAAACAACAGATTGGCTGCCTGCACTTTTTTCGAAGCGAAATGATTCATTTATAAGAAATGGAACTTCAACTATTTCTCTGATAATCGTTCCGCGATTATTCAGCGGTATCAGCTAGCGTAGTATTATCGTCGCAGCTGAGTTTCATTAGCTTACGGAGTAAATCGTGTGTTTCTCTCCCTTTTCCTTCGGGCGCTCAGTCTCTGCCTCTCTCGCCTCCCTTCACGTTTGTGTTTGTGTTTGTGTTTGTGTTTGTGTTTGTGTTTGTGTTTGTGTTTGTGTTTGTGTTTGTGATTGTGTTTGTATTTGTGTTTGTGTTTGTGTTTGTGTTTAGAGAGGTGGGGTCAGAGGGCCTGTGGGAGACAGCGACGGAGGAAGAGAGAGAATGCCTACAAGGGATATTTCTTGTATTTTTAATTCTCAATATATGATTTGTTATTAACAAATCATATTTCTAATTTTCAATATATGATTTGTTTTGAACAATAGTAAACTTGTTAGCTGTTGTTAAATTTGTTAGATAGGATTTTTCAAAAATCAGTGAAAGGGTTCAGATTTTCCTAAATTTTTATACGTTATTAGAAAGTGTACGCTTGTTAAACCGTCTTAAATTGTCAACTATCATGCCGATAATTGACATAAAACAGCAGTATTTCAGGAAAAACACGTTCGATAACGGTCTTGAAATAAAATGGTTATTGCTTGAAGATAAATATTGACTGTGAGCTGTTAGAGGAGGTAAGAAAGAAATTGCTGACGACAAAGCGAATGAGAAAAAATGTTGCCAAGAAGATATATGGCACTGCTCGATCGCCCTGCAAATGATAAGGCTGGAACAGGTGAGCTGTGGAGATTGCAGTATAATAATTTATATTCATTTCCGCACACAACACTTCTCGGTAAGTACAGCATCCGATGGTGAATTTAATTTCTTAGATTTAGCGAAAATAAAAATAATCCAATAGTTACTGTTGAGCGGTATGAACCGATATTAAGGGAACTAAGGAGAATGAGGAGTGAGGAGGAGCAGAATATACCCGTCGTAAGGGTCGGGGGGGGGGGGGGGGGGGGGGGGCAGAGCTGGACGGAGCCGATGAGGCGGCCGTCGAAATGGTTCGGGCATGGCTGGCGGCCGTAGCGCTGTTACCCGCTGAGTAAACGTAAATCTATATACGTGTGTGTGTGTGTGAAAGCATAATTCGGTTAGTTTTAATGATGCACAACCTGGTACAATTTTCTGTTGCAGATTTGCGGAATAAGGCTGTTATTTTATCTTACATATATTATTTGTCAACATTTTTATTATGAATATATTTTTTATTAAATCAGGGCATACGGAGATTATTTATTTATTACCCCACATCGGACCTTCTCCCGCTTATGTATCTTTTAATTCGCTTCGTTATTTTGTTAAATAGGTTTCTCGATGTGCGGGAGCGCAAGTCCAAGGGAAAGCTACAGTGAGAGAGCGTAAGAGCGAGAGAGAGAGAGAGAGAGCGAGAGAGAGAGAGAGAGGGAGAGAGAGAGAGAGAGAGAGAGAGAGAGAGCACACAACACCCACAAGGATGCTGTGTTGCCTTTCTATCGTAAGCGCGGTTCTGCATATGGGGCACTGCAACTCGACCTGCTTGTGACCGTTATCATATTTTATTTCCTTCTGTTTTAAATTTCTTATACAATAATACGTCAAAGAACCCACGTGATGCTTTCAGATTTTTCGAAAACTGATGTGCTCGTCATAAATGCTGACCCGTTAATTTGATCATGTCCGCCGTTATCGATTCTGCCCAAAGTTACCAAAAACCTTTCAACTAATTTTCGCCAAATTTAGTATGGAACGATTCTCAATAATACTCCATTCATATAAAAAATCACGTCGCGGAGCGCCGTGTGCCAAAAGCAAATACCAGTAGTAGGCCATTTTGTATAACAAAAATGAAGAAATATTTTTAATTAGCTTGATATTTATACTAAATTGATGTGTAATTAATTTTATAAATAAGTCAATGTTATTATCTAATCGAAAAATGTTACATATTCATTAAAAACAATGTGTCTGCGAGAGATATCGTTAAATCGCGGCGAAACTTTGCAAGCGAGAGAGAGCACAGGGAAAACGAAAAAAGAGTGAGAGCTGTAAGACAGCGGGCATGAGGGAGAAGGCGTGCAAGAGCGAACGACGCATGAAGGGAAGAGAAAGAGAGTGACCATGCGATCGAAAGAAAGAGAGAGCTCGCGAGGGAGAGAAGCGCTTATTGTCTCCGCCAAACATATGTCGAGTGTTGCGCGGGTGCGTGTGAATCATGGGGTACAATTAAATTTGATATATCTCGAGAACGAAATGGACGATTTTTTGCAAACTTTGCACAGATTTTCCGGTCAAACTAAAAGAAAGTGAGAGAGAAAGAAAGAGAGAGAGAGTGAGAGAGAGAGAGAGCGAGAGAGAGAGAGAGAGAGATAGTGAGAGAGAGCGAGAGAGAGAGAGAGAGAGAGAGAGCGGTTACAAGCGGTAGAAAGAGAGAGAGTACTCGCTCGAGAATCCGAATTGAAGAGAGCGAGTTCGTCTGCTAGTCGCGAGTTATTTGATATAATGCTGAGGTAAGCGCATGTTGTTATGTGACGATTGAGCTCTTAGTGAATTCCGAGCTGAACAAAGATACAGCGAGATCGCTGTGACTCACGGCGGGGGGAGGGGATTTTACCTAAATTGCGAAAATATTTCAACCGCTATATTTTACACGGATAATCGTTGCAACATCAGTCGTATCCCAGAGCACGAACGGGAAGGATCGACGAAATAGGAGAATAGCCGGGTGATATTCTCCAATCAATCGTGCGGGGCCTTCACCAGATCATCGGTTTGCAACTTATAACTAGGCCATATGCAATTGTTTTGTGCATGCTACATGCTATATTTTTTTAAAACGGGCTGTGAGCAAGAAAAAAAGTGGATTTGTTCAATGACGGTGAAAATCTTTGTAACGGTGAATAAGTGAATATAGGAAAACATTAGATTTTGTGGCACAATATTTATTCAGCAAAGTTCACAGGATATCGTAGCCAACAAAGCAATCGGTACGGGGTGCCTGTCATTGCAGCGGATCATAGTTGGTAAGTAGGTCTGTATCAAAAGATAGTATCAGAAATAATTTCAGCAACGAAGAAAATGTGAGTTCCTGCTTGAGACGGCATTAATAGTGCGATTTTTTATTTTTACAAAACGAACGTTCGATGCCGCCACAATCGCGTTCACACAGACATCGAAGGAATTGAAAATAAAATTAAGGTAATGTGCGAAGGCGATGACGTCCTTCGCAAATTCGTGGAAAAATTTTTCGGATTGGTCCCCCTCATCTTCACATAAAA
Organism: Oxytorus armatus; assembly: GCA_958009045.1. Taxonomy (NCBI): domain Eukaryota; kingdom Metazoa; phylum Arthropoda; class Insecta; order Hymenoptera; family Ichneumonidae; genus Oxytorus; species Oxytorus armatus. The sequence goes on from OY253752.1 coordinate 6,612,035, forward strand.
AATAAAAAATAAAAAATTATTGAATTCGATATTTCGTCGTCGTCGTCGTACTCGTCATCGAGACTCATCGACAAAAAAAATGAAAAACTTAAAACATTAAAAAAATAAAAAAAATAAAAGAAAAAAAAATTTTAAGAATTAAAAAAAACAAAAATAAAAAAAAATCGAAAAATAATATAAATAAAAAAATAAAAAGGTACCCGTATGGTGCTCTCACTCATCCTCACTTCTTCCCCCACCACCCATCGTATCACTCTAATTTTCCTACTTCTGTGGAGGTGGGGGGAACATTGGAGTGGTGGGGATGGCCGCATGGTGGGGGAAGGAGTGGGGATGAGAGTGGGGGGCGCCATACGGGTATCAATACTACTGCCGCCTACTGTATAAAGTCACTAGATCGTAGTACACGCTATTTCGAGAGATGGCGATAGCAGAGAAAGACTTGCGGGCGATAGTCTCGGGATCGCAGTGTTTAATTTAAAGAAGAGGGTACACTCGTGGTGGTTTTCAACGTAACAAAAATAGTCTTTTTATTAATATTATTACACAGGTTATGTCGTCGCGTGTCGCAGACAGGTAAAGCTCGTAGCTACTCGTGTGGCCGTTAGGCGAATACTTATTTTTACTAGTTTCTTTCTTATTAACTAGGACGTTCACTGGTCGTGAGCGTCCCGCAACCTCATTGGTTGTTTCCGTTAGAGTTACTGCGCGAGTGGGGAGAGGAGCGATAGCTACGCCACAATACTCCCCCCCGAGTGACTTAGATATTTCTTTAACGTTATCTATGTTGCGAATCTAATAGTTTTTTTCTTTTTTGCGGGATAAGTTTTAATTCCAGGATTTGGGACTGAGAAGGGGTCCACAAATTGGCTGGTATTTGGCTTGTTAATACTGCTTTCGTCGTTAATGATATATGCTGGTTTCAGTCTTTCAGTTGAAACGTTGACTTCTTTGCCGTTGATGTTGAGAGTAAAAACTCTGTCGTCAATACGATTTGTGATTTCGTACGGTCCCGTATACGGCGGTTGTAACGCCTTTCTGACCGCGTCTTCACGGAGAAACACGTGTGTACACGTATGCATGTCGTTGTGGACAAACATGCTCCTCTTGATGTGATGCGCCGTAGGTGTTGATTTCAGGTTGCGCATGTGCTCCCGAAACTTTTCGACGAATATTTGGGGATCGACGGGTGGGTCTTCCTCTGTGAAGAACTCGCCTGGAACTCTCAGTGGTATTCCGTAGACGAGCTCAGCGGTGGATGCTTTAAGATCTTCTTTGTAGCATGTGCGTAGTCCAAGCATGACCGTAGGCAGTATGTCGATCCACGATACGTCAGCGTGACACATTATTGCCGTTTTAAACGTTCGATGCCACCGTTCTACTATTCCGTTTGAGGCTGGGTGGTAAGCCGTGCTCCTTGTTCGGTTCGCTCCTACGAGGTTCGTGAGAGCTTTGAAAAGAGCGGATTCGAATTGCGATCCTTGGTCAGTTGTGACGGTACGAGGAGATCCAAAGCGGGCGATCCAGTTAGAATAGAAAGCCGCTGCGACTGTGTCCGCCGTCATATCTTTCAATGGAATTGCTTCCGGCCAGCGTGTGAATCTGTCGATCATGGTCAGACAGTAGCGAAAGCCGTTTACCGGAGGCAATGGTCCAACGAGGTCCAGATGAATATGCTCGAAGCGATGATCCGGGACCGTGAATTTATTTGGAGTGTTTTTGGTGTGTCGCTGAATCTTGGCTCTTTGACACGGGATGCACGTTCGAGCCCACTGAAGAATATCCTTCTTCATCGCAGGCCAAACGAATTTTTGGCGAATTAAACGAGACGTGGTGCGACCGCTGGGATGTGCGAGACCGTGCACTGCGTCGAAAACTTTTTTCCTGAGCGTTTCAGGTACGAACGGACGAATCGTTCCGGATGTAATATCACAATATAACGACTCTCCTGAGTCGAGCGTTAGTCTCTGTAATTTGAGAGACGTATCGTTTTTAAGTAAATTGTTTAACTGATTGTCTTCTTGTTGAGCCTCTTGTAGCTCCTGCGTCGTAACGATGACTGGCATCTCGATAGCGTTTAAACGGGAAAATGCGTCTGCTACGACATTTTCTGCCCCGCTTACGTGGATTATTTCCGTGGAAAATTGCGCGATGAAATCCAGATGCCTGAGTTGCCTCGGCGAAGCTTTGTCCGGCTTCTGTAAAAACGCGTAAGTTAATGGTTTGTGGTCAGTTTTTATCACAAAATTTCGACCTTCGACGACGTGTTTAAAATGCTTAATCGACTTGTAAATCGCGAGAAGCTCGCGGTCGTAAGCGCTGTATCGTTGTTCCGTCGGGCTTAGTTTTTGCGAGAAGAAACCCAAAGGTTTCCAACCATCGTTCTCTTGTTGTTCGAGCACTCCGCCAATAGCGAAATCGGATGCGTCGGTAACGAGAGAGAGCGGAGCGTCATTAGCTGGATGAGCTAACAGCGTAGCTTGTGCTAGACTTTCCTTGCAGTCGGTAAAAGCGCGTTCTGCCGTCGGAGTCCAATTAATAGGACGTTTATCGTTTTTTTTTGAATCGTGCAAGTATTCGTGCAAAGGCGCTTGCAATTTCGCCGCTTGTGGCATAAATCTTCGGTAGAAGTTGATGACTCCCAAGAAACGTCGTAATTCGACGAGAGTTTCGGGTTTTTTATAGTTTTTCACGGCTTCGATGCGTGCCGTTAACGGTTTGGTTCCCTCCTTGGATATGAGGTAACCCAGGTACTCGACTTGTTCAACGCCCCAGTGGCATTTCGAAGTGTTGATTTTGAGTCCGTAGTCGCGTAATCGTTCGAAGACTATTCGCAAATGTTCACGATGCTCTTCTGGCGATGATGACGCGATGAGTATGTCGTCGATGTAACAATAGACGAAATCTAGACCGCGGAAAACGGTGTCGATGAATCGTTGAAAGGTTTGCGCAGCGTTGCACAATCCGAATGGCATGACCAAAAACTCGAAGGAGCCAAAAGGTGTAATGACAGCTGTCTTCGGAATGTCCTCTTCGGCCACGGGAATTTGGTGATAAGCGCGCACTAGGTCGAGTGTCGAATAGATAGTTTTTCCGTGTAGTTTGTTTGCGAAGTCTTGAATGTGAGCTATTGGGTAACGATCCGATACAGTGATAGCGTTCAATTGACGATAGTCACCGCACGGACGCCATTCGCCCGTTTCTTTTTTCGGAACGAGATGTAACGGACTGGCCCATGGACTGCTTGACGGTCGACAGTAGCCGAGTTCCATCATATAGCGAAATTCGCGCTCCGCTGATGCGAGCTTCTCACCAGTCAAGCGGCGAGGACGAGCGACCACCGGAGGACCACGGGTTTGGATGTAATGCACGATCGGATGCGATGCAGTTTGTTGAGTGACCGACGGTGTTGCGATGTCGATGAATTCATGCAACAAGTCGCCGTATTCGATATTGCGGTTTACGACAGAGATCCCATACTCGGAGGTTTTTACCACGCCGCCGTGAGACGTGAGACCCGTAGTAGCGTCGATTAGTCGGTTTTTTCGTAGATCGATTAAGAGATTGAAATGTGACAAGAAGTCAGCTCCTATTAAACCTGATGAGACGTCTGCGATGATAAACTGCCATTTGAATGCACGCCGCAGGTTTAGATCGATCTGCAATAAGTAAGTACCGTAAGTATTAATTTCAGTTTGGTTCGCAGCGAGTAGTTTCAGCGTAGCTCTTGTAAACGACTGCTGAAAAAGTTTACGAGGAACCACAGAAACGTCTGAACCAGAGTCGATGAGAAAACGTATTCTCCGCTCTCGATCAGTGATGTGAAGACGGCACTGTTGTGGTGCACCGTCGCTGGCCGTACAAATTGACGACGGTGGCGTTAGTTTCCCGAGGGCGAATCGGGGGCCTTGAAAGCGCATGGCTCGATGCATTTGTTCGCCTTTAGCCCGAAACGCCTGTGGAAGAAACAAATGTCGACGTCTCGACCACGGCTGGATGAGCGAGAACGACGAGGTGTTTGCGCAGGCTTTTCTTGTTCTCTAGTGTTTGCCCTGCGTAACTCTTTTGCAAGTTCGCTAAATTGCTTCTCTAATTGTTCCATACGTTGATGCAGAGGCGTTGATTCACTGTACCTGTTTGGAGACTGCCGTGTCGCCTCCGTTGCCATGACTTCAGATTGGGTGCCTCTTTCAACGATTTTGTCAGCAATGTCCGCCAACTTTGACAGGTCGCAACCTTCACTCGCGGATAGTATGCAACGCACGCTCGTTGGCATTCGTTTGATCCATAGGCTGTGAAGGAGGTCGTCAGGTACTCGATTTTCGGCAAGGGCGCGCATCTCGCGCAAGAGTTCTGACGGTTTTTTGTCACAGAGTTGCATCTCGGTGAGCAACTTGTGTAACTGTGTCTCTCTAGAGTCTGTAAATCGCTCGATCAAACGTGCTTTGAGACTTTCGTATTTGTCTGTAGCCGGAGGGGTTCGAATCAGGTCTGAAACTTGTAGCAGTGAGTTTGTGTCGAGAGCAGTAATAAGCGTGAAATACCTTGTGTTATCGGATATGACACGATGAGAGTAAAATTGTGCTTCAACTTGAGCGAACCAGAGAGCCGGTTGCTCGCGCCAGAATGATGGTAATTTGATATTCCGGACGTCCGCCACGTGAAAAGCCATTTAGGGATTAATATTTTCCGGAAACGTGGTGTCCGGAGGTGGATCTACGTACGGATTAAATGCGGATGTCCTTTGTGGTGGCTCGTCGTTGCGCGTTCCAGTTTGCCCGGTACCGGTTTCGTTTTTGTTGGGCGTGTGCATCATTGCGCCGTACTCGTTGCGACGAAAAAATACACACACGAAAATGTTTTACTTGTTTTTAAGAATGTTTCGCGTAATTCGCGAAATCGTATTATTCAAGAGTTTGTGCCGATGCGTACGGATGAAATTTGCACGCGGTGTTCGCGATTTCCGTACCGGCGTTTCCACTGAGCACGAGGTGTACCGAATGTTTGCGGAACACAGAAAAATGATTTTCCTGATCACGTCGGGATCACCAATTTACTGCGGGCGATAGTCTCGGGATCGCAGTGTTTAATTTAAAGAAGAGGGTACACTCGTGGTGGTTTTCAACGTAACAAAAATAGTCTTTTTATTAATATTATTACACAGGTTATGTCGTCGCGTGTCGCAGACAGGTAAAGCTCGTAGCTACTCGTGTGGCCGTTAGGCGAATACTTATTTTTACTAGTTTCTTTCTTATTAACTAGGACGTTCACTGGTCGTGAGCGTCCCGCAACCTCATTGGTTGTTTCCGTTAGAGTTACTGCGCGAGTGGGGAGAGGAGCGATAGCTACGCCACAGACTGTCAGCAACCTCGAACACATGTTACCGCCGTCTGAAGTAGTATCTATTACAAGGGGATCTCAAACCGAGGATATACCGCTAAATCAACGGAAAGTTTAATGCGTGGAGGTTTTTGTCTCATCCTTCCACATTACAATTTCTGATATCGTAATTTGGTAAATATACACAGGTAGCCAATTATAGCAAAAAAAAATTGGTAAACAAATAATAAACACTCAGAAAATAAATTGTATATGCGATTCATACTTTAATTTCATCCGTTCACAAATTACAGAAGCTTCTTATTAATTAATCTGTTGGTATATAGTGTTCAATTTATATTATAAAACTTTTATTGACTCGTGTATACAAAATCTTCCTGATCCACGAGTCGAATTGAACTTCGTGCTATTAAATTGTAAATAATTCAATCAGTTAATCATTTTATTGATTTTTTTTATGAACCTCGCACATCGATTCTCCCTTGTATACGCAATTCGCTGAAAACTTTCTTCGACTTTTCCGGAGTTTTCAAAGCACGAGATTCTTGGTACTTGTAACGATTAACGAAGTTAAGTTGGATTTATCGCTTGTAACTGGCTGACCAAGTGCCATACTCGTCGAAACTATAGCGTCTACCTGCGAAAAATCATTAATTGTGCTGTGCAATCACGGTGCGATATAAATTATGTCTTATTATCGTGTTGATGAAAAATATATATATTTTCCGCTTTTTCCTAAAACTATCAAACTCAACAAATTCCATAGAGTTCGGTGACAAATGCTTTTCCATTAACTTTTTAATGGAAAAGCATGTTATTCTTACGTCTTCAGCTGATCCGCATATCGATCGATGATTCTATTCGTAAGCTCATCGCCGTTCGTAACATCATCGGAAATGCGCAATCGAGACGAAATATCGTTCACAACGTTGCTGAAATTTTTCCTCAATTCCAAGATATTCTCGGTCATATCATGAGAATTTTTCTTCACCACGAGTTCGTTGACCAATCCGAGTAATGAATGAGATTTGATGCGACCATGACGAACCATCGGCTACAAAACAATTCACCATCATTATTTATCCATAATAGGAGTGAACAACATTGATGAATTCTTCATTCGAACTGAACACTCCAGACTGGGATTTATTTTCGTACAAATTGAAGAAGCAGTAGCAGGACTCGAATATAAAATACTGATCCAGGTGTGTGGGGTTCTCGCACGTTTGGGATCAAGATAAATATCCATTGTTTACGAAGACAGAGGCTTACGATTATTGCACGATATCCGTTTATTTTAAAAACAGTAAAGGTACTTCCAACGATTTATGAAAAATTACTCGAATGACGTAAAAAAAAATACATCTACGCCTGAATCTGACGATCGCGGATTTGATTCTTTTTATTATATCATTGTCATAATTATAAAAGATCTGCCAAATATTTTTAGCTTATTTATATGAAACCTCAATTATTATTATTTTTGAAATGCCAAAGAAACTTTTCTTGTCGAAACTTCTGACAAAATCCTGAAAAGTCACCGATTTTAAATCGTAATTGTCGTAAAGCCGCGAAAACAAAAAGGAAAAAAGTCCACACACTCCGAATCATGGTTTAAAATGATATACGTAACAAAATCAGCTTTTGATACCTTTTCTATACTAAAAGAAAATATAGATTTTTTTAGCCTTTCAATAATGATAATAAATTGGTGTTGGTGGGAAAAGTTGAAAAACATTCGCATAACCGTTTAGGATTAGTACAATGACATAAAACCAAATTCGGGAATGTCAAGCGCGCGTTAAGGTGTCATGGAATGACAACCACATTTATCTATGCATATACCATTCGATAGATACGGACGTAAAAGATTATCTTCGTAGTTTCATAATAAGACTCGCAGCGAGAGGTCGATTTTCTTGAGATTTATGTCCCTGAATAGTCCTGAACGTTCTTCGGTAATCATTCCTGAAGTTCCAATTCCATGGGAATGTATTTCTTGACAGTTCCTACATCGAGCACCATATTTATCGCTCTCGCGAGATCGTCGATAAAGTTGTATTTGCGAAATTTCGATGTCGCACGACCCACCATCTTCAGTATTCCAGCACAATCTAGATGTCTCGTGAGATGATCGAGAATTTCGGAAATTTTGTTCGATTCGACGTTACACAACATGCTCGATATTTTACGAAGATCATCGTCGTTATCGAGAACCAGGTATTTCTTCAGACTCTCGGGAGAACACATAATTCCATCGACGTTCGAAGAGCCAAAGGTTTCTATTAGCTATAAAAGTAAATTAATCATAAAATGATATATCGTACTGACGAACAAAAAAAAATCATCTTCTCGCAATTTTCATCGTAAACTTACACGTAAGTTTTATCGATGCACTGTTTTATGATGGTTATTGAGTACTTACGTTTTATGATTACGTATTTTATTAATGTGATAATAATATCCGTGCCTTTGTGTTCCACGAAGTCCTCTTGTCCGAGGCGGATCGCGCTGCGGCAACGGGGGAAGATCGCCTGGCCTGGCCTCGACCGGAGAAAACATGTCCGGAAGCTCCGCCATGAGTTATCGCAAATGCCTATTCGCAAATTGAAATTGAGCGAATCGCTTCACTGAAAAAGGCATCGTGGCGCGCGATCCGTTGCAATGGTAGAGAAGCACAGTGTTTTCGATCATCAAGACAACGTGCGTCAGTGCGTTCATTATACTATGTGGAAAGAAATCTCTCAGTCCATCCAAAACTTCGGTGGTCCTAAAATCACGAATATAATTTTTCTTTTTCATTGCTCCTTTGACTATCATCTCATTTTTATCGAATTTCACTCGCATGAAATAGAGGGAAAAAAAACCTCTAAATTGTCATTTGCTCAAAATTTAAAAAATGTTATTCTCACATCTTCAGCTGAGCCGCGTGTCGATCCATAATTCTATTGGTAAGCTCAACGCCATTCGTAACATCATCGAAAATGCGCAATCGGGACGAAATATCGTTCACATCGTTGCTGAAATTTTTCTTCAATTCCAACATATTCTCGGTCATATCATGAGAATTTTTTTTTACCACGAGTTCGTTGACCAATCCGAGTAGTGAATGAGATTTGATGCGACCATGACGAACCATCGGCTACATTGAGCAGACCATCGATCAAATTTTCTTCAGTCAAATTAACGTTAAAGAATTGAAAAATAACGTGAATAATTGAAACTTAATTTAAGGGAAGAGGAATTACAAAACAAAAGCATCTATCAATGCGTGTTTTTCTTTTTGCTAGTAATATATATATGTGCACTATAAATGTCGAGACTCACGTGGAGTTTTCGTAATCCGCCACCTCCTCGTACTTGTCCAGTGACTTGCACGGGCTTCCAATACAGCATGTGTAGCTCCGGACGACAGGCAACAGTCCATCTTGAGGCATGAGTCTCGGTGTAAATTGGCAGGTAGGATTGTACTCCGGATCGGCATTATCCCGAACGGCGTAGAGCAGTAAAAAAAACCGCAACGGGCCACAGAAACACCAAGCCAAGAATAGCTTGTGAAAGCGCATGACTGGTACTGCGTCGTAAGAGTACTCAATTGCATACTTTAATGAGTCTGATATTGGCCTTTCACCACAAAAATACGGTATTAGCGTTTTATAACTGATTTGAATGTTCAGCGATGAGTCTATAATTAATTTGCAAATGAAATGTACACGGTAGTATAAAAACACGTACCGTTTTCCGTAGATCTCGACGGAGTCGGAGAGGTTGATGGAGCATAACCTCAAATGGAACGAGGAACGTTGCAGAACACACACAATGATGTTTTAGGATAACCGCTCGTTAGTAATTTAAGAACTTTGCACGTGAATTATTAAAAATACGAAATGACGCAAAAGGTACAGTCAGTTGGAGTAAAAATCACGTTACTCTCTCTTACTCTTTCGTGAGCAGCCCCACGCACTGCGCCCGAGATACTGCTACGATCCTCATTTTCTTAGCCCCACCCCCCTCGTCGTAGCGCGCACCGACGCGGGATAAACTGTTGGTATGAGTATTCCCCAAGCAGAAGAAGTGACAGGAGGAATCACGGCTGAAAAAAATAGGAAATTCGTACGCTGTGTTCACGAAATCATCGGACATGGTCATTTCTTAAGAAAAACATTCTTTTATGTTTAAAAAACGTTGTTTTATTGTCGTTTATTTATTTAATAAGACAGACCGAGATGCAACGCAACTGCTTTTACGAGGGAAAAAAGTTGCAAGTTGAAACTTGCTAATTGATTTCTCGAAATTTTATTTTACTCTTATAAATCCTGAAAATTGTTTTCAACTGCATTATAGTGCCATTTATTGGAAATTATAATTGCTGACCGTTTATTTTCGTATAGTCTTCAATATGAGCGATTGTATTGTTAATTTATTCTTAATGGGCCTACACTTTTTATGCGATAGTGCGGGATCGCTTATTTTTCTTTTTTTATAAATTTATATTAAAAAAAATAAAAATACAGGATGATTGTGTAATTATATAAACTCAATCACTCACTCGTTCCAATAAAAAAATAATCAGCTGACAGCTCCGCGCTTCGCTGCATCGCGTTCTCCGTCTTGCTCTCTCTCGTACTACGCACTATTGGCAAACAAACTTATATATATGATAGCTTCCCCGGCGCGCACATACTTGCGCAGCTCTGGGATTCTGTATTTGTCTACCGACAACTATCGGTGTCATTAGCGAGCGATAGCCTATGAAAGTCGCGTCTTTCCGCTAGAACCTTCCTTGCAATTGGCTGTCGCTCGGCGAAATGTCGGTAGAAAAGTACAGAATCGCAGGACAGGGCCTGGATTCCGTACTCGTCTACCGACAACTATCAGTGTCGTTAGCGAGCGACAGCCAGTTGCAAGGAAGATTCCAGCGGAAAGGCGCGACTCCCATAGGCTATCGCTGGCTAACGACACCGATAGTTGTCAGTAGACGAGTACGCCCAGGGCTCAGGGGGTAATCCATGCCCAGAGGCTGAATTCCGTACTCGTCTACCGACAACTATCGGTGTCGTTAGCGAGCGATAGCCTATGTGAGGCGCGCTTTTCCGCTGGAATCTTGCTTGCAATTGGCTGTCGCTCGCTAACGACACCGATGGTTGTCGGTAGACGAGTACGGAATCCAGGGGCAGGACGTGGAGAGGATATCATTTTTCATTTGTTTCAAACGTGACGTGCGCTTGGATAAAGTTTTTCTGGCGACGTTGTCACAAGCGGTCTTGAGAAGTGCGCTGACAATAAAGAAGATTAGTAACAATGGCTTCGATCAACAATTTGAAGAAAAACAGCGGCACGCAAACAGGCAATAATTGTGAGCATTATTTCAAACGTGTTTCATTAAGGCATAATTCAAAAATTATTTTGGTCAAAAAGGTGCATATTGAAACGCGAACTTTTCTGTCTCGTTGTTGTTTCATTGACAAAACTCTTTTATAAATACGCGTTTATACTTCGCTGTTCATCCTGCTAATAAAAAAAACGATGTAAATTAGAAACTTGCACATTGCTTCGTCATTACTTTATCTCGCTCACAAATTCCTCTGCATTTTAAACTGAGTTCTTCCGTTTTTACTTTCTCGTAGAAGAAACTTTGTGAGCGAGATAATGTAGTGACTAATAAGCCATTTTCGGATGTTTTTGCACATTAAAATCTCGATTGTTTTTACATGAAACCAGAGCAACGCTTCAAGAATTACCATGTACCAACGATAAACAACTATGTTGAAGATATTATTATATTAAATAAACTATATATAGATCTTGTACTTTTTGCAGTTGAAATCATTGCCGTTTCATCGGAAGAGGATGAACAGCAGTGCGACAATTGCTCAGAACGTGCGGCTGACTTCAAATTTCCGAGATGCGGGCATTATAGTACCTGCACAGTGTGCATCAATGGCACACTAGAAGACGATAGAATCCCACGATGTGGGCAATGCAATAAGGCGCTATGGCGCGTGTTCCTGTTTGCATCATTGGAACGCAACGAGAATAGGTTTTTCAAATTTTCATTTTCAGTATGGCCCTCGCTTCTCTTTCCCATTTGGGTCCAGGTCCTTAAAGGAGACCCCAAGAGAACGTTTTAACGATTTTTTCTTCGAAAATTTAACCATAAGGGGGATTAATAGTATACAAAAATATTTTTTCGTTGTATTCCAATGATGCAAACTTCAACATCATCTTACAACACGTTATGAACCGTAATTCGAATGAAATTATTCATTGAAGGGATTGCGGTGGGCCTATCGAAATATTCAGCTACTGGTTATAATGTTAGCGGAGGATTGTCGATTGCGATTTGCCCATGAAATGAACACCAAGATGAAATTTGTACTGAAAATTATTCATACTACTGTAATATCGTTACTCGCTTGAAAATCAACGATAATTTCTTGGCTTGTGTTCATCGTTAGTTCCAGCGTCGTAAGGTCGTGTACCAGAAAGTCCAAAGAAACCTCAAATGGCTTTGTATTCTGTATGCGCATTATCCAAGACATATCGGCGGTTGAACGACTTAATAATCGTTCAATAATTGAATGCTCGTGCTAGTTGGCTCAAAATATTTTGGCCCTCTGACCTCTTCCTCCTGAAGTTTAACTCCAGTGTAACGCATGTAATTCTCAACGCTGTGCATTGATAATTCTTCAGGAGAATTCATCGAATTAAAAGCTTCAGTAGTTCCTATGTAAGCAGCTGCAATATATGGGGAATACTCCCCCAAGCAGAAGAAGTGACAGGAGGAATCACGGCTGAAAAAAATAAGAAATTCGTACGCTGTGTTCACGAAATCATCGGACATGGTCATTTCTTAAGAAAAACATTCTTTTATGTTTAAAAAGCGTGGTTTTATTGTCGTTTCTTTATTTAATAAGACGGACCGAGATGCAACGCAAATGCTTTTACGATTAATAGACGTCACGTCCCATACCTCCCAGGGGTGTTAGTTGAAATTTGCCGGTTTTTTCTATAAAGAAAACACTTAATTTTCAGAGGAATCTCAAAAATTTTAATTCAAAGTATTGACCATTGGTTTCTACACATTTCGCCCATCTCTCAGGCAAATTATGGATACCATCCCAAAAAAACTTTTTCTCTTTCGAGGTAAACCATTCGACGAGCCATTTTTCGACTTCTTCAAAATTAGCTTCAGAATTGCACTGCTCTGCAAGGGAGTGTCCCATCGATGCGACAAGGTGATAGTCGGACGGGGCGAAGTCTGGAGAGTACGGCGGGTGTGATAATATTTCCCAATTGAGTGTTTTTAATGTGTCTTTCACCAGTTTAGCGGTATGAGACGGCGCGTTGTCATGTTGCAAGATAACTTTGCCATGTCTTCGGGCCCATTCCGGCCGTTTTTCGATCAACGCATAATTCAAATTGATCATTTGTTGTCGGTAGCAATCCTTGTTCACCGTTTCACCAGGTTTTAACAACTCGTAGTACACCACACCACACTGATCCCACCAAACACAGAGCATTGTCTTACGGCCAAAGCGATTTGGCCTTGCAGTCGATGGGCCGGCTTCACCAGGTGAAAGCCATGATTTTTTTCGCTTCGGGTTCTCAAAATAAATCCACTTTTCGTCCCCCGTGACAATTCGATGCAGAAAAGATTTCCTTTCGAATCGTTGAAGCAGCATTTCACAAACGGTTTTTCGATTTTCCATTTGTCTATCGTTCAGCTAGTGTGGCACCCATTTTCCATACTTTTGGATCTTTCCCATGGCTTTTAAACGTTGGCAAATTGCTCCTCGAGTCACATTTAGTGTTTCTGCCAATTTTTGTTGCGATTGGGTTGGATCAACATCCAATAACGCCTGCAATTCCTCGTCTTCGAACTTTTTCGCTGCACCAGGATGTTCATTATCTGTCAAATCGAAATCTCCACTTTTAAATTGACGAAACCATGTCTCACATGTTCTAATCACTAGAGCATGTTCACCATAAGTTTCTACTAGCAACCGGTGAGCTTCAGCTGCTTTTTTCTTTTGGTGAAATAAGAAAAGCAACGAATGCCGCAAATGCGATTTACTTGGAACGAAACTCGACATATTCACTGAGGTAAACAAATATGACGCTATTATTTTGGCGGAATGTGCGGACTTGCGTATTTTTGTAGGTTAATGTGAATAGAAAAAAATGACATACATGCCAAATCATAGAAATGTATACATATTGCTAGCGACATCTACTGGTAAAACCGGCAAACTCCAACTAACACCCCTGGTACAGGGTGTAACTTAACCGTCGCACACGGTTGGTACCACGAGACGCGGGACGATCACCCGAGTAAAACGGTGTGCGCCAAAATGTCGTACGATGAGTACTTACTGCGTTATAAGGATTTAAAGTCGACCAATCACAGCCGAGCATTCCCATGGATCTGACCGCGTCTCAACGCTCCAAAAAGCGCGCCAACTTCAGTGGACTTTGATGTCAAAACACAGCCAGCGGGTGTAGTTGCTCGAATCGAGCGGCAGACAACTGAATGCGCGGCTGTCATAATTCTTGGCCGTGTCATGCGGGTCAATTGAATTTTTTTATCATTTTGAATAAAGCTACTCTAGTCCCGAAATCTTGATTGCATCCATAAATTTATACATGAATCTTCGTCGTGAGACATTTTTTAAATAACCTGATTAGATTAAAATGCACGGAAATATTTATTTCTCGCCAGTGTATTGAGATCATTTATTTACTGTAAAGAAAAAGATGCATTCTCTTTCATCATAGTGACTAGAAATGTTCGATAAGCTGTCGGTCAACACGGTGAAAGAGAATACATTTTTTTAAATAAATAAAAAGCAACTGACAAACATGACTGGATTTGTCGGTCACATTAGTAATAGCGATCGATAGTCCTATGGATGAAACGTCGGATTCGCAGTGCGGCAGTCCTGGGTTCGATTCCGGGTCTTTTTTTTTTATTATTAATTTTTTCACTGAGCTTCATTATGTACCTCATACGTAGGAAGGAGTTAAATCATTTTTCTCCAATGAACTATTATTTTCAATAATCCTAAAAAAAGGAAATTTAAAAAGGCGACGTGAGAGAATTTTTTTTAACTTATTTATTTCGATCTCTTTAAGATGTCTGATGTGCGAGAGCGCTAGAGTTTGAATACATGGAATATGGGAAAGTTTGGGAATTTTCCCATACTTTCCCATACTTTGCAAAGTATGAAAAAAATTCTGTCTTAAGAAAGTACGGCAAAATTCCCATGCATTCATAAAATATGGGAAAAATTCTGACTCGACAATGTTTCCCGCACTTTCGCAAAGGAATTTGTCTTACTTTGCAAAGTATGGGAAAGGATGGGAAAAATTGTGACATGAGAAAGTATGGCAAACATCTTCAAGTCAGAATTTTTCCCATACTTTGGGAAAGTATGGGATATTATGGGAATTTTCCCATCCTTTGCAGAGTATTTTCATTCAATTTACCATACTTTCTCGCGTGAGAATTTTTCCCATACTTTGCAAAGTATGGGAAAAATTCTGACGCGAGAAAGTATGGGAAAAATTGAATACTTTCGTAAAGTATGGGAATTTCGCGATATTTTCAAATGTCATGTCTGCAAAGTATGGCAAAAATTCTGACGTGAGAAAGTATGGCAAAATTCCCATATTTTACGAAAGTATGGGATTTTTCCCATACATCGCGTACGTATGAGAATTTTTCATACATTGCGAAAGTATGGGAATTTTTCCATACTTTACGAAAGTATAGGAACTTTCCCATACTTTCTCAAGTCAGAATTTTTTTCATATTTTGCAAAGTATGGGAAAGTATAGGAATTTTTCCATGCCTTCTCAAGTCGACATTTTTCATACTCTGCAAAGTATGGGAAAAATTCTGACTTGAGAAAGTATGGCAAACATCTTAAAGTCAGAATTGTGCACATACTTTGTGAAAGAAAGGGAAATTATGGGATCTTTCCCATACTTTGCAAAGTATGGGAATTTACCCATACTTTCTCATGTCAGAAGTTTTTCCATATTTTGCGAAAGTATTAGTAGGCTAAATCAATGTCGTTGAAGTTACGAACGTTCTTGCAACAAAAAAAATTTTTTTTTTTAATTGACGGCACTTACTCGTCGTATGTGTGGGAGTATATATTCGCACAAAAATCCATGATTTAGCCTGCTAATAGGCTTGAATGCCGATAAAATGTGACTCTCAGTCGGTTTTGTTGAAAAAAAAAATCTTTCGTCCAATTTGAAGGTCGAGTCGTCTTTGATAATGAATCGTGACGACTTTTACGACCATCTAGTATGTGAAAAAACATATAAACCAAAATATATCGGAAAGGAAACTTGAGGAGCGGTGGTCAGAGCGACCTCATTCTAGACCAACTGTTGTAAAAAATCTTTCGTTCAATTCGAAGGTCGTGTCGTTTTTGATAATGAATCGTGACGACTTTTACGACCCTCTAGTATGTGAAGAAAATATAAACCGAAATATATCGGAAAGAAAATTTCAGGAGCGGTGGTCAGAGCGACCCCATTCTAGACCAACTCTTGTAAAAAATCTTTCGTCCAATTGCAAGGTCGTGTTCTCTTTGATAATGAATTGTGATGACTTTTACGACCCTCTAGTATGTGAAAAAATATATAAACCGAAATATATCTGAAAGGAAACTTCAGGAGCAGTGGTCAGAGCGACCCCATTCTAGACCAACTCTTGTAAAAAATCTTTCGTCCAATTCGAAGATCGTGTTCTCTATGATAATAAATCGGGATGACTTTTACGATCCTGTAGTATGTGAAAAAAAATATAAACCGAAATATATCGGAAAGGAAACCTGAGGAGCGGTGACCAGAGCGACCCCATTCTAAACCAACTCTGGTAAAAAATCTTTCGTCCAATTCGAAGGTCGTGTTCTCTTTGATAATAAATCGGGATGACTTTTACGACCCCTAATATGCGAAAAAAAATATAAACCGAAATATATCGGAAAGGAAACTTGAGGAGCGGTGGTCAGAGCGATCCCATTCTAGACCAACTCTTGTAAAGAATCTTTCGTCCAATTGGAAGGTCGTGTTCTCTTTGATAATATATCGTGATGACTTTTATGACCCTCTAGTACGTGAAAAAATATATAAACCGAAATATATCGGAAAGGAAACTTGAGGAGCGGTGGTCAGAGCGACCCCATTCTAGACCAACTCTGGTAAAACATCTTTCGTCCAATTCGAAGGTCGTGTTCTCTTTGATAATAAATCGTGATGACTTTTATGAGCCTCAAGTATGTGAAAAAAATATAAACCGAAATATATCTGAAAGGAACTTCAGGAGCGGTGGTCAGAGCGACCCCATTCTAGACCAACTCTTGTAAAAAATCTTTCGTCCAATTCGAAGGTCGTGTTCTCTTTGATAATGAATCGTGATGACTTTTACGACCCTCTAGTATGTGCAAAAAAATATAAACCAAAATATATCGGAAAGGAAACTTGAGGAGCGGTGGTCAGAGCGACCCCATTCTAGACCAACTCTTGTAAAAAATCTTTCGTCCAATTCGAAGGTTGTGTCGTCTTTGATAATGAATCGTGACGACTTTTACGACCCTCTAGTATGTGAAAAAATATATAAACTGAAATATATCGGAAAGGAAACTTGAGGAGCGGTGGTCAGAGCGACCCCATTCTAGACCAACTCTTGTAAAAAATCTTTCGTCCAATTCGAAGGTCGTGTTCTCTTTGATAAAAAGTCGTGATGACTTTTACGACCCTCTAGTATGTGCAAAAAAATATAAACCGAAATATATCGGAAAGGAAACTTAAGGAGCGGTGGTCAGAGCGACCCCATTCTAGACCAACTCTTGTAAAAAAATCTTTCGTCGAATTCGAAGGTCGTGTCGTCTTTGATAATGAATCGTGACGACCTTTACGACTCTCTAGTATGTGAAACAAAATATAAACCGATATATATCGGAACGGAATCTTGAGGAGCGGTGGTCAGAGCGACCCCATTCTAGACCAACTCTTGTAAAAAATCTTTCGTCCAATTCGAAGGTCGTGTCCTCTTTGATAATAAATCGTGATGACTTTTACGACCCTCTAGTATGTGAAAAAAAATATAAACCGAAATATATCGGAAAGGAAACTTGAGAAGCGGTGGTCAGAGCGACCCCATTCTAGACCAACTCTGGTAAAAAATCTTTCGTCCAATTCGAAGGTCGTGTTCTCTTTGATAATAAATCATGATGACTTTTATGACCCTCTAGTATATGAAAAAAAATATGAACCGAAATATATCGGAACGGAAACTTGAGGAGCGGTGGTCAGAGCGACCACATTCTAGACCAAGTCTTGTAAAAAATCTTTCGTCCAATTCGAAGGTCGTGTTCTCTTTGATAATGAATCGTGATGACTTTTACGACCCTCTAGTATGTGAAAAAATATATAAACCGAAATATATCGGAAAGGAAACTTGAGGAGCGGTGGTCAGAGCGACCCCATTCTAGACCAACTCTTGTAAAAAATCGTTCGTCCAATTCGAAGGTCGTGTTCTCTTTGATAATAAGTCGTGATGACTTTTACGACCCTCTAGTATGTGAAAAAAAATATAAACCGGAATATATCGGAAAAGAAACTTGAGGAGCGGTGGTCAGAGCGACCCCATTCTAGACCAACTCTTGTAAAAAATCTTTCGTCCAATTCGCAGGTCGTGTCCTCTTTGATAATAAATCGTGATGACTTTTACGACCTTCTAGTATGTGAAAAAAAATATTAACCGAAATATGTCGGAAAGGAAACTTGAGGAGCGGTGGTCAGAGCGACCACATTCTAGACCAAGTCTTGTAAAAAATCTTTCGTCCAATTCGAAGGTCGTGTTCTCTTTGATAATGAATCGTGATGACTTTTACGACCCTCTAGTATGTGAAAAAATATATAAACCGAAATATATCGGAAAGGAAACTTGAGGAGCGGTGGTCAGAGCGACCCCATTCTAGACCAACTCTTGTAAAAAATCGTTCGTCCAATTCGAAGGTCGTGTTCTCTTTGATAATAAGTCGTGATGACTTTTACGACCCTCTAGTATGTGAAAAAAAATATAAACCGGAATATATCGGAAAAGAAACTTGAGGAGCGGTGGTCAGAGCGACCCCATTCTAGACCAACTATTGTAAAAAATCTTTCGTCCAATTCGCAGGTCGTGTCCTCTTTGATAATAAATCGTGATGACTTTTACGACCTTCTAGTATGTGAAAAAAAATATTAACCGAAATATGTCGGAAAGGAAACTTGAGGAGCGGTGGTCAGAGCGACCACATTCTAGACCAAGTCTTGTAAAAAATCTTTCGTCCAATTCGAAGGTCGTGTTCTCTTTGATAATGAATCGTGATGACTTTTACGACCCTCTAGTATGTGAAAAAATATATAAACCGAAATATATCGGAAAGGAAACTTGAGGAGCGGTGGTCAGAGCGATCCCATTCTAGACCAACTCTTGTAAAAAATCGTTCGTCCAATTCGAAGGTCGTGTTCTCTTTGATAATAAGTCGTGATGACTTTTACGACCCTCTAGTATGTGAAAAAAAATATAAACCGGAATATATCGGAAAAGAAACTTGAGGAGCGGTGGTCAGAGCGACCCCATTCTAGACCAACTCTGGTAAAAAATCTTTCGTCCAACTCGAAGGTCGTGTTCTCTTTGATAATTAATCGGGATGACTTTTACGACCCCTAGTATGTGAAACAAAATATAAACCGAAATATATCGGAAAGGAAACTTAAGGAGCGGTGGTCAGAGCGACCCCATTCTAGACCAACTCTTGTAAAAAATCTTTCGTCCAATTCGAAGGTCGTGTTCTCTTTGATAATGAATCGTGATGACTTTTACGATCCTGTAGTATGTGAAAAAAAATATAAACCGAAATATATCGGAAAGGAAACTTGAGAAGAGGTGGTCAGAGCGACCCCATTCTAAACCAACTCTTGTAAAAAATCTTTCGTCCAATTCGAAGGTCGTGTTCTCTTTGATAATGAATCGTGATGACTTTTACGACCCTCTAGTATGTGAAAAAAAATATAAACCGAAATATATCGGAAAAGAAACTTCAGGAGCGGTGGTCAGAGCGACCCCATTCTAGACCAACGCTTGTAAAAAATCTTCCGTCCAATTCGAAGGTCGTGTTCTCTTTGATAATGAATCGTGATGACTTTTACGACCCTCTAGTATATGAAAAAAATATACATGGTGACAATTATAAAGTGGCCATCTATTTTTTACCGCTTTAGCGTTGAAAAATCGAGGGGTTTAAAAAGTGGTTTCCGAAGGATTGTAGATGCACTTTTCGAAAAAAAATATGTCGCTGATGTGAGACGTACCACTCTTGGGTAACGAGAAAATTTTGTTCGAAAAAAATATGAAAAATGCTTTTTTATTTTGCAACAATAAAGTTCATTCAATTCTGTATACGAAACACTGGTCGCAAACTCGTTTCAAGGTTTTTATCGTGGAGAAAAAAAATGTTGAACTTGCATATTTTGTGAGTGTATCCGTCTTTAATTTCGAGAACAGCAGAACAACTACAGCAGTAATCATGTTGGATCACGTAGTCTCTGTTTGATTTCACGTCCGTCGGAGAGTGAGGTTCAGAAGGCCATGACTATCACGACGAGAAGTGACATAATGCTGAAACTTGGATAGAAAGAAAATTAAATACAGAAACACCGGGCAAACGTAACTCGACCGATCCTTTTCTGACTAACGATAGCCGTCGTATCTTTACCGAATAATTACGAAGGATCATTCGGCATCGTTGATCAGTGAAGGTGAGGTAAAGGTACATTTGTCTTATCTTAAATATTTTTTTTTTGCGTGAATCTAAGGTTTTCGCGGATCGGTCCATCGCGCTTTTACAAGGCACGTTCACTGCAAAATGTCCGGTTTGTCAGTGGTTTTCGTCGCCTTTTAATTAATGCCCATGACGTGAAACGTCTCCGCGCATGGAAACCTTGTCCATACAAAATTACATAAAGCGAGACGGCGAACGTTACGCGACCGATCCTTTTTTCATTAACCATATCTCATCTCGATCGAATCGTTTTAAGACCATTCTGAACACTAATTTTACAACCATTCCGAAGACTAATGTTGGTCTTAAAACTATTCTTCGGAGTCGTCTTAAAACTAGTCTTGAGGATGGTCTTAAACCTAGTCTTCGAAATGGTCTTAAAACTATTCTTGAGTATGGTCTTAAAACTAGTCTTCGAAGTGGTCTTAAAACTAGTCTTGAGGATGGTCTTAAAATTAGTCTTGAGAATGGTCTTGTGAATGGTCTTAAAACTAGTCTTCAGGATGGTTGTGAAACTAGTCTTGAGGATGGTCTTGAAACTAGTCTTGAGAATGGTCTTAAAACTGGTCTTGAGAATGGTCTTAAACCTAGACAAGTTTGAAGACCATTCTCAATACTAGTTTCACAACCATCCTGAAGACTAGTTTTAAGACCATTCTCAAGACTAATTTTAAGACCATTCCGGAGACCAATTTCACAACCATTCTAAAGACTAGTTTTAAGACCATTCTCAAGACTAGTTTTCCAACCATACTGAAGACTCAAGATCATTCTCAAGTTCAATTTTACAACCATTCTAAAGTCTAGTTTTAAGACCATTCTCAAGACCAGTTTTAAGACAATTTTGAAGACTAGTTTTAAGACCACTCCGAAGACTAGTTTTATGACCAACATTAGTCTTCGGAATAGTTGTAAAATTAGTGTTCAGAATGGTCTTAAAACGATTCGATCGAAATGAGATATCGTAAATGAAAAAATGATCGGTCGAGCTACGTTTGCCCTGTCTCGCTTTATGTAATTTTCTATGGATACAAGGTTTTCGTGAACGGAGACCTTTTGCGTCATGTGCATTAATTAAAAGGCGACGAAAACCATCGACAAACCGGACAATTTGCAGTGAACGTGCCTTGTGAAAGCGCGATGGATCGATGCGCGAAAACACCTTCTCTGATAAACGATGCCCAATGGTCCTTCATAATAATTCGATGAAGGTACGACAGCTATCGTTAATCAGAAAAGGATCGGTCGAGCTACGTTTGCCCGGTCTTGCTGTATTTAATTTTCGTTCGATCCAAGTTTTAGCATTATGTCACTTTTCGTCGTGACCATTCGGCATCGTTTATTAGAGAAGGTGAGGCCTTCTAAGCCTCACTTTCCGACGCACGTGAAATCAGACAGAGACTACGTGATCCAACATCACTACTGCTGTAGTTGTTCCACTGTTCTCGAAATTAAAGACGGATAGACTCACAAAATCTGCAAGTTCAACATTTTTTTTCTCCACGATAAAAACCTTGAAACGAGTTGGCGACCAGTGTTTCGTGTACAGAATTGAATAAACTTTATTGTTCCAAAATAACAAAAAATTTGTTTAATTTTTTTCGAAAAAAAATTTCTCGTTACCCAAGAATGGTACGCCTCACATCAGCGACATATTTTTTTTCGAAAAGCGCATCCAAAATCCTTCGGAAACCGCTTTTTAAACCCCCCGATTTTTCAACGCCAAAGCGGTAAAAAATACATGGCCACCTTATAATTGTCACCCTGTATAAACCCAAATATACGACGAAAGATTTTTTACAAGAGTTGGTCTAGAATGGAGTCGCTCTGGCCACCGCTCCTCAAGTTTCCTTTCCGATATATTTCGATTTATATATTTTTTCACATACAAGAGGGTCGTAAAAGTCATCAAGATTTATTATCAAAGAGAACAAGACCTTCGAATTGGACGAAAGATTTTTTACAAGAGTTGGTCTAGAATGGGGTCGCTCTGACCACCGCTCCTCAATTTTCCGTTCCGATATATTTCGGTTTATATTTTTTGCATGCCAAAGAAACGATACCGCTGTTGAAACTGCTCAAAAAGGAGCAACAACGGCACTGGGGTGAGCGACGTGCTCAGGCATTCGAAAGGATAAACGACTTATTTTGCGAAAGCGTAATCCTTCGACACGCTGATACACGGAGACCTTATATTCTGACTACGGACGCCAGCGAGTACGCGCTCGGCGCTACACTATCACAAGAGGATGAAAAAGGGGAAATAGGTGTCGTCGCCTTCGCGAGTCGTACCCTAAAAGGAGCCGAAATGGGATATATCACGACGGAGAAGGAGCTCCTCGCTATCGTCTGGGCACTTCAGAAATTCCGGACGTATCTGCTCGGTGCTAAAATTAAAATTATTTCGGACCACAAAGCACTCACTTTCATGAAAACGTGTCGCTTTGTGGGGGACCGGTTAATGAGATCGGCTCTCCTCATTCAAGACTACGATATGAAGGTAGAGCATTTCCCCGGGAAGCGTAATAAGGTCGCAAGACGCACTGAGCCACGTCCGCAACAACGAACAACCCGAGACACCGAAGGTACCGGGAAAAATTGTCATCGCGGCCCTTCTTGCCCAGAAACCCTCAAAGGACCTGGCCAACGCGATGAAAAATCTCGCGAAGGTCCAAGGAGAACAAGAGGACCTTGCGGCCATACAAGACCTCCTTGGAGACGAACAAGTGGATCCCAGGATAACTAAAAAGTACCGTATGTATAAAGGACACTTACAGAAAGTGACAAGGACCGGCCTCTGGAAAATCATGCTACCACACAACCTCGCCACAAACTTGATACGAGAAAGCCATGAGTCCTACGGACACCATGGAGCAAGAAAGGTTTTCCGGATGTTAGACGAATATTTTGCCTACCCACGTTTAGCTAAAAGGGTACGACAGGTCTTGGCAACGTGCGACACGTGCCAAAGAAACAAAGTCGCGACACAGACCAACTATGCCGCAATGCAAACGATTATCCCGGAAGGACCACGTGATCTAGTGTCCATTGACTTTTACGGGCCACTACCGACATCCGTAGGGGGAGTCAAACACATTCTGGTAACAATAGATGCGTTCACAAAATACGTGGTCCTATATCCTCTGAGAAAAGCGAGTACGGGAGCAACGATAAAGAAGATCTTCGAGGACTATATACTATACTATATACCGTTCACGGCAAAGGCATGGCTAGAAAAACTTAAAGAAGAAGGTATCACCGGAGTATTCTCCTTCATACGACATCCACAGGGAAGTATTGTTGAACGAGTGAATCGAGAGCTTGGAAGATTCTTCCGAATGTTCCTGAAGGAAAAGCATTCAGGATGGTTCAAATGGGTACCGATCGTTCATACGTGCATTAACAAGGCACATCATGAAACCACCGAATTCACCCCTAAGGAACTACAGACAAAGAAAAAACCTCATCGAGTATGGCGTGACTGGATACCATCCCTGCCAGAAGTGCGAGACGACGGCCTCACATACGAAATGAAAATCCAAATCTTAAAGGAAAGAATCACAAAAAAGGACTACGACGTGCCGAGATCTTCGACGCTACGCACAAAACGACGACCTTCGACATCGGGGAACTCGTTCTGGTCAGAGCCCTGAACGTCTCAGATCCAGCGAAACAATTGACAGCGAAATTCCTACCGAGATACGAAGGTCCTTATCGAATCAAGAAATGCGTAGGCCTGGCCACGTATCTCTTAGAAGATTCAAATAATCAGAAAGAACGCGGGAAATTCCATGGAAGTTTGTTAAAGCGTTAGCACACGAGCGAGATCGAGGTCGAGCGGTAATCGATAACAGCCGCCTGATAGGAAAGGATAATCACACTCGATAAGTGATCATGAATGATCTATCCTTCCGAGATGGCGTGGAAGAGGAAAGCTAAGCCAAAGTCGGTGGGCCGAGGGGTATATAAGGACAATTTTCCCCCTACAAAGCCCTCTCCGTCCCGCACCATGGAACGATCCACCGAGACGCCCCACCAAGGAATCGATGAAGCTCACGGAAAATCGATGGAGAAGTGGAAGCTCAGAGAGCTTACACTCACACCTACAAAATCTGTGCGCAAAAAATGGCGCAGAATGATGAAACGCTATCGGCAAAGCTCCAATCGAGTCCAAAGACGGGATCAACTACCAATCAAGGAATCACACGGAACCCCAGAAGACCAGGAATATGTCGTCACGGATAAAAACATCAAGGATTGGTACCCCGGAAAGTCTCTCGGGCTCTAGAACGAAGGGGAAATTCGCCCTACGAGCCGAAGACCCAAGGACCAAGAAGACGAACGGGCCAGTTGAAATCGAAAGACGAAACGGCAAACCACAAACGCACCAAACTAACCGAAGACAACACGACACGGCACATACAAGGAAACGAGAATAACGGAAAAACGACGACATGGCGACCTACAGAAATTATCCCGCACGATACCTCAACGGCGCATACCAGGACATCGAAATATTATCGGCAGCTTCGCCGATGAATGACACGTAAAAATAGAAACAAAATTCGCAATAGATAAATATACCAACAAAAGAGGGAGAGAGAGAACGAAAAAGGAATTGTAAAATTAAATAATAATTAAAAATAGAAACAAAATTCACAATAGAAAAATACACTGAGGAGAGAGAGAGAGAGAGAAAAAGAAAAAGACATATAGGAGGGGTGTGACGTCACACAGGCGAACGTCCGTGTGCTCACGCACACACAGGGATACTACACAAACGCTGAGAACAAACCACTTACCTGTGGGTATTCCGGGTACAATAAACGAAAATTCACAATACACCACATCCGGAGAACCACAAGGAACACAAAAAACACCGCGGACGTTACCATTCCCGGTTGCAAAACGACAAAACACGATGAAAATCAAGACGAGACGCGAACGACCACAGCTGATCGACCGCGAGCTGTCTCTACAGTGAGGACCATCGACCGTGCGACGAGGATCCCCGAGCGGTCACGGCAACGCACGAGCGGCTCTACCGTCTTTGCGGGACCGGCGGTAAGGCTCACCCGCATGACAACGACGTTGGGCATAGCTCAGCCTTACAGAGAGAGCGCTCGAGGGCAGCACCTTAAGGACAACAAATATATCAAGAGGATTACCGACACCCACGAAATATGAATTATTAAATGAAAATATACAGACAATATACAACTATTAAAACACAATTATCGACGTAAAAAGGCTACGGAAATTGTATAGAAATAAATAGTAATTACTGATAACCCTATCCTGACTCAACGTCTTTATTTTCTTTCGAGTCCGAACCTAAAAAAATAGCTAACGTATTGATACCGTTACATTATATAGAACTTAATGCTACAAGTATAGTTTTTATTGACCAATGTCATGTCAGCCGCTTAAAATGTGGATGTTGTGCTCATTCGACGTTATAGGAAAATTGGCAGTATACCGCAGACAGATAGAACGTAATTTAAGAGCACAATTTTTTCAATCACTTGGGATAATAAACATCATTACCGAAAGGCGTATCGTTCGATACCGTTGTTTATTATGCATATAATAAATAACATGCTGACGGTTGATTGTCACAAGACAATGTTGCAAAATCATTTACCGTCACAATATTTTTCATAACTCAGTCATATTACAATCTATTCGGACATCTTAGGTTTAACATATCCTAACTTAAACATAAAACTTGAAATACTTAATCTGTCTATAGCAATCTCGATGACTGTCTTGGCGGAATTAGGGGTACACGGGTTTTGTCGTCTAAACGGTTCTTTGACATCGGAGGACCGATAGTTTTTATGTCGTAGGTTCGGACCGACAGATTCAGTGGAAAAGTCGATCTCTGAACAAGGGCTGCATGCATCCTCGAGGACTTTATCTTATTTTGCTCCGAAGCAGATCTGTAACGCATGCTCCGTTTCTCCTGTTCCAGATAATGCTTGGCGGTTCTTTTCAATTGAGAAGAACCCTTGCAGAATGACATCCATTTTCTGGATACTCCTGAAACATTCAGAAGCGATCGCGGATCTAATTGGCGCAATATAATTTCGTAAATTTTCACTGGCAGACTTGCAACAAAATCAATTTCACAGTTCGATGCACCAATGGTGGACATCAGTATAGCGAAGGACTCCGTTGCGCAGGTGCTGCTTGCGAGCAATGTCGCTGAATGACGCTTCTCCGCAGGGTCTCCTCGATATATTCGGTCGGGACGGGGTGGGGGGTGTGCGACGTTTCGGTTGACCGCACCGGCCAATTAGGTTCATCCGTTACGTTTGATCACTGTGACCAATAACAGTAGACCCATTACGATTTGTGCGAACAATTTATAAGTAAACCCAAACGTCGAACCGACCCCCCATTCTAACAAATGTAGCGTTGGATGTAGATTTCTGAACTCGTATTGTAATAACAGAGGAAAAGTTCATAAGCATTAAAACTATAAAACTGGAACTACTTCAATTCATGGATTTATATAGAACTTATTGCTACAAGTATAGTTTTTATTGACCAATGTCATGTCAGCCGCTTAAAATGTTGATGTAATGATCATTCGACGTTATAGGAAAATTGGCAGTATACCGCAGACAGAACGTAATTTAAGAGCACAATTTCTTTCAATCACGTGGGATAATAAACATCATTACCGAAAGGCGTATTGTTCGATACCGTTGTTTATTATGCATATAATAAATAACATGCTGATGGTTCATTGTCACAAGATAATATTGTTGTAATATAGTAAATGCTACAAGATAATATTGTTGTAATATAGTAAATGCTACATTCCTCGGTATGGACGAACCGTCACAAACGGTACCAGTAACGACATCTTACTTGATGTCCAAGCGTAACAGCTTGAACGCGAAATAGCGCGAGCGGGGAATGAACAGCAGATGAGAGAGAGAAGCCTCGGTGAACGGGTCGAGAAGCAAAACGCTTTACAAACCTTATACTTGAATAAATCATTTTATATTGAAGTTACTCGCTTTTATTCCAACATGGTATCAGAGCGTGGTTCATCGCCTGCTGGTGGTTTATGTTCAAGTAGACTTAAAAGCGAAAAAAATCTACTACAAGTGTGCAAAAATAAGAACTGAAAAACTCGAGCCACGCGGTCGGCAGTTTTCTGGTTAAAAAAGGCCTCGAAAGCCAACTATAAAACTTGTAGATTATAAATGTCCAGTGAATTAAAAAACACACGTAAAAACAGCGAATGCGAAGACAATAAAACAGAAATAAAAACAGAAGATAATAAAACAGTAATAAAAGCACTTAGTGAAAATAAAGTACAGCCAAGCGCAAGCGATGAGGAACTAAAACTAGATATCAAAGGTGTCCCAGTGACTCAAATACAAGCTGAAATGGCGTACAATGTTGAGGAAACGTACTTGAAACATCACATCTTCGACGGAAGTGAGTATGATAAATGGAAAATGAGACTTCTGATAAATCTCGAATATAAAGACTGCAAGGAACAAGCAGTGCGACAAAGAAGGGATGACGACACAATCACCGCAGGAGCTTGGAAAAAAATAAGTTTGAAAACCAAGATGATCATAGTGAACTGCGTGTCAAATGATCAATTGGAAAATATCAAGGACTGTGAAACTGCGTATGACATGATCAAGAAGTTTGATAGCATGTACATAAATACATCCACTGTAATTCAATTTCAATACAGAAGTAACCTGGATGACCTGCGATTAAAATTTTTTGAAAATACCGAAGAATTCTTTGTAAACTTCGAACAAATTTGCAACAAAGTGAGATCAGCCGGAGGCACAATAACTGAAGATGAGAAGATCAGATACTTGCTCAAAACACTACCTGGAAATTATAGTGTAATCGGTGACTATATAGAATTGGTACCAGAAGCACAGAAAACGTTTGATTTCGTGAATTCAAAAATCCTCGAGAAAAGTCTCTCACGAAAGGACGACGAGGATAAAAGGAATGTGAGCACATTCAACGCCTAAACAAGAGGTACGTGCTACAACTGTGGTAAACAAGGTCACTTAAAGAAGGATTGCTGGAGCTCTCCACAACAAAGTCAAGGCAGAGGTAACGTACACCAACGAGGTCGAGCAACACATCACAACCAAAGTCGAGGACGACGCTTACAGCGTGAAACCTACAGAGGCGGCAGAGGCAATGGCGCAGGTCGCGGAAATCAGTCGATTCGAGGAGGATCTGGAGATCCAGAACAAGGCAACGACATATCGTCATGGGTAACCCAACTAGATCATCAGCGAGAAAAGAAAACTCAGGCAAGACACGTAAACATGAATAAAGGCGATGTAAGCTTTGATGGTCCCAATCAGAAAAATGCCGAAAATAACATAAAAATAAATTGGCTGTTAGATAGTGGGTGCACCGACTATCTCATAAATAATGATAAATGGTTCGAAAATTCCATAACATTGAAAAAGCCGATAGATGTAAATCTGCCGGATGGCAAAAAATTGAATGCTACTAAGCTGGGAAAATTAAAAATTTATTTTGAAAATTACTACGATTCAAAGAGAGTAGAATAAAAAAATGTATACTTTGTAAATGGCTTAAAAGAGAATTTACTTAGCGTGTCTAAGATAGCAGAAACCTGCACCATAGTAACAAAAGGGTTAAATGCAAAAATGTATACTCTGGATAGAACTTTGGTAGCTGTAGCAAATATTGAAAATGGACTATATAAGATGAAGAGTTTTGTCTACAAAAATGCAAATGATGCAATTTATGCAAATACGACTAAACTGACTCAAAAATAAAAATGGCACCAGGCACTTGGCCATGTAAATTTTCAATATTTGGACAAGCTAGTTGAAGATAAATTGTTAACCGGACTGCCCGAAAATTTGGAAAGTACTGAGATGAAATGTGCGAATTGCATTCAAAGCAAAATGGCAAATGTACCGTTTGAAAACGATAGGACGGAAACAAGTGAAATCTTGGAATTGATCCATTCTGACCTAAATGGTCCCCACCGAATTGTAGGTTACGGTGGCGAAAGATACTTTTTAACCTTTATTGACGATTACAGTAGAAGCAGTAAAATCTTTTGTATTAAAATCAAAGCACAAACTGCTAGTTGCTTCATTGAATATGTAAACTTGGTCGAGAATCAATTCAATAAAAAAGTAAAAAAACTCCAGTGCGATGACGGCAAGGAGTATTTAAATCGCGAGATATATGATTTTATTCGAAAGAAAGGCATTGAATTGCTAACATGTCCTCCATACGACCACGAATTGAATGGAGTAGCGGAGCGGTTTAATCGATCGGCGATGGACGTAGGAAGATGTCTATCATGCGAAGCCAAAGTACCAAAAATGTACTGGCCAGAAATTATAAAAACCGTCGCCTACCTCAAAAACCGTACTTTACCCAACACGAAAGAAAAGAAAACGCCGTATGAAATTGTATGGGGAAAAAATTTACGGCAGCAAAGTCTTTGTAAGAATTCCAGAAACCAAAAGACAAACGAAATAGGATGATAAAGCCGGAATAGGCATACTGATAGGTTACAATAAAAATAGCTATCGAGTATTATTAGACAATAAAATAGTTAACGCGAGACACGTAAAAATAATAGAAAATGATTCAGAATTAATTTGTCTGGAAAAGATTGCCAGTGAAAATCCGCTCAATATAGATTCAGATAACGAACACAATGAGAATAATTGTGATACGAATTCGAACAGAGCACAAACAGATGCAAACACTGATGACAGTGACACGAACTCGAACACAACACAAGTAGATGTAAACATTAATGACAGTGATAAAGAAAGCGCGAACGAGTCAGAACGCGAAATCATTGAAAAAGAAAATTTAACTCGCGCGACAAAGTCTCTCGATTATACGGAGAAAAACAAAACGAATGTCGATAAGCCCGAGAAAAATGAAATACAAGTACAAAGAGAATCGAAAAGAAAGAAAAATCCAGTCATAAGATATGGCGATCCAGTTATACACTTAATTTTTGTGAATTATGCAAACGCAAATGTTTCGGAAAACTTTCAGGAGGCGTCGAACTCTACTGAAAGTAGAGAGTAGCAAAAAGCCATGGATAGAGAAATTGATAGCATACGTAAAAACAATACCTGGGAAATCATTGACAAACCACCAGGCAAGAAAATAATTGGTGTCAAGTGGATTTATAAAAAGAAAAAGGACACGTATAAAGCCAGAATCGTTGCTTTAGGTTATCAACAACGAAGATGTATAGAAAATGTCTACTCGCCAGTAGGCAAGATGCAAACATTAAAAATTCTATTAAGCCACAGCTGTGTCAACAACATGTATAATGAACAAATGGACGTTGAAACCGCGTTTCTCAATGGTAAAGTAAAATCAGAAATTTATATTCACAAACCAAGAGGCTACGAGACGGGAGAAAATAAAGTGTGCAAATTAAAAAAGGCACTGTATGGATTAAAAGGAAGCCCCCGAGTGTGGTACGATTGTTTCAATGACTATATACAAAATTTGGGTTTTGCTAGGAGCAGGTACGACTATTGTTTATATGTGAATAAGTCAGACAAAGATAAAATATATATTCTTGTTTTTGTAGACGATTTACTGATATGCTGCAAAGATAAAGAAAAAATCAACAAAGTCAAAGTTAAATTAATGAAAAAATTCGTCATGAAAGATCTTGGTAAGAACAAAGAATACATAGGTATTGAAATAAACTACAACGAGCAAAGAAACGTGATGACCCTAAGTCAAGAGAAATACATTTCATCCTTGGCTGACAAATATGGCTTAAACGAAGCAAAATTGTACGATACTCCGATGGAAATAAATTTGAAACTAGATCAATCCAATGAGATTGACGAACGAATAAAATACCGAAATTTAATTGGCGAACTATTATATATCAGCACAGGAACTAGATCTGATATTGCGTATAGCGTGAACTACATGAGTAGGTATGAATCAAAGCTGCTACAGCGAGACACACTACGTTTATGCACTAACAGTTTTGAAATCTCTAATTAAAACAAGTCATCTGAAATTGATCTATATCGATAAAGTTGAAAAGTGCGAAAAATTAGATTGTATGGTTAATTGAGATCACGCAGGTGACAATGAAGATCGTAAATCAACAACAGGTTATATCGTAAGAGTATACGGAAATCCAGTCTACTGGAAGACGAAAAAGCAAAGCACTGTGACCAAAAACTCGACCTTCGCTGAATATACAGCAATGTCAGAGGTTGTAACCGAGACATTGTACCTTAAAAATCTCTTAAATGACGTATTTGATCTAAGATTTGAAAAACCGATAACACTGTATGAAAACACCTGTGGCGCAATAGCTATAAGCAAGTTTGGTAATTTCACGAAAAATTCCAAACACATAGAAATCCAGTACCATTTCATAAACGAAAATTATGAAAATAGCAATATTGATATTATAAAAATCGAATCAGATAGAAACTTAGCAGATATGCTGACCAAAAGCTTATGTAAGGTCAAGTTCGAAATAAATAGAAAAGCGTTCAATCAAAGATGAATCATTAAGTAAAATTGAAAACCAAAGGTGTAATATGAAAAAAGGGGAAAAATACGTTCAAATGAATGTACATTAAAGGAGGCGTGTTGTAATATAGCAAATGCTACATTCCTCGGTATGGAAGAACCGTCACAAACGGTACCAGTAACGACATCTTACTTGATGTCCAAGCGTAATAGCTCGAACGCAAAATAGCGCGAGCGGGGAATCAACAGCAGATGGAAAAGAGAAACCTCGGTGAACAGCTCGAGAAGCAAAACGCTGTACAAACCTTATACTTAAAAAAATTGTTTTATATTGAAGTTACTCGCTTTTATTCCAACAAATATAACAAAATCATTTACCGGCACAACATTTTTCATAACTCAGTCATATTACAATCTATTCGGTCATCGTAGGTTTAACATGTCTTAACATAAACATGAAACTTAAAATACTTAATCTGTGTATCGAAATCTCGAAGACTGTCTTGGCGGAATTCGGGGTACACGGGCTTTGTCGTCTGAACGGTTCTTTGACATTGGCGGAACGATAGTTTTGATATCGGAGGTTCGGAACGACAGACTCACTGGAAAAGTCACTCTCTGAACAAGGGCCGTATGCATCCTCGAGGAATTTATCATATTTCGCTTCGAAGCAATTTCTCTGTAACGCATGCTCCGGTTCTCCTGTTCCAGATAATGCTTGACGGTTCTTTTCAATTGAGAAGAACCCTTGCAAACTGACATACACTTTCTGGATACTCCGGCAGCATTCAGAAGAGATCGCGGATCTATTTGGCGCAATATAATTTCGGAAATTTCCACTGGCAGACTTGCAACAAAGTCAATTGCACAGTTCGATGCACCAATGGTGGATATCAGTTTAGCGAAGGACTCCATTGCGCTGGTGCTGCTTGAAAGCAATGTCGCTGAATGACGCTTCTCCGCAGGTTCACCGCTATAAATTCGGCCGGACGGGGTGGGGGGTGTGCGACGTTTCGGT
Organism: Oxytorus armatus; assembly: GCA_958009045.1. Lineage (NCBI taxonomy): Eukaryota > Metazoa > Arthropoda > Insecta > Hymenoptera > Ichneumonidae > Oxytorus > Oxytorus armatus. Next base: position 6,644,771 of record OY253752.1, read on the forward strand.
TGACCGCACCAGCCAATTAGGATCATGCGTTACGTTTGATCACAATCGTATTGCATTATGCATATAATATTGTATTGTTTATTATGCATATAATAAATAACATGCTGATCGTTAATGGTCACAAGATAATGTTACAAAATGATTAAGCGGCACAACATTTTTCATAAATCAATAATATTACAATCTATTCGGTCACCTTAGGTTTAACATGTGCTAAGTTAAACATAAAACTTAAAATACTTAATCTGTCTATCGAAATCTCGAAGACTGTCTTGGCAGAATTAGGGGGGCAGGTATTTTGTCATCTGAACGGTTCTTTGACATTGGAGGAACAATAGTTTTGATGTCGGAGGTTCGTAAAGACAGACTCACTGGAAAAGTCACTCTCTGAACAATGGCCGTATGCGTACTCGAGGACTTTATCTTATTGTGCTTCGAAGCAATTCCTCTGTAACGCATGCTCCGTTTCTCGTGTTCCAGATAATGCTTGGCGGTTCTTTTTAATTGAGGAGAACCCTTGCAAAGGGACATCCACTTTCTGGATACTCCAGCAGCATTCAGAAGCGATCGCGGATCTAATTGGCGCAATATAATTGCGGAAATTTCCTCCGGCAGGCTTGCAACAACGTCAATTTCACAGTTCGATGCACCCATGGTGGACATCAGTATAGCGAAGGACTCCATTGCACTGGTACTGCTGACGAGCAATGTCGCTGAATGACGCTTCTCCGCAGGGTCACCACTATATTTTGGGCGGGGACATGGTAGGGGGTGTGCGACGTTTCGGTTGACCGCACCGCCCAATTAGAATCATCCGTTACGTTTGATCACTGTGACCAATAACAGTGACCCATTGCGATTTGTGCGAACAGTTTATAAGTAAACCCAAACGTCGAAACCCCTCTCCATTGTAACAAATGTAGCGTTGGATACAGATTTCTGAACTCGTATTGTAATAACAGAGTAAAAGTTCATAACCATTAAAACTATATAACTGAAACTACTTCAATTCATGCATTTATATAGAATTGATTGCTACAAGTATAGTTTGTATTGACCAATGTCATGTCAGTCGGTTAAAATGGCGATGTTACGCTCATTCGACGTTATAGGAAAATTGGCAGTGTACTGCAGACGGATAGAACGTAATTTCATTACCGATAGGCGTATCGTTCGATACCGTTGTTTATTATTGTTCCGATGTTGTTGAAATCAAATAAACTATTGCCAGTATTGGATATAAGAGGTCACAGGATGAATGAATTAAACACAGTTGTAATAGAAAAATATAAAAAGAAAATATATTTAAATTAATAACAGATTAATTAATAATAAATTATGATTTTACCTTGTCTTATTACTAGACGATTGGAACGGATTAGTAATGAGTTGTACAAACGGTATGAGTGTTTCAACGTGGCGTCGGATGAACGGAAGCGAGGTGTATATGATTTTTAGCCACGTGATGATGGTTGCGCTAGAGTCGATGAACACGATTTCGCAAATGCAAATTACGAAGAATACAAATGAATTTTGCTAAATACAATTAGCCAAGGTTGTAGATGAGCACAAACGAGTTTTACAATGAAATAATATCGATGAACAAGTACAACAATAGCGATCTCACACAACGAGATCGATGAACGCACAATGGCGAATGCCACGTGTTGAATTCCACACCGTGATTAATTGTTACGCAATTAACCACTTAATCATTCACAAAATGAGCTTAACAGTCCTTGAATAAGTCTATAATGAATCGCACAAACACTTTTGAGTATCGCACTGAGTTTTCACTATGAACTTTCACTAGTCGTTGAGCTTTGAGTTGACAAAGAATTAACAGAACGGTACGAGAGCACGCGCGGCTTGTTCGCTTGATAGAACGAGTGAGAGAGAAAAGGGAGGGAGAAGGCGAGCACATCGAGGCGAGTGCGTAGTCGACGGAAGTGACGTGTCGATGAGTCTCAACGTGTCGCGTGATTATTGGTCGAGAGCGCGAGAAGCGTGTGTGCGCATGAGCAGACGGGCACAACGGTGTCCAGCGCGTCGGCCACGTGGCGGTCAGCGTACTGCATGAGTTTGCTGACCGTCCCGAGAGCACGCATGAGTACTGCGAGCGTCAAGCTGACCAGGGGGCCCGTAAGGTGCTGCCACCTCACGACCGCGAGGTCGAAACATTCCGCCCGCCATCAGGAACAGCGTTGCTGATTATGAGTTGTTGAATGTTGCGATTGGCAGGATTGCCAGCTTGGTGATTGGTCGCTTCAGGGTTGTGGTCGCGGTTTTGAGCGTCACAACTCTGACGAGTCCGTCTGATCCAGGATGAACAGCAATGACTCGAGCAAGCGGCCACTTTGATGGTGGAAATCTTTGATCGGTGATTAGTACCAATGATCCGATGCTGATTGCGTTTGTTAGATGATGCCACTTGGTTCGAGCGAGTTGAGTCTGGAGATATTGAGTTGACCATTTGTTCCAGAAATATTGAACACGTTGTTGAATGAGTTGCCAACGGTTGAGTCGAGATTGTTGAATGAGTTCTAGCGATGGTTCTGGAACAGTGTTTAATGTATCTCCGATCAAGAAATGAGCTGGCGTCAGAGCTGATACATCTTCTGGATCGTTGCTGAGTGGTTCTAATGGTCTCGAGTTGAGTACTGCTTCTATTTGAATGAACAGAGTGTTGAGTTCTTCTAACGTGAGAACAGTTTCACCAATTGTTCTGGTTAATTGATACTTAGCTGATTTCACGGCAGCTTCCCACTATCCGCCCATATGTGGAGCTGATGGTGGGTTGAATTTCCATGTAGTCCCAGTATTGGTGAATGAGTAGAACAACTGTTGATTTTCCTGAGTACATTGGGTGAACATTTGTCTGAGCCTAGGATCTGCGCCCTCGAAGTTCTTGCCGCAGTCACTATAGAGGGTGTGACAGATGCCTCGCCGCCCAGTGAATCGTCTAAATGCAGCTATGAATGAGTTGGTTGAGTATTCTGTTACTACCTCCAGATGCACAGCTGAAGTAGTAAAGCAGACGAACACACAGAGCCATCCTTTTGTAAGTTTCGCGCCTCTGCCACGCCATGTTTTAATTGTCAGTGGACCAGCGTAGTCCACTCCAGTTGCGTAGAAGGGTCGTGATGGGGTGACCCTTGAGGATGGTAGTTGGCCCATGAGTTGTTGTGCTCGTTTGCCACGTTGACGAGCGCACTTGATGCAGCGTAGAATGAATGATCGAACTGGACTTCTACCACCGAGAATCCAGTACGATGTTCTCAGGTGAGCCAGAGTTGATTGAGTGCCACCGTGTAGAGTAGACCAATGTGCATGTTGAATTGCCAATGTTGTGAAATGTGATTCTTTCGGAATGATTGCTGGATGAGTGGCTTCAGGATCCAAGATTGAGTTGTTGAGTCGACCTCCCACGCGAATGATGCCTTGAGTGTCGATGTAGGCAGTCAGTCGATGGAATGGATGATTGTGTGGTAGCGGTGAACCTGATCTGAGCAACTTGATTTCTGTACTAAAGTACGCTGCTTGAGTTGATTGTATCCAAAATGAGCGAGATTCGTTGAGTTCTTGTGGCGATAGAGGATACATCATCGATGAGTTTGATATCTTCTTCATTCGTCGCCCTACTCGAAAGCAGATTGACGTCACTCTGAGCATCTCGTAAGGGACGAATACCTTTCAATCATCTCCCAATGATTTTGTGGGCGATTTGATATCACGGTGAATGATACTCCTGGTTGCTCTTCGAGTTGTGCTTGATGAGTTGTCGCAAACGTATTTGCTGGCCATAAGTCTTGCGATTTGATGAGCCATGGTGGGCCTGTCCACCATAGATGATGCTTCTCGAGCTGGGAGATGTTTAGCCCGCGTGAAGCACAGTCGGCTGGATTTTCTTTGACAGGAACGAACTTCCATACGCTGTTTGGAACGAGATCTTGAATTTTCGACACTCTGTTCCTGACAAATTCTTTCCACCGTGATGAGTGTGAGTTGATCCAAGTGAGTGAAACGGATGAGTCTGTCCATAAGTAAATTGGAGTGTTTGGTTTCTCCAATGTTGATTGAACATACCTGACCAATTTTGATAATATCCAAGCGGCTGTGAGTTCGAGTCGAGGTATAGTGAGCCTTTTGAGTGGAGCAACTTTCGTTTTTGAGCACACGAGCGAAATGTGAGCGTGATTGTTTGGATCAACAATTTTGATGTAGACGACAGCAGCCATTGCTAATTGTGATGCGTCAGAGAATCCATGAATTTCGATGTTTGATGAGCGGTTCGTATGATACCATCTTGGTATTGATATTGAGGACACGTTGAGTAGATCATTCTTGAGTTGAATCCACTTTGATGCGGTGTGAGATGGCACTGGTTCGTCCCAGGTGATCTTCTCCAGCCATAACTCTTGCATCAACATTTTTGATTTGACGGTGAATGGTGACAAGAGTCCGAGTGGATCAAATAGTTGAGCAATCTCTGACAATATGATTCGTTTTGTGAGTTTGGATCCTGAATGTGGTGGTTTCGGTTTGAATTTGAATACATCCGATTTCGGATGCCAATACAGGCCGAGAATTTTCATGCTGTTGTCGTCGATGATGATTTCTTCTGATTTGTTTGAACTTGACGAAAATTGATTACTGAATTCTTGGTGATTGCTTTGCCATTTCGCCAGTGGAAAGCCGCCCGCCATGCATAGGTGATTGACCTGATGAGCAATTTCAAGTAATTCTGATAGTCTACTGGCACCGCCATAAATGTCATCTACATATCTTTCTTTTAGCAGGGATGGTATTGCTTGTGGATATCGATGACCTTCATCGTTGACAAGTTGTAATACTGCTCGTATGGCTAAGAATGGTGCAGATCGAGTACCATAAGTCACCGTTGTTAGTTGATATGGTGTTGAGTTTCCCTGTTCATCTACCCACAGAATTCTTTGGAGATCCCAGTCATCCTGGGGAACCTTGATTTGTCGATACATCTTGGTGATGTCACTCGAGAACATGAATTTGTGTTGGCGAAGCCAAATGAGTACTTCGCATAGATCTTTTTGCAGGTTTGCTCCCGTGTGTTGAATGTCGTTGAGTGATTTGCCCGATTTTGATGGGCTTGATCCGTTGAATACCACTCTCAACTTTGTTGTTGAACGGTCTGCTTTGAATACACCGTGATGAGGCAAGTAATACGTAGGACTGGTGTGAGCGTGTGATGACAAGTCTTCTGATGAGACCCTCAACCCTCCTGATGTCGGAACATCATGTGCTAAGGTCATCTCACCTCCAACTATGTCACTTCCACTACTCACATTACCCGATGAATGAACGGTTGATTTGTCTATCGCCTTTCTCATGTGATCTAGGTTTTCGTACTCGGTCAGGAATGATGAATACATGTTATGATACGTTGAATCCTTCTTCAATCGTATGATGAGTCGCTGAAGACAGCTCTGTGCTGTTGCCTTTGAGTCACCGAGTACTGTTGGTGGTGCTCTGAGTGGTAAACGAACAATGTATCGGCCTGTGTTGTCTCTTGAGTGCGTTGACATGAAGTGATCTTCACAAGCTTGCTCTTCTGGTGATAATTGTGAGTGATTGGTAGTTGGAATCTCTTCCTGTACCCAAAATTGAGTGAGCAAGCTTTGAAGCTCTTCATGTGAACTGCTGGCTGCTGAGTGATATGAGTGGTGAGTCGGCGATGACTGTTGATTAATGGGCCCAAGTAGAATCCACCCGAAGATGGTGAGTTGCGCAATGGGTGCACCTTGTGATGATTTTACCAGATCGTTTTCAATGATTTGCCCAAATGAATCCGCACCAATGATTACATCGATTGCACGTGGTCGCATGTAATCTGGATCAGCCAGCTCTAATGAGTCAATGTGTGGCCAATAGTTTTTGTGAGCTGATACTGAAGGCAATGTTGTTGTTAATTGTTTGAGTATGTGAGCACTGACTGTAATGTTCGTCGATGAATACGTTGATTGCAGTGTAATTGTTGTCACACCTTTTGTGTGACCAGAATAATTGCCTCCAATTCCACAGATTGATATTGATGAGCACATTCGTGGTAGATGATGATGAACAACCAGGTGGTCTGATATGAATGTTAATTCAGACCCCGGGTCGATGAGTAGTCGAACTTGATGAGCGCCAAATGGTGTGATTAACAATGCGAGACCAGTACCGAGCAGAACAGCTGGTCTTGAATGTTGAATGATTTGTTGAGTTGGCAATTGTTGAGTTAATCTGGCATGAGTTGAGCTATGATGAGTGAGCCTATGCATGGCTTGGTTATCTCAATGAGTATCCGATGAGCTTTGTTGAGTAGACGTTTGAGTTGACTCTTTTGGCAGATGCATCATCGTATGATGTTTCCCGCCGCACGTCTTGCACGTTTTTGATGATGAGCAATTGATTAGGCTATGATGTCCAAGACAGTTGAAGCACATCCTATTTGTGACTGCACCATGATGGCGTTGCTTTGTTGTAAGCGACAAGAACTTTGGGCATGCTACTATGTAGTGTTCACCCTTGCACACGTCACACGGATATTGGTGTTTGAGTGGGGCTTTTGCCGATGACGTAGATGCGGTGTGAACTGCACTTGTTCTCTGTGAACGTTGATTGGATGAGTGAGCTATGCCCTTGTTTTGTTGAGTGTTCGTGTCATTGTTCGGATGAGTTGTTTCTAAACGCTCTTGAGCTCTTGCCTTTGCCATGAGAAACGTAGCGAGTTGTTCAAGAGTAGGCAATTCTGATGATGAACCCAATTTGTTTTCCCATGACTCGATGAGCGGACGACTGAGACGTTGAGTAATGAGATGAACCAAGATTATATCCCATTGATGGACATTTACTTCCAGTTATCGCAACGCGTTGATTGACTCGGTCAATGTGCTGAGTAATTGATTCAGATCCTTTGAAGTACACTTCACTGATGAGTTGTCGTTTGTTATACGTGAGAGATGAGCAGCAACTAATAATCTTTTGTTCTCGAATCGTTTCGACAAGATTTCCCACGCTGAGTTGAACGAATCACCCTCCAATGGCATTGAGGCAATTAATTGAGCAGCACTATCCTTTAAAGATGATCTTAGATAGTGCATCCGTTGAACATCCGTAATGGTTGAGTTGTCAATCACCAAGGATTTGAATAGATCACGGAATGATGGCCAATCCACATACTTTCCTGCAAACGAAGGTAGGATGATGTCAGGCAATTTATTTACCTGGTGAGTTGATGAGTGAGCCGATGATCGTGTTAAATTTGCTTGTTCCAAGGCGATTTTATTGAGTCGTGCAAGATGTTTGCCTGAGAGCGTCATTGCTTCCCAGAAGAGGTTGAATGCTTCACCGAAGTAGTCTTCGGTGATGTACGGATGAGTGAGCAATGATCGACGGGTTGTAGCACCAATCTTCTCGTGTTCGTCATTGAATTTATTCCACTCTCGCTCGAGTGTGTGAATGTGGCTTCGTACTTCGTCAATCGATGAGTCAAGCGCTTCGAACTGCGATGATCTTAGGTTGAGTTGAGCCAGCATTCTCAGCCTTGACTTCTGGCTCGCTATCATGTACTCTGCTGCGATGGTGATAGGTGCCGTCGGTGATGGTGCTCGAGATGATGCGTTGGAACGTACTTCCTGTACGCGTAGCGATGAGTCGTCGGCTTGATGTTGATCTGCGACGCTTGCCGCAGCATCACTTGTCTCGCCAACCAACTCTCCATGGTCGGACATGATTTGGCTGGTGAACCGCGTGCGCACGTGCTCTGGATGAACTTCCGACCGCGAACTTGAATTTGAACATTTGGATTGTCTTTAGTTGATTTGATTCGATTTGATTTACACCGTTAACTGTTTCACTAGATTGTCAATTTGAGCTGAATGATGATTGCGTACTTTCTCAAATTGAAACCAACACAGGTTCTTAAAGGAAGGCACAATGAGTATCGCAATAGCGTTAACAATATTTGAACAATCGAGCCTTACGGTGAACTAGTACTATGAGTGCGTACAGTGAATAATACAATGAAGTAGCTCAACGACAGCTTTCACAATGAATGTACTAATGAACTTTGCAATTAATTTGAATTGACCAATGAATTGTAAAACAACAAGAAAAAATTCCTTTTGAGTTAATCCTATGACCAATTATATCCGGCTCGAAGGACCAAAAAATGTTTCGATGTTGTTGAAATCAAATAAACTATTGCCAGTATTGGATATAAGAGGTCACAGGATGAATGAATTAAACACAGTTGTAATAGAAAAATATAAAAAGAAAATATATTTAAATTAATAACAGATTAATTAATAATAAATTATGATTTTACCTTGTCTTATTACTAGACGATTGGAACGGATTAGTGATGAGTTGTACAAACGGTATGAGTGTTTCAACGTGGCGTCGGATGAACGGAAGCGAGGTGTATCTGATTTTTAGCCACGTGATGATGGTTACGCTAGAGTCGATGAACACGATTTCGCAAATGCAAATTACGAAGAATACAAATGAATTTTGCTAAATACAATTAGCCAAGGTTGTAGATGAGCACAAACGAGTTTTACAATGAAATAATATCGATGAACAAATACAACAATAGCGATCTCACACAACGAGATCGATGAACGCACAATGGCGAATGCCACGTGTTGAATTCCACACCGTGATTAATTGTTACGCAATTAACCACTTAATCATTCACAAAATGAGCTTAACAGTCCTTGAATAAGTCTATAATGAATCACACAAACACTTTTGAGTATCGCGCTGAGTTTTCACTATGAACTTTCACTAGTCGTTGAGCTTTGAGTTGACAAAGAATTAACAGAACGGTACGAGAGCACGCGCGGCTTGTTCGCTTGATAGAACGAGTGAGAGAGAAAAGGGAGGGAGAAGGCGAGCACATCGAGGCGAGTGCGTAGTCGACGGAAGTGACGTGTCGATGAGCCTCATCGTGTCGCGTGATTATTGGTCGAGAGCGCGAGAAGCGTGTGTGCGCATGAGCAGACGGGCACAACGGTGTCCAGCGCGTCGGCCACGTGGCGGTCAGCGTACTGCGTGAGTTTGCTGACCGTCCCGAGAGCACGCATGAGTACTGCGAGCGTCAGGCTGACCAGGGGGCTCGTAAGGTGCTGCCACCTCACGACCGCGAGGTCGAAACAATTATGCATATAATAAATAACATGCCGATGGTTCATTGTCACAAGATAATGTTACAAAATGATTTAGCGGTACAACATTTTTCATAACTCAGTCATATTACAATCTATTCAGTCATCTTAGCTTTAACATGTGCTAACTTAAACATACAACTTAAAATACTTAATCTGTATATCGTAATCTCGATGACTGTCTTGCTAGAATTAGGGGTACACGGATTTTGTCGTCTGGACGGTTCTTTGATATTGGAGGAACGATAGGTGTGATGTCGGAGGTTCGGAACGACAGACTCACTGGAAAAGTCACTCTCTAAACAATGGCCGTATCCATCCTCGAGGACTTTATCTTATTTTGCTTGGAAGCAATTCCTCTGTAACGCATGCTCCGTTTCTCGTGTTCCAGATAATGCTTGGCGGTTCTTTTCAATTGAGAAGAACCCTTGCCGACTGAAATCCACTTTCTGGATACTGCAGCAGCATTCAGAAACGATCGCGGATCTAATTGGCCAATATAATTTCGGAAATTTCCACTGGCAGACTTGCAGCAAAGTCAGTAGTATTGGTACGCGTATGGCGCCCCCCACTCTCATCCCCACTCCTTCCCCCACCGTGCGGCCATCCCCACCACTCCAATTTTTCCCCCACCTCCTCAGAAGTGGGAAAATCACAGTGATACGATGGGCGGAGGGGGAAGAAGTGAGGATGAGCGAGGGCACCATACGCGTACCTTTTTAATTTTTTGGATTTTTTTGTTTTTTTTTTTGGATTTTTATTTTTTTTTATTTTTTTAGTTCAAAATTATTTTTTCTTTAAATTTTTTATTTTTATTATTTTTTGCCGATCAGAAACGACGAGTTCGACAACGAGTTAGTATTTTAAAAAATTTTCTTTTCTTTTTTTTTTCTTTTCATTTTTTTTTTATTTTATTTTATTTTTTTATTTTTTTTTATTTTTTATTTTTTTTTATTTTTTAATTTTTATTTTATTATTTCTTTTTTCCACCAACGACGACCAACGACGAACAACGACGACCAACGACAAACAACGACGACCAACGACGACCAACGACGACCAACGACGACCATCGAAGACCAACGACGACGACCAACAACGACGCCAATGACGACGACAGGATACGGACGCGGGATGAGGGATAGGGACCGCAAAATAAATAAATTGTTTATATTGTTACGTCCCGACGCGTGTAAAGGGGGCGCAACGAGCCCTTATATGGGGGTTGCCTCTTATTTAGACCGGAATGTGCCGGTCAGCGATCGAGGCAGTCGTTGGGTGATTTCCGCTAGGGCGTTATTATTATATTAGTTATTGGGCTTTTGTTGAGACGTCGTTTGTGGGAAAAACCCGGTGTCGCATACGATTAGTTGCGACACGCGCTATTGATTAAAAATTGGGGCTCACTTTGAGCCGGAAATCCTGGTAATAGTTGGCTGAAATCGTGACATCGTAGAATAGACCGAATCGCCGAACCACTCGGAACGGCAAAATTGTAAAATGACTAAATCGGTTAGTCAAGTTGGTAAAGCCGCCAAATGTCGCGAATAAATCAACTGGAAAAGGCCGATCGTATTGGTTAAGTCACCAATGGATCAGTTGCATTAAGTCGATAAATCGACCTAATTGGCGAGATTACGAAATGAATGAATTATGATGGAAAAACGGACTGAATCATAAAAATCGCGATATCGAATAAATCGAATCGAAAAATCAATCAAATCGATAGAATTACAAAACTGAAAAAATAAAAATCAATAAATCGATCGAATCGATGAAATTACAAAACTGAATAAATTAAAATCGAGTGAAATCAATTAAATCGACAAGATTACCAAGTTGTATAAATTAAGGTTGAGGAATCGATTGAATGGACAGAATCATAAAACTGAATAAATTAAAAATCAACAAATCGATCGAATCGATGAAATTACAAAACTGAATAAATAAAAATTGAGGGAAATCAATTAAATCGACAAGATTACCAAGTTGAATAAATTAAGGTTGAAGAATCGATTGAATGGACAGAATCATAAAACTGAATAAATAAAAATTAAAAAATCGACTTATCGATGAGATTATAAAGCTGAATAAATGAAAATTGAAGAATCGATTAAACCTGACAGAAATTACAAAATTCGATAAATCAAATCGTAAATCTGGTTAAATCGATAAAATTACAAAATCCAATAAATCAAATCGAAAATTCAATCAAATCGACAAAATAATGAAATTCGACAAATTAAATCGAAAACTCAATCAAATCGACAAAATGATGGAGTTCGATAAATCAAATTAAGAACTCGACTAATCGATAAAACTGTAAAATTCAATAAATTAAACCGAAAATTCAATTAAATCGACAGAATGATGGAATTCAATAAATTAAATCGAAAATTCAATTAAGTCGACAAAATGATGAAATTCAATAAATCAAATCGAAAATTCAATCGAATTGACAAAATGATGAAATTCAATAAATTAAATCGAAAATTCAATCAAATCGACAAAATGATGAAATTCGATAAATCAAATTAAAAACTCGATTAAATCGATAAAATTGCAAAATTCAACAAATTAAATCGAAACCCCAATCAAATCGACAAAAGGACAAAATTCAATAAATCAAATCGAAAACTCAATTAAATCGACAAAATGATGAAATTCAATAAATTGAATCGAAAATTCAATTAAATCGACAAAACGATGAAATTCAATAAATTAAATCGAAAATTCAATCGAATCGACAAAATGATAAAATTCAATAAATTAAATCGAAAATTCAATCAAATCGACAAAATGATGAAATTCGATAAATCAAATTAAAAACTCGATTAAATCGACAAAATTGCAAAATTCAACAAATTACATCGACAATTCAATCAAATCGACAAAATGACAAAACCCAATAAATCAAATCGAAAATTCAATCAAATCGACAAACGATGAAATTCAATAAATTAAATCGAAAATTCAATCGAATCGACAAAATGATGAAATTCGATAAATCGAATTAACACTCGATTAAATCGACAAATATTAAAATTCAATGAATTAAATCGAAAATTCAATCAAATCGACAAAATCATGAAACTCGATAAATCGAATAAAAAACTCGATTAAATCGATTAGACTACAAAATTCAATAAATTAAATTGAAAATTTAGAGCAAACCGCGGAGTCCGGATAACAAAATTCGCGCAATGAAATGCTTAATAAACCTTTGTCGTCACTTGACTTTCGCTGCGGTTAATCCAAATCGACGACCTCCGGCGCCTCGTGGTTGGACACCGTCGATGCTCCCGAGGCATCGTTGTCGGGTAAACTGTCGTCCGACGGGTCGTTTTCCGGGACAGGCCGGGGAATCGGCGCCGGGACTGTCACTAAAGGTGGACCACCGCGGAAAATCGTTGCAACACCCACTGGTCGAGACGGTTGTTGCAAGGTTGTATAGTCAAAGAGAGGAGGAAAACGCAGCTGTCCGTACTGCGGCGCAGGGTTCACAACACGCACGGGGTCTTTCAATAATACGTCCGAAGTTATTACCAAGGCCGATCGTGCACCGCTCGACGTGGATGACGTAGCCTCGGCGATAGGGGTTGCTACCGGGGGATTGGCGCGCGGTGCGTCTGCCAATGCCCTCGTGTACGCGAGCGCGATGTCTTTTTTTATTTGGTAATTTTTTCCGGCGCGTCGCCTCACCATTTACTGTATTACCCGCGTAAACAAAAAAAAATGTTAATAAATTTTTAAAAACCTGCGAGCGAGATCGGTCGTTCGGTGGAAAGGGCCACCCGTCTATCGAATTACGCGAGAGGGCCGTTGGACCGGACCGACGCGCTCGAGTATCGAAGAATGATATTTGACAACTCTTTATTCTCAGGATAGGTGAGTGGTGAGATTTCTACAACCGCGCTAATGACGAGCGCCGATGTTGTATAAATCAAGTGGGGAGCGTTGATTTCTACTACCGCGCTAATTAAAGCGCCGAGGTCGTATTAATCGGGTAGGAAAAGTCTTTGGTTATCCGCGTCCGCGCTAATAAAAAACGCCGAGGCCGGGTAGACCAGAAAAGGATGTTCTTTGGGTCTCTGTCACCGCGCTAATTAAAGCGCCGAGGTCACATTAACCGAGGAGGAGCGGGTTTGGTTTCAGCACCGCGCAGACTAGCAGCGCCGGCAATATTAACCTCGGAGCAGTAGGTGAAGTCGATACAACCGTGCTAATTAAAGCACCGAAGTGTATCGACCCGGGGGGGTGTTTAGTGGAGAGTTGACGTTGTTAGGAACTTGAACTTATTGATTGTTGAGCAAATGCACGATTGAGAACTTAGAAATTTATTATTCGCTGAGCAATTATTTAATCGGGTAAAAATAACGACGCAACACAGAGAGTTCCTTTTGAACGATTTAAAATGCGTGTATTCACGACAATTACACTTTTTGGTTTACACTGACGCGAACGTTTATGGTGGCTCGCAGTCACCTCCGGCGTTACACAAAAATCTTAAGCCGACGCTAAATTAAAGTAAATTTACGGAGTATAAAATATTAATCGCGAAAAATAGATGAGAAATAATTGATAGAAACTGCGTTCACGAGTAACGATAACCGTCGCTAAGAGCGGCAATAGTCGAGAACGAAGTTTTTATGGTAAAATCGCGATTACAAAGTGACCGTCGCTGAGAGCGGTCATAATTTGTCGCGGGCTCGATGAAGACTGAAAAAATTATATCCAAGGGCTCTAATGAGCATCGCAGATTTATAATAGAATGAAGTGGGAGATGGCGGCGCGTGGGGGACGATTTGTTCCCATACGCCTCGACATTTGTTATCGGATTGATTTCGGCTTAGCTTGGACGCCGGCACAATCTCGCCTTGGTCCAAGTCTTTGTCGCGAGCACACGTGCAGTTCCGAGAACGCCGATTTCCGAGTCAGCGTCTACAGCACGTCCGGTGATATGGCTGCTCGACTTCACAAAGAACTTTCTCACGCTGGTGGTCCAGCAGCCTTATCGCTTGGTGACACAAAGGCCTAACTTTATTTTTCACGCATTCCATAGGTGTTGTCATGCAAGCGATCTCATTGTTCGCCTTGGTGCCACAAAGGCTTAAGTACGCGCGCTACAATCAATGTTCCGAAGGCTTACGTGCACGAGCGCGCGGTTGGTGCCATAAAGGCTCATGTGCACGCTCCAAGACGACGTTGTCTTGCACGTAGGCATAGCTCGAGGCGTCACGCTGTTAGAGTGGGACGGCGAGAGATACACTAAGCGACCCCAGCCGCTCTAAAGGCGTGTTACAGGAAATTTTGACAATGGGGGTCACGCTCTTTGGGAATTTTGCGTTTTTTATTCTAATAGAGTTTTTCGATATTTTGAGATTTTTTCCTTTTTGAAATTTTCCTTGCTTTAACGAAATTTTAGTTTTTCGCGAGGATTCCGAAAATCCGAGCGATTTTTGAAAATTTTGATTTTGAAAATTTTTGAATTTTGAAAATTTTGGGTTTTAATTTTTTTTGATTTTTGCAAAATTTGGCTTCGGGATTCGTGTCCTAATCAAGCCAGGACGTTACACCTCCCCCCTTTTAGACTGAAATGGTGCCGAGCACCGTTGAGGTCCGGCTAATAGCCGAGATGCGAGACCTGGGTTGATCATGCCGACCCCGAGATATTTAAATTACATGGTTAAGAATTCGTTACCTCGTCGGCGATAACATTGCTTCGCATCCTATAGCTACGTAATATTAAGGGTAACATTGAGTAACCCATATTAAAGTTAAGTAAACGGCAGTATAAGTACAGGATAAAACAAAATACAATCTGTGATCGCGCGCCTTTTACGAAACGGGATTCGGAGAATGCGCGCGAACGATAGGAACGAATAATAACGATGCTCGTAAGCAAATGATAAAATAACCAAAACAGTAAGTAAATTAATTCCGAATTCTTCCGTGAGCACTGCCAAGAGCAAATTCGATAAAAAGCGCACGATCGCTGACTTCCCGTGAAATCAACAATCTATCCAGCGCTTCTGAATGATACTGTTATGGTACCTGAAATCATGGACCCCGATCAGCTGTTCCGCTAATCAGAGGAATGTACAGAACCACGGAAACTGTCCAGAGTCGGCTAAATGCGATTAAATAACTCTTATAATCAAACTCCCATGGGGAGGACCAAACAAGTTGAAAAGAGGACAAGCCATTTGAAACCTAAAAAGGGTTGCAACTCTGAGATCAATTCAAACTAGTCAAAAATTGCAAAGTAAAACCCTTTAGCAAAAGAACGTACAGTTCCAAAACAACACTACCAACATTCCTGGAATTGTTTGATAATAATTGTAACTAAACAAGTACGTAATTGGTGGTCAGAATCGATACCTCTGAGCCATTGTTGAACATGCCTCTCGAAAGTCTCTGACCGGCAGCAGCACCCCGGTACGGATAACTCGTAAGCAGCGTTAAAATTCGTTTAAAATAAAATAAGAAAAATTAAAATAAAAATAAAAAAAATAAGATATAAAACGAAATTGGAAACAAATCCCGCTTTAAAAAATAAAACTAGAATAAAGATAAAACGAGGTCGAAAATGAATTCTGTTTTAAAAATAAAACTACAACAAGAACAAAACGAAACTGAAAACGAAGTTCGTTTCAAAAATAAAAATTACAATAATAATAAAACGAAATACCAAATGAAATTCGCTTTAAATACAAAATCAGATCAAGAACAAAACGAAACCAAAAATGAAATTCGTTTAAAAAATAAAGACAAAACAAATACAAAACAAAACCGAAAACAAACTTCGTTTTAAAAAATAAAAAATAAAAAAAAAAAATAAAAAAAATAAGATAAGATAAAACGGAATCGAAAAAATCGAGGTTCGTTAACAGTAACCCTAAATCGTAAATAAGATTCGCTAAAGATAACATGAAATTGAAGGTTATAAACAATATTCTTAATTTCAGCGTAGGTCTTTTGGTCGGGAATTTGTGCTCAGATCGAGCCGGGACATTACACCTCCGCTCCCCCAGACTGGGACGGCGCCGAGCACCGTTGAGGTCCGGTTAAGAGCCGAGATGCAAGCACCGGGTCGATCAGGCTAACTCGGGATACTCCCGTACCTGTATACGCTGAACGTGCTAATGATGAAGTTCTAGGAACTGTTGTTGGTTGAGATCTTGATAACCCTAGTTCGATGTCTTCGCACTGGGTCTGTTGATCTTGCTGATAGTTGATGCTGTTATCTTCCGGATGGCCGCCAACACTGTTGAAGTCTTGCTGGTCGTTTCGTTGTTGTTCGCGTTTACGGCCCAGTATCAAGAGTAGTCCAGTTACTGAGATCCATATTGCCCCCAGCAAGTGGATGCTCTATCCGTACACCGTGTGCAAGGCGTAGCCATGAATAAACGTGTCAATGATAATTTTTATGACCTTGATGATCACACATATGGCGAAGACTCCTGCGCTGGCAATGCCGAATTTCTCGAAGCCCCGCCAGAACCTTCGGGCAGCGCTCTCCGCGAGATGGTTTAGAGTGTTTTCGTCGAAGAATCCCTGGATGGACACGCTGTTTGGTGGTATAGCGTAGCCCACTGGTCCACTGGCGATGGTATTGAGGACGCCAGGTTTCTCGGCCGGGAACATAATTCGATCCCTTAGGCGTTTAATGTCGGAAGCGGTGTATATGCCGCTTGTTGCGAGGTTGCCCGCTGATGCGTAGCCCCATGATGGTCTGGTAGATGGTTGAAGTGTCTGTGGTGGTGGTACTACCACAGGGTGTGGCGAGAAGCGATACCATACGTTGTCAATCAAGTATTGCGCCGGCAATATTGGGTCGCAATCAATTTGAGTTGCCGCTTTCAGCAGCATTCTAGATGTTGTGGAGAGGAAGTACGACTCGTTTCGATAAGTCACGGGGAGCTCGTGATGGCATTCCCCCGTGCGCCGCATAGTGCAATCTATGGGCTCGCACTTTATTATGTGCGCGACCTCTCCTGCAATGACTGCCATGTATCCAGGTCCCTGCATTAGGACGTATGCCAGTCTTTCGGGAAGAATGGTAGCTGTAGATAATGCGTTTTGCAACACTTGTCGTTCGAGGTTGCATCGTTGTAATAACACATCCTTGTAGAGGCTCTTCATATGTGCCCTGACGTGCTTCTCGACGTACATAAATTTGGAATTCATTTGGAATTCTGTGCATTTTCCATCCATAGTTATTGAGCCTGCCATGGTTAGGCTCCTCGTGCTGGTGCTGTTTCGTTGCAATCCAACGATTTGAGCTGACATGCTCAATCGTGCGATGCCCGTTTCTTGTAGTTGTGTGCAGGCTCTTTCGTCGAGTTCCTGCAGATAGACCTGCCGGCCATTATGTACAACCGAGTTGTGCGAGTGCATACCGCAGTGATAGATAATCCTGTCTATCTCTATGCGGCACTGCGTGACTCTGGTGCTGTCAGAATCTGAGAGTTGGAGCAGCTGCATTTGCACCTGCGTTGGTGTCGGGTCGTGCGACGGAATGTTGCATTCCCCAACTTCGTTTAATGAAATTGTCGTAATGTTGAGCGAGGCTCCGCTGCAGTCGTATCCAACCAATCCATGCACGATGGGTATTAACGCGATGATCGCCATCGCGATGGTGAAACTGCGTGATGCCATCCTGCGAACATTCAAAAATCTTTGTAAATGTTCAGGCTTGGTGTAGAGCACGTATGACAGTGGTGAACAGGGCGGTCCAAGTTAATGTTGATAGGGAATCCGCATCCTGCCGTTTTCGCAGTGATGTACTGGACTATAGCTATCCGAAATATCGGATATCCCTCGGGCATTTTGTAGCGTCTGCCCAGAAGCGTGACAGATAGCACGTCTTCGAGGTCAATTCTGATGGTTTTCGACGTTCGAGTGGTATCGAAGTCGTTCTTTACTATGAATTCCTCATCGAACATGTCATAGTGACTAGACGGCTCTCTGCGATAGCCGTCCCATTCTTCGAGGAAAGAAATGGACAAAACGTCCTCCATACTGTCTGATTCCGGTTTGAAGAAACGCGGCCCTCTCTTGCGCCAACGACGCCTGTAGTCTGCTGGAGGGTAGCTTCCCCCCTCCGGAGGGTTTTCCGCGTAAGCACGGGTGAAGTCTTCCAGATCTTGCGGTAAGCGGTATTTTCCCTCCCTGAAGCAGATGACTTTGATGTTTGAAATGTTGAGGCGAATGAAATTCGTTGTCCCGTATCGAGGGTAGAGCATCGTGTGTCCGATGCACTTCGTTTCCTGGTTGTAGTCGGTCGCTCTATATTTTCGGGACGAGCCCTCGTGATCGTATCGAACGGTGAACCCATGCTTGGGTTCCTCACGAAAGTTCCGGCGTCTCGGACGAGTGCGACGGCAACGGGGGCGCCTTGATTTAACGACCTCCATTCCGGCGGCGGGTGTCTTACACTTTTCTGCAAGAAAATCGTGCACCTTACAACCTTGCTGCCGCAATCGTTCGGGTGAAACGAGATGGATTATAAACGCTGGTACGAATGTTGAATAAATTAACGGAAACTGGTTTAACGGCCGAGGGTCGTAAGAAATCTGCGCTGACTCGCGTCGACCGTATGTTCTCGTTGGCTTCCTGCTTTGTTAGCGAGTATCTTCGGTGTGGTCCGACAGTTGCAATGCGCGCACGCTTTTATTTTATGGGGTTAGTGTCCGGTTAAGTGTGGCGCCGAAGGAGACAAAAAAAAACCGGTCAAACGCAAAACGGAATCGAACATCGACAGATCCGATTAAATCGCCGTCGGAGACCGAGCTCGTCAGGATCGCTCCTAGCGATGATCCAGAGCCGGATCTTCCGAAGGCTCTTTCTCTACTCTGCCCCCAGCGATGGCGCTCGGGGGCGTTGTATAATAAAAAGGACCACGAATAGCGATCGTATGGGCACGAGATTGGAACTATTAAGTTTAAAATGTCCGTCGAGGAAGTCATAAGATGGAGGTCGCTGAGAGTTGATCGTGGCACGGGTGACGAATCCAACAATTATAAAGTGAATCCCAAAATTTATAAATGAGCAACCAAAATTGTAAAGCAAACCGAAAATTCTACAATTTACTGTCAACCAATCGAGAACCAAAATCGTGTACAAAAATTGTGAACATCATCGAAAATATATGCGGGCAACGAATCGGAATCGCGAATCGAAACAACACCCACGAAACGAACTATCAAACCAATAATCCTGAAATGAAATGTGGACATTCTTAGGACTACCCACTATCAGATCATGTGATCAAAATTATCTTCGGACTATTTTGTAACTACGAAGTGAAATAAAAATTGCGAAATCAAAATTTTGAAACTGTGCAATATAAATTGAGAGCCGAACGATTTTGTAAGTCGCGAGTGTTGTGGTGGCGTTAAAGCGGACAACGAGGTGAAATAACAAATTGAAAACAATTCAACCAAAATTTGTGAATCAATCGAAAGCTATAATTTGTGAATCGAACCCGCTGAACCAAAGCTGCGAGCCGTGAAATAAAACGACAACCGATATAAGGTAATCAACAAGATTAAAACTCGGAAATCCCGGTTATGTATTCGAAGATCCCGTTGAGAATCTAAAGCCCGGAAAAATACCGGATTCTTCCTAAATTCAAAGATTTAAGAAATAGTAATAAAATAAAAACTAAAGGACGTAAGATCACAATTCGACATCTCGCGAACCCAAAATGCGAAAAGGTTCAATGCTGTAAGTAGGATTAAGAAATTGGAAATTCAAAAATATCGACACAAATTAAAAATTTTGTAAATTAGTTTAAAGGATTACACTTTTGAAAACTAACGCGCTTATCACAGGATGTAGTCTGGACGCTGACTTAGAAGTCAGCGTTTTCAACATTGTGCGCGTTCCCACGACAAAAGCCTGTGTCCGAGGCGGGATTCTGCTGACATCTTGGCCAAGCAAGGTTCCTGATAACGTAGATGCCGAGGCATGCGGGAACGAATCATCAAACCAAACGAAAACTGAAATTCGTGAAACGAAAAACTACCGAAAATATTAAATTGTAAAATTGTGAACGAAAATCGTGAAACTAGGGACCACCGAGCGAAAAATTGTGAGCACCATCGGTGGTGGAAATCCCGAGTCCAAATTTGTAAAATCAAATAAAAATGTTAAATTGCGAAATTGTAAAACTGTTAAAAACAACCGAAAATATTGGATTGTAAAATTGTGAACGAAAGCTGTGAACACCGAAAATGTTAGGGTGCGAATGCGGAATGCGTAAACGTGAACTCTCGCTAACCAAGTAATATTCGTAATAATATTCGCGAATCATTGGAGTAGCGTTTCTTCTTTTGGTTTTTTTTTTCGATAATTCATGTACGCCAAGTTGAATCATTTGTAAATGTTTGTAAGTAGAATTAAGAAACATGTCCGCGGACCCGAGTCTTGGAAGGCTTCCACGTATACTATTGGCGATAACGTAGCTGCAATTCATTTAAGGAAAAGAGGGAGGCGTTACGTCCGGGGTTTCAGATCATTGGGAAATCCCATTGGTCGCTCCATCCCTCAATCCCTCACCTGCTTATCTTCACAAATAAAACTTCACACGCCCGAAAACACTTTTTGAAAACTGAAACGCGCCTATCGCAGGATGTAGTCTGGACGCTGACTTAGAAGTCAGCGTTTTCGGCACTGTACGCGTCCCGAAATTGTTAAAACTCGAGAACCAAAAATACTCGAATGAATTATGAAACCGAAAAATTTGAAAGTGAATAAAATTAATATTTGTTGTTTGTTAAAATGTGCATCGTGTTTTTATCATTAAAAAAACCCGCTACGCCCCGGCGCCCATGCCTTAAATCACTTTTAATTCATTCAACGACCGCCCCTCAACAATTCTCACAATAATTCGCAACAACGATCGCCCTCGCTAGGCCCCTACCGACATTGTGAAATTATGAAATCCGTGAAATTCGCATATCGAATCACGAACTCTCCCAGAACATTTCCCTACCAACATTGTGAAGTTATGAGATCCGCGAAATTCGCATATCGAATCACGAACTCTCCCAGAACATTTCCCTACCAACATCGTGAAACTATCCATAGCAAGGATCGTCGTATCCGGAAACGGACACGCCCGCCAACTGTCGCTCACGACAATCGGCGAGGATAACTCCCCGCGTGAATATTCGGAAGCACGTGAAATACATTGCAAAACGAGTACAACAATAGACACAATCGAGGCGGAGAACTCATCGAAAATGTCGGAACTAACGGAAGTCCCAGAATTAACGGAAGTCCCAGGCCCGCAAGACGCGAAGCGCTTAAGTAAATGATAATTCGAGATGGCGCTCGCGCGACGGATCAACGATGCACGGTGAAAGTTTGAAAGGGTGAAAAGACGGGTAAAATACAAATTCCAAAATCGAGCCCATAAAACCCGCGAGACGTAAATCCCGAAGTGACAAAAATGTATTTGAACGCAATAACGCTGGTTAATTGTAAACTAAAAATAGACTTAATCAGAATCGAGAAACGATATCGTGACAGGTTGAATGCATAGAGCATTCCATCCGTCACTTACAAAACATAGTTCGCAACAAATAATTTGAGAGGGGTTAGTGTGGTTATAACCTTGTCGCACGCAGTTTATTGGTGTGGACGACGCGCTGTTTTCCTCTCAATAGGATCTTGACGTTTCCTCCCGAGAGTATTTCGACGATGTCGCACGACTCGGTGTATTGATCACTGAATTTTGATAATCGCGGTTCCTTCAGCATGAGAACTCTGTCGCCCACTCCGAAAGTCTGTGGATTGAGCCTCCTATCGTAATATTCCTTAGATCGTTGCTTGGATGCGATGAGGTTTTCAGCAGCCAGATCCTGTAGCTCGTGTACTCTGTGGAAGAGTTTTTCCAGGTACTCGGCATAGGTTTGGATCCGATGTTCTTCGAGCCGCACGTGATTTGATGGTAGTCTGGCAAGGTTGCCGAAGACTAGTTCGTGCGGGGTGCAGCATGTACCCTCGTGTACGCTGGTGTTGTAGGAAAACATTGCTAATTCGATGAATTCGTCCCAATCGTTCTTCTTGTCGACATATTGTTTTAGATATTCGGCTAGAACGTAGTGTGACCTTTCGATTGACCCATTACTTTGTGGGTGGAATGAAGTCGTGCGGTACTGCTTAATGCGAAATTTCTTTGCCAAGTTTTTCATAAGGCCTTCATAAGGTTTTCATAAGTTTTTAAAAAGTTGGTGCCTTGGTCAGTGAGGAGCGCTCTTGGTGCGCCGAAACGTGCTATAAATTGCTTGGTGAACGCATCAGCTACGTCCATGGCCGTCATCCTTGCCAATGGCACTGCCACGGAATATTTCGTGAGCAGGTCCTGTATCGTAAGGATGTAATGGTTTCCCAGTTTAGTTACAGGAAGTGGACCAACGATGTCCATTGGGTTTTTGTCGAAGGCATTGTTGGGAGTGTCCGTAATTATCATTGGCTGCCTGGTTTTGACGCGGACGAGTTTTTTCAACTGACAAGGTCGGCAGTGCTGTATCAATTCTTGCACTTGCACCTTCATATTGACCCAAAAATAATTTTCTCGAATGCGCTTATATGTTTTAGTCACG
Source organism: Oxytorus armatus (assembly GCA_958009045.1). NCBI lineage: Eukaryota > Metazoa > Arthropoda > Insecta > Hymenoptera > Ichneumonidae > Oxytorus > Oxytorus armatus. The sequence goes on from OY253752.1 coordinate 6,667,575, forward strand.
CCCTTGTGACCTCCGGCTATTGTGCCGTGCCATTCTTCAATTATTTGCGGTATTTCTATTATTGGCGGTATACGGACCAATTGTGTACAAATGATTAACATACTCAAATCGTCTTTCAGCGCGTCGACGAGATACGATTGGATCTCGGCCCACGAAATGTCGTTGATTGGATCGGTTTTCGCTATACTAAACGCGTCTATTGCTAATTCGTTAATAACATTTCTTAAAGATCTTATAGTATCGACGAGGTCATCCGACGATAAGTTTGCCCGCAGATCGGCTTTGATTGGCAAGCCTATCAAGTGCCGTGCTCTTTCGGTCCGAACTTGTGCGGTAGCGAATGTAATAGCGTCGAACTTTGGTAACTTGTTAGCATTCGCCAGATCGAGAGCGCCCTCATCGACGGGTTGACCCTTCGTTGTTATAAAAAAAACCAAATGATCTTGTCTCATTGAGAGCCGATCCCTGGGTTCTTTGATCCTGAATCCGTCGAGGTTCAGGCTAATTTCGCTTTGATCGTGTACGTCGTCGGAGCCGGAATTACTTTGGGACTCGTCGTCGGACGACGATTCACGTGGTTCATTGGGGGCAAGTGACTCTTCGTCATCTGACTCTATTTCAAGGCACGGTCCCACTGAACCGGCAGGGCCCGCGTCCATCGTTCGCAAGTCATCGATACCTTCCGCGGGTGTTTCCCTAGGAATTTCTACCGATGGACCCGCTACGGGCTCCTGCTGAAGCTCAATAGGTTTTTTCCGTTTAGAAGAATGCTTTTTGGACGACTCATCGGAATCAGGTTCGGTCCTATCTTGCCGTGTCCTGACAACAGTTACCTGCTGTTCCGGTGGATTTCGGGACAGAGCATCAGCGTTGCTATTAGCTCTGCCTGGTTTATAAATGATTTTATATTGGCGGTTTGCCAATTTTAATCGCCAATGAACCAGACGATTCGCGGGGTCCTTTACCGAGTCCAGCCAAACCAATGGTTTGTGGTCGGTTACGAGAGTGAATTCCCTGCCGTAAACGTACGGTCTAAAATGTCCTACGCTGTATACAATAGCTAGTAATTCCTTTTCTATCGTGGAATAATTTAATTCGGCTTTCGATAGGGTACGCGATGTATAGGCAATAGGTTTATCGCTCCCTATGGTTCCCTGACTGTGTACGCCGCCTATGGCGATGTTCGAGGCGTCAGTTGTTATTATAAATGGTTTCGTGAAGTCCGGGTATTGCAACACCGGCTCTTTACACAAGGCATCCCTTAATGCGTTAAATGCATTGTCTTGTTTATCGGTCCATTTAAATACCGATTCTTTCTTTAACAGATGGGTGAGCGGTTTTGCGATACCCGAAAAGTTTTCGACGAACCTGCGATAATAACCGGCTAGACCTAAGAATTGTTTAATCTTTTTGGCACTAGTCGGTCTGGGATATTGTTGTAAAGACTCTAGTTTATTGGGATCGGGTTTAACCCCGTGCTCGCTGATAACGTGCCTCAAATAGGCTACTTCTTTGCGCAAAAATTCGCATTTGTCCGGCTGTAATTTAAGATTAGCCTTTCTCAAACGTTGAGCTAATCGTTCAAATTTATGCTCGTTCTCCTGAAGGGAGCACGCGTAAATGACGATATCGTCCAAATAGACAAACAGTTCAGCCCCTTGCAATACGCACAACACCCTGTCCATGAGACGTTGGAATGTTGCGGGGGCGTTCTTTAAGCCAAATGGCATACGTTCGAATTGATAGTGTCCGAATGGCGTAGAAAATGCAGTTTTGTGGGCATCATCCTTGTGAACTCTAATTTGATGGAAACCACTGGCAAGATCAAAAATGGAAAAATATTTTGCACTACCGAGTTGATCCAAGATTTCATTTATGTTAGGAAGTGGGTAGGCGTCTCCTATCGTCTTGTCGTTTAAGTTACGGTAGTCGATAACCATGCGCCACTTAGGTTTCCCCTGCGAATCGGCTTTCTTGGGCACGATCCACAGTGGGGAACTATAGGGCGATTCCGATGGTTTGATTATTTTACCGTTGATTAGATTACTGACTTGTTCCGTAATTTCGTCTTTGTGGGCCAGTGGAAACCTATACTGTCGCGTAAAAACCGGTCGATCGTCGGTCGTCGTGATTCTATGTTCTACCGCGTTTGTAGAATCCAGGAATTTACCCGGGATATGAAATAAATCGCTGTTTTTGCGGATTAGTCTGTCTACGTGGTCTCGTTCTTCACCATTAAGGTGGTCGAGGCGTAGCAGCGCGGATACTTCTGAGACGGCGTCTACATTGTCAGTGACATCTAGCGTCGTCGTCAGAACCCTATGGCCGCCCGTGTGGTCGCCCGGTCGGCTTCCTACTTCCCAGAGCGGATCCTGCACCTGTGGTGCTACATCCGATGGGTCGTGATCACTCTTACCGTACATATGAGAGCGATAGTGAATCTCAAAAGCCTCGCAGGCTACCGCCGGAACGGTGAGTTCCACGTCCTCTTCAGAGGTGTTCAACGCCATCAATCGTGCTGTACCATCTTTTATCTTTACGACGGCGTTTCCTAAGTAAACGCCCTTGCCCGCAGATAATTGCGGAACATATCCCTCGCTAAGGTCCCTAGTAGTGACGCGAAGGTAAAACACGGTTCTTGACCTTTTTGGTATTATGACCGTGTCGTGAGATTTAAACGGGAGTTCGCGATCTCCCCAAGATACCGATTTTTTATCGTAGTTGATACTGGTTTTATTTAACGCGAGGAATTCTGAGCCGAGTATCGCGTCCTGAGTGATCGGGAACGAGTCTTTTACCACGTGAAACTCGGAATCTGTCGAGTGTGTATGCCGGTACATCCGAAATGCCTCTAAGCTTTAACAGATCGCCCGTATGTATTGGCACGTCTGCTTTAAGAGCCTCTAATTTGACGAGGTTAGGGTCCGACCCGGTGTCGACAAGAAAATCTGCTTTTGAAATTAGTTGGGGTGACTCGATTTCTACCGTGGGGATCAACGCTTGTTCCCTCAATTCGACGGTTGCGGTTCTGACTCTGGCGTTTCCTCAGAATAACGAACGCGAGGTCCCGCGATCTGACCGCCCACAAAAGCATTCCGACTACTGCGGTAAGACGGGCCAAGTTGTATCCGAGTGTTACCAACGCGAAAACGATGAGAAACGCGCTAACTCGGGAAACGGGCAAACCCATTCGGCGAACATGGGCGCGGGCCGAACGGAGAAAGCCTCGGAGCGCCCGGTACGCGTCGTAACAATACGACGCGTACCGGGCGCTCCGAGGCTTTCTCCGTTCGGCCCGCGCCCATGTTCGCCGAATGGGTTTGCCCGTTTCCCGAGTTAGCGCGTTTCTCATCGTTTTCGCGTTGGTAACACTCGGATACAACTTGGCCCGTCTTACCGCAGTAGTCGGAATGCTTTTGTGGGCGGTCAGATCGCGGGACCTCGCGTTCGTTATTCTGAGTTACGTTACGCGATTCGTTATTAAAATTCGCATTGCGCGATTGATTATCGTTGTTATTATTACGCGATTGGTTATTAAAATTCGCATTGCGCGATTGATTAGTGTAATTGTTGTTACGCGATTCATGATTAAAGAATTTTCAAAATTTTGGGTTTTAATTTTGTCTTATTTTTGCAAAATTTGGCTTCGGGATTCGTGTCCAAATCAAGCCAGGACGTTACAATATTACATTTTTTAAATTAAATTTCCCAGTTTTTACCAGCGTTAGCACTTCCTGGAAAAAAATTAAATTGTTACGAATCTTATTATTATTATTATTATGATTTTTGGGTATTTTTGTACTTACGCTATCTTTTCACCGCTACACTCAGCCTTGGCCGCCGCCGCAGACCTTTTGCGACGGAGCCGCTCCGCGCCCGCCTTAGCCGCGGCGCCCGCCTTAGCCGCGCTTTTCAGCCGCTCCGCGCCCCGCCTTAGCCGTGGATGCGGCCATGGCCGCATCCACGTCGGATTGGGGCAATACTCGTCGTTTGCCCTCTGCATCTACCTCCACCTTGTATGTCGTAAATTTGTCGAGTGTCACCCCGCTCGTCGCCGACACGTAATCCTCATACCGCAAAGCTGGAACACAATAAATAAATAAAAATCACGTCGCACTACACTAGTCGAAAATGTTAGCACAGAAACACACTTACGATGGCTGTTGCGTCCGGCCATATTTTTTTTATTCACTTTTTTTTTTTTTAATTCAAGTTTTGCACGAACTTTCCTGCTTCAATTTCCGTAGAACAATGAGCAGCGTCTCTTCAGCATCCGTATGTCCAAGCCCGAATCCCCCACTCGCATACCTGCTCGGCAGAATGATGATACTGCGAATGTCATCCACGAGGACTGATATTGATATCTCTTGACGAATATCTTCCACGAGGACTGATATTGATATGTCTTGACGACTTTATTCTCCTTTTATATTTTATTATATTTACATTGAGATTTCTATTATACATTTTTCAATAATTATTTATCCGATTATTATCATTGTTAATATTATTATTCCTCCATACTTCCGAACGATCTTTATAAAATTATTCAGCGGATGTTGCTGCGAAGTCCGAATTTTCATCTCGATACTGCGCGGTTATTTCCGATTAAATTAATTCCAATGAGTTTTTTACAAACTCTGGATAGGCATTTGTCAGCTCACTACGCATTTGCTCGAGTACTTTTTCATAATTCTCTCTCGATTCGAGACACTGCACGGTAGCTGCGCGATGCATTTTGTCTTCTATGTGTTTTCTGACATATGATATCACAGCGCGCATACACAAGTTAACAGCCGAACTGTCACGAAGCAGACGTTCGATATGTAGATCTACACATCTAGTTATTTCCACGAGATTTTTGAACGTTGAACGCTGTAGCACGATATTCGAGGAGTATTTTTGCTGACTATGGTTTGATGTCATCCCGGGGACCATTCCTTTTCCCTCAGTGCTCCCCTCGTTGCTACCCAAACAGATTGCTGACTGTTGATAACACGATGTTAGAAGCACGTAATGCTTTCCATGAACCGTACGAGTCCCGTACATATTTTCAGCCTCCTTCCCCCAGACGTCCAAGTAATGCGTAATTTGAGGGTACTCTTTTAAATTGATTCCACTCATCTACGCTGAGCGTTATACTGGAAAAAGAATTTGACAATATTTTCACCACGGGAGTTAGAATCCCGCTAGCCAACGACAATTCGAGACCGGCGGTAATTCATTTTCCGAACGAGTTATTTATCCCGTATAGAACGCACATTTCTTACCCCGGTGCTCTCCATTTCGTCGATGTTTCGAGTTCGCGAATTCGAATGACGCGAAAAACGGTTACTCCGCCCATTTAAGCATTATCCCCCCACCAGAACACCAATTTTCGAACCAATGAGTGGTATCGCAGAATTAGAAATATCGACGCCCTGTTTCCTTTTGAAATACCGACGCAGATATTCACACGCATACCTTCTGCTTACCCGCACAATGAAAATAAAATCGTCTCCGGATCAGATTTCATAGAGCCAGGTGCGCGTCAACTCGGCGGTTTCACTTCGCGCCACGCGCCATATAAAAAATGCAAAGCTCGGCATAATTATCAACACGAGAGCATGAAATCGATTCCTCTATATAGAGATTTTAAACATGCGTAGTCTCAAAGTGGCGTGAATCGAAACCAATCAGCGGAGGATTAATTTCTTGCATACGGCTGTCTTATGAATCGTAAAACCCCGCCCTCCTCAAACCGATCCTTTTCGGCATTAGTTTCTTGAGGCGCAAAATTGCTCGATTTGCACCTTCTACATACTTAAATGCGAGCGCATCTGTCCTTAATCGTTAGTCAATTAGAGAGATACGACGCGAACGTTTCATCATCATGGTGCGCATTATTCCTCGTTATATTCTCGCATGATTGATAAAGTTTTTAATTAATCGTGGTACCGCTGCATCGCTACGTCTGAAACTTAAACAATATGATTTGTTGTGGCATCTTCCCGCTCGCGTGGTGCTTCGAAAAAATCGTGGCCCACTGTACGAGTGTTCCAAACGCGATACTTTTTGCGCATATAATTCGGGAATGTTTCACGCGCAGCCTTGAATTGATTCGCTAGTTAGAGTGATCCAAAGACGCCGTTGGACAGAAGACCCCGAATTACAGGGAATATTCGCAGAACGAAGTAAGTATTTTATCACGCTTTAGCTGTTAATTTTTACTAAAATCCGATGTATTTATTCAGTCAAGTGTTATCAAGCCTCTGATGAGGCCGACGCGTATGATTTCGTCGAGGAGGGTCGAACGGATTCGGAGAGCGAGTATTATTCTAGCGACAATGATAATCGGCAAAAAAACAAATGGATCGATACCAGGCGACGGCCAATTTACAGTCTCGATTCAGTTCGCATAACGGGACCAATGCATGAACCTGATGCTGCAATAGCGGGGCCGTCTCATGAACCTGACGGTGCAATCGCCGGGCCGTCAGGGGCCTGCGGACCAGCATCGAAGTCAAGCGAGTCACCGTCTCCAATATCAGCGATAACAGCATCCGACACAAGCAGCTCGGAGGAAGAAGAAGAAGAATACGAAACAGAACGAGAAGAAACAGAATAAGAAGAAGAAGAAATACCTTCGGAAATACCCATGGCTCGAAGGAGCCATACGAGATATTCTCACGCATCTTACGGAATCGTGCGAGCCTTACGATTACGCCGGGATGACTTTTACGACACCGGCTTTCACAAACGGGCCTGCGTGGCTCTCTTTTCGTCCCGTACGTGAATATACTCCAGGTGACATTTGGGCACTTATTAAGAATATTGCGCAGAGTGCTCGGGAATTTCGAATAGATAATGGCATGTTTGAGATGAGAACTTGTGTGGTACGCGCGGTTCAGTGTGCTGGTGGGGGTATTCCTCTCACGCACGAGGCTGTGGCTAAAAGATCGATTTTGTCTATAAACAATCGCGGTAATTTGTGTTTACCGCGCTCTCTTGTCACTGCACTCATTTACGCCGTGCGCGGCGAGCTGCGAAGCGGTGATTTACACAAAAAGTGGCAGCGAATTCGCGACGGGCGTCGGGATTATCAACGTACCGAGGCGTTAGAACTTGCGCGTATGGCACGAGTAAAATTACTATCAAGGGGTTGCGGATTACGCGAAATTCGTAAATTTCAAGAATATTTCGCTCACGAGGGTATCGCGATCGTGGTATATGAATTTCTTTCATTTGGAAAACGTTCTCAAGTGCTTTATGATGGTCGCGATACTGTAATTACGCTCATCGGTCGCATTAAACATACGCTGTATATTTTGTATTACGAGCGTGCGCATCATTTTCAACCTATATTGAATCTCGTCGGGGCGCTCGGGAGTTGCGGATTTCGCACATTATGTAACGCTCGGCATACACGAGTGTACGAGCATCGTTGCTCTAAACAATGCTCTAGATGTAAATCTGAGCGCTGTAAAAACAAGCGAGATGTATTAAAGCATTGCCACGATTGTAATCGATCATTTATCGGAGCAGAGTGTTTTGCGTTTCACAAGCAGCCGAAAGAACAAAAAGTGCGTGGTTGCAAAATTAAACGCGGGTCGAGCGTCTGCCAGGCATTAAAAATTTGTCGTAATTGCTCGCGTCTCGTGAAAAGCGCGTCAAAGGGCTCACATGTTTGCGGAATGATATTTTGTACCACGTGTAGATGTACTCGCCCGACAAGTCATCACTGTTTTATATCTCCGGTTAAAAGTGCCAGTCTATCCGCAGTAAATGAAAAAAAAGATTTATCGTTACAATTTTTATTTTATGATTTCGAGACAGAGCAGCATACTCATTTACCCGGCGCCAATTTAACCCGTGTTCACGTGCCAAATCTATGCGTGGTACAAAGGGTATGCTTGACATGTCTAGACGATGTCAATATTGAGACATCCTGCCGAGTTTGCGGCGAACGGGAATTTGTATTCGCGAATGAACCGATAGGTTCTCTCGTGGAATTAGCTATGACTTCGAAATTCGCGAAAACTATTTGTATTGCGCATAATGCTAGGGGGTTTGACGGACAATTTATTTTGCGTTATCTTATCGAAAATAAAAAGACGCAGTTCGCTCATAATGTGCGGTACAAAAATTTATTTCAATGCCCGTCGGAAATATCATTTTTCTCGATAGCTTAAACTATCTTCCAATGTCGCTTAGTGCGCTACCGAAAGCATTCGGCTTCGCGGAGATAGTAACGAAGGGTACATTCCCGCATTTATTCAATAGACCCGAAAATCAAAATTATATCGGACCATTACCATCGGTACATTTTCATTCACCCGACACGATGTTCTCGACGGATCGCGAACGTTTTTTAGCATGGCACGAAGACACGAGACGTACAGGTTATGAATTCGATTTTTCGAAAGAATTTTTACGCTATTGTCGCAACGACGTAACGGTGTTACGTCGAGCGTGTTTGGCTTTTCGAAAACTTTTCATTCGTAGCGGGAATGTATGCCCTTTTGACGAAAGCTGTACTATAGCTTCGGCGTGCTCATTAGTATATCGCAAAAATTTTTAAAAGCCCGATCGTATAGCTATATTACCACCTGGTGGCTTTCGCTGGGGGGATAAACAATCGCGCAAGGCCGTCTCGTGGCTCGTGTGGCTTGAGCGAGGGCGTGCCGTCGTTATCGCTCACGCTGGACGCGCGAGAGAGTATCGCTTACCAGGGGGGTTGCCCGCGGTCGACGGGTACTACGAACAGGCTGATACGCGTCACGTACTACAGTTTCAAGGTTGTTTCTGGCACGGCTGTCCCCGTTGTTATCGCGTAAACAGCGATAAGAGATTAAAATTCGGTGACACGATGGATGGACGGTATGAGCGCACTTTAGCGATATCTGGTAGAATTAAAGCGCGAGTATACGATTTAGAGGAAATATGGGAGTGTGAATATGATGAGTTATTAAAGAGCAATAACGAAATGATTGAGTACGTTGAAAATCATCCCATGGTGTTATCCGCACCGCTCGACCCGCGCTCTGCATTTTTCGTCGGCCGAACGGAAAATTTCCTAAGCATGTACGAGGTCGGGGATGGGGAACAAATACGCTACGTAGATGTTTGTTCTCTATACCCCTGGGTATGCAAAACGGGAAAATTTCCGATTGGCCATCCGCGACTGCGTGGGGGAAGAATGTCTCGAACTAATCGGTCCTAATAACGATCTCGAGCGTGTCGAGGGCCTAGTCAAGTGTACTGTACTAGCGCCGCGAAATTTGTATCTTCCGGTATTGCCTTACCGCACTAATGGAAAATTGTTATTCGCACTATATAAGGCATGCTGCGAAACAATGAATAGTAGTGAAATTTGCACGCACGAAGATCCGAACACGCGAGCATTTGCGGGGACATGGGTCGTAGATGAATTAAAAAAAGCAGTCTCACTCGGTTATACGATAATTTGCGTTAACGAAATCTGGCAGTATGAAATAACGCGATATGATCCGGCGACGCGAAGCGGCGGCCTTTTCGCCGAGTATATTAATACTTTTTTGAAAATTAAACAAGAAGCAAGCGGAGCCCCCGTTGATAGTAACGATGATGATGCGATAAACCGTTTTATCGAATCATATGAAGAAGCCGAGGGAATACGCCTAGATGCTAATGCCTTGCAAGCAAATCCGGGTCTTCGCTCGCTCGCAAAATTAGCTCTGCATTCATTTTGGGGTAAATTTGGCCAACGAGAAAATCAACCGGCTACCGTAATCGTTTCAACACGGGGCGAGCTTATGGATTTACTAAGGAGTTCGGAAATCGAGGTCGTAGGAATTTTACCGGTAATCATCACGTAATGTACGTTAATTATGTAAGCAGTGCTTCGGCTATGCGTCCAACACCAACGTCTAATGTCGTGATCGCGGCATATACCACAGCACAGGCCCGGCTAAAATTATATACATATCTTGAGGCTCTCGGGTGGCGAATATTGTACTGCGATACCGATTCCTGTATTTATGTTAGCCGAGAGGGCAGTGAAGAGTACGAACCGCCGATCGGACAATTTCTCGGTGATCTTACGGACGAGTTAAGTGAATACGGTGTTGGTTCGTATATTTCTTTGTTTGTATCGGGTGGCCCGAAATTTTATGCTTTTATCGTACGTAAACCGGACGGTACGACGACAGAAGTGTGTAAAGTTAAAGGCATTACCTTAAATTTCGCAAATAGCCGCCACGTAATTATGACACAATTCGTTCATTCGTGACAGGTGATAGAGAGGCACCCATCGTTTTAAAATTCGACGCGATTCGTCGTACAGAATTTCATAGAGTTATATCACGCGAAGCAACAAAGTCATGCGCTCCTGTAAATGTAAAGCGTCTCCGTCAGGGAGAATATGGTACCTTGCCGTATGGATTTGTACGAACGAACGAATGATAGTATGCAAAACTAAATGTAATATAGATTTTTGTGATAAATTACAGTTATTTGTAATATTTTTAATAAACAATATCTTTAAGTTATATTTTTCAGACTATGTAGACATCGTACACATTTATATATATTATTTGTAAAATAAAAATATTCTCATACTACGCCGTTGCGTTATATTTTTTAAAGCATCGTACTGCAAGGTTACGCCTATGCTGCAGCCATCCTTCTCTTCCTCAAAGCTGCTATCGCTACGACAGTCTTCTCGAGCGTTGCGATTCGCCTCCCGCGCCGCGCGCCCCGGTATTCCTTGTTACCCGACGCTTCCTCGCAGTTTTACAAATAAAACGATATGACGAATACAGTGGCAAAAAAAAATATAAGAAAAATTCCTGCGAACAATCCGGTGTTTCTGAATGTTTATTGAAATTTTTTCGCAATTATTATAACTGTACAAAATAATTATCATTACCATCATTTAGTATATTAAATAAAATTCTTTTGCAAAAAAAAAAAAATACGCGAAGCATCCATCGTTTATTGTGACGTTTCAGATTACGCTACCGCGTGCGCTTCTATATAAGCAAATATGACGCGCGCGCGCGCGGAATCAGCTTGTAAAGGCGCGCGCGTAATCAGCTTGTTGACACGCGCGCGTAATCAGCTTGTTGACACGCGCGCGTAATCAGCTTGTTGACACGCGCGCGTAATCAGCTTGTTGACACGCGCGCGTAATCAGCTTGATGATACGCGCGCGCGCGCGGTATTAGCTTGTACCGCGAGCCGCCGCCGCCACGGAGTCAGCTTATTTAAATAATAATCTTTGTGTTTCGAATATCACTCGACGATATGGAAACACGGTGGAAACATCCATGGACCTCTATGATTTGCGGCCCCACTGGGTGTGGCAAAACGTATTTTGTTAAAAAATGTTTTCAATATATGCGTGAAATGGCCGATCTTCGATTCGAACGAATACTTTTTTATTACTTGAAATGGCAGCCCGGTTATACTAAGTATGGCGATAAAATTGAATTTCGCGAGGGTTTACCTCAGGCAGCCGACTACTCGAATGATCAACGTCCAAAATTAATCGTGATCGATGATCTAATGCGAGAAGCTTCGAATAATAGCATCGTCGATCTTTTCACCAAGGGTAGCCATCATAAAAATTTAAGCGTTATATACATCACACAAAATTGATTTCATCAAGGGCACGGGCAACGCGACATTTCCCTGAACGTCAATTATTCGTCGTTTTAAAAATCCGCGTGATCGCGCTCAAATACAGCATCTCGCGCGTCAGGTATGCCCGGAACATCCACGGTTTTTACAAGAGATATATTTTGACGCAACTTCAGCACCTCACGGTTATCTCTTACTCGATCTAAAACAATCGACACCCGACAATTGTCGATTTCGCGCCTGCGTATTTCCCGATGATCAATATCATTACGTTTATATGCCGCGAAAAGAAATAAAAATCCGAGACGCTAGTCGTGACGTACCAGTAATACGCCTGTAATGGGGGAGCGAGGAGCTCTTGGTAAAAAGCAAAAAATAATTTTGCGAGCATTGTGTTGTTTCACACAAAAACAGCAGCGTGTCGTGTTACGTATAGCCGACGTGACATTGATACGCGGAATAAGCGAGTGTGCGCTCAATGTGTTACACGGTAACGTGAGCCTCGGCACGCGAGAGAAACATCGATTACAGAGGCATGCTTCGCTTCTTCGGCATTTAGCTGAAAGACGGGGTAATTGGGTGGATAAAAGGCGACTAATTATTAGAAATAGCGGCGCTTTCCTCAAACTACTTCTTACGACCGTTTTGCATTATATTAAACATGGAGCACGCTCGAAAAATGGTTCTAATTCCACATGATAGTATACATCGTCTCGGCGAACGAGAAAAAGCTGACTCGGCAGCAGCCAACTCTGTACAGACTGTAGGCACACCGCTCTCTCGCTTGGACGCCGAGATGAGTGAAATACTAAACTCCGCGGCGTACGAGAGTGAGAGAGACAAGTGGTCTGCTTATCTTCAAGTCCTTCAGAGATATCTTCGACTGGCTCTACGCTCACAGCACGATGACCGTAATAAACAGCTGAGCGATAATATCGAGTCGAAAGCACCTGTACAAAATTTGGAAGTAGATAATGCGGCATTAACGCATGCTGTAAAATCACGATTAAATGATACGCTCATTCTCGATAGCGTGCCGAAAAAATTTCGCGCAAAAACAAAATTGTTGTTACACAATTTGCACCGAAATACTTTGGCGGAGAAAAATATTAGTTGGGATGTGAATAGTGCTGTTTCTTTTGGAGGTAACAGAATTCCAAATTCGGCCATCGTCGATCTTATCAATGACGCGATGCGAGCTAGAAAACGAGTAAAACCCGACGGTAGAGCTCACTTTGCCGAGCACTTGCGACAGATACAGACGCCGCAAGAATTTATCGGAAATCCCGAAATATTCCGAGAGAAAGTCGTCGGAGCATCAACGCCGTGCAAACGTGTCATATCACCGCCCCACGGTGGTAGCAGCAGCAGCAGCGATTACGAGGATGTGAGCAGCGAGGCAATTGTAGTATCGGGTTCAGAGGAGGAGGAGGAGGAGGAGGAGAAAGGCGATAAGAAGAGGCCGCAGCAAGGTCGCGGTCTACTACCGCCTCGTAAGAGGCAGAAACAATTTGCTTGGTCAGCATTAAAATTATGAAGACTCTCGAGAAGATTTATCTCGATCCCTCTCATCCGGCATCCTATTCGCGAGCAGAGCATTTACAACGTATGACCGATCGAAGAATTAGCAAAAAAAATGTTACCATGGCTCGAAACTCAGGATTCGTATACTATGCATCGATTCGTACGGAGGCGATTTCCTCGTCGAGTATACAACGCTAATAATATTCATGATTTATGGGAGGCTGATCTTACCGATCTTCGCGCAATTAAGACATACAACGATAACTACGTCTATCTGTTAGTTGTCATCGATGTTTTAAGCAAGTATGCGTGGGTCGAGCCGTTGCACGACAAAACAAGTGCAAATGTATCGCGCGCTTTCGCTCGTAGCAACAATAGAGTTCCCCATCAATTGCAAACCGATCGAGGCAAGGAATTTATCGGAGCTCCGTTTCAGGAATTTTTGAGGAAAAAACAAATCGCTTTTCGTGCCGCCCGTGATCCTGATGTTAAAGCAGCGATCGCCGAGAGATTCAATCGTACGCTGAAATAGCGAATGTGGCGCTATTTTACGTACACGCGAAACAAACGCTATATCGATGTTTTGCAAAAATTTGTACATGCATACAATCACGCACGGCATAGCGGTACACGTATGCAGCCTGCGGCGGTAAATTTGCAAAATGCCGCTATTGCGCGAGAAAATCTCATTCGCCGATACACGCCCTCGTCGAAGAAAAAAACAAAAATTAAAACGCCTAAATATAGGGTCGGTGATCTCGTGCGTATCAGTAGCGCAAAAGCAGCGTTCGCGAAAGCATATGAGCGGGGTTGGAGCAACGAAATATTCAAGATATATCGTATATCTACGAACCGTCTTCCTTTCGTGTATATTTTACGCGATCTCGATAACGAGCTCATTGACGGAATTTTTTATACTCAAGAATTGTCTCGGGTGAGCGCGGAAGCGTTCAAAAGAAAGCGTGCGTCCGAAACATGAGTATGATGAAAGATAACAGCTTCTTTGTCGTGCTGCTGAGTAACAGCAGCATGCAATATTTTCCCAGCAATAACACGAGCAAATTTATTACAAAGTTGCCGCGGCAATTGCGTCTGGAAGGGGAGTGGGGGGTTTCAGTAACGGAAATTAGCTATCCTATGACTTTTTTACATATTCCCCGGTTCGACAATATTATAAATTTTGAATATGGTGACCATGATAAATCTGGTATAAATGAGCATACGCTACACACATACGAGTCAGCCCCGGTGCCTAGCGGAGTATATCGTTCTATCGACGCATTGTTGGATGTGATTAATGAGCTATCGGGTATTAGAGAACACCTAGAATTCAAACATGAACATTGTGGGCGCGTCAAAGTTTCTCGGATATACAGCGATCAACTCTATCACGAATTTAGCGTGCCACCGACTATAGGAAAACTGCTAGGATTCGGAATTCGCGAGCATATTTCGACAAATAAAACACAGCCGTTTATTGGCTCGGAACCGGCATCGCTGGCTCGCGCAATTCCGAATAGCATGTTTATTTATTCAGATATCTGCGAGTCATATATCACAGGCGATGTGCAGACGCCTCTGTTACGCGTTGTGCCTATCGAGACCGATGGTACATTCGCATACTGCTCGACTAGAATAAAAAATTTCCCTTCCCTGCGCTTTATCCCTCTCATCCGTAATAATTTTCACACGATCGAGATCGATATAAGGGATGGATATGGCAATCCCATACCATTCGAGGAGGGAACGTTGACGGTGACACTGCAATTCAAACGCTTTCGTTAATCGATTCATGAAGTACTACGACGACGACGACCAGGAGCAGACAGGCCTAGGGCGCCGAGGATACGCGGGGATAAGCCACGTTTATATCGGCACACCTAATCAACGGGGTCACGGTATCGGCAGCTTCCTCGGGGGGCTTTTTCGACGGGTTTTACCGCTCCTGCGAAAAGGTGTCAAGGCTGTCGGTAAAGAGGCTTTGCGCACAGGAGTAAATATAGCTGGTGATGTGATGAATAAAAATATAAGTCTGAAAAATTCTTTTCATACGAGAGTGCGCGAATCTGGGGGAAACTTAAAACGAAAAGCCGAGGAAAAAATTGATAAGATGACGATGCAGGGATCCGGCAATAAGAAGAGAAAAATTTCGCGATTCAGCCATTCGAACAGCGGATGCGTTAGGAGGCGAGTGTCTCCTAAAAAGACGAAGAAGAAGAACATTAAAAAGAAAACAATTCGGAAGAAGAAGAAGAAAACTCTGCGCACTGTTGCCGATATATTTGGATAAAAAAAATGGCTTTTTTACACGCACACTCGTGCGAGTGTTTAAAATCGGAACTCGAATTATTTTAATTACCTCCAACGCCAACTACGATCGAAGGATCGAACTGGGTGCACTATAAACCGATTTCATCGTTGACGGATGATTCACCGATAGAATTTGTCATTCCGGGACCAGGAGATGAATATATTGATCTCGCTCACACCATGCTTAGTCTTCGCGTGCAGATAAAAGAACCTCTTGTATCTAGTGCTTCTAGTTCGACAGCCACTAAAGAGCCAATTGTCGGACCGGTAAATAATTTGCTGCATTCAATGTTTAATCAAGTCGATGTATACTTGAATCAAAAACTCGTCTCACCACCAAATAATGCTTACACGTATCGCGCGTACATTGAGACGTTATTAAATTACGGCCCGGCGACTAAAAAATCTCATCTCACGTCAGTGCTATGGTATGACGACACAGTGGGCAAAATGGATGACGCGAGTGGAGAAAAAAATGCGGGATTGGGAGAGCGGATGAAATTTCTGTGTGCTGGGAAAACGGTTGATTTGCTCGGACATTTGCATTGCGACGTGTTTAATCAGGAGCGTTTCCTGTTGAACGGAGTAGAAATGCGAATGCGACTTGTACGCGCGAGAGACTCGTTTTGTCTCATGACCGAATCGATGAACGAGTCATGCGGACTAAATATTATCGAAGCCACGCTTCTCGTAAGACGAACGAAAATCGCAACTGGCGTTTTACTTTCGCACGCCCGTGCACTGGCCAAATCTACTGCGAAATATCCCCTTACTCGCGTGGAAGTTAAAGCCGTTTCATTGCATGCTGGTATACACGGGGAAACGATTGATAATGTCGTTCTCGGTCAGCTGCCGAAGCGGATAATTATTGGTTTCGTCGATAACAGAGCGTACAACGGTGACCGCTTCTTCAACCCGTTTAACTTTCAAAATTATAAAATTAATTATCTTTCTTTATACGTGGATGGTATGCAAGTACCTTCCCGACCACTGCAACCGGATTTTACAAAAAGTAAACTTTACGTGGATGCATATCAGACGTTATTCTCGGGAACGGGAATACATTTTCTAAACGAGGGAAATTCCATAAGTCGAGCGAATTATCGAGAAGGTTATTGTTTATTCGCGTTCGACTTGACACGCGATCTTTCGGCGAATAGCAGCACTCACTGGAATTTGGAGAAGCATGGTAGTGTGAGGATCGAGGTGAGATTCCAAGAAGCGCTACAGTCAACCGTAAACTGCGTCATATACGCTGAATATGACCACGTTCTTGAAATCGATGCGTCCCGTGAGGTAATAGTGGATTTTGCTGGTTAATCACGGATATCGGATTACCGGTTACTTTTTCTTGGCGCCGCCGAGAAAATTCAGTTTACCGCTATCTATCACACGAGACGGACGTGAAAATGCATATCGTCATTGATATACAGGGAATGCGAGACAAGGATAATCGCTTGCTACCAAAAGAAATAGCCGTTGTCGCTATCGACAATCCGTTTTTGATGCATTCGATCGTTCAACCTCCGTACTCGTTTATCGACCTACCGGAGGATGTGCGAAAGGAAAATAAATGTCTTTCGTTCAATTGTCACGGCCTCGAGTGGTACGAGAGTGATGTGTCTTGTAAGCAAGTTTACGCGAATTTACGAGACATTGCCCGACATGCCAGAAGCATTTATACCCGAGGACATGAAGAAGCCAATCTCTTGTGTCTCAAGTATTGTCTCGCCACATTAACGATTTGGAAATTTCGAGGTGGGAATGTCCGAGAATAGAACATTTGCCGAAAACATGTAGTAAATGTTTGCGACATTCCACGGTGAGCGATAAACGTTCGTTACGTTGCGCTTTAACTAGAGCGTTTATGATGAAAAAATGGCTCCAAATAAGATCGTACGAGAGAGCGAAGATGTGTAGTTCTGAAGCGGATGATGAAGAGGAAGAAGAAGAAGAAGAGAAAAAAGGGGATTTGAAAGATGCCCGATTAGATGAGTGCTACAACGGGTGTACCACGTGTACAAAGCCATTCAATGTTATTGATTTACGAGAAAGTGAAAAAAGGAGTAAATGAATGTATATATAGCAGCAAAATGGGATATATCAGCATTTCGCCATTATTGCTCATGAGAGTATGAACACGCATCAAATACAAGAAGGTCTACGCCATTTACCAATTGCAACAACTGGAGTATTCCCCGCAGACGAGATCCCTCGCGTGTGGACAAAACCGGCGGGGATAAAAGCAATCACCGATGAACACACAAAACCCGGAGAACACTGGGTCGCCATGTACGTCGATCGCAATGGAAGAGGATGGTACTTTGACAGCTATGGATTGCGGCCGATCATCCCACAACATCTCGCAAGACTCCGAAGAAATTGCAAATTTTCCGATGCAACATCAAACAGCTCCAAAGCGATTCATCGGATGTATGCGGACAATTTTGTATTGTTTTTTTGCATTTCATGTCTTGCGGTTTTGGTATGGCTCGATTTAATAATCTCTTTAGTAATAATGTGCAACAAAACGATAAAATAGTACGCGATTATTACAATGCTTTTTCCTCTCAGAAAAGAAATAATAATAACAATAATAAAACTTTGAACGGTGGGGGTTTTACCGAACGAAGATTTCCTTGCAACCAGCGCTGTTGCATGCGCCGATAAAAAAATGGTGGGGGTGGAGTCGTGTGAATATGGCCGCCGCCGCACGGTCTCGTGATTAGTTCAATTAATTATCTCGCGTCGACGATATGGGTCGAACTCGGTATTATCGCTTAGCCGATAAGAGTTATAATGGCGCGCGTGAGCTTAGCCATAACTGGGAGGTAACGCTCGTTGCAGCGTCGGAACGGCCAGATTGTCAGCCGAAAAAATGTCGTCACAGGCCCAGAGCGGTATAATTCATTTTTAAATTTAAAACTATTTATTTTAGTATGAAAAGTAGAATCAATAATTTTATTTGTATAGAATCGGCGAAGGCGTAAGGAGAAGTAGAAGCGAGTAAAAGAAGAAAATACCGATGATGACGAAATGTCGAAACTAATAACGGGAATGGAAAATCTTTTAATTTAAGGAATTATATGTCACTTGGTTGTACGTAATATTTAAAAATGTTAAATTAAAGTAAAAACTGAAAACAAATTTTTTCATTTATCGCCATACCGTATCCCTGTTGTAATTCACCGCACGCCGACTAGATTTTGCTGAATAAGCAGCAGATATTGGGTTACTCATTGAGTCATCTTTGCTGCAGTGAATACAATAAAAATTGTGAAAAAATTCAGTTCATCACGAGTCTTTATTCGAGGAGGTCGTAAATATGGATATCGTCGTCGATATACAGGGTCTGCGTGGCAAAGACTTTGATTTCCTTCCAACAGAAATAGCAGTTGTTGCTGTAGACAAACCGCTCGCGGGTTATTGGATCGTTGCACCGCCTTACCCACTCACGGTATTACCAAAAAAATCGAGGCGCCAAAATCGCTTTTTGGCCGAAGTTTATCACGGACTTGAGTGGCGCGAGGGTGAGATTTCGCTCGAGCAGGTATATGCGAATTTACGCGATATCTCTCGAGAATCGAAGCGAATTTATACCCGCGGACGCGATAAGGCAGTGCTCCTACAAAATGTCACGGGGCGTGAAATAATCAATCTTGAAGATGAAGAAGAAGCTCCTCCGTTCAGACTTTTACCGATGGCATATCGCACGTGAATACGCCATGGCTTAATGCGCACGGGATCATTACGATGTGCCTTGAAAAACGCGTGTCAAATAAAAAAATGGCTTCAGCAGCATCCGTTCGAGAATGAGGAAGACTATCCTAATATCGGCTTGGATTCCGAAGAAGACGAGATTCACGAAAAATGATTCGCCCAATAAATAAACAATTTTTGTATTTCATGTAATTATTGAAAATTAAACGAAAAATTGAAAAAAAATCTTTTTCATTTATCGCCCTGCTTCGTACTGCTATATCCAGAATGCATCGTTGCTAAGCGGAAACAATAGCCGACAGCACAGTAATGAAAGACGAGGGGGGAGGGGATGTCGCTCTCGATACTTTACTAGGTGTGGCTGCTCATTATACCGTGGACTTCGGAAGCGCGAGCAATGACGTCATTTCCAGAATCTTGGAAAAATGGTATGGTACGCGTATGGTGCTCTCACTCATCCTCACTTCTTCCCCCACCACCCATCGTATCACTCTGATTTTCCCACTTCTGAGGAGTCGGGGGGAAAATTGGAGTGGCGGGGATGGCCGCATGGAGGGGGAAGGAGTGGGGATGAGAGTGGGGGGCGCCATACGCGTACTAGTACTACTAAAGTCAATTTTACAGTTCGATGCACCAATAGTGGATATCAGTTTAGCGAAGGACTCCATTGCGCTGGTGCTGCTTGAAAGCAATGTCGCTGAATGACGCTTCTCCGCAGGGTCACCGCTATAAATTCCGCCGGACAGGGTGGGGGGTGTGCGACGTTTCGGTTGACCGCACCGGCCAATTAGGATCATGCGTTACGTTTGATCACTGTGACCAATAACAGTAGACCCATAGGGATTTGTGCGAACATTTTATAAGTAAACCCAACGTCGAAACGACTCCCCATTGTAACAAATGTAACGTTGGATGTAGATTTCTGAACTCGTATTGTAATAAGAGAGTAAAAATTCATAACCATTAAAACTATAAAACTGAAACTACTTCAATTCATGGTTTTATATAGAACTTATTGCCACAAGTATAGTTTGGATTGACCAATGGCATGTCAGCCGGTTAAAATATCGATGTTATGCTCATTCGACGTTATAGGAAAATTCGCAGTATACCGCAGACAGATAGAACGTAATTAAAGAGCACAATTTCTTTCAATCACTTGGGATAATAAACATCATTACCGAAAGGCGTATCGTTCCGTACCGTTGTTTATTATGCATATAATAAATAACATGCTGACGGTTCATTGTCACAAGATAATGTTACAAAATCATTTACCGGCACAATATTCTTCATAACTCAGTCATATTACAATCGATTCGGACATTTTAGGTTTAACATAACCTAATTTAAACACAAAACTCAAAATACTTAATCTGTCTATCGCAATCTCGATGACTGGCTTGACGGAATTAGGGGTACACGGATTTTGTCGTCTGGACGGTTCTTTGACATTGGAGGAACGATAGTTTTGATGACGGAGGTTCGGAAAGACAGACTCACTGGAAAAGTCACTCTCTGAGCAATGGCCATATGTATCCTCCAGGACTTTATCTTATTTTGCTTTGAAGCAATTCCTCTGTAAAGCATGCACCGTTTCTCCTGTTCCAGATAATGCTTGGCGATTCTTTTCAATCGAAAAGAACCCTTGCAGACTGACATCCACGTTCTGGATACTCCGGCAGCATTCAGAAGAGATCGCGGATCTATTTGGCGCAATATAATTTCGGAAATTTCCACTGGCCGACTTGCAACAAAGTCAATTGCACAGTTCGATGCACCAATGGTGGATATCAGTTTAGCGAAGGACTCCATTGCGCTGGTGCCGCCTCGGAAGGAATGTCGCTGAATGACGCTTCTCCGCAGGGTCACCTCTATAAATTCCGCCGGGACCGGGTGGGAGGTGTGCGGCGTTTCGGTTGACCGCACCGGCCAATTAGAATCATGCGTTGCGTTTGATCACTGTGACCAATAACAGTAGACCGATTGGGATTTGTGCAAACATTTTATAAGTAAACCCAAACGTCGAAACGACTCCCCGTTGTAACAGATGTAGCGTTGGATGTAGATTTCTGAACTCGTATTACAATAACAGAGTAAATGATCATAACCATTAAAACTATATAACTGAAACTACTTCAAATCATCGATTTATTTAGAACTTATTGCTACAAGTATAGTTTTTATTGACAAATGTCATGTCAGCCGGTTAAAATGTCAATGTTATGATCATTCGACGTTATAGCAATATTGGCAGTGAACTGCAGACAGATAGAACGTAATTTAAGAGCACAATTTCTTTCAATCACTTGGGATAATAATCATCATTACCAAAAGGCGTTTTGTTCGATACCGTTGTTTATTATGCATTTAATAAATAACATGCTGATGGTTCACTCTCACAAGTTAATATTACAAAATCATTTACCGGCACAACATTTTTCATAACTCAGTCATATCACAATCTATTCGGTCATCGTAGGTTTAACATATCCTAACATAAACATAAAACTTAAAATACCTAATCTGTCTATCGAAATCTCAATGACTGTCTTGGCAGAATTAGGGGGGCAGGTATTTTGTCATCTGAACGGTTCTTTGACATTGGAGGAACAATAGTTTTGATGTCGGAGGTTCGTAAAGACAGACTCACTGGAAAAGTCACTCTCTGAACAATGGCCGTATGCGTACTCGAGGACTTTATCTTATTGTGCTTCGAAGCAATTCCTCTGTAACGCATGCTCCGTTTCTCGTGTTCCAGATAATGCTTGGCGGTTCTTTTTAATTGAGGAGAACCCTTGCAAAGGGACATCCACTTTCTGGATACTCCAGCAGCATTCAGAAGCGATCGCGGATCTAATTGGCGCAATATAATTGCGGAAATTTCCTCCGGCAGGCTTGCAACAACGTCAATTTCACAGTTCGATGCACCCATGGTGGACATCAGTTTAGCGAAGGACTGCATTGCACTGGTACTGCTGACGAGCAATGTCGCTGAATGACGCTTCTCCGCAGGGTCACCACTATATTTTGGGCGGGGACATGGTAGGGGGTGTGCGACGTTTCGGTTAACCGCACCGCCCAATTGGAATCATCCGTTACGTTTGATCACTGTGACCAATAACAGTAGACCCATTGCGATTTGTGCGAACAGTTTATAAGTAAACCCAACCGTCGAAACCCCTCTCCATTGTAACAAATGTAGCGTTGGATACAGATTTCTGAACTCGTATTGTAATAACAGAGTAAAAGTTCATAACCATTAAAACTATATAACTGACACTACTTCAATTCATGCATTTATATAGAACTTATTGCTACAAGTATATTTTTTATTGACCAATGTCATGTCAGCCGGTTAAAATGGCGACGTTACGCTCATTCGACGTTATAGGAAAATTGGCAGTGTACTGCAGACCGATAGAACGTAATTTAATAGCACAATTTCTTTCAATCACTCGGGATAATAAACATCATTACCGAAAGGCGTATCGTTCGATATCGCTGTTTATTATGCATATAATAAATAACATGCTGATGGCTCATTGTCACAAGATAATGTTACAAAATGATTTAACGGTACAACATTTTTCATAACTCAGTCATATTACAATCTATTCGGTCATCTTAGGTTTAACAAGTGCTAACTTAAACATAAAACTTAAAATACTTAATCTGTCTATCGAAATCTCGAAGACTGTCTTGGCGGAATTAGGGGTACACGCGTTTTGTCGTCTGAACTCTACGTAGACATTGGACGGACGACAGTTTCGATGTCGGAGGTTCGGATCGACAAACTCACTGGAAAATTCACTCCCTAAACAAGGGCCGTATGCATCCTCGAGGACTTTATCTTATTTTGCTTCGCAGCAGATGCTCTGTAACGCATGCTCCGTTTCTCCTGTTCCAGATACTGCTTGGCCTTTCTTTTCAATTGAGAAGAACCTTTGCAGTCTGAAATCCACTTTCTGGCTACTTCGGCAGCATTCAGTAGAGATCGCGGATCTAATTGGCGGAATATAATTCCGGAAATTTCCTCCGGCAGACTTGCAACAACGTCAATTTCACAGTTCGATGCACCAATGGTGGACATCACGTTAGCGAAGGACTCCATTGCGCTGGTGCTGCTTACGAGCAATGTCGCTGAATGACGCTTCTCCGCAGGGTCACCACTATATTTTGGGTGGCGACGGGGTAGGGGGTGTGCGACGTTTCGGTTGACCGCACCGGCAAATTAGGATCATTCGTTACGTTTGATCAGTGTGACCAATAACAGTAGACCCATTGGGATTTGTGCGAACAATTTATAAGTAAACCCATACGTCGAAACGACTGACCATTGTAACAAATGTAACGTTGGATGTAGATTTCTGAATTCGTATTGTATTAACAGAGTAAAAGTTCATAACCATTAAAACTATATAACTGAAACTACTTCAATTCATGCATTTATATAGAACTTATTGCTACAAGTATAGTTTGAATTGACCAATGTCATGTCAGCCGGTTAAAATGGCGATGTTACGCTCATTCGACGTTATAGGAAAATTGGCAGTGTACTGCAGACGGATAGAACGTAATTTAATAGCACAATTTCTTTCAATCACTCGGGATAATAAACATCATTTCCGAAAGGCGTATCGTTCGATACCGTTGTTTATTATGCACATAATAAATAACATGCTGATGATTCATTGTCACAAGATAATGTTACAAAATGATTTAGCGGTACAACATTTTTCATAACTCAGTCATATTACAATCTATTCAGTTATCGTAGCTTTAACATGTGATAACTTAAACATAAAACTTAAAATACTTAATGTGTCTATCGAAATCTCGATGACTGTCTTGGTAGAATTAGGGGTACACGGATTTTGTCGTCTGGACGGTTCTTTTATATTGGAGAAACGATAGGTTTAATGTCGGAGGTTCGGAATGACAGACTCACTGGAAAAGTCACTCTCCGTATGCATCCTCGAGGACTTTATCTAATTTTGCTTCGATGCAATTCCTCTGTAACGCATGCTCCGTTTCTCGTGTTCCAGATAATGCTTGGCGGTGCTTTTCAATCGAGAAGAACCCTAGCAGACTGACATCCACTTTCTGGATACTGCAGCAGCATTCAGAAGCGATCGCGGATCTAATTGGCGCAATATAATTTCGGAAATTTCCACTGGCAGACTTGCAGCAACGTCAATTTCACAGTTCGATGCACCAATGGTGGATATCAGTTTAGCGAAAGACTCCATTGCGCTGGTGCTGCTTGAAAGCAATGTCGCTGAATGACGCTTCTCCGCAGGGTCACCTCTATAAATTCGGCCGGAACGGGGTGGGGAGTGTGCGTCGTTTCGGTTGACCGCACCGGCCAATTAGGATCATGCGTTACGTTTGATAACTGTGACCAATAACAGTAGACCCATTGCAATTTGTGCGAACATTTTATAAGTAAACCCAAACGTCGAAACGACTCCCCGTTGTAACAAATGTAGCGTTGGATGTAGATTTCTGAACTCGTATTGCAATAACAGAGTAAAAGTTCATAACCATTAAAACCACATAACTGAAACTACTTCAATTCATGGATTTATATGGAACTTATTGCTACAAGTATAGTTTTTATTGACCAATGTCATGTCAGCCGGTTAAAATGTCAATGTTATGCTGATTCGACATAATAGGAAAATTGGCAGTGTACTCCAGGCAGATAGAACGTAATTTAATAGAACATTTTCTTTTAATCACTCGGGATAATAAATATCATTACCGAAAGGCGTATCGTTCGATACCGTTGTTTATTATGCATATAATAAATAATATGCTGATGGTTCATTGTCGCAGATAATGTTACAAAATAATTTACTGGAACAATATTTTTCATAACTCAGTCATATTACAATTTTTTCGGTCATCTTAGGTTTAACATATCCTAAGTTAAACATAAAACTTAAAATACTTAATCTGCCTATCGAAATCTCGATGACTATCTTGGCGGAATTAGGGGTACACGGGTTTTGTCGTCTAAACAGTTTTTTGACATTGGAGGAACGATAGTTTTTATGTCGGAGGTTCGGAACGTTCAGATTTAGTGGAAAAGTCACTCTCTGAACAATGGCTGTATCCATCCTCGAGGACTTTATCTTATTTTGCTTCGAAGCAGATCCTCTGTAATGCATGCTCCGTTTCTCCTGTTCCAGATAATGCTTGGCGGTTCTTTTCAATTGAGAAGAACCCTTGCAGACTGACATCTACTTTCTGGTTACTCCGACAGCATTCAGAAGCGATCTCGGATCTAATTGGCGCAATATAATTTCGGAAATTTCCACTGGCAGACTTGCAACAAATTCACTTTCACAGTTCGATGCACCAATGGTCGACATCAGTTTAGCGAAGTACTCCATTGCGCTGGTGCTGCTTGCGAGCAATGTCGCTGAATGTCGCTTCTCCGCAGTCACCTCTATATATTCGGCACGGACGGGGTGCGGGGTGTGCATCTTTTCGGTTGACCGTACCGGTCAATTAGGTTCATCCGTTACGTTTGATCACTGTGACAAATAACAGTAGATTCATTGCGATTTGTGCGAACAATTGATAGGTAAACCTAAACGTCGAAACGTCTCCACATTGGAACAAATGTAGCGTTGGATGTAGATTTCTGAACTCGTATTGTAATAACAGAGTAAAAGTTCATAACCATAAAAACTATATAACTGAAACTACTTCAATTCATGCATTTATATAGAACTTATTGTTACAAGTATAGTTTGTATTGACCAATGTCATGGCAGCCGGTTAAAATGTCGATGGTATGCTCATTCGACGTTATAGGACAGAGCTCGGGATAAAGTGCACAGTACGGCTCCGGCAGCAAGGCTACGCCTCCGTTACCCCCTCTACCGCGTAACGCGCGGCGGCTACAGCGGCGAGCGCTTCATCTCAGAAGCGTTCCGATCAAAAAAATACATGGCACCCGCGACAAATTGTCGTTCAAATATTTTATCGTTCCGTAATATTATATTTATTAATCATTAAAAATATAATTTTTTACCAGAATTTTTTATTAATATTGCATAATTATTATATGATTTTAACAATAGTTTTCCACATCACCCGTGAGGTACTATTGTAGATGAGCTTTTTTAGAGTGGTTTCCCCAGGTGGCCTATTCCACTGAAAATTAATGCAATGATGAAATCTGGCTCAGTAGGAAAAAACGAAGAAAGTATAGCAACCAATTTTCCGACAAATATTAATTAGATCGTCTGAGTTTTTTTGTAGAAGATTCCATTAGCGACGGTCCATCCACAGAATTTTTTGAAGAACTTGCTCGCATTACGTAGGTCAATGACGCATCGTTCATGGACGATCGTTTATCTGTTTTCGTCAATTTCGCGCGGCGGCTACAGCGGCGAGCGCTTCATCTCAGGAGCGTTCCGATCAAAAAAATACATGGCACCCGCGACAAATTGTCATTCAAATATTTTATCGTACCGTAATATTATATTAATTAATCATTAAAAATATAATTATTTACCAGAATTTTTTATTAATATTGCATAATTATTACATGATTTTAACAATAGTTTTCCACATCACCCGTGAGGTATTATTGTAGATGAGCTTTTTTAGAGTGGTTTCCCCAGGTGGCCTATTCCACTGAAAATTAATGCAATGATGAAATCTGGCTCAGTAGGAAAAAACGAAGAAAATATAGCAACCAATTTTCCGACAAATATTAATTAGGTCGTCTGAGTTTTTTTGTAGAAGATTCCATTAGCGACGGTCCATCCACAGAATTTTTTGAAGAACTTGCTCGCATTACGGAGGTCAATGACGCATCGTTCATGAACGAACGTTTATCTGTTTTCGTCAATTCCGTTTTAAGAACGAGCATTCACATAAATATGTGGACCCAAACATGGAGAAAACTCGAAGACTGAAATCCCTAAGACGTGAATGACGCGACGAATCTAAATTTTTAATGAAGTCACTTCCTTTTTCTGGCCGTGCTTTTAACGAAATATCACTTTGCAAATCGCACAATTCTGCCAGAAGTTGTAGGCTTTGTTCCTCGATTTGCACAGTGAGAGGATTTTCAAAGAGTATCAAATCTTTTCGCAGCGTTTCAAAATCACTGACACGCGTATCAAATTGACTTATCAAAGAATCAATTATATTTGAGAATTGTATAAAATTGCAACCTGCGCCATTATCGCAATCATGTTCTTCAAAGATAATTTGACAACAAGTGAAAAAATGAAGAATGTTATTTTCTAAATGATTTTTTAAAGGTACTAACTTTCTGCGGAAAGAATCGATGTGACTAATTACCTGTGAGATGATTTGGTGGGTTTTTTGCAGCTTCAAATTTAAAATATTTAAAATTTAAATATTTTAAATATTAAAAAATGGAAATATTTTTAATATTTAGAAATTAAATATTTTAAATTTGAAGCTGCAAAAAACCGACCAAATCATCTCACAGTTTATTAGTCACATCGATTCTTTCCGCAGAAAGTCAATTCAATTATAATTAAAAATTGTATAAAATTACAACCTGCGCCATCATCGCAATCATGTTCTTCAAAGATAATTTGACAACAAGGGAAAAAATGAACAATGTTATTTTCTAAATGATTTTTACAAAGTATTAACTTTTTGCGGAAAGAATCGATGTGACTAATAACCTGTGAGATGATTTAGTCGGTTTGTTGCAGCTTCAAATTTAAAATATTTATTTTCTAAATATTCAAAATATTTAAATTTTTAAATATTTAAAATATTTCAATTTTAAATATTTTAAATTTGAAGCTGCAAAAAACTGACCAAATCATCTCACAGATTATTAGTCACATCGATTCTTTCCGCAGAAAGTTAGTACTTTTTAAAAATCATTTAGAAAATAACAATCTTAATTTTTTCCCTTGTTGTCAAATTATCTTTGAAGAACATGATTGCGATAATGGCGTAGGTTGTAATTTTATACTATTTTTAAATATAATTGATTCTTTGATAAGTCATTTTGATACGCGTTTTACTGATTTTGAAACGCTGCAGAAAGATTTGATACTCTTTGGAAATCCTCTCACTGTGCAAATCAAGGAACAGAGCCTACAATTTCTGGCAGAATTGTGCGGTTTGCAAAGTGATATTTGGTTTAAAGCACGGCCAGAAAAAGGGATTGACTTCTTCAAAATTTTAGATGCGTCCCGTTATCCACGTCTTAGGGATTTCAGTCTTCGAATTTTCTCCATGTTTGGGTCCACGTATTTATGCGAATGCTCGTTCTCAAAAATGAAATTGACGAAAACAGACAAACGTTCTTCCATGAACGATGCGTCATTGACCTCCTTAATGCGAGCAAGTTCTTCAAAAATTTCTGTGGATGTACCGTCCCTAATGGAATCTTCTACAAAAAAAACTCAGACTATCTAATTAATATTTGTCGCAAAATTGGTTGCTATACTTTCTTCGTTTTTTCCTACTGAGCCAGATTTCATCATTGCATTAATTTTCAGTGGAATAGGCCACCTGGGGAAACCACTCTGAAAAAGCTCATCTGCAATAGTACCTCACGGGTGATGTGGAAAACTATTGTTAAAATCATGTAATAATTATGCAATATTAATAAAAAATTCTGGTAAATCATTATATTTTTAATGATTAATTAATATAATATTACGAAACAATATAATATTTGAATGACAATTTGTCGCGGGTGCCATGTATTTTTTTGATCGGAACGCTTCTGAGATGACGCGCTCGCCGCTGTAGCCGCGGCGTGTTACGTGATAGAGGGGGTAACGGAGGCGTAGCCTTCCTGCCGGGGCCGAACTGTGCAGCTTATTCCGAGCTCTGTTATAGAGCATTGAAAACTAAGCGACACTTATTTTTCTTTATCGGCGGAAAAACGGTTTCAAGGGGTGAAACCACGCCCTAAAGTTACATATGTCAACGGGCGATTTTGCAGTTTCACATAGAAGCAGTGCATCGATTTTGATGAAACAAAGATTAAAATGTTTCTTGTACGAAGAAATGAAGAACCCACCAGATAATGAAAAAAAAAAATATTTGAAGGGTTCGAAACACCCTCGAACATCTACTTTTTGCCCCCTACATTGAAAACTTGCTAATCTATTGGAATGAAAATTATGCTATTGTGTATCGGAAATAAAATTGCCAGGGGTGTTAGTTGAAATTTTCCGGTTTTTTCGATCAAGAAAACACTTAACTTTCAGAGGAATCTCAAAAAAAATTTATTCAAAGTATTGACCATTGGTTTCTACACATTTCGCCCATCTCTCAGGCAAATTATGGATACCATCCCAAAAAAACTTTTTCTCTTTCGAGGTAAACCATTCGACGAGCCATTTTTCGACTTCTTCAAAATTAGCGAAGCACTGCTCTGCAAGGGAGTGTCCCATCGATGCGAAAAGGTGATAGTCGGACGGGGCGAGGTCTGGAGAGTACGGCGGGTGTGATAATATTTCCCAATTAAGTGTTTTTAATGTGTCTTTCACCAGTTTAGCGGTATGAGACGGCGCGTTGTCATGTTGCAAGATAACTTTGCCATGTCTTCGGGCCCATTCCGGCCGTTTTTCGATCAACGCATAATTCAAATTGATCATTTGTTGTCGGTAGCGATCCTTGTTCACCGTTTCACCAGGTTTTAACAACTCGTAGTACACCACACCACACTGGTCTCACCAAACACAGAGCATTGTCTTACGGCCAAAGCGATTTGGCCTTGCAGTCGATGGGCCGGCTTCACCAGGTGAAAACCATGATTTTTTTCGCTTCGAGTTCTCAAAATAAATCCACTTTTCGTCCCCCGTGACAATTCGATGCAGAAACGATTTCCTTTCGAATCGTTGAAGCAGCATTTCACAAACGGTTTTTCGATTTTCCATTTGTCTATCGTTCAGCTGGTGTGGCACCCATTTTCCATACTTTTGCATCTTTCCCATGGCTTTTAAACGTTGGCAGATTGCTCCTCTAGTCACATTTAGTGTTTCTGCCAATTTTTGTTGCGATTGGGTTGGATCAACATCCAATAACGCCTGCAATTCCTCGTCTTCGAACTTTTTCGCTGCACCAGGATGTTCATTGTCTGTCAAATCGAAATCTCCACTTTTAACTGGACGAAACCATGTCTCACATGTTCTAATAACTGGAGCATGTTCACCATAAGTTTCTACCAGCAACCGGTGAGCTTCAGCTGCTTTTTTCTTTTGATGAAATAAGAAAAGCAACGAATGCCGCAAATGCGATTTACTTGTAACGGAACTCGGCATATTCACTGAGGTAAACAAATATGACGCTATCATTTTGGCGGAATATGACTTGCGTATTTTTGTAGGTTAATGTCAATAGAAAAAAATGACATAGATGCCAAATCATAGAAATGTATACATATTGCTAGCGACATCTACTGGTAAAACCGGCAAACTTCAACTAACACCCCTGGTACATATATACAATGTAATCGGAACACAGGCAGGAAGGTTCTCTCTCTTTCGCTCTCTTTCTCTCCATATATACAGTGTAACGGTATCAATGCGTTAGCTATTTTTTATAGGTTCGGACTCGAAAGAAATAAAGACGTTGAGTCAGGATAGGGGTATCAATAATTACTGTTTATTTATATACAATCTCCGTAGCCGTTTTGTGTTGATACTTGTGTTTTAATCGTTGTATTTGTGTGTATATTCTTATTTAACATTAATCATTGTTTTCTATTTGTCATATATCGCGTATATATTTTCATTTAACATTAATAATTGTTTTCGAATTGTGGTATATCGCGTATATATTTTAATTTAACAAATTATACGGCGTTGGGATCAGTAATCCTTGTAGTGAATTTGCTGTCCGTGAGGTGCTGCTCTCGGGTGTCGTCCCTCTATGGTATTCTATGCATACGCTGCTATCTTACGTGTGAGCCTTAGCGCCGGTCTCGCGAGAATGATATAGCCGCTCGTGCGTCGCCGTGACCGTTCGGGGATCCTCGTCGCGCGGTCGATGGTCCTTAGTGTCGTGACAGCTCACGGTCGGTCAGCTGTGATTGTTCGCGTTCCGTTTTTGATTTTTCTCATGTTTTGTCGTGTTGCAACCGTGAATGGTGACGTCCACGGTACTCGTTGTGTTCTGTGTAGTTCTCCGGAGGTGGTGGACGGTGACTTTTCGTTTATTTTCCCCCAGAATTACCACAGGTGAGTAGTTTGTTCTTTGTATTCGTGTAGTGTCTCTGTGGTGCGTGAGCACACGAAGGCTCGCCCGTGTGACGTCACACCTGTCTTCTTCCTTCTCTCTCACACTCTTTCCCTCGTGTCAATATATTTTTCTATTACGAATATTGTTCTTTTTCGTAATAATTATTTAATTCTATACCCTTTCTCTCTCTCTTTCTCTCTCTCCTTCTCTTTTCTGTGTATTTTTCTATTACGCATATTGTTTTTATTCGTAATAGTTATTTTAAATTTCCACTTTCGTAATCTTTTTTCTCTTTCTTCTCTCTCTCTCTTATAAGGATTCCGGCTGACAAGAGGACACGAACGACGTCCTACGCCCTTCTGACTCCACTCCGTGACTCCTGTCTTCAAGTAACCTGAGGTGAGTTTCTTTTTCAAGACTACGTTCTTCTGTTTTAAGTTCTCTTCCTCTCAACGCCTCTCCCTTATCTCAATATCATGTAACTTTTGGCTCTAAGCAGAGATTCAGTTTTCCCGATCCCCTCACACTTTCCTACGACAAAGGACAGTAGTCATGTGAGTTTCACGGTACTGGCCTTCCTTCTTCCGTTCGCCAAACCTCTTTTAACCCTTTTCCTCCTTAATTCGTCTCTTTCCCGTAATCTCCACTTTCCCTACGACAAAGGACAAGTAGTCATGGAGACCGGTAGTCAAGCTTCCTTTCGGACTCAAGAGGGCTCAAGAGTACCGTTCCTGGGTAAAACCGGCCTTTTTATACCCTGGTTGCGGACCTTCCCTTCCTCGTTTCTTTACCCTTTCCTTCCTTCCTTTCTGTCGCATTGCGGTATTTAATGTCTTTTATATTCCGTTGTCCTAATTGGTTGATTTTTCTGTTGACAGATTCTCAGTTGTTGGTCCTCTTCCGGATTGGCAGTCCTCTTCATCGGCGTTAAGGGATTCGCCCGAGGGTTGGGACTGGTGGCGCCCCCTCTCTCGGGTGCGTGGCAGGACTTATAACTACGCCGAAAGACAAGTGACGTCGTTGCTGAGACCAGGACCGTCTCAACAGATATATCTCTCTATATTATATAAATATTTCGCCGCCGCCGCCGCCGCCGTGTACAAGAGTTGAGGAGAGCGAGCGGGATCGAGTAGGCTGGGTGAGCGGATCGAGCGGGGACGGGGGAGGCGTGGGCGGGGGGGGGGGGGGGGTGGCGCGCGAAGCGCGCAGGGGGGCAGAGCCCCCCTAGTATATATATATTTTTTTTTAAATTTATATCAACTCACTTCAATAGCTGTTGATCGTATGTCTGGGCATACCCGGGGTTCCAGTACGCCCCAGTATGTGCTTGTTGATAATACACCGCCGAAGGGTGGTGATATTGTTGCGGTTGTATCGGTTGTTGCTGTTGTTGCGGCTATTGTACTTGTGGCGGTTATTGCGGCTGTTGCACTTGTATTGGCTGTGGCATTGACTGTGGTATTGGCTGTATAGCCGCTGTCTGCAATTGGTTGCTTATTTTCCTCTAATAAATAAAAATCAAATACATTGCTATTATACGCACTGTTAAAAGAAATCATATTTAACAGCGAATGTTTCACGTACCGTCTTAGTGAATCGCTGATTACGAATCGTTCCATGAATGTCCTCTTAGAAGAGTCGTCTTCAAACGAAAGTTGCGGAGGGTAAGGGGAGGTCAGTCAGCGTAGTGAAAATCTTAAGTTAGGGGTTTCAGCGATGTCAACAAGCGTGGGAACACAAAGAATTTTGAAGAAAGAAGGAGAAGGCCCACCTCAATTTCCCTACCGCCATGCAACTCGCCGTAGGCTCGACTATACACTCAATCACACACACTTTTCGTTAATGTATTCGTAATATTTCGACCAATCGGGTTGTGTTTTGGACAATTCGACATATCGAGCACGCTTTGACCTTTCGCCGGCTTCTGTCCTCTTGCCGGCTTGTGTTTACTCCTCCGCCGCTCGTCTGTTTCACAATTATTCTTCTCATCTGCCCTCGTTAATCCCGTGCAGTGTATGGCACGAGCATCATTGTATTCTATTAAATATTTAAAATAACGAAAAATATGAAATTCCTCTAATCAATACTTCAATAAAAATATACAATGTGCCATGAATACATACACACCTACACGTGCGAAATTATAACGTAATGGTAAGAAAAGCAATCATCGTTTATAAAAAGGGTAATTTTTTAACTAATAAAATTGCAGCAGCAATTGTGAAAAGTGTAAAAAATTAGCAAGAAGTTAATTTCGCAAATAAAGGACCAGGATCGCTCTTAGACAAGGTAAATAATAGATTTATAAATATGCTGATATGAATGTTTTTCATTGGTGATATTTTGATTTAATACTGTTAGTTTCGTTTGCAATTTATATATATTGCACCTTGTAATTTAATGGCGGTGTTATGATTTTAAAAAAACATTTATCTGGACCCATCTCGAGTTATCAGTTTTAGAAAACTTATTAAAAAGTTACTAAAAAAGCAAACATATGAAAATATATATTTATATATTGTTACGGGACGGATCCGGAGCCCCCCGTCACCGGATAACATGAGGAAGCAAGGAGGTGTTCGCGCCGAGCGCTAAGCGGCCGACGATGCGAGCATCGCGCCTCTTGTTGTCTGCTGCGCTACGCGCGCGCGTAACACCAACTCGTTCTTCTTCGTTCCCTGATACCACCGACGGACTTGTAGTCCATTTTGCCCCATCTGGGGATGAACAATTTCAACTCAACGACGACGTGACGCGACAGGTAAACAATATCCAAAAAAGTAATTATTTTCCAATTCTCACAATTCCTTACCCTAGTAAGAACAGGGAATCGCGCGTTATGCCCCACTCGCGAACCCAAAGCCAATCAGAATTTGGGAAACGAGTGCGGCGGTTGGACTCGTTTGGCTATAAAAGCTGGGCTTTTGCGAGCACATTTATCAGTTCCGACGCCATATCGGGCTGGTCATATTCAACGACAAATTACTCTCCGAGTAATCTTTTCTCTTCGGTTTTGTCCGTTTTTTACATAACGGACTGCTCTTCTAGCATTCAGTAATTAAAATCATTTGAGCTCGTTTCATTTCGAAGCGAGTAATAATTACTGTACACGGGTCTCAGTGTAGCTTCATCGATCAGTTTAAATTCTCATCGCACTACGCGGATATCGCTTCAGGTAATTATTTTTCACAAATAAAATAGCCTCTTCAAGACTATTTTATCCTCTCCACAACGATTTCGTTAGAAGAGAGTTTTCTATTCATCGTCGTTTAGCAGTACTGCCTCCTCAAGGCAATACTGCAATTTAATATCGAATCGGCGATCCTCTAATTATTTCAGTGACTCATTAGGGAGCCGACTGTGGTAAGACCCCTTGCATTGCGCCTGGATGATCGAACCACAGGAGGTGTAATTCTCAGCCTTCCTAATCACCCATAGGTCCCTAGGGCCCTTACTGAGTGGCCGTACTGAACGTTACTGCAACGTAACGCTGCGTGCTTCCAGTAAGGAACGCACGAATTAGTCAAAGGGAAACAATCTTTATTCAAATCATTGAACGAATATCTAGTAAACTCACTCAGCATCATTCAGTAAATTCACAACGATACCTAACGGACGTTTCCCTTACGCCAAATAAAATCTCAAGCTTCTAATCCAATTAACACACTCCTCAAGCAATTTATTTAAACAACGAATCCTTGTAATACAACCTTCCAAAAGTAAAATCAATTCCTTATCAACGTAAGCTATACTTTGGAAATAGCACAGTGGGATATTTTTCTGCCTGCTGGACATCGCTTCACGAGTCACAGCATCTTTCGAATCAACCTCCACATCGCTCTTATGAGTGCCGATGATGATAGGTTGACTCGAGACACGCATTAAAATATGTGATGACGATTTACACCAAATCTGAGGCATCTTTTTAATTCAATTAAAATTGCTATTAAATAAAGAAATCCTAATCACGTCGCCTCCTCAAACCTCCAGTTTTCCCTGGAGTCTACAACACGAACTCTATCGTTAAAATTAACAGATAGGAGACAGAATTCTCACAACATAAGTTTCACAAGTTATTGAAAATCTTATTTAATAAATTAAATATTCTGAAACGGTCTTTCCGATCGTACAGATACGTGAAACGTTTCAATATATATTTTCATATGTTTCACAGTGGCGCCTCATTCTTGCCGTCTCCTCTTTGTGCAGTGATTCGCACGTTGTCCATGCTCGCACGACGATTCATATACATGTGTGTATATCTCTTCATTCTACAGAGTGAGACCGCTGACACCTACGAGAGGCGAAGATGAAATGCATTGCATCGGACTAATTTTATTATACTATTTAAAAGTTTTATACTAATTCAAAAATTTGAATAAATAGATCACTCGATCTCAGAAAACTTCTGTTTTTCATCGATACCTTTTTCCGTAAATTTATCAAACTATAAAATGATATTTAACAACTTTTTTTATACTTTTGTAGTTTTTGTAGAAAAGTATATACTCGTACATATATATATACATTTTTTTTTCTCTACAAAAACCACCAAAATATTTTTAAAGATTGTCAAATATAATTTTAGTTTTTTGTTAAATTTACGTTAAAAAATATCTAAGAATAAAGTAAGTTACTAAAAAAGTAAACATATGAAAATATATATTTATCTATATTCATATGTTGCACAATTGCGCCTTATCCTTGCCGTCCCCTTTTTGTGCGGTGATTCGCACGTTGTCATGCTCGGCACGATGATTCATATACATGTGTGTATATTTCGTCGTCAGTGTACAAAGCGAGACCACTTGATCTACGAGAGAGACTGAGATGAAATGCATTGCTTTGGACTATTTAAAAGTATTATAGTCCAAGATTTTTAGACATTCGCTCTGCATAAAATCCCGCTAATTAATTTTCCGATTGGATTATGTCAGAGGGTGCCCCCTAAGTACAAGACCAAGTTTTTGTCGCCCGAAACGGCGAGCGTTAGCCGCCATCTAGAATAACGCCTTTTTGCAAATATATCGGAAACGGTGAGTTTTACGTTAAAAATAGTAGAGACCTTTTTTGTAGAGGATAGAATTTCCCATCTTTTTTATTGGAAACTTTTTTCTCTATTGTTAATATTTGTTGAGATATAGTTGGTTAACAAAATCAAATTCTTGTTTTTGTCTAATATGTCGATAATTTTTGGAAATACGAAAAAACTGTCCGGATCAAAGTTGTAGAGCATGAAATTTTCTATCATTTTTGTATAAAACGTTTTTTCTGTAAAATCAATAGTTGCTGAGTTCTAGTGCAATGAAAGTTGCCATCAGGTAAAGAAAATCAGCGATGAGTGGTAAGACGTTACTCTGGCATGCAAACAAAAAAGTATAATCGAATAATTTTCTAATGGAGACGGTAACAATAATATTTATCATGAAAAGGAGGGATATGGGCGATAGGAGGAAAGTTTGCGCAATAAAAACATTTCGACGAATTATTTGAAAAAGACATGAAAATTTATTTATTTATTCATACTCATTATCATTTGCGCGATTTGAGTCGCGATTTACAAATTAGGATCTCATCATAATAATAGAAATATTGTACTTGATAAATTTTAAACGTCGATGATAGATTTAAAACAATTTAACACAAGTACACAAGTACATTTTACGCTAGTATTTAACACAATAGTTACAAAGAGATGGACAAAATATTCGCGAGTAAAACCTCTTTCTTCATTCCCAATAAGTGTGAAAAGAAATGGTTCATTAAATTTTTCTAAATAAATTTATTAATGAAAAATTATAAATATACAATAATTCGAATAGTATTGGTATGCGTATGGCGCCCCCACTTTCATCCCCACTCCTGCCCCCACCATGCGGCCATCCCGACCACTCCAATTTTTCCCCCACCTCCGTAGAAGTGGGAAAATCAGAGTGATACGATGGGTGGTGGGGGAAGAAGTGAGGATGAGTGAGAGCACCATACGCATACCATACCATTTTTTCCAAGATTCTGGCAATGACGTCATCGATCCATGCTCCCGCTTCTGAAATCCGCGGTATAATGAGAAGACGCGCCTAGTAAAGCATTGAGAGCGACATCCCCACCCCCCTCGTGATTCATTAGCGCGCTGACGGCTATTGTTTCGGCTTAGCAGCGATGAATTATGATATAGCGGTACAAAGCAGGGTGATAAATGAAAAAGATTTTTTTCAGTTTTTTCGTTGAATTTTTGAAAATTACATGAAATGCAAAAATTGTACTGTTTAGTTATTGGGCGAATCATTTTTCTTGAACGTCGTCTTCGGAATCGAAGCCAATATTTGGATAGACTTCCTCATTCTCGAACGGATGCTGGTGAAGCCATTTTTTTATTCGACACGCGTTTTTCAAGGCGCATCGTGATAATCCCATGCGCATTAAGCCATGACGCATGCACGTACGATATGCTAGCGGTAAAAGACTGAACGGAGGAGCGTCTTCTTCCTCTTCGTTGATTATTTCACGCCCCGTGACATTTTGTAGGGGCACTGCCTCATCGCGTCCGCGGGTATAAATTCGCTTCGATTCCCGAGAGATATCGCGTAAATTCGCATGTACCTGCTCGCGCGAAATCTCACCCTCGCACCACTCAAGTCCGTGATAAACTTCCGCCCGAAACCTATTTTGACGTCTTGATTTTTTTGGTAATTCCACGAGTGGGTAAGGTTGTGCCACGATCGAATGAGCCGTGAGCGGTTTGTCTACAGCAACAACTGCTATTTCTTTTGGAAGGAAATCAAAGTCTTTGCCGCGCAGACCCTGTATATCGACGACGATATCCATATTTACGTCCGCCCCGAATAAAGACTCGTGCTGAACTGATTTTTTTTCACCATCTTTATTATATTTACTGCAACAAAGATGAATCAATGGGTAACCCAATATCTGCTGCTTATTCAGCAAAATCTAGTCAGCGAGTGGTGAATTATAACAGGGATACGGTAGGGCGATAAATGAAAAAATTTGTTTACAGTTTTTCCTTTAATTTAAGATTTTTAAATATTACGTACAACCAAGTGACATATAATTCCTTAAATTACAAGATTTTCCATTCCTGCTATTAGTTTCGACATTTCATCATCGTCGGTATTTTCTTCTTTTAGGCGCATCTTCTCTTTACGCCTCCGCCAATTCTATACAAATAAAATTATCGATTCCATTTTTCATTTTAAAATAAATTGTTTTAAATTTAAAAATGAATTATACCGCGCTGCGCCTGTGACGAAATTTTTTCGGCTAACACACTGGCCATTCCGACGCTGCAACGAGCGTCCCCCCAGTTACCTCCCAGTTATAGCTAAGCTCACGCGCGCCATTATAACTTCTATCGGCTAAGCGTTAATACCGAGTTCGACCCATATCGTTGACGCCGAGACGATGTACACTATCATAGGGAATTAGAACCATTTTTCGGGCGTGCTCCATGGTTAATATAATGCAAAACGGTCATAAGAAGTAGTTTGAGGAAAGCGCCACTATTTTTAATAATTAGTCTCCTTTTATCCACCCAAATACCCCGTTTTTCAGCTAAACGCCGAAGAAGCGAAGCATTTGTAATCGATCTGTCTCTCGCGTGCCGAGGCTCACGTTACCGCGTAACACATTGAGCGCACACTCGGATATACCGCGTATCAATGACACGCCGGCTATACGTAAGACGACACGCTGCTGTTTTTGTGTGAGATAACACAATGCTCGCAAAATTATTTTTTGCTTTTTACCGAGAGCTCCTCGCTCCCCCATTACAAGCGTATTGCTGGTACGTCACGACTAGCGTCTCGGATTTTTATTTCTTTTCGCGGCGTATAAACGTAATGATATTGATCATCGGGAAATACGCAGGCGCGAAATCGAAAATTGTCGGGTGTCGATTGTTTTAGATCGAGTAAGAGATAACCGTGAGGTGTCGAAGATCCGTCAAAATATATCTCTCGTAAAAATCGTGGATTTTCCGGGCATACCTGACGCGCGAGATGCTGTATTTGAGCGTGATCTCGCAGATTTAAAAAAATGACGATATAATTGGCGTTCAGTGAAATGTCGCGTTGCCCGTGCCCTTGATGAAATAAATTTTGCGTGATGTATATAACGCTTAAATTCTTATGATGACTTGGTCAAAAGATCGACGATGCTATTATTAGAAGCTTCTCGGATTAGATCATCGATCACGATTAATTTTGGACGTTGATCATCCGAGTAGTCGGCTGACTGAGGTAAACCCTCGCGAAATTCAATTTTATCGCCATACTCTGTATAACCGGGCTCCCATTCCAAGTAATAAAAAAGTATTCGTTCGAATCGAACATCGGCCATTTTTTAACAAAATACGTTTTGCCACACCCAGTGGGGCTGCATATCATAGAGGTCCATGGATGTTTCCACCCTGTTTCCATATCGTCGAGTGATATTCGAAACACAAAGATGTTTATTTGAATAAGCTGACTCCGCGGCAGCGGCGGCGGCCCGCGGAACAAGCTGATACCGCGCGTGCGCGCGTCTTATTTGCTTATATAGACACGCGCGCGCGGTAGCGTAACCTGAAACGTCACAAAAACTCGCGGGATGCTTCGCGTATTCCTGCAAAAAGATTTTATTCAACATACTAAAAGATGGTAATGATAATTATTTGGTACAGTTTGTGACGTTGTATCACAACTTCCCCAGCGCACTCCCCGAAGTCTCTCCACAGCACCACAATCTAACACGTAAGTCTAGTTATAAGAAAACGGTACGATTTTGTCCCCAACGGTGGTCGATCTCAGGGCCTCAAACGCCACCGAGCTTCTGTCGCGACCCCTTAAGTTTTTTAATAATATCTCGCGCGTGCGCCCCTGGTCTCCCCTTTTCTTTTCCCTACCTCTTGTTTGTAGTATCTATCCCCTTTCGCTCCTCCAACCGCCACTGGCAGCTCAATGACCTATCCCTCGCTCCTCTCCACGATCCCTTATTCCTCTTTTTTCATCGCCGTGTGCGGCCCGCGTCCAAGTAACTTACAAAATTGAGGACCGCTATGAAGGACTCATTCAAACCGATCAAACAACCTGAAAGTTGGACCCACGAGTGCCGGCGACCGCCCAGTCATCAGTATTGCATAGCAAAGCCCACAGAACGTTATCGAGGGGGCTCGAGGCCATCCGTAATCCTTTGTAATTATCTCCGGCAAATGTAATTGTGAGAGTCACATCGGCGGGGCCGGCCCACAGGCATGTACAGTATCGTTACGCACGGCAAATGATCAGCCGGGGACACCTCGCGTACGTTGACCCTCGTTACCCCCCACCCCGATCCCTCCTTACCGTCTCCCGATCCGCCGTGTCGCTCGCGCGGACGCTCCTCGTTGCCATAGTACTGCCATCCTACGAGAACCGTGACCCACTGCCCTGATTCCAAACCCCCCTTCCCGCCCTTGACCTATACCCTTTGCTCCCGACTGATATTCCAATCGATAATGATCCCAGAAGGTTCTGCGCTCGCGCGTGATTAATGCGGAAGCTCCTAGCGAGAAATCACGCCATGCACGACTAACCAATGAGAAACGCCGCTTTCCTGAGAAGGAAAAACCACGAGGCGAGTACCTCACTTCGCGGCGAGCATAGGACAAGCGTAGTCGAGTACTTGAGTAGTTTGTAGCGTGTTTGTACGGAAAAGCATGAGCGAGTGAAAGAGAACTCGTACCCAAAATTGTAACGGAAGTGTATAAAAAAAGGAATTGTTATTATGAGGAGTGAGTGTGGATAAGCGAGTACAGTGCGAAAGGAATAGAACGAGTAAGTGCCCTCCGTCCTTACGATTCAGCGGGACTTCCGCAGG
The DNA here is from genome assembly GCA_958009045.1 of Oxytorus armatus. Classification (NCBI taxonomy): domain Eukaryota; kingdom Metazoa; phylum Arthropoda; class Insecta; order Hymenoptera; family Ichneumonidae; genus Oxytorus; species Oxytorus armatus. The sequence continues at coordinate 6,708,795 of OY253752.1, forward strand.
CTTGCAGTTTCATTTCCGATTTTTCCGAAGCCGTGAGTACCGTTTTATTGAGTTTACCTCCCCCCTCTTCGACGGCGGTGCAGTGCTGTGAAGATATAATATTCCCCTCGCAAAAATTACGTGCGTTAGTACTTTCCCCCCCGCTCCTCTCCCATTTCCTCGGGTGTCGCATTGCGGATTTTCCCCCACGCGTCAGCATCTAGCCCCCCGCTAGTCCCCTCATTCGGACGAGACCGTTGAGTAAGTCCCTTCCTGCTTGTACATTTTGGAGAAGGGTATCACGTCCGCAATGCGTCACTGCTTTCCCCATCACCGGCCCTCTCCGTCTGTATCGCCGGCAGTTACGTTATGATTTCTTCCCTTTCTTGTATTCCCGGCGTGAGCGAAGGTACAGTGTAAGAGGCCATAGCGGTCGGCGAACCTTCAACCTGAGCTATCCGCGAGGCTAGGGAACAGTCAAAGGTAGCTATGCCATAAGAATAGCTGACGCCCAAAAGTCGAGTGAGAGTGTATTTTTTCGATAGTACTATTTTTTAGCAGATTATTATTATTGCCTTTGCGACGTGTCACTATTATTTTTCGCGAATTATTATTATTGACTTTGCGACCTGTCACTAATATTTCTGCTATTATTGGCTTTTGCGACTTGTTACTATTATTTTGATTATAATTGGCTTTTGCGACTTGTTACTATCATTTTCGCTATTATTGGCTTTCGCGACTTGTTACTAGTATTTTTGCGATTTACCGTACCGTTTCACTGGGATTTGGTCTTGTTTTTCTTGCGATTTATTCTGTGTTCTTTTTGTGGCTTTCTGTCATTGCGAACGATTAGTAGTTTTTACTTTACGAGTTCTTTGGCGACTTTTTTATTTTGTGTTTTCTTTTGCGATCTTCCCCTTTTGCGAGCCATTATCCTGTTATTTATTTTTGCGAATCAGCTTGTGATTTCCTTTGCGTTCCCCCTTTTTGGGAGTAATTACCGTTCCCCTTACCTTGCGAATTATCTTGCGAGTTCCTTTGCGTTTTCTTTTTGCGAGTCATTTTGTGATTTCTGTTGCGATTTCCCTTTTGCGAGCGACTATCATTTTCGTTGTTTTGCGAATTATTTCCCGAATTATTTTGCGATTTCTGTTGTGGATTACCGTCACTCATTGTTACGAGTCAGTATCAACCCCCTTCATTGTGATTCAAACTTGGAGGAATCGAAGCATCGGGTAACAAGGAATGCCGGGGAGCGCGGCGCGGGAGGCGAATCGCAACGCTCGAGAAGAGTGTCGTATCATTCGTTCGTACAAATCCATACGGCAGCGTACCATATTCTCCCTCGCGGAGACGCTTTACATTTACCGGAAGTCTATGAAATTCTGTACGACGAATCGCGTCGAATTTAAAAATGATGGGCGCCTCTCTATCGCCCGTCACGAAAGAACGAATTGCCTCACAATTAACGTGGCGCCTATTTGCTAAATTCAAGGTAATGCCTTTAACTTTACATACTTCTGTCGTCGTACCGTCCGATCGGTACACCTGATACAAACGAAGAGATATACGAGCCAACGCCATATTCGCTTAACTCGTCCGTAAGATCACCGAGAAATTGTCCTATCGGCGGTTCGTCCTCTTCACTGCCCTCACGGCAGTGAAGAGTACGAACTGCCGAATCGCGCCGAACCGCGTTATTGGATGTTGATCCAACCCAATCGCAACAAAAATTGGCAGAAACACTAAATGTGACTCGAGGAGCAATTTGCCAACGTTTAAAAGCCATGGGAAAGATCTAAAAGTATGGAAAATGGGTGCCACACCAGCTGAACGATAGACAAATGGAAAATTGAAAACCCGTTTGTGAAATACTGCTTCAACGATTCGAAAGGAAATCTTTTCTGCATCGAATTGTCACGGGGGACGAAAAGTGGATTTATTTTAAGAACCCGAAGCGAAAAAATTCATGGCTTTCACCTGGTGAAGCCGGCCCATCGACTGCAAGGCCAAATCGCTTTGGCCGTAAGACAATGTTCTGTGTTTGGTGGGACCAGTGTGGTGTGGTGTTCTACGAGTTGTTAAAACCTGGTGAAACGGTGTACAAGGATCACTACCGACAACAAATGATGAATTTGAATTATGCGTTGATCGAAAAACGGCGGGAATGGGCCCGAAGACATGGCAAAGTTTTCTTGCAACATGACAACGCGCCGTCTCATACCGCTAAACTGGTGAAAGACACATTAAAAACACTTAATTGGGAAATATTATCACACCCGCCGTACTCTCCAGACCCCTCCCCGTCCGACTATCACCTTTTCGTATCGATGGGACACTCTCTTGCAGAGCAGTGTTTCGCTAATTTTGAAGAAGTCGAAAAATGGCTCGTCGAATGGTTTACCTCGAATGAGAAAAAGTTTTTTTGGGATGGTATACATAATTTGCCTGAGAGATGGGCGAAATGTGTAGAAACCAATGGTCAATACTTTGAATAAAATTTTTTTAAGATTCCTCTGAAAATTAAGTGTATTCTTTATCGAAAAAACCGGCAAATTACAACTAACACCCCTGGTAGTTTTGCATACTATCGTTCGTTGTTTCTTCGCGCGATATAACTCAATGAAATTCTGTACGACGAATCGCGTCGAATTTTAAAACGATGGGTGCCTCTCTATCGCCCGTCACGAATGAACGAATTATCTCATAATTAACGTAGCAGCTATTTGCGAAATTTAAGGTAATGCCTTTAACTTTACATACTTCTATCGTCGTACCGTCCGGTTTACGCACGATAAAAATATAAAATTTCGGACCACCCGATACAAACGAAGAAATATACGAGCCGACAGCGTATTCGTTTAACTCGTCCATAATATCACCGAGAAATTGTCCGATCGGCGGTTCGTACTCTTCACTGCCCTCTCGGCTAACATAAATACAGGAATCGGTATCGCAGTACAATATTCGCCGCCCGAGCGCCTCGAGATATGTATATAATTTTAGCCCAGCCTGGGCTGTGGTATATGCCACGATCACGACACTAGACGTCGGCGTTGGATGCATAGCCGAAGCACTGCTTACGTAATTAACGTACATTACGTTGTGATTTACCGGTAAAATTTCTACGACCTCGATTTCCGAACTCGTTCGTAAATCCATGGGCTCGCCCCGTGTTGAAACGATTACGGTAGCCGGTTGACTTTCTCGCTGGCCAAATTTATCCCAAAATGAATTTAGAGCTAGTTTTGCGAGCGAGCGAAGGCCCGGATTTGGATGCAAGGCATTAGCATCTAGGCGTATTCCCTCGGTTTCTCCATATGATTCGATAAAGCGGTTTATCGCATCATCATCGTTACAATCAACGGGGGCTCCGCTTGCTTCTTGTTTAATTTTCGAAAAAGCATTAATATATTCGGCGAAAAGTCCGCCGCTTCGCGTCGCCGGATCATATCGCGTTATTTCATACTGCCAGATTACGTCAACGCAAATTATCGTATAACCGAGTGAGACTGCTTTTTTTAATTCATCTACGACCTATGTCCCCGCAAATGCTCGCGTGTTCGGATCTTCGTGCGTGCAAATCTCACTAGTATTCATTGTTTCGCAGCATGCCTTACATAGTGCGAATAACAATTTTCCATTGGTGCGGTAAGGCAATACCGGAAGATACAAATTTCGCGGCGCTAGTACAGTACACTTGACTAGGCCCTCGACACGCTCGAGATCGTTATTAGGACCGATTAGCTCGAGACATTCTTCCCCCACGTACAGTCGCGGATGGCCAATCGGAAAATTTCCCGTTTTGCATACCCAGGGATATAGAGAACAAACATCTACGTACCGTATTTGTTCCCTATCTCCGACCTCGTACATGCATACAAAATATTCCGTTTGGCCACCGAAAAATGCAGAGCGCGGGTCGAGCGGTGCGGATAACACCATGGGATGATTTTCAACGTACTCAATCATTTCGTTATTGCTCTTTAATAACTCATCATATTCACACTCCCATATTTCCTCTAATTCGTATCCTCGCGCTTTAATTCTACCCGATATCGCTAAAGTGCGCTCATACCGTTCATCCATCGTGTCACCGAATTTCAATCTCTTATCTCTGTTTACGCGATAATAACGGGGACAGCCGTGCCAGAAACAACCTTGAAACTGTAGTACGTGACGCGTATCAGCCTGTTCGTAGTACCCGTCAACCGCGGGCAACCCCCCTGGTAAGCGATACACTCTCGCGCGACCGGCGTGAGCGATAACGACGGCACGCTCTCGCTCAAGACACACGAGCGACAAGACGGCCTTGCGCGATTGTTTATCCCCCCAGCGATAGCCATCAGGTGGTAATATAGCTATACGATCGGGCTTTAAAAATTTTTGCGATGTACTAATGAGCACGCCGATGCTATAGTACAGATTTCGTCAAAAGGGCATACATTCCCGCTGCGAATGAAAAGTTTTCGAAAAGCCAAACACGCTCGACGTAACACCGTCTCGTCGTTGCGACAGTAGCGCGAAAATTCCTTCGAAAAATAAAATTCATAACCCGTACGACTCATCTCTTCGTGCCATGCCAAAAAACGTTCGCGATCAGCCGAGAACATCGTGTCGGGTGAATAAAAATTTATCGATGGTAATGGTCCGATATAATTTTGATTTTCGGGTGTATTGAATAAATGCGGGAATGTACCCTTCGTTACTATCTCCGCGAACCCGAATGCTTTCGGTGGCGCACTAAGCGACATTCGAAGATAGTTTAAGCTATCGAGAAAAATGATATTTCCGACGCGCATTTAAATAATTTTTGTACCGCACATTATGAGCGAAGGCAACTGCGTCTTTTTATTTTCGATAAGATAACGCAAAATAAATTGACCGTCAAACCCCCTAGCATTATGCGCAATACAAATTGTTTTCGCGAATTTCGAAGTCATAGCTAATTCCACGAGAGAAGCTATCGGTTCATTCGAGAATACAAATTCCCGTTCGCCGCAAACTCGGCAGGATGACTCAATATTGACATCGTCTAGACATGTCAAGCATACCCTTTCTACCACGCATAGATTTGGCACGTGAACACGGGTTAAATTGTCGCCGGGTAAATGAGTATGCTGCTCCGTCTCGAAATTATAAAATAAAAATTGTAACGATAAATCTTTTTTTCTTTAATGTACTGCTGATAGACTGGCACTTTTAACCGGAGAGATGAAACGGTGATGACTTGTTGGGCGAGTACATCTACACGTGGTACAAAATATCATTCCGCAAACATGAGTGCCCTTTGACGCGTTTTTCACGAGACGCGAGCAATTACGACAAATTTTTAATGCCTGGCAGACGCTCGACCCGCGTTTAATTTTGCAACCATGCACTGTTTGTTCTTTCGGCTGCTTGTGTAACGCAAAACACTCTGCTCCGAAAAATGATCGATTACAATCGTGGCAATGCTTCAATAATCCGAAAAAATTTTCCACGAATTTGCGAAGGACGTCATCGCCTTCGCACATTACCTTAATTTTATTTTCAATTCCTTCGATGTCTGTGTGAACGCGATTGTGGCGGCATCGAACGTGCGTTTTGTAAAAATAAACAATCGCGCTATTAATGCCGTCTCAAGCAGGAACTCACATTTTCTTCGTTGCTGAAATTATTTCTGATACCATCTTTTAATACAGACCTACTTACCAACTATAATCCGCTGCAATGACAGGCACCCCGTACCGATTGCTTCGTTGGCTACGATTTCCTGCGAACTTTGCTGAATAAATATTGTGCCACAAAATCTAATGTTTTCCTATGTTCACTTATTCACCGTTACAAAGATTTTCACCGTCATTGAACAAATCCACTTTGTTTCTTGCACAGCCCGTTTTAAAAGAATATAGCATGTAGCATGCACAAAACAATTGGATATGGCCTAGTTATAAGTTGCAAACCGATGATCTGGTGAAGGCCCCGCGCGATTGATTGCAGAATATCACCCGGCTATTCTCCTATTTCGTCGATCCTTCCCGTTCGTGCTCTGCTATACGACTGAAGTTGCAACGATTATCCGTGTAAAATATAGCGGTTGAAATATTTTCGCAATTTAGGTAAAATCCCCGCCCCCCGCCGTGAGTCACAGCGATCTCGTTGTATCTTTGTTCAGCTCGGAATTCACTAAGAGCTCAATCGTCGCATAACAACATGCGCTTACCTCAGAATTATATCAAATAACTCGCGACTAGCAGACGAACTCGCTCTCTTCATTTCGGATTCTCGAGCGAGTGCTCTCTCTCTTTCTACCGCTTGTAACCGCTCTCTCTCTCTCTCTCTCTCTCTCTCGCTCTCTCTCTCACTCTCTCTCTCTTTCTCTCTGTTTCTCTCTCACTGTCTTTTAGTTTGATCGGAAAATCTGTGCAAAGATTGCAAAAAATTGTCCATTTCGTTCTCGAGATATATCAAATTTAATTGTACCCCATGATTCACACGCACCCGCGCAACACTCGACATATGTTTGGCGGAGACAATAAGCGCTTCTCTCCCTCGCGAGCTCTCTCTTTCTTTCCATCGCATGGTCACTCTCTTTCTCTTCCCTTCATGCGCCGTTCGCTCTTGCACGCCTTTTCCCTCATGCCCGCTGTCTTACAGCTCTCACTCTTTTTTCGTTTTCCCTGTGCTCTCTCTCGCTTGCAAAGTTTCGCCGCGATTTAACGATATCTCTCGCAGACACATTGTTTTAATGAATATGTAACATTTTTCGATTAGATAGTGACAGTGACTTATTTATAAAATTAATTACACATCTATTTAGTATAAATATCAAGCTAATAAAAAATATTTTTTCATATTTGTTATACAAAATGCCCTACTACTGGTATTTGCTTTTGGCACACGGCGCTCCGCGACGTGATTTTTTATACGAATGCAGTATTATTGAGAATGGTTCCATACTAAATTTGGCGAAAATTAGTTGAAAGGTTTTTGGTAACTTTGAGCAGAATCGATAACGACGGACATGATCAAATTAACGGGTGAGCATTTATGACGAGCACATCAGTTTTCGAAAAATCTGGAAGCATCACGTGGGTTCTTTGACGTATTATTGTATAAGAAATTTAAAGCAAAAGGAAATAAAACATGATAACGGTCACAAGCAGGTCGAGTTGCAGTGCCCCATATGCAGAACCGCGCTTACTATAGACCGGCAACACAGCATCCTTGTTGGTGTTGTGTGCTCTCTCTCTCTCTCTCTCTCTCTCTCTCGCTCTTACGCTCTCTCACTGTAACTTTCCCTTAGACTTGCGCTCCCGCACATCGAGAAACCTATTTTATCAAAATAACGAAGCGAATTAAAAGATCCATAAGCGGGAGAAGGTCCGATGTGGGGTAATAAATAAATAATCTCCGTATGCCCTGATTTAATAAGAAATATATTCAAAATAAAAAATATGACAAATAATATGAGTAAGATAATAAAAAATATGACAAATAATATATGTAAGATAAAATAACAGCCTTATTCCGCAAATCTGCAACAGAAAATTATACCAGGTTGTGCATCTTTAAAACTAACCGAATTATGCTTTCACACACACACACACACACATATATAGATTTACGTTTACTCAGCGGGTAACAGCGCTACGGCCGCCAGCCATGCCCGAACCGTTTCGACGGCAGCCTCATCGGCTCCGTCCAGCTCTACCCCCCTTACGACGGGGATATTCTGCTCCTCCTCTCTCCTCATTCGTCTTAGTTCCCTTAATATCGGTTCATACCGCTCAACAGTAACTATTGGATTATTTTTATTTTCGCTAAATCTAAGAAATGAAATTCACCATCGCATGCTGTACTTACCGAGAGGTGTTCTGTGCGGAAATGAATATAAATTATAATATTGCAATCTCCACAGCCCACCTGTTCCAGCCTTATCATTTGCAGGGCGATCGAGCAGTGTCATATATCTTCTTGGCAACATTTTTCCTCATTCGCTTTGTGGTCAGCAATTTCTTTCTTACCTCCTCTAACAGCTCACAGTCAATATTTATCTTCAAGCAATAACCAATTTATTTCAAGCCCGTTATCGAGAGTGTTTTTCCTGCAATACTGCTGTTTTATGTCAATTATCGGCATGATAGTTGAAAATTTAAGACGGTTAAACAAGCGTACACTTTCTAATAACGTGTAAAAATTTAAGAAAATCTGAACTCTTTCCCTTTCTGATTTTTGCAAAATCCTATCTAAGAAATTTCACAACAGCTAACAAGTTTACTATTGTTAATAACAAATCATATATTGAAAATTAGAAATATGATTTGTTAATACCAAATCATATACTGAGAATTAAAAATACAAGAAATATCCCTTGTAAGCATTCTCTCTCTTCCTCCCTCGCTGTCTCCCGCAGGTCCTCTGACCCCACCTCTCGAAACACAACCGCAAGCACAAACACAAACACTAACACAACCGCAAGCACAAACACAAACACTAACACAAACGCAAACACAAACACAAACACAAACACAAACACAAACACAAACACAAACACAAACACAAACACAAACACAAACACAAACACAAACACAAACACAAACACAAACACAAACACAAACACAAACACAAACACAAACACAATCGCACACACTCTCGCACACACACACACACACACACTTGCGCACTAACACACGAGCGCGCGCCCTCGTTAGATACGAGTATTGTCGATTTATCTAATCTTTAGGTAAAGAAAAATAAAAATATAAATTAAATTGAAAGTTTATATTTTATTTTATATTTTTATGCAACGTACACGTGTCCGAGATTTCACGACTTTGCCGGATGGCGGAGGTATTTTTTTCACGCTCGTTGTATATTCATTTACGTCTTTGCAGAAATCCATAAAATGTTACATAAGAATTCGAGCTTGCTATTGTCTCTTCGGTTTTTGTGCTCTCACTATTTCTTTTCTGATGTAACGAAGTTCTCAATATGAAACGTTCAATCAAGCACAACACACAAACGAAAACACACAAACGCACACAGTCACACACACGCGCGCACACACGCACACACACAAACACACACACGCATTCACACTCACACACACCCGCACGCGCGCGCATACACGCACACACTTACACACGTTCGAGACGAGTATTGTCGATTTATCTAATCTTTGGGTAAAGAAAAATAACAAATATAAATTAAATTGAAATTTTATATTTTATTTTATATTTTTATGCGACGTACACATGTCCGAGATTTCACGACTTTGCCGGATGACGGAGGTGTTTTTTCACGCTCGTTGTATATTCATTTACGTCTTTGAAGAAATCCATAAAATGTTACATAAGAATTCGAGCTTGCTATTGTCTCTTCGGTTTTTGTGCTCTCTCACTATTTCTTTTCTGATGTAAAGATGTCCTTAATATGAAACGTTCAATAGTTTAAACGTTTTATATTGGGAACGTCTTTAGTCAGAAAAGAAATAATGAAAAGACAAAAATGTTTTTGTATTCTCATTATTTCTTTTTGATTTAAAGATGTTCAAACTATTGAACGTTTCATATTAAGAACGTCTTCAATCAGAAAAGAAATAATGAGAACACAAAAATAGTAGTATTTTAAGCATACTGGCATTCAAAAATTCATTTTTAATAAAACAACAGATTGGCTGCCTGCACTTTTTTCGAAGCGAAATGATTCATTTATAACAAATGGAACTTCAACTATTTCTTTGATAATCGTTTCGCGATTATTCAGCGTTATCAGCTAGCGTAGTATTATCGTCGCAGCTGATTTTCATTAGCTTACGGAGTAAATCGTGTGTTTCTCTCCCTTTTCCTTCGGGCGCTCGGTCTCTGCCTCTCTCGCCTCCCTACGCGGCTCGCTCTCTCTCTCTCTCTCTCTCGAGCGCGCCTGGTCTTTCTCTTCTCTCATCCACACGCTCTCTCGTTATAGCGTACTTCCTAGCGCCCCCGCGCGCTACGCCCCGCTGTCGCGCTCTCTACAATTGTAAGCCGCCGAAAGTTGCAAAGTTTTACTATGCTTATCGTTATTCAGCCAAATTTACTAAATTTAAAGCAACTCACTGATTTAATAGTAAACACCGATGACCCAATAGGAACCTCCGTCTTGTCACCACGCGCGGTATGAGCTTGTAAAAGCGCGGTGACAATAGCAAGCTCGAATTTTTATGTAACATTTTATGGATTTCTGCAAAGACGTAAATGAATATACAACAATCGTGAAAATAACCTCCGTCATCCGGCAAAGTCGTGAAATCTCGGACATGTGTACGTCGCATAAAAATATAAAATAAAATATAAAATTTCAATTTAATTTATATTTGTTATTTTTCTTTACCCAAAGATTAGATAAATCGACAATACTCGTCTCGAACGTGTGTAAGTGTGTGCGTGTATGCGCGCGCGTGCGGGTGTGTGTGAGTGTGAATGCGTGTGTGTGTTTGTGTGTGTGCGTGTGTGCGCGCGTGTGTGTGACTGTGTGCGTTTGTGTGTTTTCGTTTGTGTGTTGTGCTTGATTGAACGTTTCATATTGAGAACTTCATTACATCAGAAAAGAAATAGTGAGAGCACAAAAACCGAAGAGACAATAGCAAGCTCGAATTCTTATGTAACATTTTATGGATTTCTGCAAAGACGTAAATGAATATACAACGAGCGTGAAAAAAATACCTCCGCCATCCGGCAAAGTCGTGAAATCTCGGACACGTGTACGTTGCATAAAAATATAAAATAAAATATAAACTTTCAATTTAATTTATATTTTTATTTTTCTTTACCTAAAGATTAGATAAATCGACAATACTCGTATCTAACGAGGGCGCGCGCTCGTGTGTTAGTGCGCAAGTGTGTGTGTGTGTGTGTGTGCGAGAGTGTGTGCGATTGTGTTTGTGTTTGTGTTTGTGTTTGTGTTTGTGTTTGTGTTTGTGTTTGTGTTTGTGTTTGTGTTTGTGTTTGTGTTTGTGTTTGTGTTTGTGTTTGTGTTTGTGTTTGTGTTTGTGTTTGTGTTTGCGTTTGTGTTAGTGTTTGTGTTTGTGCTTGCGGTTGTGTTAGTGTTTGTGTTTGTGCTTGCGGTTGTGTTTCGAGAGGTGGGGTCAGAGGACCTGTGGGAGACAGCGAGGGAGGAAGAGAGAGAATGCTTACAAGGGATATTTCTTGTATTTTTAATTCTCAGTATATGATTTGGTATTAACAAATCATATTTCTAATTTTCAATATATGATTTGTTATTAACAATAGTAAACTTGTTAGCTGTTGTGAAATTTCTTAGATAGGATTTTGCAAAAATCAGAAAGGGAAAGAGTTCAGATTTTCTTAAATTTTTACACGTTATTAGAAAGTGTACGCTTGTTTAACCGTCTTAAATTTTCAACTATCATGCCGATAATTGACATAAAACAGCAGTATTGCAGGAAAAACACTCTCGATAACGGGCTTGAAATAAATTGGTTATTGCTTGAAGATAAATATTGACTGTGAGCTGTTAGAGGAGGTAAGAAAGAAATTGCTGACCACAAAGCGAATGAGGAAAAATGTTGCCAAGAAGATATATGACACTGCTCGATCGCCCTGCAAATGATAAGGCTGGAACAGGTGGGCTGTGGAGATTGCAATATTATAATTTATATTCATTTCCGCACAGAACACCTCTCGGTAAGTACAGCATGCGATGGTGAATTTCATTTCTTAGATTTAGCGAAAATAAAAATAATCCAATAGTTACTGTTGAGCGGTATGAACCGATATTAAGGGAACTAAGACGAATGAGGAGAGAGGAGGAGCAGAATATCCCCGTCGTAAGGGGGGTAGAGCTGGACGGAGCCGATGAGGCTGCCGTCGAAACGGTTCGGGCATGGCTGGCGGCCGTAGCGCTGTTACCCGCTGAGTAAACGTAAATCTATATATGTGTGTGTGTGTGTGTGTGAAAGCATAATTCGGTTAGTTTTAAAGATGCACAACCTGGTATAATTTTCTGTTGCAGATTTGCGGAATAAGGCTGTTATTTTATCTTACATATATTATTTGTCATATTTTTTATTATCTTACTCATATTATTTGTCATATTTTTTATTTTGAATATATTTCTTATTAAATCAGGGCATACGGAGATTATTTATTTATTACCCCACATCGGACCTTCTCCCGCTTATGGATCTTTTAATTCGCTTCGTTATTTTGATAAAATAGGTTTCTCGATGTGCGGGAGCGCAAGTCTAAGGGAAAGTTACAGTGAGAGAGCGTAAGAGCGAGAGAGAGAGAGAGAGAGAGAGAGAGAGAGCACACAACACCAACAAGGATGCTGTGTTGCCGGTCTATAGTAAGCGCGGTTCTGCATATGGGGCACTGCCCGTCTACCTGCTTGTGACCGTTATCATGTTTTATTTCCTTTTGCTTCAAATTTCTTATACAATAATACGTCATAGAACCCACGTGATGCTTCCAGATTTTTCGAAAACTGATGTGCTCGTCATAAATGCTCACCCGTTAATTTGATCATGTCCGTCGTTATCGATTCTGCTCAAAGTTACCAAAAACCTTTCAACTAATTTTCGCCAAATTTAGTATGGAACCATTCTCAATAATACTGCATTCGTATAAAAAATCACGTCGCGGAGCGCCGTGTGCCAAAAGCAAATACCAGTAGTAGGGCATTTTGTATAACAAATATGAAAAAATATTTTTTATTAGCTTGATATTTATACTAAATAGATGTGTAATTAATTTTATAAATAAGTCACTGTCACTATCTAATCGAAAAATGTTACATATTCATTAAAACAATGTGTCTGCGAGAGATATCGTTAAATCGCGGCGAAACTTTGCAAGCGAGAGAGAGCACAGGGAAAACGAAAAAAGAGTGAGAGCTGTAAGACAGCGGGCATGAGGGAAAAGGCGTGCAAGAGCGAACGGCGCATGAAGGGAAGAGAAAGAGAGTGACCATGCGATGGAAAGAAAGAGAGAGCTCGCGAGGGAGAGAAGCGCTTATTGTCTCCGCCAAACATATGTCGAGTGTTGCGCGGGTGCGTGTGAATCATGGGGTACAATTAAATTTGATATATCTCGAGAACGAAATGGACAATTTTTTGCAATCTTTGCACAGATTTTCCGATCAAACTAAAAGACAGTGAGAGAGAAACAGAGAGAAAGAGAGAGAGAGTGAGAGAGAGAGAAAGCGAGAGAGAGAGAGAGAGAGAGCGAGCGGTTACAAGCGGTAGAAAGAGAGAGAGCACTCGCTCGAGAATCCGAAATGAAGAGAGCGAGTTCGTCTGCTAGTCGCGAGTTATTTGATATAATGCTGAGGTAAGCGAATGTTGTTATGCGACGATTGAGCTCTTAGTGAATTCTGAGCTGAACAAAGATACAGCGAGATCGCTGTGGCTCACGGCAGGGGAGGGGATTGTACCTAAATTGCGAAAATATTTCAACCGCTATATTTTACACGGATAATCGTTGCAACTTCAGTCGTATAGCAGTGCACGAACGGGAAGGATCGACGAAATAGGAGAATAGCCGGGTGATATTCTCCAATCAATCGCGCGGGGCCTTCACCAGATCATCGGTTTACAACTTATAACTAGGCCATATCCAATTGTTTTGTGCATGCTACATGCTATATTCTTTTAAAACGGGCTGTGAGCAAGAAAAAAAATGGATTTGTTCAATGACGGTGAAAATCTTTGTAACGGTGTATAAGTGAATATAGGAAAACATTAGATTTTGTGGCACAATATTTATTCAGCAAAGTTCGCAGGAAATCGTAGCCAACGAAGCAATCGGTACGGGGTGCCTGTCATTGCAGCGGATCATAGTTGGTAAGTAGGTCTGTATTAAAAGATAGTATCAGAAACAATTTCAGCAACGAAGAAAATGTGAGTTCCTGCTTGAGACGGCATTAATAGCGCGATTGTTTATTTTTACAAAACGCACGTTCGATGCCGCCACAATCGCGTTCACGCAGACATCGAAGGAATTGAAAATAAAATTAAGGTAATGCGCGAAGGCGATGACGTCCTTCGCAAATTCGTGGAAAAATTTTTCGGATTGGTCCCCCTCATCTTCACATAAAAAATAAAAATAAAAAATTATTTAATTCGATATTTCGTCGTCGTCGTCGTTGCACTCGTCATCGAGACTCATCGACAAAAAAATAAAAAAATTTTAAACATTAAAAATAAAAAATTAAAAAAATAAAAACATAAAAAATAACATTAAAATTAAAAAATTAAAAAGGTACGCGTATGGCGCCCTCGCTCATCCTCACTTTTTCCCCCACCACCTATCGTATCACTCTGGTTTTCCCACTTCTGCGGAGGTGGGGGGAAAATCGGAGTGGCGGGGATGGCCGCATGGTGGGGGAAGGAGTGGGGATGAGAGTGGGGAGCGCCATACGCGTACCAATACTACTTGCACCGTCAGGTTGATGAGACGGCCCCGCTATTGCAGCATCAGGTTCATGCATTGGTCCCGTTATGCGAGCTGAATCGAGACCGTAAATTGGCCGTCGCCTGGTATCGATCCATTTGTTTTTGTGCGGATTATCATTGTCGCTAGAATAATACTCGCTCTCCGAATCCGTGCGGCCCTCCTCGACGAAATCATACGCGTCGGCCTAACGCGAAAACGGAGTAACCATTTCGCGTCGGCCTGACGCGAAAAACGGAGTAACCGTTTTTCGCGTCATTCGAATTCGCGAACTCGAAACATCGACGAAATGGAGAGCACCGGGGTAATAAAAGTAGAGCGGTTCTATACGGGATAAATAACTCGTTCGGAAAATTAATTACCACCGGGCTCGAATTGTCGTTGGATAGCGGGATTCTTACTCCCGTGGTGAAAATATTGTCAAATTCTTTTTCCGGTATAACGCTCAGCGTAGATGAGTGGAATCTATTTAAAAACGAGTACCCGCGAATTACGCATTACTTCGACGTCGGGGGAAGGACGCTGAAAATATGTACGGGACTCGTACGATTCATGGAAAGCATTACGTGCTTCTAACATCGTGTTATCAACAGTCAGCAATCTGTTTGGGTAACAACGAGGGGAGCGCTGAGGGAAAAGGAATGGTCGCCGGGATGGCATCAAACCATAGTCAGCAAAAATACTCCTCAAATATCGTGCTACAGCGTTCAACCTTCAAAAATCTCGTGGAAATAACTAGATGTGTAGATCTACATATCCAACGTCTGCTTCGCGACAGTTCGGCTGTTAACTTGTGTATGCGCCCTGTGATATCATATGTCAGAAAACACATAGGAGACAAAATGCATCGCGCAGCTACCGTGCAGTTTCTCGAATCGAGAGAGAATTATGAAAAAATACTCGTGCAACTGCGTAGCGAGCTGACAAATGCCTATCCAGAGTTTGTAGAAAACTCATTGAAATTAATTTTATCGGAAATAACCGCGCAGTATCGAGATAAAATTTCGGACTTCGCTGCAACATCCGCTGAATAATTTTATAAAGCTAGTTCGGGAGTATGGAGAAGTAATAATAACAATGATAATAATCGGATAAATAATAGAAATCTCAATGTAAATATAATAAAATATAAAAGGAGAAAAAGTCATCAAGACATATCAATATCAGTCCTCGTGGAAGACATTCGCAGTATCATAATTCTGCAGAATCAGCAGGTATGCCGGTGGGGGATTCGCGCTTGGACATACGCATGCCGAAGAGACGCTGCTCATTGTTCGACGGAAATTTAAAGAGTGAATCTCGTGGAAGATAAATTAGAAAGTAAATTAAAAAAATAAAAATAAAAAAAATGGCCGGACGCGACAGCCATCGTAAGTGTTTGTGCTAAAATTTTCAACTACTGTAGTGCGATGTAATTTTTATTTATTTCTTGTGTTTCAATTGTGTTTTAATTGTGTTTCAGCTTTGCGGTACGAGGATTACGTATCGGCGACAAGCGGCTCGACCCTGGACCGTTTTACAACGTACCGGGTGGAGGTTGACAGAGGGGGAAGGAGAAAAATATTACCGCAATTTGATGTGGATGCGGCCATGGCCGCCGAAGAGGAAGAAGAAGAAGATCGACGCGCCATGGCCACCGCGGCTAAGGCGGGCGCGGAGCCGCTACGCCGCAAAAGGGCTGCGGCGGCGGCCAAGGCTGAGTGCAGCGGAGAAAAGATAGCGTAAGTAGAAAAATACCTAAAAAAATCATAATAATAATAATGAGATTCGTAACAATTTAATTTTTTTTCCAGGAAGCGCGAACGCTGAGAGAAAACTGATTGAATAACAAAAATTTAATAAACACAATTTATTTATTTTGCGTTCCGGATCCCTCATCCCGCGTCCGTATCCTGTCGTCGTCGTCGTCGTCGTCGTTGTCGTCATCGTCGTCGTTGTGGTCGTCGTCGTTGTCGTCGTCGTCGTTGTCGTCGTCGTCGTTGTCGTCGTCGTCGTTGTCGTCGTCGTCGTTGTCGTCGTCGTCGTTGTCGTCGTCGTCGTTGTCGTCGTCGTCGTTGTCGTCGTCGTCGTCGTTGTCGTCGTCGTCGTTGTCGTCGTCGTCGTTGTCGTCGTCGTCGTTGTCGTCGTCGTCGTTGTTGGTCTTCGTTGTTGTCTTCGTTGTTGTCGTCGTTGTTGTCGTCGTTGTTGTCGTCGTCGTCGTCGTCGTTGGTCTTCGTTGTTGTCTTCGTCGTTGGTCGTCGTCGTCGTCGTCGTTGTTGTCGTCGTCGTCGTCGTCGTCGTCGTCGTTGTTGTCATCGTCGTAGTTGTCGTCGTCGTCGTTGCTCGTCGTCGTCGTCGTCGTCGTCGTCGTCGTCGTCGTCGGCGTCGTTGTCGTACTCGTCGTCGATTCTTATCAACAAAAAAAAAAAAAACAAAGAAAAAAGAAAAAAGAAAAAAGAAAAAAAGAAAAAATAACAAGTAAAAAAGAATGAACAGAAAAAATAAAAAAAATAAAATAAAATAAAAAATGAAAAAATTCAAAAAATTTGGGCATAAAAAATAAAAAATAAAAAAGAATGAACAGAATGAACAGAAAAAATAAAAATAAATGAAATAAAATCAAAAATGAAAAAATTTAAAAAATAAAAAATAAAAAAGGTACCCGTATGGCATCCTCGCTCATCCTCACTTCTTCCCCCACCACCCATCGTATCACTCTAATTTTCCAACTTCTGTGGAGGTGGGGGGAAAATTGGAGTGGTGGGGATGGCCGCATGGAGGGGGAAGGAGTGGGGATGAGAGTGGGGGGCGCCATACGCGTACCAATACTACTCGCGTCGTATCTCTCTAATTGACTAACGATTATGGAAAGATGCGCTCGTATTTAAATATGTAGAAGGTGCAAATCGTGCAATTTTGCGCCGCAAGAAACTAATGCTAAAGAGGATCGATTTGGGGAGGGCGGGGTGTTATGATTCATAAGACGGCCGTATGCCAGAAATAAATCCTCCGCTTATTGGTTTCGATTCACGCTACTTTGAGACTACGCATGTTTAAAATCTCTATATAGAGGAATCGATTTCGTGCTCTCGTGTTAATGATTATGCCCAGCTTTGCATTTTTTATATGGCGCATGGCGCGAAGTGAAATTGCCGAGTTGACGCGCGCCTGGCGCTATGAAACAGGATCCGGAGACGATTTTATTTTTATTGTGCGGGTAAGCAGAAGGTATGCGTGTGAATATCGGCGTCGGTATTTCAAAAGGAAACAGGGCGTCGATATTTCTAATTTTGCGATACCCCTCATTGCCTCGAAAATCGGTGTGCTGGTCGGGCGATAATGCTTAAATGAGCGGAGTGACCGTTTTTCGCGTCATTCGAATTCGCGAACTCGAAACATCGTCGAAATGGAGAGCACCGGCGTAATAGAAGTAGAGCGCCGCGCCAATTCACCGCACCTAGCGATGTGCGCTCTATACGGGATAAATAACTCGTTCGAAAAATTAATTACTGCCGGCCTCGAATTGTCGTTGGATAGCGGGATTATAATTCCCGTGGTGAAAATATTGACAAATTTTTTTTCCGGTATATCGCTCAGCGTAGATGAGTGGAATCAATTTAAAAACGAGTACCCTCGAATTACGCATTACATCGACGCTTGGGGGAAGGAGGCTGAAAATATGTACGGGACTCGTACGGTTAATGGAATCCATTACGTGCTTCTAAAATCGTGTTATCAACAGTCAGCAATCTGTTTGGGTAGCAACGAGGGGAGCACTGAAGGAAAAGGAATGGTCGGCGGTTGAATATGTCGATGCGGCCATGGCCGCGGAAGAAGAGGAGGAAGAAGATCGGCGCGCCATGGCCGCCGCGGCTAAGGCGGGCGCGGAGCGGCTCCGCCGGAAAAGGGCTCCGGCGGCGGCCAAGGCTGAGTGCAGCGGTGAAAAGATAGCGTAAATACAAAAATACCCAAAAAATCATAATAATAATAATAATAAGATTCGTATCAATTTAATTTTTTCCAGGAAGCAATAACGCTGGCAAAAAACTGGGAGATTTATTAAAAAAAAATTTACTATCAACATTTTATTTATTTTGCGGTCCCTATCCTGAGGGATAGGGACCGCAAAATAAATAAATTGTTTATAGTAAATTTTTCATCCCGCGTCTACGGACGCGGGATGAGTCCGTATCCTATCGTCGTCGTCGTTGGTCGTCGTTGGTCGTTGTTGGTCGTCGTTGGTCGTCGTTGGTCGTCGTTGTCGTCGTTCGTCGTCGTCGTTGGTCGTCGTTGGTCGTCGTTTGTCGTCGTTCGTCGTCGTCGTCGTTCGACAATAAAAATAAATAAAAATAAAAATAAAAAAAATGAAAAAAAAATTAAAAATTATTGAAAATAAAAATAATTTGAAAAAATTAAAAAATTAAAAAAATAATCAAAAAGGTACCCGTCGTTAGTCGTCGTTGGTCGTCGTTCGTCGTCGTAGTGCGACAAAAAAAATAAAAATAAAAATAAAAAAATATAAAAAAATGAAAAGAAAATAAAAAAATAAAAATAAAATAAAAATAATTTAAAAAATGACAAAATTTAAAAAACTTTATAAATTAAAAAGGTACCCGTATGGAACCCTTGCTCATCCTCACTACTTCCCCCACCACCCATCGTATCACTCTAATTTTCCCACTTCTGTGGAGGTGGGGGGGAAATTGGAGTGGTGGGGATGGCCGCATGGTGGGGGAAGGAGTGGGGATGAGAGTGGGGGGCGCCATACGGGTGCCAATACTACTTACGGCCAAGAAATTTTATGATGGTATGATTTCCGTATTCAGATAAACTTACGCATTGAACAAATTTTACGATTTACGTAAACGATTACATCTTGAACAAATTTTAATCGACTCTATGGAAGACAATAGAGTAGAAATGATGCAGGAAAATACGCTCGATTTCCATGAACATTTTAAGGAACCCGAAGCGAAGCCTGTTGAAGATTCTTTTTGGGAAACAGATATTACCGAATACGATTCCGATAAGTGTTCCAGTGATGATGAATTAAGTTATGACTATAAACGAAAAGTGGTGGAATATTAGAGATCGGGTAAAAAAAAATTATAGTGTTGAAACCGTTAAACAAAAATATAAACAGGTTAAATCTATACGACAATTGAGACGCTGGGCACATCAGTTCAACAATGGCGGCACTTATGAAGAGAAACTCGCACGGATTTCCGAGTATGTATTGAAAAATATGAAAACTGCTATAGAGGCGGGTGTAATCATACATGATATTGATATACAAAAGTGGGCTATTCAAGCTCAAGAAGAGATAGGTCACGAAGATATACGGTTCAAAGCTTCTCGTACTTGGCTCTCGAAATTCAATAAATTACATCGTATCACATCTAGAAAAATTACTAAATATGTACCGCAGAAAACTATAGAAGAAGAAACGGTTATACGACAAACAGGGGAACATTTTGTAAATAAGGTTAAACCCTATATCTCAACATATGGAACTGAAAAAATATATAATTCAGATCAAAGGGGTTTTCAACTGCAAATTCACTCGGGACGAACCTTAGCAGTTGAAGGGTCAAAGAAAGTTGAATGTGTAGTACAATCAGTCTCTTCAAAAACCCATAGTTACACGATTCAGCCTTCAATAAGTGCTGAAGGAAAATTACTTTCTCCACTGTTTATTGTTCTAAAGGAAGCAAAAGGTGAATTTGGACCGATAGTAAAAAAAGAATTATTTAGGCCGGAAAACGTCGTACTGACATCTTCTAAATCTGGAAAACTCACTTCAGGTATGAATAAACTTTTTGTGAAACTCATTTTGATATCGATTGCATTACGTCAAGAAACTTGATTATCATATCATGTAGGAATTTTTTTAATAATTAAAAATATGTTTACGTCAACAGAACATTTCAAAACATGGCTGGAAAAAGTATTCTTCCCTAATGTCGGTAAAGACAGCATATTATTGATAGATTCCTGGAGTGCACACTGTCCACAAGTGATTCGTGAAGCAGCGCCTCATGACAAAATTATCATCCCAATGATTATACTAACAGGTACTACTGGAAGAATTCAACCACTCGATGTGTACGGCTTCCGTATATGGAAAAATTCCGTGCGACATTTTTCTGATAGTGTTGTTTTATTAAAGTCTGATATAAATTTCCATTTACGAAATAATATAATCAAACTCCAATCTCTCGCACATAATCAACTTTCAAGTCCGAGGTATAAGAATCATTTCAAATATTCGTGGTTTAAAAGCAATTATGTATCTGAAAGACCAGGATATTTTACAAACCATGTCGAATTTGGATTTGGTGTTTCTAAAACACATTGTGAAGTACCTGGTTGTAATAACGTAGCCGTTATTAAATGTGCGTGGTGTAAAAAATCGTTGTGTTTGAAGCATTTTTTCGATGACTACCATTTTTGTTCGGCCTATGAACCACGATTGTGGTTAGAAGTTGATAACAACGGACAGTAGTTAATAAACATGTATACAAAAGATGATGATGGCGTGTGATAGAGTGAAGTTACTATGTAAATAAAGTATGTACGTCAAAAGCGCTCACACACATATGATCCTTTTGAAAGAAGCAACCGATTCACTTGAAATATACTATTAAAGTTCCCGTTTCAAAAAATCTAGCACATCTGTTTTAGGTAAAAGTAACACCTAACTGAAAATCTATACAGAGAAATTAGTTTCTCCATTAGAACCTGTCACTTTATTACGGGTAATATCATTTAATAATATATAAATATCGTGTTTATGCTAATAATATAAAAATACTCCACCAGTGATATGTGAAAAAGTGAGGAAAATTATCTAAAAAAAGGATGTGTTAGCGAATGATGTATAGTATAATCCCTCCTAATTATGCTTCTCACAGATGCGTAAGTTTATCTAAATACGAAAATTGTAACATCATAAAATGTCTTGGTAGTGGTTCGGAAACTTTTGAATATATAATCAAAAAAGGGGCTACAAAGGGTGGTCTACCCCCTTAAGTATTCGTACTCATTTAAAAAAAACGTTGAATCATTCATTTTAGCTTAATGAGAAGCGTTCATATCGGCAAACACATTTGGAATGACGAGGAGATACCTGGAATGTAAAAACTCAAATAGGCGTAGCTTACCCCCTTAAAAAAATTTTCTCGCACAAATACAAAAACACGTCAACTTCAATTTTATTTCCGCTATAATACACTATAATTTTCATTACAATCGATTAGCAAGTTTTCAATGTAGGGTGCAAGACGTAGATGTTCAAGGGTGTTTTTACCCCTTAAATTAACAGAAAAATGGTGAAACATTAATTTTAGATCAATGAGAAGAGTTCGTATTGGCAAGCACATTTAGAATGACGAGGAGACAGCTGGAATGTAAAAATCAAATGGGAGTAGTTTACCCCCTTAAAAAAATTTCGCGCTCAAATACAAAAACACGTCAACTTTAATTTTATTTCCGCTACACAATAGCATAATTATCATTCCTATCGATTCGCAAGTTTTCCATGTAGGAGGCAAAAAGTTGATGTTCGAGGGTGTTTCAATCCCTTAAAATATATATTTTTTTTTCATTATCTGGTGGGTTCTTCATTTCTTCGTACAAGGAGCATTTCAATCTTTGTTTCATCAAAATCGATGCACTGCTTCTATGTGAAACTGAAAAATCGCCCCTTGACATGTGTAAAGTTAGGGGGTGGTTTTGTTAAAAACGCGGTATTGAGCAAGCGTAAGCGAGTACTCGTATCCGCCCTTTAATCAATTTTAATGCTCTCGGTGAGCGGGGTTTTTTTTTCTTTTTTTTTTATATTTTGTGTTTGAATACCTTGGTTTTCCCGGGTAGTTTGCTGGCTTCTACGACGAATGCCTTCCCTCGGAACCACTCCTTTTCAGGACACGTTTCCAAGCGGCGGTTGGCCGTAGAGTCGCGTCACGGTGGGGATGAGCGTTCCCTTCAGCAAGGCGCTTCAGCATGGAAGCCGCCTTTCTAATGAGGTTTTTGTGTTGGCTCTGAAAAGGGCCGAGGGTTTTTTTTATTTCTCCGAGGAGAGTAGGATAGCCGAGCTATCCTCGTTTTTTAGGGCTCTCGAAGAGAGCGTTTAAGCCCCGTGGAATCGTCGGAGGTCTCGCGGGCCTAGTGGGAATTCAGTCGGGCACGTATTCGTGGACCCGAGCGTTCCGAGTCACGATAGGCCGCTCAACCTCCTCCGCTAGCCGTTCGTAGAGGGCCTCGAACTCGTCGTCCTCGTTCAGAGGGACGATAGGAAAAGGGGATCCCGGTGTGGGAGGAGACATAGGAAGATGAGGATTTATTGGAGAGGTTGGAGGAGGAGGAGAAAAAGGATCGACCCGTACATGTAGATGGGCGAACGGGGGAAACCCGGCTGAGAAGGTGGTTGGATTTTGATAGGGAGGAGGACGAGGATCCGGGTGGTGGATGATAACCTCGAGGAGTGTCAAGCGTGGACGAAACTGGGCATCTCGGCGAAACCTTCGCCGGACCGATGCGGCGTTATTTTTATTTTTTGGCATTTAAAACCTTGTACGTATGTATATTTTATATTTATATTGAATTTTATTTCGAAAATTTGATTACAAAATATTTTACAGTGAAAACTATGCAAACGGGGTTTTAGTAGCTAGGTTCTGGTTTCAGAGATGCTCCCTTTCGGGTAGACATTCCTCTTCAGGAACTGTGTGCGTGTGGGTGTGTATGTGTTCTTCTTTTTTCTATATAGTTTGCTGGCTTCTACGACGAATGCCTTCCGTTGGAACCGCTCCTTGTCAGGAGACGTTTCCAAGCGGCGGTTGGCCGTAGAGAGCGCGGCGGTGAGGTTTTTCTACCACGAATGCCTTCGTTTGGAAACACTCCTTTTCAGGACACGGTTCCAAGCGGCGATTTCGTCGTAGAGTCGTGTAAGTTGTGTTTGTGTCAGCGCTCCTTTTCAGTAAGACGCTCAGTGTGGATGCTGCTTTTCAATGGGGGATTTACCCGTGCAAACGCTCCTTTTCAGTAAGCGATTCCAGTGAATCCGCCGTGAAATGGCACCTTTAAAAAATCAGGTATGTCTTCCGAAGAAGTTGTCTAGTCCCTTCGGTAGTTTTTCAACGTTCCGTCGGAAAAAGATTAATTTTTCGTGTTCGCGTCGCGGCTTATATATCCGCGAAGTGTGATTTCGCTTTCGAGAAGGTTTCTCGTGGGGACTCGCCATCGGGCGGTGGGCCAGGGAATTATTTGCGAGCTGTATGGCCGGGATATGCTTGTGTGCGTGCGTCCCGGGGTCCCGTGTTTAACCTCCATCTGTCAGTTGACAGAGGGGTTCCCGGTGTTGTGCGATTGTTGGGATTTGGTTCGTTTGGTGAGTGTATCATCGTTGACTTAATATTATGATAATATTAATAATATAATTAATAGTTGCGATTAATATTATGATAATTATAATTTAGCTTCATTAATCTTAAGTTATTTTTAGTAATCGCTTTTCTTGAGTAGGCGCTACAAGTTCTCTTATGGCTATGTATTTCTTTTCTTATGGCTAGTCTTAAGTATAGATACTAACAGCAATTTTCCTTACTTCGCTAGTTTAAGAGATTTTAAGTATTTCGAATTTTATATATGTTTTAAATATTTACAGGGTTTTCCTTCTGGTGAGGATAGTGCGTAGAGGGACTCGGCCGCGCTTCTTGTACGAGGTAAGTACTTGCTAGAGTTAATTAATATAATTAATTATGTGCCTTTTTATTTTTCAGAATTAATCCTGGACTGAGGAGACCCTACGACAGAGGATACGCCGTGGAGTCCAGGGCTCAACGCCCTACCGCCGGATCTCCGCAGCCACCGAGGTAAAATCTTTTATTTTTACTTTTAAATGTTACGCTATTTGTATTGAGATATAATCTTTTATGTATTTTTTATTTACCGATCAAACTGCGACGGGGAGGATTTTAAGTGTGCGCTGGCCTATGAGGCTGGCGTACAACAAGTCCCCCCCCCCCCCCTGTTAAGTTTGATTTTATTTATTTAGGGTATTTTCGGTTTTGGCGTGGGCGCAATTTGTATCGCGGTGTACGCGGATGTACGAGGTGATGCGTGTCCTCGGGGTCGGGGTCCGTAGGGTTTGGTTTCCCCTCCGAGGGCTCGTTTTGAGACGGTGGTGTCTCAGTAGGCTTCGGTGTTGATCGATGATCGTTGTGTTTTGTAGGCGATAGTCCCGTAGGGTCTGGGAGTGCTATCGGTGCTGCTGGAGTTGGTTCGTAGGTGAGAGATTCCTCGGCGCGAGGATTATGAACCAGCGATGGTTCAAGAGGTTCTGGCTCTGTAGGGTATCTACTCGGCTTGAGCAGAGACCCGTGGATTTTGGCGAGTCGTTGTCCCTTTTTAATAAGGTATATTTCCCCCCCGAGAAGTTTTTCCACGCAAAAAGGTCCTTCCCAGGCAGGTACGAAACCGGCGTGATAGCCTTCCGTAGCCTTGGATAGTGCTCGGGTTCTGGTATAGACCATGTCTCCAGTCTGATAACGTGGAGGCACCGGTTCCGGGGTAGCGTACGCCCTTTGATAGTTCAGTTGTTGTTGTTGGACGTCTCGAATTCGCCTTTCCCGGTTTACGTCGCAATGCGTACTTGTATCTGGAAACATCCAGTCTCCCGGGCGTTGGAGATTTTTGCCGAGTAATACCTCGCTCGGTGTTAATCGGGTGGCGGCATTTTGCTTGGTCCTGAGAGTAAATAAGATTCGCGGTAGCTGGAGGTCCCAGTCGCGATGTTTCTTATTGCTTAGGTGAAGACGTAGTCCTTTCTTTATTTCTTGATTTCGACGTTCGGTGGGGTTGGCTCGAGGATGGTACGTGGCAGTAGTCCAATGCTGGGCTTGCCATCGATCGCATGCGTTGATCCATTGTTGGCTGGTAAATTAAGGTCCGTTGTCCGATAGTATGGCTTTTGGGTACCCCCATCGGTTAAATACCTCGTTCTCCATTATTTTTTTTAGGTGTGGGTTCTCGGAGGACCCTATAGCGTAGGCCTCTACCCAACGAGAGAAGAGATCGGTTATGACTATTATGTGTTTGCCCCTTCCGGTACGGGGATATGGACCCATCAGATCAACCGCTACTGTTTCCCATGGCTTACGGGGTTGGTGGGGTCTTAGTTGATCTATGTGGGTAGGTCTGGTCGCTTTTATGCACGCGCATAAGTGGCATTGCTGAACGTACTCTCGAACGGCTTGTCGTAGTCCTGTCCATGTGTAATGCTCTTGTATCGCTCGGAGCGTTTCGTCGGTACCCGGATGACCGGCGTAAACCGAGTCGTTATATTCGTGTAGTATTTGTTGCTTCATTGTTTCGGGTACCAGGAGTCTCCATTGGTTCCTAATTCGTTTATACACTCCACCGTTCGTTATTTGGAATTCGTAGTTGGTTTCGTGTTTCTTAAGTAGGGTGGCTATTCTGCAGATAACTGGATCACCCTGTTGTTCCTGGATTACTCTATCCATTAGGTTTTCTGTTATTAGCGCAAAAATTTCGGGAACTGTAGTCCCTGATTGCGTGGTGGTGGCTTCCGGAGGTAGGATTCTTTCGGGATCTTCCAGGTCCTGTGCTATCTCGGCTCCAGGGTATCGTGAGAGTGCGTCGGGAAGTTCGTTAGCTCTCCCGGGTACGTGTTCCACTGTGTAATTCAACTCCTCGAGTAGAATAGTCCATCGGCTGAGTTTTGCCTTTTCATCCTTTATCCGTAGTAACCAGACCAGGGCTCGGTTATCCGTTCAAAGCGTAAAGTGGTGATCCTGCAAGTAACATCGGTATTTTTTAATGGCCCAGATTACGGCCAGGCATTCTTGTTCGTTGGAGTGATATCGAGTTTGCGTAGGATTGAATTTTGCGCTGGCGTAGCTGATGATCCTCTTTTCATTGGTGGTGCTTAATTGGTAAAGGACGGCACCCATTCCGATTTTACTGGCGTCGGTTTGTAATATGTATGGTAGTGATGGGTCCGGCCTACTCAATTTCAGTGGTTTTTGCATAGCTTCCTTGATACGGACGAAAGCCTCTTGAGCGTTGGGGGTCCACTTGAATTTTCCCTTCCCCGCCAATAAGTTCGTTATTGGTATGGTTAGTTGTGCGAAATGTGGTATATATTCCCGGAGCCAATTGCAGGTGACTAAGAAGCTCTGGACCTGTTTTTTCGTGGTTGGAGGTGTAAGATTTACGATGACTCCTATGTGCTCTTGCTGAGCCTCGTTCCCGTTATCGGTAACCGTGTGACCGAGGTATTTCAGCTCCGTTTTCCCGAAGTGGCACTTGTCCTGGGCGCATGTTAGTCCGTGCAAGGTCAGCCGTTCAAAAATCAATGTCAAGTGTTGGAGATGTTCTGCCCAGGTATGGGAGAATATTATAATATCGTCAAGATATACCACGCAGATCGAGTTGATGTATCCGACTAGGACCTCCTGGCTCATGAATCTCTGGAAAGTATTCGGTGCGTTTTTAAGCCCGAATGGCATTACTCGGAACTGGTATGTCCCTCCGTCCGGTGTGGTAAAAGCGGTATATTTTTTCGCGTGGTTATCCGTAGGGATCTGCCAGTATCCGCTCTTCAAGTCGATAGTAGAGAAGATTTTCGCGGTTCCTAATTCCTTCAGAGCCTGATGAATCCGGGGCATTGGTTGAGTGACGTCCTCGGTGATCGAGTTTAACCGCCGGTAGTCTACGCAGAATCTGGGTCGTCCATCTTTTTTGAAAACGATGACGATCGGTGAGCTATATGCTGATGTGCATGGTTCGATGATTCCGTTTGCCAGCATGTCCTGTACCTGGTCCGAAATGATCTCTTTTTTGGCAGTGGAGTATTTGTATGGAGCTAGTCGAAAGACCTGATTGGTTTTAAGTTTTATCTCGTGCTTAGTGCCTTGGGTCTGGGTTAATCTCCCGGTTTGGTCGAATAGCTGCCCGTAGCTTTCTAAGAGAGAGTATAATTTTTTTGTCCATTCCGGTGGGAAGGTGTGAGTGAATTCCTGTAAGTTGATGGCTTGGATTTTTCCAGTAAGCACTGGGGCGTTTATGAGCCGGTAGATCGGTTATGGTGTGTTGAGCCACTAGCCATGGGTAACCCAGGATGAGAGGTTCTTGGATCTCGGGAGCGACCCATGCGTCGACGTCGAGTAGATGGCCTTGGATTTTTATTTGAAATGTTGTTTTCCCGAGGAGAGACATTTGAGCGTGCCGTCCCGCGAGATTTGCTTTTGTAGGTGTCTCAGTCGTGTGTTGTCCGGGCGTTAAGAGCTCCGGATGTATAAAGCAATGGCTGGCAAAACAGTCGATTGCTGCGCTGATTTCTTTTTCGTTGAGGGTTACCCAAATGTGAGGTAACTTATTCCTCTCTGTGGTTGTTTCGGTGAGACCTATTTCGGGTTGGGGACGGCAGGGTTCGGTGCTTCTGCCGCCCTGTTTGAGTTTCCCGCAGGGAAACTAGGTTTTTTATCCCCCCTCTTCTGGGCCAGAACCGGACAGTCCCGGTGGAAATGCTTTTCTGGACAGTGCCAGCATTGGGGTGGACTTTCCGTCGGAGGCAGGTTTTGGATTTTTATCCGTTTTCGCTACATGTTCCTTCTTCGTTCGGGGCAGTGGAGCGAAATCCGCAAGATCGTACTCTGCTTCTATGGCTTTAGATGGCAGAGCACTGAGTG
The DNA here is from genome assembly GCA_958009045.1 of Oxytorus armatus. Classification (NCBI taxonomy): domain Eukaryota; kingdom Metazoa; phylum Arthropoda; class Insecta; order Hymenoptera; family Ichneumonidae; genus Oxytorus; species Oxytorus armatus. The sequence continues at coordinate 6,736,906 of OY253752.1, forward strand.
TTTGTGGATTGGATGGTCGTATGGCCATGCGTATTGTTGGTTTTAGTAGCTCTAGTAGAGTAGCCACTTTGACACTCTCCGGTTCATTACCTCGGATGCGTTGGTATAGGAGGCATTTTTGTTGTAGAAACATGCCCGCGCTATCGCGGTCGACTTGTTTCCTTGAGAATAGTTGCCCGTTGAGCCTAGAGATGATAGCTGGGCTGTCGTATCTGTTAAGGAGGAGTTCCTGGAATTTGTCCCACTCGAAGTCGAGTGGTTGGTATATGCTCCACCACCTTTCTGCGTCGTTCTGCAGTCCTCCGGCAGCGGTGCGAGTACGAGAGGACTCCGGAGTGTGCGTGAGGATAAAATATTCCTCACATTTTTGCAGGAAACGTTTCGGATCCTCGTAGTCGATGCCGCTGTAGGTCGGTAGTGGTGCTCGTGGTAGGGTTTGTAGCGCCTGAAGAATTTTTCCCAAGCGTTGGGGTTTAATGGTTCGTTCTCGGCCGGCGGGATGGCTATGGTGACCGGTGGTATCCTCGGTGCATCAGCTACGACTGTAGTTCGTTGTAGATGATTTCCTTGAGCTACCACCCGCCGGTTTGGGTTTAATGCTTGCTCGTTGCCGATTTCCTCGGCTGCGTGGATCATGACGTAGGCTTGTATCGCCGCGCTGTGAGGTTCTGCAACGTCGTTCGCCCGGTCGAGGAGATTGTCGGAGTGCGACGCTTCGTTGTCGTGACATGGCTCATCGTTTTCCATCTCTACGATTGTTTCGTGAGACGAGTGTAGCGAGCCCTCGGAGTGAGGTTTGTTGGACGCCACCGGGTGTTTTGACACTCCCGGAAGTGTGTTAGGGGAATGGAGAAGGTTATTTAAAATGCGTGCGGAGATCCTTGTGGGAGTTCTCTGTACCAGAGATTCGGGAGGCCGTCCGCGAAGGCGTTTTATCGGGGTGTAATTTGCCGGCATTTAGCTCGTCGATGGGTATGTATTTAAACAATTTTTAATATTGAGTATTGAACAAGCGTAAGCGAGTGCTCGTATCCGCCCTTTAATCAATTTCAATGCTCTCGTTGAGCGGCGTTTTTTTTCTCTTTTTTGTTTTTACGTTATATGTTAATTGTGTTTGAATATCTTGGTTTTCCCGGGTAGTTTGCTGGCTTCTACGACGAATGCCTTCCGTTGGAACCGCTCCTTGTCAGGAGACGTTCCCAATTGGCGATTGGTCGTAGAGGGCGCGGCGGTGAGGCTTCTACGACGAACGCCTTCCCTCGGAACCACTCCTTTTCAGGACACGTTTCCAAGCGGCGGTTGGCCGTAGAGTCGCGTCACTGTGGGGATGAGCGTTCCCTTCAGCAAGGCGCTTCAGCGTGGAAGCCGCCTTTCCAATGAGGTTTTTGTGTTGGCTCTGAAAAGGGCCGAGGGTTTTTTTTATTTCTCCGAGGAGAGTAGGATAGCCGAGCTATCCTCGTTTTTAGGGCTCTCGAAGAGAGTGTTTAAGCCCCGTGGAATCGTCGGAGGTCTCGCGGGCCTAGTGGGAATTCAGTTGGGCACGTATTCGTGGACCCGAGCGTTCCGAGTCACGATAGGCCGCTCAACCTCCTCCGCTAGCCGTTCGTAGAGGGCCTCGAACTCGTCGCCTCGTCCAGAGGAACGATAGGAAAAGGGGATCCCGGTGTGGGAGGAGAGATAGGGAGATGAGGATTTATTGGAGAGGTTGGAGGAGGAGGAGAAAAAGGATCAACCCGTAGATGTAGATGGGCGAATGGGGGAAACCCGGCTGAGAAGGTGTTTGGATTTTGATAGTTGAGGAGGACGAGGATCCGGGTGGTGGATGATAACCTCGAGGAGTGTCAAGCGTGGACGAAACTGGGCATCTCGGCGAAACCTTCGCCGGACCGATGCGGCGTTATTTTTATTTTTTGGCATTTAAAACCTTGTACGTATGTATATTTTATATTTATATTGAATTTTATTTCGAAAATTTTATTACAAAATATTTTACAGTGAAAACTATGCAAAAGGGGTTTTAGTAGCTAGGTTCTGGTTTCAGAGATGCTCCCTTTCGGGTAGACGTTCCTCTTCAGGAACTGTGTGCGTGTGGGTGTGTATGTGTTTTTCTTTTTTCTATGTAGTTTGCTGGCTTCTACGACAAATGCCTTCCGTTGGAACCGCTCCTTGTCAGGAGACGTTTCCAAGCGGCGGTTGGCCGTAGAGAGCGCGGCGGTGAGGTTTTTCTACGACGAATGCCTTCGTTTGGAAACACTCCTTTTCAGGACACGGTTCCAAGCGGCGATTTCGTCGTAGAGTCGTGTAAGTTGTGTCTGTGTCAGCGCTCCTTTTCAGTAAGACGCTCAGTGTGGATGCTGCTTTTCAATGGGGGATTTACCCGTGCAAACGCTCCTTTTCAGTAAGCAGTTTGTACGATTACAGTGAATCCGCCGTGAAATAGCACCTTTAAAAAATCAGGTATGTCTTCCGAAGAAGTTGTCTAGTCCCTTCGGTAGTTTTTCAACGTTCCATCGGAAAAAAATTAATTTTTCGTGTTCGCGTCGCGGCTTATATATCCGCGAAGTGTGATTTCGCTTTCAAGAAGGTTTCTCGTGGGGACTCGCCATCGGGCGGTGGGCCAGAGAATTATTCGCGAGCTGTATGGCCGGGATATGCTTGCGTGCGTGCGTCCCGGGGTTCTCGTGTTTAACCTCCATCTGTCAGTTGACACAGGGGTTCCCGGTGTTGTGCGAGTGTTGGTATTTGGTTCGTTTGGTAAGTGTATCATCGTTGACTTAATATTATGATAATATTAATAATATAATTAATAGTTGCGATTAATATTATGATAATCATAATTTAGCTTAATTAATCTTAAGTTATTTTTAGTAATCGCTTTTCGTGAGTAGGCACTACAAGTTTTCTTATGGCTATGTATTTCTTTTCTTATGGCTAGTCTTAAGTATAGATACTAACAGCAATTTTCCTTACTTCGCTAGTTTAAGAGATTTTAATTATTTCGAATTTTATATATATTTTAAATATTTACAGGGTTTTCCTTCTGGTGAGGATAGTGCGTAGAGGGACTCGGCCGCGCCTCTTGTACGAGGTAAGTTCTCGCTAGAGTTAATTAATATAATTAATTATGTGCCTTTTCATTTTTCAGAATTAATCCTGGACTGAGGAGACCCTACGACAGAGGATACGCCGTGGAGTCCAGGGCTCAACGCCCTACCGCCGGATCTCCGAAGCCATCGAGGTAAAATCTTTTATTTTTACTTTTAAATGTTACGCTATTTGTATTGAGATATAATCTTTTATGTATTTTTTATTTACAGATCAAACTGCGACGGGGAGGATTTTAAGTGTGCGCTGGCCTAGGAGGCTGGCGTACAACAGTTTCACCCCTTCTAACCGTTTTTCCGCCGATAAAAAAATACGTGTCGCTTAGTTTTCAATGCTCTATAACATACTTGAGTTTCAACAAAATCGGAGGGAGACACCTCGAGTACTTTCCTTGTAAGATCACAGGCAATTACTTTATTGCTAATAACATCACAGGCAAAACAACACTGCGCATATTTTCACATGCGGAAATATATTTGATAATAAAAACATTGGCAAAACATCATAGCCAAAAAAATCCAATCAATAATATCATGTACACAAAAAACACTGACCATTGTCCCCGATGGTCTTATATAATTTTATCGTAACATTTGAGGTAATAACTTTAGAAGCAATAATTATACAACGAATAAGTGTACGGAAAAAATATATCTGGTATTAGCATCATTCTCAAAACTCACCCGACATGAAATAGTGAAACAATAAAAACATTGGCAAAACATTACGATATTTTGCCTACGGGCAAAAAACTCCAATCAGCAATATCACGTTGCAATAACTTTACCGATTAACAATTCACAAAATTAAAAGTACGGGCAGACAAATTTTTGGCAAAAAAATCCAATCAGTTATATCACGTTGCAAAACTCATCAGTAGTGAAGCTAGGCCGGTTCTGGCCCATGTCGCCCATCATCCTGAACCGCGGTCGGTAAGGTAGATTCCAACCTTGCCGACACCGGGAATCGCGATCTGTAAGGCGGGGATCTACTTTACCGACCCCGCGGTCGGCATGGTAGGAACTTACCTGCCTTAAATCTGTAATATTGCTGAACTATTATTTTGGAGGGGGTAGCCTAGGGGATTGTAAAGACGTATGTCCTAGGGGGTTGTAAAGGCATATGTCCTAGGGACATTGTAAAGGCGTATGTCCTCAGGGGGTTGTAAAGGCGGATCTCCTAGGGGATTGTAAAGGCGGATCTCCTAGGGGATTGTAAAGGCGGATCTCCTAGAGTCACCCATCACTCTAAACCGCGGTCGGTAGACCCTACCTTACCACAACTATCGGATATGACACCGAACACATCAGGAAGCTAGTTAGCCGACACACAAGTCAATTAGCCGGGCCACAAATCCTTTAGCCAAGATACAAACCACTTAGCCGAGACACAAACCACTTAGCCGAGACACAAACCACTTAGCCGAGACACAAACCACTTAGCCGAGACACAAACCACTTAGCCGAGACACAAACCTGTTGGAGGTAGGGTTTGGCTGATGGATCTTAATCGTGTGACGTTGTGAATGTTAGGTTGGTATTCCGAGCGGTCTCAAACCAGACTCAAACCATTTAGCCGAGACACAAACCTGTTGGAGGTAGGGTTTGGCTGATGGAGCTTCGAGAAGTTTCCTGACGAGGCGGGATGGTGCTTCAAATCTGCTGGAGGTAGGGGAGTGGAAGGGGCGGAACTTAACTATTTAACTATAAACGAACACAGTTACAAAAATTAGAAAATATGAGAGGACAGACAACAATATTATGAAGAATAACCAAAAATATATATATATTGTTTTAGCATTATTTATTGGTAAAAAAACAGCATTTATTTCGGGCGTTTCAGCAATGTCGGCTTGAAAGTACAGCTGCCCTACATAGTACCACTTTATAATGCACTATTATTTAGGCTTTTTTTCGCCGACAGCTCCATATCGTCCGGGGTCGACTTTTCCCGGAAAGGCGGTACTTCCTTTCACCGTTGGCACTTTTATTTCAGTGTCCGGTGGAGGACACCGTCGCCGCATATCATCAACAAAATTCCTCAAACTTTCGCCAATGGAGTTACTCGAATCATCTGAGTTACTCATGTTACCCGCTGCATGACCATACGCATAGGAAATTCAATTTATGAGTGGGAAAATATTTTGGTTACTGTGGTATTTATATCTTCATCGTCGAAGCATTTTCTAAAGACGCTCATGTTTTCACGTTAGTCTATCGAGATTAGTGAGTGTACACATACAACAAGAACATTGCAATATCATTTATTTCGCGGCAGCAGACATTGAATTATAGAGCAGATTATTATTACATTGAAGGCACTCTCTCCACATTGGTGCAAATATTTCATTCTTCATTGGGGTGTGTTCTCTGCATCGTCGACACTCCGCAACTTCGGGGTCTTGCTTCAGACATTCCGGTAACTCGTCCCACGAAAAGTCTATACTGTGTGCGGCATAGGTGACGATGAATTCGCTTGGTAGCTGAGCAATATCTCGGGGCTCCATGAGTGATAGAACGCTGACGCGTTGGAAAATCTCGAGTGATCTTCGCAGCGACGGTACGTTGTCTCGAAGAAATTTCTTCATCACTAGCACGTTTCGAAGCGCACAGTTGGACGAATCGTGGTAGGGGCAGAATACCGATGACTTAGGTAGCTTCGACAGTGACGGGCATTCCGTGATGACACATGTGTTAAATCCGAACTGCTCGAGCCATTGCTTCGTCTGCCCACCCCTCACGTAGATGACATTCGCGTTGTGTAATACGGACCGGAGCACGCTTTCGACTTCATCGTAGAGCAGCTGCCCCGAACCCCACGATAGCCGATGATGATTGCGTTCCAGCCAGAGATTTACGCTTTTGTATCTGGCCGGGAGCTCATTCCAGCATATAGGCGGCTTGACTAGTAAGTGTAATGGCTGCGCGCTTGCGGTGAGCGGAATTATCGCCAGCTCTTTGAGCACAAACTCAGGTTGCTGAAAGCCCTGTGTGTCCACTACGTACTCCATCGTCAATGTTCCATGTCTGAGTCGAGTATGTCTTTTTATACTCGCCTCCACACATACCGGATTGTAGTGTACAATTCGGTCGTGTAAGATCAGGCAGTAGGCTGTGGTGCCTGCGGGGAAATTGCTTTCAGCCTCCAGCTCGATACGAACATCCACTGGTGCCAGTCTGAACACATCATTCTGTTTCGAACAATCGATTACGATGAGCGGTGCATGGGTGAGGAAGTCTTTCTTCGTCAGCATCGGCACCACTCTTTTGCCGTAGTATGAATTCTTGAAGTTGGCGTACATCTCGTATAACAGAGCGTACCGATTTTGACCCACGTTGAGATTGAGGTTACCGTACGGGTAGCACTGCGAGTTGAGGAATAGTTTAACATTGTTGATTTTTCAGTGATCGAAACGACTAGCGTTTGCCGTTTTATCTCCTCGTCGATTCGTCTGTAGGGCCAAAATGACGAACCGCGGTTTCTCCAATTGATTGGACGTTTTCACCGTCGAAACGTGTTTCGTCGTGTCTGGTAATTCGGGGTATTCGTACAACTCCCAGGTACGGAAACTCATGATAATATCTTTGTCAATATGGCTGAGCAGGTGTATCTTACGCTTGGGAGCCAACGTTACATATGGCATCAGCCACTCGATTCTCGTAAGCTCAATTTTAAAATCCTCAAAGGAGTTATTCGCGAGCACCGTTTGGACAACGGCATTCGTATCATTTCGTGATCGTGTGAGAATGAGTTCGTGCTTCGTGTTGATGACGATTTTCTGACAGTCCTCGGCAAAACCGAGAATCATACATAACGGTATGCATACGTCAAAGTATCCGTCGTTGTCTGTCAGCTGATTCGTCTCTGCGATGTCGAGCCAACCAGCATCTTCAATAATTGCACTTTGATCGGGGCTCGATGTTGCGTAACCCTGCATGAGACAGGATAAGCCGACATTCTTGTTGCGATCGATCTCAACGGCATTGATCTCATAACGAATTTCCTCGAACAGATGAGCGATGGCGTTGTTCACTAACTTCGTTGCTACGGCAGCATCGCCATTCGCATTACTCAATCTTCCGCCAACGTGTAGTGAACTTCGTGAGGGTAGAAGGCACAGATCCTGATGCTGAATGGATATACGTATTTCATCGCTGTTGTTGAATGCAGATGCAGCATAGGGCTGATGCGCATGAATCTCGTAATGCGTTACGGATTCGTCGAACACGACGGGCGACTGTACTTGCAGAGCATCTTCCATGACAAAATATCGCACAAGCTAATTTCCTCGAACGAGTAGACCTAGACTTCGCAGGAACTGAATGTTGCGACGTGTTAGCGTCTTTGTCGGTTGCTGCCGACTGATCGGTAAGTACCATGTTGATGCTCCTTTATACCCTCGGCCAATAAATATGATCCCCATTACTTGGCCTCCTTAATGTGCAGCCTGATGGTAATAATTTCGCCGCGAAAATTCACCAGCTCTCCGTCCTGATCGACAATGCGTAGCTGGATGTGATCAATGTTCTTGACGACGACTGGCAGGTAAATGACCTGTGACGGCACTTCGATGATCTTATATCCTGGTGGCACTGCTGGGAAGAATTCGTGAATCGTGTGAACCTTGTTGCTGTTTATGTACGCTCCTGAAGTGATACTGCACTCGACACGCAATGCATTGACCTTGAGAATGGCCACGGGCAATTCTGAGCTGTGCGTCGCATCGGCTGCTAGTTTACGATGCGTGAAGCCTAACAGAGGTGCAATGGAGTCTCGCGGGCGAAAATCAATGCTTTGACTGCACTTTATCCTGCTACGTAACGTATTATTATTAGGTTTGAGTTGGATGGTAATGCCTTTGCGCGCAAGCGCTTCCTGCAAGTATATCCCAATGTCTTCAATCTCATAACTCCTCGTCGGTAGCACAGTCACTTCTTCGCCCGCGGAAAATTTGTTTTTGCCACTATCGATGTTGGGAATGGCGTTGAAGGATAGTCATTCCACTAGGCCAAGGACGTGATTCTTGTTGGACGAGAGTTCGATTGGCGGAAAATATTGTGCCTCGAGTATTGACGATCTTCCAGACAGGCTGAGAGTCAATGAATCTTCCATGCTGGCGCGTCGTCGACTGATGTAACATGTCCCACTACAGGCGCTCATATAAGAATTTGAGACAAAGGTGTCCACACTCGTACGTGCCGTAATCCTGATATCTTCTATGATTGTACTTGACCTCGCCGACACCGAGATACTCCAGCAGATCGTGCGGTGGCTGAAGATCACCAAAACTGTCAAAGTAAATGACATTACGCCCATTTTTTCGATAAGCCACCCAGTGTGTTCCAGGACCAGCCTCATCATCGAGGTTCACTATGGCTGATTCACGATAATGAGGCCCACCACTTGGTAAAACATTCCGCATAAAAACCCCACGAAAATACCGAATTCCTCGTGCATGCTTGACTAGATCGTTTGGCGTTTTTTTTTGTCCATCCAGGTGTAAGCCGAAGCCTTTCTTGTACGGCTTCAAGTAGAGGCCTTTACCGAGCGCGATCGCTTCGGTTATATTATTGTGACGCTGTGCCTCCTCCAACTGCCGCTTGGCTGCACTAGCGCTATTAACGGCCTTTGCAACCCCCGCAGCGCCACCTGCTAGGGCCCCTGCTGCACTTAAGCCGGCAAACAGAGGTATGAGAAAAGGTAAAAATCCACCAATTTTTTCCGGGACCGGCAGTATGCGCGGTACGCGCACATTTCTCCGACCACCAGCGCTCTTCACGGCATCGCGCGCCTTCCTCTGCGCTGAGCGAATAACCTCTCGAGCGTTGTTTCCCGTTGATTTCGATGCAGCTTTCACAATCCTGGAGAGCATGATCGCGGGTTTTTTCTTCCTCTTCAGAACCATACCGAGTTTCGATTTTATTTTCATGATGTTTGCTACCGCATACGCGTTAGCCTTCTCAGTCAGACCGGCGTCCTTTTTCCAGACACGCTCCCATGCATTCTCCGCCGAAACTCTGTCCGCAGCGTTGCGTGCTCCGACGTTCTCACGATTCCGCGAGTATGCGAGGTCGTGTTCCTAGGTCGTGTTCCGTGCAGGCTGCGTCGAGAGGATACATCCCGGGGTCACCGCGCGCAATACGTTTAGTTAGTTTCGTGCCCGGTCCGCAGTACTGATAGCCCGGTAGATGAAGCTCGATAGGAAGATTGTTCAGCACGCTGTTCAGGAGACCTCGTCCTCTGACCATTTCCCCGCAAGACTCAATCAACGTATGATGCTGGGGCCTATATAAGTCGCCTATTTATACCCTGACCGTTCAGTATACCATGGAATTCAGCGAGCAACCACACAAGCTACCAGTGTCGAATTTCGATACTCTCGCCAAGCAGCAGACGGTGCGTGCGCGCCATGGTGAATTACTCCCTGACACTATTCGTGCGGTCTTCTGCGGTCCATCTAATTGCGGCAAGACTAATGCGCTTCTCACCCTTATCACGCATCCCAATGGACTGCGCTTCGAAAACGTCTACGTGTACTCCAAGTCACTCAATCAGCCAAAGTATGAGTTTCTCGAGCAACTCGTCGCACCCGGAGAGGGCATCGAACAATTTGCATTCAGCGAGAACGCCCGAATGGTATCACCCGCGGATGCACACCCCAATTCCATTGTCATATTCGACGATATCGCCTGCGAGAAGCAAGACAATGTTAAAGCATTCTTCTGCATGGGCAGACACAGGGACATTGATTGCTTCTATCTTTGTCAATCGTACGCTCAGATCCCTAAATATCTGATTCGTGATAACGTTAACCTGCTGGTGATCTTTCGGCAAGACAACGTAAATCTCAAGCACGTCTATGACGATCACGTTAATACGGATATGTCATACTCACATTTTAAAGATTTATGTTCGACATGTTGGAGTGATGATCGGCATGGGTTTCTCGTAATTGACAAAGACCATAGAGGTCTCGACTGTGGCAGATACAAAAAGGGGTTCAATTGCTTTGCTATAAATGTATCTCGTCCAAAGTGAACACGACAGTACAGCATGGACGGTCGAGGCAACAATACGGTTGCCGAGTTTCGTCGAGAGAAAAACACGCTTTGTCAGGTGGAAAAGATGAGGGACGCGGTTAAGCGCAAATATGGCCTTCTGAAAGCGAACAAGCAGGCTATGGAAAGAATGCTGATCGACACCTTCAGGGCAATCGTTAGACCGCTAGAGCATCTCGTTAGCGCCACCGATGCAAGCACGCGCGAAATCAAGAATGAGCTTAAGAGCTTGGTGCCGAAAATTGAGGCTGCAGAGTCGGAAACGTCGTTCAAAACGGCATACGAGGACGACGACAACGATAAGGAGGAGGAGGAGGAGGAGGACGACTACGAATCGAAACCAACCTCATCGCTCCTCAAGTACCTTCACTTGCTCGGCAAAAATCGAAAAAGATATCTCGATATGACTTATGGTGTGCGAAAGTTGCCCGACGGCACATTGATGATTGGTGATACCCCGATAAGTTTTCAGGGCGAGTATTTAAGTGTGGGTGAGGCCAAGTATCGTGCGAATGTCGGTTTGCTCGAGCTTCTCTTCAGAAGGGATCCCGATGTGGAACTTATCAGCGCGGAAGATACGAGCAATTATGGGAAAATCTTACAAACCACGAATGCACATGAGAAGCTCTACAGCCCGGATGAGTCAATTCAGCGACGTAACAGCAAAAAGTTTAAAAATCACGTAGCCCCGTTAATCGGTATTTCACCGCCGCGAAAAAGTGGTAAAGCACTACCTCAATACAAGATTGCGCGACGAGGCACACGAATGGACTATGTGCACTGGGATGACCCAACGAGCTGGTGGAGCGACTACGTCTGCTGCTTGCAGCACGGTCAGCGGGTAATACAAGTCACACCAACGAGATCTTCTCAATCATTGAGGAGTTTCGCGAAGCACGTATACTAATGTAATGGCGGAAGGGGACCGACGCCAGTTTAACTATGAGCGTCGATGTGTTCGGTCGACAGCTAGGACGGACTGAGGGTACACGAGGTCCTCCAGGATTCGGATTCAAGCTAACCACTGACGGCCAGTACGGCGTTGACGGTAAAAGACTGTGCAACATTGCAGAGTCGCGGGAATCAAACGACGCGGTCAATCTGAGTCTCACAAAACGACTGATTCGGGCGGATTTGAGTGCTGTGCTTCACATTACAACTCGGCAAAGAGCGGATTTTGACGAGCTGGAGCTGAAAATTCAGATTTTGCAAGATCAAGTGAATGAGCGACTAAGGGTTGTCGAGATAAACGTCGAATCCGCACTAGAATTAGCGATTCGCAACAACAAGAGCATTGCAGTGTTGGATGGAGCACCAAAGGGTAGTGGAAGAGTTGCATAAACCCGCACGCCGTAATTACCCTCGTCGCCGATTCGATGTGCGACAAGGTACGAGTCAGCAAGGACAAACACGTTTTTGATAAAGGCTACACACCCAACTGGACAACGGAAATTTTTACTGTAACCCGAGTGCTCGCCACAGCCCCGGTGACGTACCGGCTGACGGACTACGATGATGAGTCGATTGCTGGCGGATTCTACGAGGAGGAGCTTCAGAAAGCAAAGTACCCAGACGTCTATCTCGTGGAGAAAGTGATCAAGAGGCGCGGAGCTCGGGCTTATGTGAAGTGGTTGGGCTTCGACGAACCACACAATAGTTGGATAAACGAGACTGATTTGTAAAAAAATATTTATTGCGAATAATACTTATTAAATGAAACGCCCGAAATAAATGATGTTTTTTTTGCCAATAAATAATGCTAAAACAATATATATATTTTTTTTGTTATTCTTCATGATATTGTTGTCTGTCCTTTCATATTTCCTAATTTTTGTAACTGTGTTCGTTTATAGTTAAATAGTTAAGTTCCGGTATAACTGCCGATGGGCAAGTTTGGAAACTGTAGTTAAATAGTTCTACCCTTCCCCATCCGCCTCGTCAGGAAACTTCTCGAAGCTCCATCAGCCAAACCCTACCTCCAACAGGTTTGTGTCTCGGCTAAATGGTTTGTGTCTCGGCTAAGTGATTTGTGTCTTGGCTAAAGGATTTGTGGCTAAATGACTCCCTGATATGCAGAGATCGTGGAGGGGGGGCTGGTTACCGCAATCCCATCTGTCAGCGTTGACACCTGACCGCTCGGAATACTAATCTAACATTCACAGCGTCAGACGATTAAGATCCATCAGCCAAACCCTACCTCCAACAGGTTTGTGTCTCGGCTAAGTGGTTTGTGTCTCTGCTAAGTGGTTTGTATCTCGGCTAAAGGATTTGTGGCTCGGTTAATTGACTTGTGTGTCAACTAACTAGCTTCCTGATGTGTTCGGTGTCATATCCGATAGTTATGGTAACGTAGGGTCTACCGACCGCGGTTCAGAGTGATGAGTGGCTCAAGCGAGGACATACGCCTTTACAACCGCGTAGGACATACGCCTTTACAACCCCTAGGACATACGCCTTTACAACCCCGAGGACATACGCCTATACAATCCCCTAGGCCACCCCCTCCAAAATAATAGTTCAGCAATATTACAGATTTAAGGTAGGTAAGTTCCTACCATGCCGACCGCGGGGTCGGTAAAGTAGATCCCCGCCTCACAGACCGCGATTCCCGGCGTCGGCAAGGACGGAATATACCTTGCCGACCGTGGTTCAGGATGATGGGCGACATGGGCCAGAACCGGCCTAGCTTCACTACTCTCATCCGACATGAAATAACCAAACACTAAAGGTACGAGCAGAAACATTTTTGGCAAAAAAATCCAATCAGTAATATCACGTTGCAAAACTCATCCGACATGAAATAACCAAACAATAAAAGTACGAGCAGAAAAATTGTTGGTAAAAAAATCCAATCGGTAATATCACATTGCAAAACTCATCCGACATGAAATAACCAAACAATAAAAGTACGAGCAGAAAAATTTCACAAACGAAAAATTATATTCACGTTAAGATAATGAATATAACGTCAGAGACACGACTAACTCACAAGATCATATTCGGAAAAACTATTAAGACATTAATTTATTCGCCCAAATATCACGTGCGGTCACATTATTAGGAAAAACATTATATTGAATATTTATAGCGGGTAGATTCGAAGTAAAGAATATCACTGTCGTTATAAAACACTTACTTACCTTCGCGGATATGAAATAACCGAAAAATTATTTCACGGTAAGAAAAATCATTTACATTTCAAACCGTGGACTTTACAGATTCAATGGCATTCATAATATTATTATTCGAGGGTGAACGTATGGGTCAAGCTGCGCGTGTATGGAAGGACGTCTTTATAGGTACGTACTTGGTAAATTATTCGTTGCCGTTGTTTCATTAATCACAACCATATCGTTTTATTTTTAATTTTCATTTCAAATTATTCAGTTTGCAAAATCAATATAGTATATAACATACACTTTAGAAGTTTAGTATCGTATATAACAGTATACATTCGTGTTATTGACGTATGAAAACATCGCTGTCTAAATTTTCATGTCAAATTATACACTTTGTAAAATCAATATCGTACATTATATTATACATTCGTATATTCCTTGTTTCATTCACCGCAAGCATATTTTTTTATTTTAAATTTCCATTTCAAATTATCCACTTTGCAAAATTAGTATCGTACATAATATTATACATTCGTATTATTGGCGTATAAAGAAATTACTTTTTTAAATTAATACGTAATATTATACACTTTTAATACGTGATCATTCGTATTATTGGCGTATAAAAAAATCGCTTTTTCAAATTAATACATTATATTATACATTCGTATTCATTGTTTCATTCACCGCAAACATATTTTTTCATTTCAAATTATACTCACTTTGCAAAATCAATATCGTATATTATATTATACATTCGTATTATTAACGTATAAAAAAATCATGTTTTTAAACTAATACATAATATTATACATTCGTATTCTTTGTTTCATTCACCGCAAACATATTTCCATTTCACTTTATACACTTTACAAAATCCACATCGTACATTATATAATACACTCTTAATGTTTGTTACAATTGAATGTTATGGGCCACTCCTCGCAGATATTCAAAAATATCGTGAGTGGGATCAAAGAGACTGACGATGGCTTTGAGATTGGCATCGTGATCTCGCTAGCATTTTCTTTTCTTTGCTAGTGGTTGTCGACAAGCCACATGTTGCTCCCAAATCATTTCCATTGAGGCTTGTTCATCTTTCAGGACGTTGATAAATTTTTCCATATTACGTATAAGGCAACCCAATGTGTCCCGGGCCTCGTATGATCATCCGTATTAGCTACAATAGCTGCGCGTCTAGACCAACAACTCGGGATCCGGTCGGCCGGATAGACTCCTTTTGTCTGTGCCGGTATGTGGTGTAGCGCTTCGTGTACTTGCAGGCTGTTCATTGTTGTGCACCGCCTCGTTCTCGGTGAAAAGGCGGGTCCGAAAATTACTGTAATTTCTCGGTGGTGGTGTGGATGGTTGTACCTGTGACCGCGGAGACTTTATGTGTAGTTTAGATCGGAAAAGACCGACCAACTCGTCGTCGGTGGGCGAGGTGATGCCGCGTGGGTGTAGATCAACAGACTGCATGTCACAATAGAAATACGAGTCTTTTGTACCTTTTATTTCGCTGTCTTTACACGTGGATGATACAGGTTTTCCCTCTATGCAAGAGCCCTTTTTACGGATTGTCGATGGTGGGTCGAGCAGTTCGATGGGATTTGCGTAAATCGGACTCACGGCGTTTAATTGTTGAAACTGAAGCCAGCTCTTGATCCGCCCAACGTTGTTTAGCGCGCACTTTGCAGAATCCTTTCTGCAAACCCCATGATTAACACAAAATGTTTCACACTTTGGCATGTTGTTGAAAGAAGGTCCCTTGTAGTCTTCAAGATTTATAATTTCACGGCCAAGCGCATTACGTAGTATGTGAGCTTTCTGTATACCACGCGTGTATATGCGAAGAGCGTAACGACACATCGCACGCAAACTAGCGTAAACGCTCTGTATGGGTGTATCACCGTCTACCCACTCGAGACCATGGTGGTAACAAGTTAACCGATTATTACTTGCGCGTATTTTTCTGGATAATTTACTAAAATCCTACGGTGACTCGATGATCCAATGCCCGACGTTATCTTCATCTAGACTGGTAACGGCGATCTCCTTTGGTAGAAACTCACCGTTTTTTCCATACAGTGCTTGAATATCGACGATAAAGTCCATGGTGCAGCTTCCAAGCGACTGTTACATACTGGGTGTCTGTTTCCCCGTTAACCCCGTACCGGTCTGTGACGTTTCTGCGGATCGGGGGGGGGGGGGGGACATCTTCTGCTCATGCGCTAAAATCTGTGATGATTTGTCGAGCGGCGTCAATTTCAATTACATTGTCATATTCTGCATAAACAATGCAATTTATCGTTACGCCGAGCGGTCTTGCGATGCGTACTTCTATTCTGACACTCCCGTGCCTCACGAGATTCCAGTGGGTAAAACAATTTGCCGATAAATCAGGCGTCAGATCAAAGGCAAAGAGACAGTATCCTTTTACGTACGAATCACGTGAAATATCTATGCCCTCGATCTGAAAGTGAATTCCTGTTCCGGTGAAAAGTGTATGATAAAACTGCACCCATGTGCCATTTCCGTCAAAATCTGGCTGAAGCGGTTTACTAGGTATTTGTTGACCATCGATATAAAGCGATAGATGGTTTATGTGATGGCGATGAAAGTTAAACGGGTTTAGCGTTTTGTCGCCGTTGAACGCTTTGTTGTATACAAATCCTACGATAGTGCGTTTCGGTAATTGGCCGAGTATAACGTTATCGAATGTGTCTCCCATGATACCGCTATGCATGGTAAACGACTTTACTTCGACACGCGTTATGGGATACTTTGCAGTTGTCTTTGCAAGAGTTTTAGCATGCGCAACAAGTACTCCAGGGTTTATTTTTGCACGTCGAACAAGAAGCGTTGCGTCGGTGAAATGTATTTTGTACTTTTGGTCTTGCGCGATTGTCTCCATCAGATAAAAATCGTCTTTTGAACGTATAAGCCGCAGTCTAACTTCCACACCGTTTATCAAAAACTTATCGTGATTAAAAACATCGCAGTGTAAATGTCCAATCATGTCGAGTGTTTTAGCGTCCGTAATGAGCTGTCTGCGTTTCTTCTATGCATTATTATCGACGGCAAGGCCCGAACCGCCAGGTAATACATCGAAAGTGCCAGGGTTGTCCGCATACCATAAAGCCGTTGTTAGATGAGACGTCTTCGCGGCAGGTCCATAGTTCAACAAGGACTCGATGTAAGCCCCATACGGGTATGCGTTATTCGGTGGTGCCACGAGTTTTTGGTTGAAAAAAACATCTACCTAGTTGAAGAGGCTATGCAGAAAGTTGTTAATAGGCGCCACTTTGTATGTAGCGCCTGGTGAGCCCAAGATTTTAATGCTCACGCTGAGCATTGTATGCGCTAAGTCAAGGTATTCTTCACCGTGACCGGGTATACAAACTCTATGGGGCCATCGTCCGAAAGCGTTGAGACAGGCTTGTAGTGAATCCATTGCGATGATTCTACAGCCGTCTGCGTTGGTGGTATAGTAAAAAGGTCGACATGCGACTTCATACATTCGCACGAATGGGCATGTAGGAATGACATTGTTAGGATCTACCGAAAATGTCAATATGTTTTACCGTTTTCTTTTTCTTTTGTTTGCGAGCACCACTAGTTTTTCGCCTGTTTTTCGGCACTTTCCCCCTCTTTTTCGCGGTACGCTTTTTTTCCTCTTCACAACACCACGCGACTTTTTCGTAGATCGTCGTCGACGAGAGATACGCACTGGCGCACGTCCCGATAAAGAATGCATAATTCTCGTCGCCACAGGGCTGTTATATCCTGATCCGTTCATGAGCAGCGCTATTTTTTCATCAGCTTTTCGTTTTTAATTTCCACCCGATTCGGCGACACGTCGGCGCAGTGATTCTTTGAACGGCACACTGTCCGCTGACGTCCTCGATAACGTGCAATCCAGTTCGGATTGCCTCTTTACCGATAGCTTTAGCACCCCTTGTCAACAGCGGCAGTACACTGCGAAAAAGTCCGCTGAGAAAACTGCCAATCCCGTGCCCTCGCTGATACGGAGAGCCGATAAACACGTTATGCACACGACCGCCGCCGATTCGATTTTCGTAACACGCCGTATAATGAGCCATAATTTTTTCATCTAAGCTAGGCGCTCGAAATGAAGCGTCACCGTCAACGTACCGTATTCGAATGCGATCGGTTTGCCAAGCTGATCCCTTATATCTATCTCAATTGAGCGAAAAGAATTGCTCAATAACGGGAGATAATTCGGCGGGGAAAAGTACTTAACTTGCGATGTACCGTATGTGTAGTGAGACGTATCCAGGTTAACTATACGTAAGAGTGACGCCTGTGTGTCGCCCACTGTGTAAGGCACACAAATATCGGTGTAGACGTATAATTGATCGGGCAAAGCACGATTTATGCACGCTGGCATGTGCTCTTCACGTTGCATCCCCGGTACAAAGTTTAGATGCACATCCTCGGTTGTTTCTTTCTTATCTTCTTATCTTCGGGTCGTACGTCAAATCCTAATATTCGCTGCACTTTACACGGTAATTGTAATGAATATTTTTTATACGCAATCTCGTTGTGAGTGGGCCTATATCTGCCGTCAATCGCTACATAGCCATTTCGGTCCACAGCGTTGACAAGTTTTACCTCGGCTTGTTTTGAATTAAAAATTTTGTTTATATTCCACATTACTTCTTCATGATATTTGTACAAGCCAAAGGGTATTTTTTCATTTTGCGGTTCTTGTTCGCCGTCCAACGTCCATCCTATCTGTATTTCGTCCTTACGAATATGTATAACGGTACACGGTACGTGGATTTCTGATAATCCCACTAACCACTGTCCGCTTAGCGATATTTCACGCGGGAGATGCGTGGTGAAGCGTGTTGTTGTATTATCGCGTGCGTTAGATGCGGGTATCCAACTATTGAATTTTGCCGGCTACCCCAGCCAGCTCACGAAAAGTTGTTTGTTTGCTCCTCGGCCTTTGGTGCGTATAACACGGTCAATTTTAAATTCTTCACGATTCTCCATCCGTTTTTCGTTTACAAGGGTCAGTTCTTCGTTATAGAAAAAACCCTCAATTATTTCACCCTCGAGGTCACTCAGTTCGTAAACGTGCAGTCCTTGGCGATAAATCTATCTCGGCCGTCGGCTTTGAAGTTTTTTCTAAAGCGTACAGCGTCATTACTGAGATCGACGATATTACAATTTGGCAAAACTACGCCATCTATCGTCACGCGGCCGTCTGCGTCCCAACGCACACGCTTTGCGATCTCACCGTTATTCCGAAGATAATTCACGAGCGCCAATGCTCGACGCTTATACTTCGGTGGTACGGTGTCGGCGATAGAATTGCCCTCCATACTTTGGTTTTGCGGGGATGCCGAGGCAACAACAGCCATAGAGGATGCGTCGACATTTTTCGGTCCGACATGAAATAAGTAACGTTGTAATACTTGAAGAGAATCTTTCCACTTGTCGCAGTCACCGGTGTATTTGTTTGAACGCAAAATATTCGAAAGTTCGACATCGAGTCGTGACGTTGGATCACCCGGTGTTTGTACTGTTTTTGCGGGTCCGCATCCGGTCATCGGTCCTTCCTCGGTACATCGCTCTACCGTATCAGCCGGTACTAAAATCATTTTCTTCGCATGCTCCATAACGGCAAAAGTTTTTTTTCACAATATCATTTCTCACTGCCGCCAAATAACCGGCCTATTAGACTCGAGATAATAGGTGCCAATAAAAGTGGTAAAAATGCACCGCAGCCTTTCTGTAGCATAAGCCGTTTCTTCGCTCTCCAATCGTGTTTCCTTTTGGTATGGCCTGCGCCACTTTGCCCCGTAACGCAGCATGTGGCCAGTTGCCGAAGCACATTTTTATAGTTTTTCAGCTGGTTTTTCACTGTCGGTTTCAGATCGACTACACCTCGTAAAACGTTCAACGAGCATTCACAGATACACCTGACAAGCGTCTCGTCGGCTGTACGTAACAATGCTTTTTGCTGCTGTTTGCTCGAGTGACAGAGAGCGTTCAGCAATGCAGCGACGCGTTTACCAAATGGCGGCGCTGAACTTTTTCGGTGTTTGGCATTCTTCCTCATGTTTCCGCGGCGCGATCGGAGATATTACTGGTCATGGACACGATCACGCATGACGTTAAATACGCTTTCAATACTTACGTCTGCTATTTTTCGGGACGTAAACTTGTATTCGCTTATCGTCGGGAAATATCGTTGTACGGCATCGGTATTCGTCGGGAGTCGACTGCTTCATGTCGAGCAATAGGTACCCGTGTGGCTGCGCTGTTGCGTCATGATAAGCCTCTAATAGAAATTTCGGATTTTCCGGATATACTTAACGCGCGAGATGTTGAATCTCTGCTCGATCGCGAGGATTTTTGAAAATCACGATATAATTAGCATTAAGAGAAATATCGCGTTGTCCGCGGCCTTGATGAAAAATATTTTGTGTAATGAATATGACACTAATATTTTTATGATGGCTTCCCTTTGTAAATAAATCCACAATTGTGTTGTTTGACGATTTTCTCATCAAATCGTCGATGATGAGTAATCTTTTAAAATGATTATCGTTCGAGTAATCGTCCGGTTGCGGTAGACCTTCACAAAAGTCTATACGGGGCATCTCGTTTACAATGGTGCGCCCCCGCTGGAGAGCAGCCGTGTCGGGGTCAAGAGAGTCGCCATAATAGAAAACTATTATGTTGAATACAACGCTGCTCATGGCCTGTAAGTTCCGTAAGAATTTTCGGACAAAAACCGTTTTACCGCACCCCGTTGGACCGCAAATAATTGATGTCCACGGATGCTGCCAGCGCGTATCCATCTTTACTCTCCCAAACTTTCTAAAGCACAGTCTACCGTTACACTGCTGTATCGCTTGAAATATATTGAAGCACGGTCCCGTCAATCACGATGATTGCATGCACAATGTCTTTTTTTTTCTTTACTAACTTCAAAATAAGCTTATCACGGCGGCGGCGGCGGTGGCGGCGGGTGGGACGCACGTCGAAATAAGCTTACCCGACGTGTACGCGCGCGCGGGATTAGCTTGACTCGCGCTCGTACTATTAGCCTATGACGAGCGCGGGTCTCGCGATCAGCTTTTATACGCGCGCTATCAACAGCGCATGTGCGGCGAATAAATTGCGATAATGTTTGGGAAAAAAGAAAAACAAACAGGTTAAACAAACGCACATTTATTTTATTTTATTGGAAACGCTTGCGGTGGAGGGACAGGAGATTGTCAAATTTTTTCAAAATATATATAAAAATTTATCTGTGGCGATTATACATAATTATCGGAAAAAATTATAGAAAACATTTCATTCCACACGCACGCACGCACGCACGCACGCACGCACGCACGCACGCACGCACGCACGCACGCACGCACGCACGCACGCACGCACGCACGCACGCACGCACGCACGCACGCACGCACGCACGCACGCACGCACGCACGCACGCACGCACGCACGCACGCACGCACGCACGCACGCACGCACGCACGCACGCACGCACGCACGCACGCACGCACGCACGCACGCACGCACGCACGCACGCACGCACGCACGCACGCACGCACGCACGCACGCACGCACGCACGCACGCACGCACGCACGCACGCACGCACGCACGCACGCACGCACGCACGCACGCACGCACGCACGCACGCACGCACGCACGCACGCACGCACGCACGCACGCACGCACGCACGCACGCACGCACGCACGCACGCACGCACGCACGCACGCACGCACGCACGCACGCACGCACGCACGCACGCACGCACGCACGCACGCACGCACGCACGCACGCACGCACGCACGCACGCACGCACGCACGCACGCACGCACGCACGCACGCACGCACGCACGCACGCACGCACGCACGCACGCACGCACGCACGCACGCACGCACGCACGCACGCACGCACGCACGCACGCACGCACGCACGCACGCACGTACGCACGCACACACACACACACACCGGCCTCGGCTGCGATAAAAGCTACCAATATAGGGAAAGTTCGAGTCGGCTGGGCAGTCTGTCGAATCCGAGAGATTGTGAGGCCAACTAAGTGCTTCAAGTGCTGGCACTATCGGCACCTGTCTAACAGCTGCAAAAGTACGGTGGACAGATCGAAGTGCTGCATCAAGTGCGGCGGCGAAGGCCACAAGGCCGAAAAGTGCAGTGCAGAGCCCCACTGTGCACTATGTAGCGGTGAAGAGGACGAAGGGGCCTGCAAGCATACCGCAGGAAGTTTCAAATGTCCAATTTACAAGAAGGCCTACCAGACACTCATCCGAAAACGAGAATGAGAGTGCTACAAGCGAATCTTAATCACTGTGAAGCGGCACAGGACCTGCTCATGCAGACGGTGCGGGAGCATAAGGCTGACGTGGTGGTCATCTCGGAGCCATACAGAAACCTTGACCACCTTTCCTGGGTAGCGGACAAAGCGGGCAAAGCCGCTGTCTGGGCTTGCGGCGAGTACCCATTCCAGGACATCTCGAACAGACTGGAAGACGGCTTTGTTAGAGCCAAAATAAACGGCGTTCACATCTACAGCTGCTACATGCCTCCGAGCATGACGCTAGAGAATTTTGAAGGAAGCCTGGACCGGCTGGTAAACGACGCCAAGGAACGGATCCAACACGCGATCGCGGGTGACTTTAATGCCTGGGCACTGGACTGGGGTAGTAAAAAGACGGACAAAAGAGGCCAGGCACTCTTGGAAGCACTGTCCGTACTGAACCTAGTCCTACTCAACGATGGCAAGGTACCAACGTACTGCAAGGGAGATGCCTCCTCGGTGATCGACCTCACCTTCGTCAGTGGGGGGCCTCGCTAACGGCGATACACGCTGGCAGGTATCGGAAATATATACACATAGCGACCACCGCGCCATCACATGGGAAGTGTCGAGGCAGCAGTGCAAGCGACGGACAATAGGTGGGCCCAAAGTCTTTGGCTGGAAATCGAACATGTTCGACATGGATGTTTCTTGCGAATCCTTGGACGGCAGTGCGGTTGAAACCGACAATCAAAGCGCAGAGATCAAAGCCCAAGAGCTGATGAAGAGGGTAGCAAGGGCCTGTGATGCTACGATGTCGAGAAGACGGGAAGGAAACCATCATCCTCCTATGTATTGGTGGAACGACGCGATTGCCGGGCTACGACGCGAGAGCAACCAAACGAGGAGACTAGCACAACGACCCAGGGGTAAAAATTCGCACCGAACACTGGAGGCCAAGCACAAGGCGACACGAGCTGCGCTGACTAAAGCAATAAAGCGGAGCAAAAGGCAAAGCTGGACGGAGCTACTCGGTGAAGTCGAAAGTGATCCCTGGGGCAGGCCTTACAGGGTAGTCATGACTTGCTTGAAAGAGCAGTCAAGACAGCAACCTACCTGCCCAGACCAACTCAGGAGGATAGTGTCAACTCTCTTCCCCCAACAAGACGAACTGAACTATCAAGTGGAAGTTGAGGACATTGAAGCTATTCCGCCTGTCACGCAGGAGGAGCTGCTTCGATCGTGCAGAAAGGTGGGAAATAAGAAGGCACCGGGAATGGATGGCATCCCGAACAACCCTTTTAAAGCAGCCGTCAAGGAAGCTCCCGCGCTGTTCATAGAAGTGTATAACGCATGCCTGAGGGAAGGAACATTCCCTTCCCTATGGAAATGGCAGATACTTGTTCTCTTGCCAAAAAGCAAAAAACCGCCGGGCGATCCATCGTCATATCGTCCGCTGTGCATGTTGGATACCGCAGGGAAAATCCTGGAGAAAATCGTGCACAATCGTGTAGAAGCCGCGATCGGGAACTCCCTGGCGGCCAACCAGTACGGCTTCCGTAAGTCCAAATCGACGCTAGACGCAATAAGCCACGTGCTGAACACAGCGAGCCAAGCGATCTCCGGCAGAAGATGGAAAGGGGGCGCAAAGAAGTATTGCCTCGTGGTCGCCCTTGACATCCAAAACGCTTTTAACTCAGCCAGGTGGAGTAACATCTGCTCGGCGCTGGACAAGCTGAACGTCCCACTCTACTTGAAAAGGGTAATAGGGAGCTACCTTGATAACAGGTGCCTAAAGTATAACACAGAAGTTGGACCACAAGAGTACAGAATCAGTGGGGGCGTGCCCCAGGGCTCGGTGCTCGGTCCACTTCTGTGGAATATAATGTACGACGGCTTGTTGAAATTGACACCGCCGCAAGGGGTGGAAATAGTCACCTTTGCCGATGACGCCGCAGTAGTTATCGTAGCGAAATACCTTGAAGAGGCTAACAGGTTGTTTGAAGAGACATACAACCAGATTCAGCACTGGATGTGTACATCTGGCCTGAAACTAGCGGAGCACAAGACCGAGGCTGTGCTGATCACCAGCAGGACGGCGATAGAGACGATCGAGCTGACTGTGGGACATCACACAATTACGTCGCAACCCAGTATAAAGTACCTGGGTCTGATAATTGACGCACGACTCAGCTTCAAGGAGCACGTGGAGTACGTCGTCGGCAAGGCGTCAAAGGTTAGAGCGGCGCTAGCGCGATTGATGCCAAACATAGGCGGGCCGAGGCAGGCGAGAAGGAAGCTGCTGACATCAGTGATCACTTCGGTCTTGACGTACGGTATTGCCATCTGGGGAAAGGCACTGGGTGCTGAAAAGCACCGACGGAAGATCGCAGCGGTCTACCGGCTCAGCGCCCTAAGAGTTTCCGGTGCGTTCCGCACAGTGTCCGAAGATGCAGTGTGCGTGCTCGCGGGCATGCCACCCATAGAGGTCCTGGCTGAAGAGCGAAGATCCCTATACCACCAGAGGAAATCATCGACAGGACTCCAAGATGAGCACAAAGGTGAAATTGTGAAATGCAGCCTACAACGCTGGCAGCAGAAGTGGGATGCATCGGTGAAAGGGAGATGGACGCACCGTCTAATCCCTCGGGTGGAGTGTTGGCTGAACCGTAAACACGGGGAGGTCAACTACTACTTGACGCAGATGCTCTCAGGCCACGGCTGCTTCAGAGCATACCCAAATAGATTTGGTCACGATGAGTCTGCGGAGTGTCCAAGTGGATGTGGAGTACCGGAGGATGCTGAACACGCATTTTTCCGGTGCCCGCGATT
This sequence comes from Oxytorus armatus, assembly GCA_958009045.1. Lineage (NCBI taxonomy): Eukaryota > Metazoa > Arthropoda > Insecta > Hymenoptera > Ichneumonidae > Oxytorus > Oxytorus armatus. Next base: position 6,761,334 of record OY253752.1, read on the forward strand.
CCTAGGAGAGAGAGAGGAACTGGAGGAGGTTCTTACGCAAGCACCAACTCCAGAAACCGTGGTGGGTAACCGCTCATGATGATGACGGAAGAGAACTGGGCAGCGACTAGCAGTTTCGCTACGGCGGTACTGAAGAAACTGCGCCAAGAAGAAAAGAAAAGAAGAAGAGAGACAGCGACGATAACCGCGGACGCCTGAAAAGAAGAAAACGCCCGTCGGCACCATCAGAGGAAGAGCTAAGGCTATGACCACTCTCGCGAAGTAATGCCTTGCGGCGGTCCCGCGGGAGTAGGAAAAGGTCAAGGAGAGAGGTTAGGGTTTTAGTTGGTATAGCAAGGAGCGCAAGTCCAACACATGGGTTGCACGTGCAACCTACGGTGCATAAAGCATTTCCCCCCTCTGACTAAAAAACACACACACACACACACACACACACACACACACACGCACAACTGTTCTGGACGTAGAAACTGTTGAACTGGACGTAGAAACTATTGAACTGGACGTAGAAACTGTTGAACTGGACGTAGGAGCATACACCATCACTTCGCTACCCGCGATAAGATACCTTGGAGTGATGATCGACGGACGGCTGAGCTATAAAGACCACGTGAATAAGATAGTTAATAAAGCCTCCAAAGTAGTAGCCACACTGGCACGGCTCATGCCAAACATTGGCGCCCCTAGACAACCCAGGAGGAAACTGCTGGCGTCCGTGGTCACCTCCATACTCACATATGGGATAGCCGCGTGGGGTGCAGTACTCGAGAACAAGGAACTCCGCCGGAGGGTGCAGCACCGTACAGACTCAGCGCACTACGAGTGTCCTGTGCCTGTCGCACGGTTGCGGAGGATGCTGCTTGCGTTATCGCGGGCATGATGCCCATCGAGGTCCTAGCCCAGGAACGGAAAGGACTCTACGAGTGTCGACACACCGAGACGGTATCTCGCGCAGAAAAGGAGAGAGCCATCCGGCGAAATAGCCTCCGCCTCTGGCAGGAAGAGTGGGACGCCTCACAAAAGGGGCGATGGACCCACCGCCTTATCCCAAGTGTGGCCGATTGGCTGAACCGCAAACACGGCGAGGTCAATTATTACCACACGCAGATGCTTAGTGGACATGGATGCTTTAGAGCGTACTTACTCCACTACACCACGACGACTCCCCTGACTGCCCGGCAGGATGCGGCGTGCCCGAGGACGCGACACACGTGTTCTTCGCGTGCACACGATTCGAAAGCGAGAGAAAGGAACTGGAGGACGTATTCGGGGCTAGGGCCAACCCAAAGACCTTAGTTGGCCTGATGACAGCAACTGCAACCAACTGGTCTGCAGCCAACACGTTCTCCACAGCCGTCCTGAAACGACTGCGTGAGGAGGAACGGGAGCGATACAGAGGCAGACAGTAAGCAGCCTAGCCTGCCGCAGCGACAGAGCGGAAATTCCAGACCAGAGATTGAAGAGCCGAAGGGCTGAGGCCGCCCTCCCGAAGTAATGCCTAGCAGTTGTCCCGGGAGGGCTCGAAAGAGGCCAATGTCGATGAGGAGGGGTTTTAGTCGGTAGGGCATACCGCGAGTCCGACACACGGGGTTCGCCCCAGGTGCATAAAAGCATTTCCCCTCCCCAATAAAAAAAAAAAACACACACACACACACACACACATTTATCGTTTTTAAAGGTAATACACACAAAGATATTTCTACATTTTTTTTCCCACGGATTTTTTTTTTTTTTTATACAATGTTTCAGTATATACAAAAAAATATTTTGATTTCTGTCAACACATTATTTTATTGAAAATAACATAATGGGTTGTTCTATTTTTATGTTTATCGCAATATAAACAGTAACGAAAATATAATTGTATACCCTTATCAAATTCCTTGGCTGTGGCGAGCGATGCACATCTGTGCGCGTATATACACATAAGCTTTATTACAGAGTTTCTGCATTTTACTGCCAATCCGTTAATAGCAACGCTTTTTTATTTAGCCTAAGAATTACCTATGTACAAAGTCAACAATCGAGATAACGATGACGATGATAACGACCAACGCAACGAAATTACTCTTTGAACCCGTACGGGAAAGACAACGAGTGTGTTTTATGCCGGCGTTTCCGACATACAACACTGCACGTTTTACTCACAGACCGCGTAACCACGTAGTGAAGAGCCGTGCGCTGAATAGCTGTAAAATTCAATTCGATGGCGGACGAATTTTCATTCGGTAAATCGCGCGACATTAATTCGCGTATCTATATAATTTTTATAATTCAGGCTCAAACCCTTTACTTTACAGCATTCGGCAACGACGACTTTGGGTGCATCGCTCGTGACGACAGTATAACCATAAAATTTAGGGCCTCCGGACACGAACGAGTCTATGTATGCGGTTGGCCCATGCTCGGCTAACTCGTTGGTCATGTCACCGAGAAAGCTACCTTGCGGTGGCTCTCATTCATCAGGTTCGCCTCTACTGACATAAATCACCGAATCTGTGTCATAGTACAGAACTCGGCGACCCAGTCTCTCGAGGTAACTATACAGTATTAACCACGCTTGAGCCGTAGTAAAAGCCGCAATGAGCACGCTCGTTTGACTATTCGGGATGATAGCTTCCTCGGTCGACTCCCAACACATGTACATAACATCCTCGTTAACGGGTAATATACGGGTGACCGTTTTATCATTATCGCACAATAATGATAACATTGCCTCGCGATCACTGATAATTTCGGTTTGTGATTGATTGTCCCTTTAACCGAATTTTCCCCATAGTGAGTTTAACACTAATTTCATTACCGAGCGTAAACCGAGATTTTTTGCGATATTATTTCGGTCGAGAGCGATACCCTCCGTATTAAAATAATCCTCGATATATTTATCTTGTGCATCGGTGTTATCGATACAATCCGCAGGCCATCCGCTCGACTCCTGCTTGATTTTTAAAAACGTATCGACATATTCGGCAAAGAGACCCCCTTTGCGCGTAGCCGGGTCATAGCTAATCATGTCGTACGCCCAAATTTCGTCAACCGCAACAACCATATAACCCGTGTCGATAGCTTTGCGCACCTCGTCCGTCACCCATGTGCCCGTGAACGTGCGATCGTCCGAGTTTTCATGCGGACAATCGCACTGTATCATTTGCTCTGTGCATGTACGACACAGGGCAAAAATGAGTTTATTGTGCATTCGCACCGGTAGTACAGGGTGAAAAAGGTTTCGAGGTGGTAAAACCGTACACCGAATCATACCGTTAATTGTCGTGCCAATAGCGTCGTACGAGCCATTCAAAATGTCTCTGCATCCCGTACCAACGTATATACGCGGATGACCTGTGGGGAAACGACCCACCTTACAAATATAAGGATACAGAGAACAAATGTCGATATAAGAGATTTTTTCGCCCTCACGCACGTCGTACATCGTGACTATATTACCGGTACGCCCGCCGTAAAACCCGTCCCGCGGGTTCAAACACGCGCTTGTGCGATGAGGGTAATTTTGTAAAAAATCTTCAATTTCGCGATTGCCCGACCGCATTTTTGAAAAATCACACTCCCACATCACGCGTAGTTCGTACCCGAGGGCGCGAATTTTTGAGTCGGCAGCTAGTGTTCGCTCATATCGTGCTTCGTAACTCTCCCCGCCAGTCGTTTTACCGCGATTATTAGGGAAGCATTTTGGGCAACCGTGCCAGTAACATCCGTGAAATTGAAAAACGATACGACGTTCGTCGATACCGAGAAAACCGTCGACACGTGCCGCCGATTCGGGAAGCCTGTACTCGCGGCCGCGACCAGCGTGAATTATTTCACAACCAAACTCGCGTTCTAGCCACAATAATCATTCGACAGCTTGTTGCGAGTGTTTATCGGCGCGCCGATACCCTCCGTATGGAATAATGCTTATCACTTCGGGTTGCATAAAATTTCGTCGATAAACTTTCGAACAAGCCGAAGCTATTGTATATGCTTCGGTAAACGGACAAACGTTTCCAGTTGTGAGAAATATCTCGCGAAATTCTCGACAAGCACGTCTCAGAATATCGACATACATCGAACAATATTTTCCAATTTCATTGCGAAAGTCGAAAATTTCATTTGACTGTGCTACCTGCTCGTACCACTCGTAAAAACTCGCCCTTTCGCTGACGCTCATTGATTCGGGGGAATAGTACTAGGCTGCGGGTACAGGCCCACGATAATTTTGGTTACCTGCTGTATTGAAAAGATGGAGAAAGTATCCCTTACCCATCTTACTGGCGAAACCAAAAGCTTTAGGTAGTGCACTGACAAGGAAAGTACTCGAGGTGTCCCCCTCCGATTTTGTTGAAACTTAAGTATGATATAGAGCATTGAAAACTAACCGACACGTATTTTTTTTTATCGGCGGAAAAACGGTTTCCAGGGGTAAAACCACCCCCTAAAGTTACACATGTCAAGGGGCCATTTTGCAGTTTCACATAGAAGCAGTGCACCGATTTTGATGAAACAAAGATTAAAATGTTTCTTGTGCGAAGGAATGAAGAACCCACCAGATAATAAAAAAAAAACAAACATTTTAAGGGGTTGAAACACCCTCGAACATTCACTTTTTGCTCCCTACATTGAAAACTTGCGAATCGATTGGAATAAAAATTATGCCATTGTGTAGCGGAAATAAAATTAAAGTTGACGTGCTTTTGTATTTGTGCGAGAACAATTTTTTAAGGGGGAAAACTACCCCTATTTGAGTTTTTACATTCCATGTGTCTCCTTGTCATTCCAAATGTGTTTGCCGATATGAACTCTTCTCATTAAGCTAAAATTAATGATTCAACTTTTTTTTTAATGAGTACAAATACTTAAGGGCGTAGACCACCCTTTGTAGCCCCCTTTTGATAGATATTCAAAAGTTTCCGAACCACTGCCAAGACATTTTATGATGTTACGATTTTCGTATTTAGATAAACTTACGCATCTACGAGAAGCATAATTAGGAGGGATTATACTATACATCATTCACTAACACATCCTTTTTTGATATAATTTTCCTCACTTTATCACATATCACTGTGGGAGTATTTTTTTATTATTAGCATAAACACGGTGTTTATATATTATTAAAGGATATTACCCGTAAGAAAGTGACAGGTTTTAATGGAGGACATAATTTCTCTGTATAGATTTTCAGTTAGGTGTTACTTTTACCTAAAACAGATGTGCTAGATTGTTTGAAATGGGAACCTTACGGTAGTAGTCTGGTAACAAAATGGCGGACTTTGGAAAAAAAATTTTTTTTCCAAAGTCCACCATTTTGTTATTTATCCATAAAATTTAACTTCAGTAGTTCCGACCAGAATGACATGTCTATAGATTGCGAATTATCAAGAATTTTTTTTTTCAGATAACATGAAGAGTCAAAATCACCGGGGCCACCCATGCGCTTTTTTTTCGAGGTGCCAATTTCGATCAATAATAATAATAAACTATTAAATTTTTTCATAACAATTTTGTTTGTATCTTTAATATGTAAATAAAAACATCCTAAATATCCAAAACGATTTACTTTTATTTTCCTACAAAAAAACGCCCTCCAAAAAAGACATGAAAATCGACTCAAGTTACCAGACTACTACCTTAATAGTATATTTCAAGTGAATCGGTTGCTTCTTTCGAAAGGATCATATGTGTATGAGCGCTTTTGACGTATACACTTTATTTACATAGTAACTTTACTCTAACACACGCCATCATCATCTTTTGTATACATGTTCATTATCTACTGTCCGCTGTTATCAACTTTTAACCACAATCATGGTTCATAGGCCCAACAAAAATGGTAGTTATCGAAAAAATGCTTCAAGCACAACGATTTCTGCTAAGCATTGCCGTGACATCCACGTAGTGTCACCGAACAGCAAAGTGTTAGTAATAAATTTAGGTGGTAAAACGTAACAGTACTGAAGTTGTAAATTCCTCAATTACGGATAATGATACGAAGGCACAATCGAAAGTGTATTTTGACAGTCAGGCATATAGCTATACTGCTAATATTGAAAATATGTTCTTGCAGCAACGTGTGAAAAGGCAAGGAAAATGTTATAAAAAACGGATGCGTTAGTGAATGAAGTATACTATAATCCCTCTTAATTATGCTTCTCGTAAATGCGTAAGTTTATCTGAATACGAAATTCATAAATTCATCATAAAATTTCTTGGCCGTGGTACGGAAACTTTTGAATAACTATTCAAAAAAAGGGTTACAAAGGGTGGTCTGCCCCCTTATGTATACGTACTATTTAAAAAAAAAACGGTGAATCATTAATTTTAGCTTGATGAGGAGAGTTCTTATCGACAAACACATTTGCAATGACAAGGAGACAACTGGAATGTAAAAACTCGAATAGGGGTAGTTTTCCCCTTAAAAAATTTTTCTCGCACAAATACAAAACACGTCAACTTTAATTTTATTTCCGCTACACAATAGCATAATTTTCATCCCAATCAATTCGCAAGTTTTCAATGTAGGGGGCAAAAAGTCGATGATCGAGGGTGTTTCAACCCCTTAAAATATATTTTTTTTTCATTATCTGGTGGGTTCTTCATTTCTTTACACAAGAAATATTTTTATCTTTGTTTCATCAAAATCGATGCACTACTTCTTTGTGAAACTGCAAAATCGCCCCTTGACATGTGTAACTTTAGGGGGTGGTTTTACCCCTTGAAACCGTTTTTCCGCCGATAAAGAAAAATACGTGTCGCTTAGTTTTTAATGCTCTATAACATACTTGAGTTTCAACAAAATCGGAGGGGGACACCTCGAGTACTTTCCTTGTGATTCGCATATGAAAATTGTTCATACTATAGATGAACACAGTGCAGCCTATGCGCATTGATATTATTGCGGTACCTTTGAGGATAAGCTTCGGTACTCCATAATCCGCACGACGCTCCACCAATTTGCGTAATATAAATTGGGTGTCAAACGCTTTCGCATTGTGCGCAATACATACAATTTGACGGAACTTCGATTTAGGACGAACCGCTAGATCAATAAGCTGATCGACCGGCGAATCATGGAATACGTGCTTACGTAAACCACACCAAGCACAATACCCCTTTTCGATATTGTCAGCATTCTTCAGACATTGTTCACACAATTGTTGTGCAACGCATAGCGTGACAATGTGCTGATGAGCATCGTCGTCTTTCCCGCTCGCGAAGGGTGTGTCCTGACGAGTTTCAAAGTCGTAAAATATAAAAAGGGACAAAGGGTGTCTTTCACTCCCTTGCGACTTTCGCGGCGCGATTGGTTGAACATAACACGGCCGGTTGTATGCATGGACCGAACGGCAAACTTGGCAATAGCCACTACCACACTCGTGAGCGCCAAGTGTAGTGTCAATGACCTTATCGCACACTCTACATATACGTATCGTTTCACAAATCGTTTTTGGAAGCGCAATTTTCATAACCTTGCCGGTCTCGCGTACCTGAAGATGATTAGCATAGCATGCAGCATTATGAAAATCTCGCCCACACTCCTCGCAATTCCACACGCCTTGTAAAAAATCTTCCGTTTCCTGCGGATTATTGCTACATGGCGGAGAAGAGTAACAGCGTGGGCACTTGCTATCACATTGATGCTGATTTAAAGTGCGATACGATTTGTTGTAAGCTACGCAATAATGTCTAGCACCGGCAGCCATCGACAAGTTTGTCACGGGTGCATAGTGTCGGTCTTCGGTAAAATAGAGAATGTTTAATATTATAGAGGCAGGGTTGTTTAAAAAAAATGTTCGACCGTCGAAGATCGGAGGTTCGCCGGCTCCGAGTGTTTCCCATTCGTAAACGACAATCGCTGTGCTTAACGGTACAAAGTACGATTGAAAAGCCCGCAGCTCAGGTATACCGCAACCTGTGACGGGAATAACTACATTTGCCATACTCGCGAGTTTTAACGCCTCTACGCGCTGTACTTTGGATCTCAGAATACGTATCCGATCCCACCTTAAATGCGACTCACGCGTCTTTGCACGTTTATTGTGATAATTTTCTAATGCGACTACAATCGACCGTGGTAAGAACAGATTATCGTCGTTCGCGATTGTTACGATAGAACGATTGCTTATGACGGGGAGCTTTACTTTCCGGCCCATACCGGCAGGCATCTCGACATACGTCACGGTGAAGTTTAACGTGTCCTCAACCGATAGAATTCTCGCGCTCTGGTTTACGCTGCAAATTAACCCCCATAATTCACCGTAAGAAAAACGCCGAATCGGTCGAAAAGACATCCAACCGTTACCGCGCGTCATACCGTGAGCGTCGAATGATATCCCGATCATGTCGTTTTCCGGGCGACCCGACACGAAATGCGCGTGAATATCGCGAATGGCATTTTGTATCCATGTCACGCTATTCACGCTTGGCGGTGGTGTTATTATGGTTATGTCCGTCTGGCGACTCGCGACCCTAAACCGTCGTGTATAGTGATCGCGCTCGTTCACGACGCGGAAACGCATACCGGCGGGTAAAATTTCGTCGCTATTGCCGTTATCATCGTTTTCGCTCCGACTAACGTAACCTAACCCCCTATCTACTATGTCGCCACAGCCAATTTGATTTGATATGATTATATTTTCGTTTACCTGCGATGACGATGATGCTGACGATGACGATGATGCTGACGATGATGCTGACGATGACGATGACGATGACGATGACGATGACGATGACGATGACGATGACGATGACGATGACGATGACGATGACGATGACGATGACGATGACGATGACGATGACGATGACGATGACGATGACGATGACGATGACGATGACGATGACGATGACGATGACGATGACGATGAAGCAGCTGGCGACGTCGCAGGTAAAGGATCTACGAGAGAGGAGGGTGTGAAAAAAAAGGTGTATAAATGCACTGTTTTTTTTTTCAAGTCGTAATTTACGGCTCGGGCTCCCCATTGTCGGATTCGCGCTGCCGTAAAAGAACGCTGTCTGCGAGATCGTCGTACGAATCATGACCCCACACACAGTGCCCCTCTTCATCGTAGTACTCGGCAACCCAAATTGAGCTTACCGGTGTACGTTGTACGATGAGGCGAGGCAGCAGTACGTGGAACCGATGTCCGTTTAACGGAATTCTCAGCCAACGTCCGTTTACCAGAATGTCTCTAAACGGGACAGCGCGAGGACGTGGTGGTATTTGGCGAGCACCATTGTCGTCGTTATCATTAGATGTTGCGTCATCGTCAGTATTGTCACTGTCGTCGTCGTCGGGATAGTGCTCTAAATCGGGGGATGCTGGAGAGTCGTGAGGGTCAGGTGGAGTTCCGTCGCTGGAGTCGGGAGATTCGTCGTTGACGACCCGGGCTCGGGTGAACCCTGAGTGTCGTCATCGACGATCGAATCGGGGGAGGCAGGAGATTGACTGTATATATCTGGATCAGGGGAAGCACGAGATTCAATGGCGGTTACCGTCGTGTCGGGCGAAGCCGGGGAGCCGTCGTCCGCAAAAAAAGGCATGGATGATCGAAGTGGGGAGATAGTGGAGGGATTACCTGTTGTCGACGTCGGCTCGGTGTCCTCAGAGTTTTCCACCTCTACTGAAAAGAAAACAACCGCTAATTATTCACTATTTCACATTTTGAAATAAGATATGCTATATAAATATAGTATAAATAAACTCACCTTTAGCGGCAAGATCGTCTAAATTGAAAAGGATCATGGTGGCGTCGGAATCGTATCCGTCTTCAGCCACTGCCATTTCATCACCGCTGCCGCTGCTGGTGCTGCTGTCATCCGCCTCCGCCAATAATCTGATACGGGCTATTAACAAAAAAAAAAAGAAAGATAAATTTTCATATAACGATAAAATATTTAAAGAAAAACAGGTGAATCAAAGTAGTAATTATTTAGCTTACCGCGCTCATCTTCATATGCCTGACGGAGCTGACGTGCGCCAGGATACATGCTACCACCACGTTCCGCTAATGCCTCTCCAGCAAGTATAATTGCGTCACGGGATTCGTGCATCGCGCAACGCACGTACGCGCGCCCGATGACGCGTATGCTAATGCGTCGGAGGATTGCCCGAAATTCCGCGACGACAACGCTGAAGGGCGACGTCATCATGCGCAAATTCCACTCCGCATTGCAGCGGCGACGCACACACGCAATTTGACCCCTCGTGAGGGCAACAAGCGCTCGCATTACAACCATTAATTGCACGGCACGGTACACCTCCTCACTGCGCGATAGCGGCTGCGGAATCATTTTTTCTATTTTTTTTGCAACACAGCTCTATATTGTTCAAAACACTTTACCCGCACTGAATAAGATCTTCACTAGACCACTTCGAATATCCACACGGGGCACTGTTTTTAAACCGAAACAAGACGTAAACACGGTGAAAAAAATCGAGACGTAAACTGACACTCGGTCTGTCCACCAAGACTTTCCGTCAGGAAATTAGGGAAAATCTCCAAGTCGCTGCTTATTTACGCTTGCCCCCCTCCGCGCAGCGTCTTGGACACGTTACATGCAAAAAGAATACTGTACCAAACGAGGGCTAGAATTTGCACCTGATTTTTCGGTACGGGCGCGTCTTCCCTTTTCGAGCGAAACACATAATAACTAGGCATACATACCAACAATCGAGGAAAGCAATGTTTCCATATATATATATATATCCGCTCCAGCAGGTTCACCCTGTCGCGGTGCATCGTTCCTCATGACGATTTTATGAGGTAAGCGCAGCAGGGCTACCCTTTATTTTGCCGTCCGCTTTTTTTTTACTCTCCTGCGGAGGCGTGTAGGAGTACGTACGTGGCCGCCACCCATCACCTGTGTGATGGCTGTCCACTCAAAGTACGGCAAAAAAAAACTATACCTGACTTTTCGAGAAAAGGTGTCTTTTTTTGTTGTGTACTTTTTTTTTTTGCCATACGTCTGAGAGAGTATACATTTTCTGTACCACAAAAACTACGCCTCGCCAATGGTCCCACGACACAATCTCGCTTCAAATTATATAACATTTCTTTACTGTTACTGTTCATCCCACCCCCCTTTCGTGACATGTCTGTGACCAGAGTGTATAGAAAATTACAGGGTTCTAGACATTGATTGTCGAGCGGACGGGTGTTTTTTTCATACGAGTATACATTCGGGAAGACGTTAGGCAGGGCAAATTTATACGGATCATTCAATGTAAATATGTGGCTTCTATTTCGATCATGCTGGTCAACGGTAAATCAAACGTTCTCACGCAACCCGCTGTTCCCCCCCAAATCGTCAATTTAATAAGCTTCTTATCACGTCCGCGAGTGACATTTCGTCTTATTGTCAACGGCACTCCCTCGGCACATAAACATTTCTCGCGACATTCGGACGTAACTTTTTCTGTCCATTGTACGGTTTTTTTTTACATCTTTTGGCGAGCAATAAATAGAAAAATTTCTCACACAGTAAGGAATTTTTCTTATTGCCGGATGGACAACGAATAAATTTGGGTGACACAAATGGTATGCAATTTTTATTGATTCCCTTTTTTTTCATTTATCTTACATTAGATCTTTTGACCATCCAACAACAACAAATAGAAAACTTTCTCACGCTGTAAGGAATTTTCTTATTGTTGGACGGCCAGCGCATAAATTTCGTTGTCAAAGACGGGATATATTTCTTTTATTGTTTACTCTTTTTCATTATCAACCGTACGACCTTTTGATCATGGAACAACAAATAAAAAATTTCTCTCGCTATGAGGAATTTTTCTTTTTTGCTGAATGGTTCGCGCATAAATCTTGTTGACGCAATTGTTATAAAGCTTTCATTGCTCCTCCCTTAGATCTTTTTTTTTGTCTGCTGATCAACCATCTCGTAATAAAAAAATTTCTCACCGTGTAAACATTTTTTTCCCATAAAAAAAAAAGTTTTTTCAAAACCAGCCCGCATGCGGCATAGAGTCAGATATTACCGAACAAAAAAAAGTTTGTCAGAAGAAGAAATCTCGTCTCGGTCGTCACATGCAATCAAATAAAATATTGTTCATTACTTTTCTAAAGAGAACCATGTATATGATATTTTATTATAGAGGAGAATTTCATATACATTCGCCCCACTACCGTCCAGAACCATATGTGTTACTATCGCGCGCTTAATTTTTTTTACATAAGGGCTGTGCAGAGAGAGTCCGACATCAGTCGAGCTCACGCTGTTAGACGTGCAACATTGCTGTAGTCCAACCAAGTCCGTTTTATTTTCTTATAACGATCTACCGTGAAAAAAACAAAACATGGAGTCTGAAAGTAGGGAAAGTCAACTCATCGATGTCGTAGTGACGCCACCAACTACACTATACCCAATATTGACGATCGAAGAAAAGAAGACACTGGAAGCGCAGCTAATTCTGTCGACAACGTACCCGCTCAACCAGTCCGAAACAAAAATAAAACTGCAGAATAACAATTCGTCTGGAGGAATTGTGTTTGAATCGTCGGGATTTTCGATACTGCAAAACCAGTTAGCCAAAATAGCAGAATATTTTGCTGGAGGACGGAATCCCGTGTGGGGGTCAAGCTGGCGTACTCCCCCACCAATTCACATCGATGATTGCGAGATCATCTTCACCACGGCGTTCGGAGCTAAATCTATTGTGTTTGACGTCCCTACCGCCGAGCCGTATAGCCAGGGAGATAACGCTGAGCCCATAAAGAAGGCCAGAATTTACAACCCGTCTGTCGTGATGCAGAAAACGACGTTCGAAGGTTTGTGCAGCATAATGCCCATTGTCGACGAGCGCTTCAGACGGCTGCAGCGTATAGTACCGCACGTGAACATGTGTATTCACCTACTATGCGCAGAACTGATTCTCCATATCCCGCCGAAAGATACGCACGAAAATATCGACGAGCTGCGAATTAAAGATCTAATAAAACATAACTCGAAGTCTTTAAAGGAAGCTGTAAAAATGCGGTTGGACCCGACTTTTGTGGAACATCATTTTGGCATTGTATTTTTGGAGTCAACCATATTGAGTGTCCCTTACGTGACTAACGAGTTGAAAAAAGCGGTTGTTGACCAAAGAGAATAATATGTTTGTCAGCTTCTTTGTGCACACACGCACATCTAGCGGATGTATAGCTATAATCTTCTATATAAAATAGCAGTGTATTTAAACAATAAGGTTTTAATTTTAAAGTCTTGATTTACATATTTTAGCATACTTGAACGTATATTACTAACCATAAGGATCATTGTAAAATAAGTACAGGCATCGTCTAGCAGTCACATTTTATTCGATTGCGGTTATTATGATAATCATCTATGACTAGTAAATAAAAGAACATATACTCATAAACATTGGCATTTTTTTTTCTTGAAAATTACCCAACCCCCAGGCGTACCATAATAATCCTATTTTCAAGGGTTGCCAACGTCAATAAAACCGAGGCTTGAAGGAGTCTGCAAAATGTACATTATATAGGAGCCATTTGGGGGTAGGGGCGTCGTTCTACAGGTGCGCGAACGCACGTTATTTTTCCACGCAGACAATTTTCTACAACTCTCCTAAGAACACCCACAGATTGTATAAGACCCAAAAAATCGTGGAGGGGATTATAGCGTAATATAGACACCGCAACGAGAAATTCTCAGCGGAGGAAGGGGCACTGGCCCGCTATAGGGACCAATAATATCACGGGAAATTTTCGGATGCCCATATAGAAGTGGGGAGAAACATTTTGGGGAACCAATCACAGACCTTGAAATGGGGTGGAGAGTGGGTGGTGGGGGTGCAAAGGGGCCAATAAACATACTCACACATGGGTGGGGGCGGGGCCTAATAACTTTTCGAGGTGGTGGGTGTGGTGGGGGAAGTTCATGTGGTGGGAGCGGCGGCATGGTGGGGGGGGGGGGGGGGGTGTCTCCCTATAACGGTACTTTACTACTGAAACCGGCCTTCAGATCAAGTAGGCTATAGTATTTTTTGCCATATAGTTGGTCGTCAATGGGGGGTAGCGGGTAGTTATCGCGGAGAGTGACTTTATTGAGAGCCCTATAGTCAACGCACATTCTCGTTTCCCCGTTTATTTTATTTACTAGGACTATTGGCGACGCGTACTCCGATTGGCTTTGCCTGATTATGCCTCTGTCGAAAAGTTTGTCGAGAATCTCGCGAACTTGGCCCTTCTCCGTGAACGACAATCTACGCGACCCAAAATGAAAAGGCTGATGTTCGCGCAGTAACAACGTTATTTCGGCTTTTACTGCTGGAGTATCCGGTCCTATCGCCTGAACGTACTCCGAACAAAACAATTGCTTGACCATTTCGGGATTTACTATGAGTAGGTCGGTTAGATCGTCGTTTGGTGCGGTAGTATCGATATTCATGACGTTCGCAATCTCCTCGTTAGGAATTTTCAATGCTCGTACGAGACCGTAACCGAAAATATCTAAAACGTCCCCACCCAAAAGCACGGAAGAGGTCATGGTATAATCTGGTACGACTAGAAGTCGCGCTCGCGTCCCTGGTTCCTCGTCAATCGAAATATCGAGTTCTATTGTCCCGACTACGACGAGGCTACTTTTGTTTATACCACAAAACCTATTGTTCGACTCGTCCGCCGGGTCGATCGCTTCGCCCGATACATACTTTAGTTTCATGAGGCTCTCCGCGTTACCCGTATCCATTAAAATATCGAATGACCAGCGATGCGCGGCACCTTGAATGTTTACGCTATATATAGCGTAAACATTACATGTTTGAAGAACCTATCTCTCGGAGTCATCATCTTGTCGACGTTGTTGATCCGTTTGTTGTGTTGAGGACATTCTTTAGCGAAGTGATCCGGTTCGTGACAGATGAAGCAGGCTCCCCTCTCGGTTTTTGGTTAGGACAGTTGGGTCGCAAATGGCCCACTTCGTTGCATTTGTAGCATTTCATCGGTCCCTGGGGCTCGACGACGTTTTTCCCGACTGGCCTCGATGGTTTTCCTTCAGATTTCCAAGTCACGTCGCGTTTGCTGCGATTCTTGGTATCTGTTCGGAGAGAGATCTTCTCGAACGCATCACAAAGCGCTGCTTTCGTATCGGAATTCTCTAGGCGTGCTTGATATTGCAGTTGCGTATCTGGTATGCCTTCGATCGTTGTTGTTCGCTGTTGTTCGTCATTTCTCACTTTCTATTGTTTTAGCCTTTAGCTTCTCCCCTCCCGTTGGACGCTCGCTGCACCGCGAGTCATCTTTCCCCAATTTCCACCACGCCGTTCGAATCTTCCCGCTCGCCCCTTTCCCTTCCCCCCCCCCTCTTCCTTTTTTTTAGCTTGCCTCCGTTCGTTTTTCCCGTAGCCAACGCATCACGCCGCCCACGCCGATCGGACGGACCCCTGTCTCGGTCATACACGAATCACAAACCGGACAGGCCCTCCGCACCATTGATCGTGGCGTTCGCCTTTCAAGACAATCCCGGACGACCGCTGAAGTCATCAGTCCGGGAGCAGAATTACAACGGCGGAGAGCCTGGAGCGGTACAACATATCATTAATAAAAAGCCGATTCATTCGCAGGCAACGTCCGACGGCTGGGCTGTGGCACGAAGGATACCCGTGGCGCCATCCAGCGCGCCGCAGTCTATACCCACTCCCCAGATCCCTATACCCCATTCCAAGTCGACAGTCACGTTCGCGGGCTCGGCGTGAGGACCTGGTGCTGCCATCCGACGGACCCGCGACGCACTGTCCCGTATCCCTCGCTCCCACCGGTAACAATTCCCCAAACTCCTCCATACAGTGCTGCCTTGTGCGCATTTCTGCCCGAACCCTCTCCTCAACAATCACGCCACGCGCAGCTGGCCAATGGGAGGCGAGAAGACGAACGGCGAGCACGAGGAAAAGACTCGTTATTTCGTTGAGATATATCGTAGAGAATAGAGGCGAAAATAGCGAGAAAAATAGTTTGAGATACTAAAAAGCGAATAGTAATTAGTAATTAGAGTTTAAGAGAAAAGATTGTGAAAAAGGGGGAGATTGTGAAAAACAGATTTAAGGAACGACGAGAGACGAGGGGAAAAAGGCAAAGACGAGGAAACTCGGAAAAGAAGGAAGGAAGGAAGAGGTTAGGAAAAAAAGCGAAAGCGAAGGGAACGAAAAAAAAAGAAATCCAATACCGAGCGCCGACGCTAATTTCCACTCGTTCGTCGGGAGAGAAAGTAAGTGTCTTTTTTGTTGGCCATTAAGCAGCGACAGTGTCCGATTATTTTTGTATAATAATTAATAGATCTTCCGGTGTTCCGTCGACTCGCGCGACCACGTGCCAATTCGAGGTTAAGCGTGCCATCGCGTGCGACCGCGTGCTGCTGCGCCGGTGCCATAATAGGTTAGGGAAAAGGTGCTGTGGGGACGAGACACTACGTCTGCCCGTAAGAGAGAGCGAAGGGATAGCGTAAGAGGCCATATCGGTCGGCGAACCTAACCCCTGAGCTACGCTGCGAGGAATTAAACGAGGTTTTTTTTGTTACAGGTAGCTATACCTTAAAAATAGCTGGCGCCCATACCGAGTAATATCCGTGATATAGGTCTTTCAAATCCTTCCCCGCAATTTCGTTGAAACCCTCTCCCTGGATCCTTGTCACCCGATTCCTCCATAGTTTGCCCTTTTGCTGAACAGCAAAAGGGCAAGGGTTTGCCGTAGCGGCAGAACTGCCGCTACGGCAAACCTATTACAATCCTCTCCCAGAAACGATTCCCCGCCATGGCTTGTGTTTCCTCTTGTATAATTCATTGTAACGAGGGAAACAATCCATACGCTACGGCATTTATCTTTTCTTTTCTTGTTTATTGTAATTAAGGAAAGCAATCCTTACGCTACGGCATTAATCTTTTCGTTTATCATTATTTGTAATTAAGGGAAACAATCCCTACGCTACGGCATTTATCTTTTCTTTTCTTATTTATTGTAATTAAGGAAAGCAATCCTTACGCTACGGTATTTATCTTTTCGTTTATCATTATTTGTAATTAAGGAAAACAATCCCTACGCTACGGCATTTATCTTTTCTTTTCTTATTTATTGTAATTAAGGAAAGCAATCCTTACGCTACGGCATTTATCTTTTCATTTATCATTATTTGTAACTAAGGGAAACAATCCCTGCGCTACGGCATTTACCTTTTCTTTTCTTATTTATTGTAATTAAGGAAAGCAATCCTTACGCTACGACATTTATTTTTTTGTTTATCATTATTTGTAATTAAGGGAAAACGATCTCGCTGCTACGGCTTTATTAATTTTTAGTTTATTGGGAATAGAGGGAATCATCGCTACGATACGACATTTATATCCTCCCTTTTTGCGACTATAATTTTTTTGTGAATTCCCTACACTTTGCGAATATTATTGCCCTCCCTTTTTGCGGCTATTATTTTTTTGTGAATTTCCTACACTTTGCGAATATCATTATCCTCCCTCTTTTGCGACTACTATTTTTGCGAATTCCCTATATTTAGCGAATATTATTATCTTCCTTTTTTGCGACTACTATTTTTTTGCGGATCCCCTACATTTTGCGAATATTGTTATTGCCCTCCCCTTTTGCGACTATTATTCTTTTTGTGAATTCCCTACATTTTGCGAGTATTATTATTGCCCTCCCCTTTTGCCACTATTATTCTTTTTGTGAATTCCCTACATTTTGCGAATATTATTATCCTCCCTTTTTGCGACTATTTTTTTGCGGATTCCCTACATTTTGCGAATATTGTTATTGCCCTCCCCTTTTGCGACTATTATTCTTTTTGTGAATTCCCTACATTTTGCGAATATTATTATCCTCCCTTTTTGCGACTATTTTTTTGTGGATTCCCTACATTTTGCGAATATTGTTATTGCCCTCCCCTTTTCCGACTATTATTCTTTTTGTGAATTCCCTACATTTTGCGAATATTATTATTCTCCTTTTTTTGCGACTACTATTTTTTTTGCAGATTCCCTACATTTTGCGAATATTATTATTGCCCTCCCCTTTTCCGACTATTATTCTTTTTTGTGAATTCCCTACATTTTGCGAATATTATTATCCTCCCTTTTTGCGACTACTTTTTTGCGAATTTCCTACATTTTGCGAATATTATTTTCCTCCCTTTTTGCGACTAATATTTTTTTTTTTTTTTGCGAATTCCCTACATTTTGCGAATATTATTATCCTCCCTTTTTGCGACTACTATTTTTGCGAATTCCCTACATTTTGCGAATATTACTATCCTCCCTTTTTGCGACTACTATTTTCTTGCGAACGCCCTACACTTTGCGAATATTATTGCCCCCCCCCCCTTCTTTGCGACTATTATTTGTGAATCCACACCCCTTCTTTTGCGAGCATTATTGCACCCTTTTTGCGGCTATCTTTGTGAATCCACACCTTTCTTATGCAAACATTGTCACCCTCCCTTTTGGCAACTATTCTTTTTGTGAAGCCACACGCTTTTGTGAGTATTATTATTATCCCTCTTGCGACTACCACTTTAGTATCGCTTGGGGTTTCCGCTCCTTTTGAGGTTTCGTTGATTATAAATAAAACACCTTCACTGTCGTGCCTTTCACGCCGTGTCTCGGATCTTTATTCTCCCTCCCCGAATCGCGCTCATCCAACAATTTGGTGACAATATATATATATACTAGGGGGCTCTGCCCCTCTGCGCGCTTCGCGCGCCAACCCCCACCCCGTTCCATCTCGCCCCGGCCTACCCCCTCCCCCGCCGTTCCATCTCGCCCCGGGCTCCACCCTCAACTCTTGTACACGGCGGCGGCGGCGATATATTTATATAATATAGAGAGATATGTAACATGTGCCTCGTCGAGCTCGTGTTTTCGTCATCCCTAGGACCCCGTGCGTGGTCCCTCTCGCCCCCGCCAAGCCCGTCGTCGGCGATCGTATTTGAGCTTGCGCCGTGAACGCCGGCAGTCATAGTACTAGTGTAAGACAGAGAGAGAGAGAGAGAGAGCGAGAAAGACTCAGATAGGGCACGTATAGCTGTATCAGCTGGTGATTTTTGTTTTGTTAGAAAGAGTACATTCGTTGATTTTTTTATTGAATATCCGTGTTGGTTTTGAAAGTGCCGATGTGCAGAATAGTTGTAATTGTGTAGTCAACTAGAGAAAATTGCAATGTTTCAATGAAAAATACATTTTAAATCATTAATGAGCGTGATAAATTTAATTGTGTAGTTGACCGCTTTAACGTAGAGCAAGAAGCAAGTAATCTTCATTGCCCGAAATTTTCACGCTTGTTGAACCGCCCGTCGATGCATATCGATGAAGAACCGTATCGGAATATAAGGTATTTCATTAAATAATAATTATTATTATTTACTTTGACCGTTCTAACATAGAACGAGAAACGGTCAATCTTTATTGCTCGAAAGTTTGACGCATGTCGAACCACCTGTCGATGCATGCCGACGGAGATCCGTAGCATAATATAACTTGTATGTTTAATTTATTATTATTATTTACTTTGACCGCTCTAACGTAGAGCGAGAAACGAGCAATCTCATTGCCCGAAAGTTTGACGCTTGTCGAACCACCCGTCGATGCATATCGACAGAGATCCGTAGCATAACATAACTTATTTGTTTAATTAATTATTATTATTATTTACTTTGACCGTTCTCATATAGAGCAAGAAACGAGCGATCTTCATTGCCCGAAAGTTTGACTCTTGTCGAACCACCCGTCGGTGCATATCGACGGAAATCCGTAGCATAATATAACTGATTAGTTTAAATAATTATTATTATTATTTACTTTGACCATTCTAACATAGAGCGAGAAACGAGCAATCTTCATTGCTCGAAAGTTTGACGCTTGTCGAACCACCCGTCGATGCATGCCGACGGAGATCCGTAGAATAATATAACTGATTTGTTTAAATAATAATAATTATTATTTATTTTGACCATTCTAACATAGAGCGAGAAACGAGCAATCTTCATTGCTCGAAAGTTTGACGCTTGTCGAACCATCCGTCGATGCATGCCGACGGAGATCCGTAGCATAACATAACTTATTTGTTTAAATTATTATTTACTTTGAACGCTCTCACGTAGAGCGAGAAACAAACAATCCTCATTGTTCGAAAGTTTGACGCTTGTCAAACCACCCGTCGATGCATGTCAACGGAGATCCGTAGCATAACTTATTTGTTTAAATAATAATAATTATTATTTACTTTAACCGCTCTGACATACAGCGCGGAATGAACTACCCTGCTGCATGGTAGGAACAGCTGATACGAGTTGCATACCTTATGGTGTGTCCAAGCGCTACCGAGTACAATCACAGGAACCGTCTGCTATTTGACTTCGATGCTCCGTCGCGCGGAGCATCGGCTCCCCATCGGCTGCGAGTAGACGCCAACCCGTCAAACGGACAGTCTTCGACAATTAATAATAAGATCGACGATAATAGTGTCGATACTGTCGTCATTGATAACGAGCCCTCGTCGGTGGAACCTGCTCCGAATCATCCCGCGAGACGTTCAACACCGTATAGTGCGAGCGAGATGGATTCAACGGAAGAAAACATCGAGCCGAGACAGAACGAACTAGAGTATTTGAACGAGACAATTTATTGCCTGATTGCTTCACTGAATCGAAAGATGTCGCCGCTGTATACGGATCATGATTTGTGTTACATCGGGAAGTCTAAGCGAAATGTGCGTGAAAAAATTAATGGTATAAAGAACTCACTCGCATATTTGAATGACGCGAAGCTACGAATAATGGAACACGGCATGGTTGCTTCTACGATTAGAGAAAAAGCAAACCTGTCGACTGACGTCGATATTGTTGACCCTGTTAATTGCGGACGGTGATGCTGTAGTCGTGAATCGAAATTGTGCAATTTGTACTACCGAGAAATGTTTGCAAACCGAATGGCTCATACTAATGAATTGTAATCGCGAGTATTGCGTAACATCTGCGCGTCGATTACGCCGATACATTGTCGTTGATGGCGTGTCGGACGATACCGAGCGAGCCAAGTTACCTTTCTGTCGAGCAATAGTCTATGGAATGTTACGAGCGACTTTCGAAAATGCAACGAAAATTCTCAGATTGATGTGACCGTGAGAAACTTTTCTAAATCATTCAGCCATTTTATGGACATTAATTTGTCGGGAAAACAAAATAGAGCGTGCATTTTTGTTTGGCGTTTGTAAATGGCGTTAAAAGTGTGGACTATATCGGTGGCATAGTTGCATTTATAATCATATAGTTTAGCAACAGAAGCCTTTACGAAAATTGACAATTGTTCCTTAATCAATCTGTGACATAATGTGTTTGTCGTGAAGTCTGAATTTAATCAAACGCCGTTATTGGGCGAACTTTTTTTGTTTAGTAAAATATGCTGGCAACTGGATTCTGTATTATCGGATGACATTCCAAGTTGAGAATTACACACTAGCCCGGATATTGGTCGTTTTATTAAATGTGCCAAGCTGTATGCCTCGGGATTGCGAGTTTTAAGTTTAATCCGATGCACTTCGTTTAAATTTGTTATGGCCAGTAGCAGATGGAAGCACATTTTCCAATCGATACAATATTTTTCGACCGCATTTATAAAAAATACAGGTCTAAAAAATTGCGTTTGGTACGTGTCATGAATGTTTTCGATGTAAACGTCAAATAAATGTTTTACATTTAAACACAGCCTCGTTTGTTCGTTAATATTTTTACCCAATGCAAATTGGGTGTGGAGAAATTGTTTAAAATTATCAATGTGCAGGTAATTTTGTAGCGGTATCGGGTTGTACAATGGACTGGTGAATACTTCAGCTTCTAAACTGTTTAGAATAAATTTGCAGTTGATGGAATTACCGAATATAAAATTCCGATAATATTGCATACCGTCCGAATCAACGGATACGTTAGTTTTTTTATAAATATGATATAAGATGTTATTATTCGAATAGACGACGCAGCCGTGTTTTGATTTATGAAAGTGGTTTGCGAACTTGCACAGTTCCATTTTTTAATTTGACTTATAACTAACATCCCCCACGTGTAGCATGTTATTGAAAAATGTGTACGGATTTTACGACACCAACGGCAATGTGTTCAAACGATTTGACAATTTGAATTTAAAGGTGTCCATTAGGGTGGCCCATTTTATAAAAATTGTCAAATTTTCGTGTTCACATATTTTCAAATAATAGTTGACTATAAAAAAAGACGTTATAATTTTTTTTAGATTTCTAAGCTCAAATATGAGTCTGCGCTAATCATCCAAAGTTTATGTGAAATATTTGACCTACTGGCAATTTTAAGCAGTAAACATTGGTCAGAAGTCAAATGGTTTTATCGCAGTCCCTTTCAGGTAGAAAAATATCGCATGGACACATTGAACATTTCTGTAGTCATGAGTAATACCTGCACATGTACGAATATTGCAAATGCTAGCAGCAAGCAGCAAAAGTAGTGGGGGTACCGCTCACAAGGACAAGTTATTTTCGTCTGATCTCTGTGCTCTTTAAAAATTTCTGTGGATGTACCGTCCCTAGTTGAATCTTCTACAAAAAAACTCAGACGATCTAATTAATATTTGTCGGAAAATTGGTTGCTATACTTTCTTAATTTTTTCCTACTGAGCCACGTTTCATCATTGCATTAATTTTCAGTGCAATAGGCCTCCTGGGGAAACCACGCTAAAAAAAGCGCATCTGCAATAGTACCTCACGGGTGATGTGGAAAACTATTGTTAAAATCATTTAATAATTATGCGATATTAATAAAAGATTGTGGTAAATAATTATATTTTTAATGATTAATTAATATAATATTACGGAACAAAAAATATTTGAATGACAATTTGTCGCGGGTGCCGTGTATTTTTTTTATCGGAACGCTCCTGAGATGGTGCGCTCGCCGCCGTGGCCGCCACGTGTTACGTGGTAGAGGGGGTAACGGAGGCGTAGCCTTCCTGCCGGTGCCGAACTGTGCAGCTTATTCCGAGCTCTGATCTATAGAACTGGAAGCTATTTTTATTGAAAAAATCAGAGTTTGAAATGATGAAAAAATTTAATATTTGTGGTACAGTTCGGTGAGTCATTGTTCACAAATTTTCACTATAATTAGTTATTATAATTAATGATTAAGATTCAAAATCATATAGTGGAATCGTGCGTCTCGTTACCTCTCTTCACCGATACCTAAGAACCCTACCCGAGAGGAATATTTTTTTCAGAAAAGGGCTACCCAGCCAGTTGACCCTCTCACTTTCACTGTTTATGATACTTGTAAATGCACCTGATAATCCCAACACACCTGATTCTTCTAAAAAATTCAAGAATTTTTCATCGCCTTTTTTTTAATAATGTAATGAAGCCAGATATTTCTTTTTTTCTGTAATGATAGTTCGACAGTTAAATAATTGCTCGACGTATTTTGAATAAGATCCGTCCATTTTAAGCGGTCCGTAGAAGCCTTCAAAAATCCTTCACTTTCACCACAATCGGATTTTTTATTTCAATAACAAATGGAAAAAAAAATATAAACAAAACTTCACTATGTTCATTGATGTTTTATAAACAACTTCCAGAAGAAAAACATAAATAATCTCAATAATTATATCACCGAATTTTAATTAAAAAATTCATTACCCTCATCGTGGGCTAAAGTTCATAAAGAATTAAAATCATTAGGGTAGACTCATATTTGTGTTTAAAAATCTGACAAAATTATAACGTCTTTTTTTATAGTCAACTATTATTTGAAAATATGTGAACACGAAAATTTGAACATTTTTATAAAATGGGCCACCTTAGTGTCCATGTCTGCTAAAAAGAATAAAGAATGCGTGGAGTTGCTGTTTTTCATTCAACGGCATCGTGACGATTGATGAAAATAATTTAATTGATTCGCAAACGTGTTTGAAACATATATTAAAATTCATCGATAAATTGGAACATTTGTTGGATTCAGAGGACGATCGAATATTCAATGGCTCGGTGCAATATATTAAAAAGCTTGTAAACATAGATGGTAAACTGATCGATAAGTGCGCGATGCTCATGTTCCACTATAACGCAAAGTATCGTAAATGGCTGGAAAAAAATCAAAATTATCATCGATTCATAAATTGGAACTTGAGCAAATGATTAGAGTTGCAAACTTTGACGCCGATTGACCATTCAAAGTGTCGCGATATTCTAAATTTATTCCACGAAACTCTACAATCTTTGAGCATCAATGATTTATATCACTCGCTAATGATACATGTTCCTTTTTGGTTATGCATCTTTGGCTTTAGCGACGAAACATCAATCGCCAAACCCCGGATGCTAGACATTGACTTAAACAATGCGAGCATTGGCGTTAACAATGTATTTAGCAAAATTAAAAATTTGCTCGATAAAAAATACGATTACCAGTTTATCGACGGGATGTATGATAGATACGCGGGTAAAGGTGCGGTTGAGCCGAGGGTTGAGTCAAAACTTAAATTTATTCGTAGCAAATTACAAAGCGGCGATCTTAAATCATTGTTGCAAAATTTTCTGCCCAAATTGTCCCTCCACAAATTGGCAGAACCCACCCCGACTGACATCTCATGTTCGGTAAAATAAAGTTATGAGTTTTGCGATAATTTCATGTAACGGTTCGGTTGTTAAATTTGGCAAAGATTTTTTAAACAATACGTTACAAAATAATAGATTCATTAATTTAATCAATTTTTTTTTCGTCCGCTTTCGGTATTATCGGTTTATATTTTTTGGGCAACCGACAATAATTCGCTATATTCGTCACGCTCATTACGATTGCCACTCAATATAAATTCTAAATCCAAGCAATCTTGAATATCCAACTGTTTGGCGGCCCGTTACTGCCATAATTTCAATTCACGACTCAGATTTTTTTTCTTATTCAATAATTCAACCGAACTATTCTGCGAATTGAATAATTCAGTCAGTTGATTTTTAGACAGCTCTTCCGGTGATTTGACTAATATAATTGGCGTAGCATTCTCAATACCGGTATTGACTGATTGATTTAGGGAATCAATGAGACAATCCAATTGCATCATTTTTTTTATTTCACGCGACAAAAACAAGTTGCATCCGAGTTGCGTCGATCGAGGTAAATGTGCAAAGTTTGATAGACTATCCGAATTACATTGTATATCCAGGTCGGTACATAAAACATTTGTAATATTCTCAAGCATGCTACCTCTTGGTTACTTTAGTAGTACAGACAGGGGGGTTCTACCGCACGATCCCTACTACCGACATTTAACGACCTATCTGTTTTACCGAGCTGAAATCCCTGCCATATCGTCGGCAGATAATTTGTGGAGATCGGTGATTATATGCAGTCGGTACAATAGACTCATCAGCCGTTAAAGCAGATCAAGCTCCAGCCATACCGACTGCTGACAATTTGTGGAAATCGGTTATGTGCAGTCGGTACAGTAGACTCGTTAGTCGTTGAAGCAGATCAAGCTTCAGCCATACCGACTACTGACAATTTGTGGAAATCGGTTATGTGCAGTCGGTATAGTAGACTAGTTTCAGCAGTCGTTAAAGCAAACCAAGCTCCAGCCATACCGACTGCTAACAATTTGTGGGAATTAGTTATGTGCAGTAGATACAGTAGACTCGTCAGCTGTTAAAGCAGATCAAGCTCCAGCCATACCGACTGCTGACAATTTGTGGAAATCGGTTATGTGCAGTCGGTACAGTAGATTAGTTTCAGCAGTCGTTAAAGCAGGTCGAGAACATGGAAAGATATGTTCGATTCAATACGCAAGATCAAATTCATATCATGTACACATGGAATTATGCGTACCGAGCCGCTCGCCGCGGGCAATGGGAGGAAGTTGCACGTGTTCGTCAGCGGTTTAAATTTCGAATTGAAAAATTACTGAAATTATTGAACCTGTATTAATGAAATCCATGGTTCGGCCCGCCCCATGAGAATTTTCGACATGCTTCGACGAGCTTCAGAATATTCCGAAGGCTTTTCTCTTGAAATATTGGGGCCGTTACATTCATTTGTTGTGGGATCGTTTACCCAAACATCTTCAACTTGATGTCGAAATAATGTCATATCTTCCATGCATGGAGTATTACAATATGCCCTATATCTCGACTCATATGGATGGTCCTACCCCTCCACGACGAAGATGTGATAAGTGCTGCTTGAAGGTGGTGGTGGTGACAGAACAAAAAGACAACCAGTGGGAGTCTCGCTGATATCGCGAGGGGGGGTGCTTTCAAATTTTTGAAGAGGGGATGGAAGTATATAATCTCATGATGTAGACCTAAACTGCATCAGACGACTCTAGTAAATGCCTGACAATCGTCTCGAATTGAAAAAGCGTACACAGCTATTGTTGAAACATATAGAGGAAGTTAAAGTCCTCATTCAAACAAAATCAGATCTGTATTATATAACGAGCACACCGAAAAACTCATCAATCAGCAAAAATGGATTTCGAAAGCATCAACAAAGTTGGCAAGGGGTCACCGTTCCTACCAACGAAGAAGCTGTCCGATCTAGCTGTTCAGTTGGATTATCCAATCTCCGACATCAGAGCAGTACAAACAAAATTCGAGAGAAGATTCGTTGCTGACGTGTTCAACGAGTTCACCGTATTCCTGCCAGCTAGACTTGTCAAAATTTTTGATGAGGACACAGCAATGTTCGAAAAGTTAGTGGCAACTGCCAGGGATGGCAATCTCAACATGAACTACTTTGGCGGAAAATACAACAGCGTTGAATTGAATAAAATCGTCAAATGATGTTGCTACGTATCAATAAATAAATACACACATTTTAATATTATAAAAAAAGTTTTATTATTTCACAAATTCCTGGGTTCACACCCGATCCTCATATACATTTAGCCAAATCTTCAGAGATTTCACATTTACCTCGGTACAGTTGTATTTTAAATTATAAGAATGATGAGGGCAGGTGGACGATATTTTCGATAAGTTTCGTAATAAGGCGCATTCCAGAGTTTCCAAATCGATGATATTCGTTGACTGATCCGTGAATCGTGATAGCCACGACGACTTCTTTAGCCCGAATAATTGTTGTAGTTGCTTCGCAGGGGACATCACCAGAATCCCATCGCATACCATGAAAGTTGCGTTCCAACCATACGTTCGTCGGCTTGTACTTCGCCGGTGGAGAGTTCCATGCGGATGGTGGTTCGAAAATAAGTGTCAAAGGTTGGCTGTTCTTGTCGCTACTCGCTTCCACAATAGACATTTCTTTTAACACAAATTCATTAATGGGCGCCTTGAACCGTTGAAGGTCAACCACAAAGTCCATCATGATGATGATAATGATGACTGAAAGCGGATGGGGCGGGCAGATGCGATTTATACCAATTTTCTCACCCCACCACTCATTGGATTGTACTGAATGATGCGATCGTGGAAGATCATACAATAGGCTGAAGTGTTCGCAGGGAATTCAGTACTAGAGTCAAATTCTAAACGAATATCCAGTGGACCACTTTTTAGGGATTCATTCTGTTTGGAACAATCGATGACAATAAGAGGCGCTTGCGCCAAAAATGTAGTCTTTGACAAGAAAGGTTCAGGTCCTTTGTCAGTATGACGCTTGAAAGTTGGCAGACATGTCAGTAGTATTGGTACGCGTATGGCGCCCCCCACTCTCATCCCCACTCCTTCCCCCTCCATGCGGCCATCCCCACCACTCCAATTTTCCCCCCACCTCCTCAGAAGTGGGAAAATCAGAGCGATACGATGGGAGGTGGAGGGAAGAAGTGAGGATGAGTGAGAGCACCATACGCGTACCATACCATTTTTCCAAGATTCTGGAAATGACGTCATTGCTCGCGCTTCCGAAGTCCGCGGTATAATGAGCAGCCACACCTAGTAAAGTATCGAGAGCGACTTCCCCTCCCCCTCGTCTTTCATTAGTGCGCTGTCGGCTATTGTTTCGGCTTAGCAACGATCAATTCTGGATATAGCGGTACGAAGCAGGGCGATAAATGAAAAAGATTTTTTCAGTTTTTCGTTTAATTTTTAAAAATTACATGAAATACAAAAATTGTTTATTTATTGAGCGAATCATTTTTCGCGAATGTCGTCTTCGGAATCCAAGCCGATATTAGGATAGTCTTTCTCATTCTCGAACGGATGCTGCAGAAGCCATTTTTTTATTTGGCACGCGTTTTTCAAGGCACATCGTAATGATTCCGTGCGCATTAAGCCATGGCGTATGCACGTACGATATGCCAGCGGTAAAAGTCTGAACGGAGGAGCTTCTTCTTCCTCTTCAAGGTTGATTATTTCTCGCCCCGTGACATTTTGTAGAAGCACTGCCTTATCGCGTCCGCGGGTATAAATTCGCTTCGATTCTCGAGAGATATCGCGTAAATTCGCATATACCTGCTCGAGCGAAATCTCACCCTCGCACCACTCAAGTCCGTGATAAACTTCGGCCAGAAAGCTATTTTGGCGCCTCGATTTTTTTGGTAATACCGTGAGTGGGTAAGGCGGTGCAACGATCCAATGTCCCGTGAGCGGTTTGTCTACAGCAACAACTGCTATTTCTTTTGGAAGGAAATCAAAGTCTTTGCCGCGCAGACCCTGTATATCGACGACGATATCCATATTTACGACCTCCTCGAATAAAGACTCGTGATGAACTGAATTTTTTTTCACAATTTTTATTGTATTCACTGCAGCAAAGATGACTCAATGAGTAACCCAATATCTGCTACTGATTCAGCAATATCTATTCGGCGAGCGGTGAATTATAACAGGGATACGGTATGGCAATAAATGAAAAAATTTGTTTCCAGTTTTTACTTTTATTTAACATTTTTAAATATTACGTACAACTAAGCGACATATAATTCCTTAAATTACAAGATTTTCCATTCCCGCTATTAGTTTCGACATTTCGTCATCATCGGTATTTTCTTCTTTTAGGCGCTTCTTCTTCTCCTTACGCCTTCGCCGATTCTATACAAATAAAATTATTGACTCTACTTTTCATACTAAAATAAATAGTTAAAAATTTAAAAATCAATTATACCGCTCTGCGTCTGTGGCGACATTTTTTCGGCTGACAATCTGGCCGTTCCAACGCTGCAACGAGCGTTACCTCCCAGTTATGGCTAAGCTCACGCGCGCCATTATAACTCTTATCGGCTAAGCGATAATACCGAGCTCGACCCATATCGTCGACGCGAGATAATTAATTGGACTAATCACGAGACCGTGCGGCGGCGGCCATAGTCACACGACTCCGCCCCCCACCATTTTTTATCGGCACATGCAACAGCGCTGGTTGCAAGGAAATCTTCGGTCGGTAAAACCCCCACCGTTCAAAGTTTTATTATTATTACTATTATTATTTCTTTTCTGAGAGGTAAAAGCATTGTAATAATCGCGAACTATTTTATCGTTTTCTCGCACATTATTACTGAAGAGATTATTAAATCGAGCCATACCAAAACCGCAAGACATGAAATGCAAAAAACAATACAAAATTGTCCGCATACATCCGATGAATCGCTTTGGAGCTGTTTGATGTTGCATCGGAAAAATTTGCAATTTCTTCGGAGTCTTGCGAGATGTTGTGGGATGATCGGCGGCAATCCATAGCTGTCAAAGTACCATCCTCTTCCATTGCGATCGACGTACATGGCGACCCAGTGTTCTCCGGGTTTTGTGTGTTCATCGGTGTTTGCTATTATCCCCGCCGGTTTTGTCCACACGCGCGGGATCTCGTCTGCGGGCAATACTCCAGTTGTTGCAATTGGTAAATGGCGTAGAGCTTCTTGTATTTGATGCGTGTTCATACTCTCATGAGCGATAATGGCGAAATGCTGATATATCCCATTTTGCTGCTATATATATTCATTTTCCTCCTTTTTTCACATTCTCGTTAAATCAATAACATTGAATGGCTTTGTACACGTGGTACACCCGTTGTAGCACTCATCCAATCGGGCATCTTTCAAATCCCCTTTTTTCTCTTCTTCTTCTTCATCTTCATCATCCGCTTCAGAACTACACATCTTGGCTCTCTCGTACGAATTTATTTGGAGCCATTTTTTCATCATAAACGCTCGAGTTAAAGCGCAACGTAACCAACGTTTATCGCTCATCGTGGAATGTCGCAAACATTTACTACATGTTTTCGGCAAATGTTCTATTCTCGGACACTCCCACCTCGAAATTTCCAAATCGTTAATGTGGCGAGACAATACTTGACACAACAGATTGGCTTCTTCATGTCCTCGGGTATAAATGCTTCTGGCATGTCGGGCAATGTCTCGTAAATTCGCGTAAACTTGCTTACAAGACACATCACCCTCGTACCACTCGATGCCGTGACAATTGAACGAAAGACATTTATTTTCCTTTCGCACATCCTCCGGTAGTTCGATAAACGAGTACGGAGGTTGAACGATCCAATGTATTAAAAACGGATTGTCGATAGCGACAACGGCTATTTCTTTTGGTAGCAAGCGATTATCCTTATCTCGCATTCCCTGTATATCAATGACGATATCCATTTTCACGTCCGTCTCGTGTGATAGATAGCGGTAAACTGAATTCTCTCGGCGGCGCCAAGAAAAAGTAACCGGTAATCCGATATCAGTGATTAACCAGCAAAATCCACTATTACCTGACGGGACGCATCGATTTCAAGAACGTTGTCATATTCAGCGTATATGACGCACTTTACGGTTGACTGTAGCGCTTCTTGGAATCTCACCTCGATCCTCACACTACCATGTTTCACCAAATTCCAGTGAGTGCTGCTATTCGCCGAAAGATCGGGTGTCAAGTCGAACGCGAATAAACAATAACCGTCTCGATAATTCGCTCGACTTATGGAATTTCCTTCGTTTAGAAAATGTATTCCCGTTCCCGAGAATAACGTCTGATATGCATCCACGTAAAGTTTACTTTTTGTAAAATCCGGTTGCAGTGGTCGGGAAGGTACTTGCATACCATCCACGTATAAAGAAAGATAATTCATTTTATAATTTTGAAAGTTAAACGGGTTGAAGAAGCGGTCACCGTTGTACGCTCTGTTATCGACGAAACCGATAATTATCCGATTCGGTAGCTGACCGAGAACGACATTATCAATCGTTTCCCCGTGTATACCAGCATGCAATGAAACGGCTTTAACTTCCACGCGAGTAAGGGGATATTTCGCAGTAGATTTCGCCAGTGCACGGGCGTGCGAAAGTAAAACGCCAGGTGCGATTTTCGTTCGTCTTACGAGAAGCGTGGCTTCGATAATATTTAGTCCGCATGATTCGTTCGTCGATTCGGTCATGAGACAAAACGAGTCTCTCGCGCGTACAAGACGCATTCGCATTTCTACTCCGTTCAACAGGAAACGCTCCTGATTAAACACGTCGCAATGCAAATGTCCGAGCAAATCAACCGTTTTCCCAGCACACAGAAATTTCATCCGCTCTCCCAATCCCGCATTTTTTTCTCCACTCGCGTCATCCATTTTGCCCGCAGTATCGTCATACCATAGCACAGACGTTAGATGAGATTTTTTAGCCGCCGGGCCGTAATTTAATAACGTCTCAATGTACGCGCGATACGCGTAAGCGTTATTTGGTGGTGAGACGAGTTTTTGATTCAAGTATACATCGACTTGATTAAACATTGAATGCAGCAAATTATTTACCGGTCCGACAATTGGCTCTTTAGTGGCTGTCGAACTAGATGCACTAGATACAAGAGGTTCTTTTATCTGCACGCGGAGACTAAGCATGGTGTGAGCGAGATCAATATATTCATCTCCTTGTCCGGGAATGACAAATTCTATAGGAGGAATCATCCGTCAACGATGAAATCGGTTTATAGTGCACCCAGTTCGATGCTTCGATCGTAGTTTGCGTTGGAGGTAATGAAAATAATTCGAGTTCCGATTTTAAACACTCGCACGATTGTGCGTGTAAAAAAGCCATTTTTTTTTATCCAAATATATCGGCAACAGTGCGCAGAGTTTTCTTCTTCTTCTTGCCTATCGTTTTCTTTGTAATGTTCTTCTTCTTCGTCTTTTTAGGAGACACTCGCCTCCTAACGCGTCCGCTGTTCGAATGACTGATTCGCGCAATTTTTCTCTTCTTATCGCCGGATCCCTGCATCATCATCTTATCAATTTTTTTCTCGGCTTTTCGTTTTAAGTTTCCCCCAGATTCGCGCACTCTCGTATGAAAAGAATTTTTCAGACTTATATTTTTATTCATCACATCACCAGCTATATTTACTCCTGTGCGCAAAGCCTCTTTACCGACGGCCTTGACACCTTTTCGCAGGAGCGGTAAAACCCGTCGAAAAAGCCCCCCGAGGAAGCTGCCGATACCGTGACCCCGTTGATTAGGTGTGCCGATATAAACGTGGCTTATCCCCGCGTATCCTCGGCGCCCTAGGCCCGTCTGCTCCTGGTCGTCGTCGTCGTAGTACTCCATGAAGCGATAAACGAAAGCGTTTGAATTGCAGTGTCACCGTCAACGTTTCCTCCTCGAATGGTATAGGATTGCCATATCCATCCCTTATATCGATCTCGATCGTGTGAAAATTATTACGGATGAGAGGGATAAAGCGCAGAGAAGGGAAATTTTTTATTCTAGTCGAGCCGTATGCGAATGTACCATCGGTCTCGATAGGCACAACGCGTAACAGAGGCGTCTGCACATCGCCGGTGATATATGACTCGCAGATATTTGAATAAATAAACATGCTATTCGGAATTGCGCGAGCCAGCGATGCCGGTTCCGAGCCAATAAACGGCTGTGTTTTATTTGTCGTAATATGCTCGCGAATTCCGAATCCTAGCAGTTTTCCTATAATCGGTGGCACGCTAAATTCGTGATAGAGTTGATCGCTGCATATCCGAGAAACTTTGACGCGCCCACAATGTTCATGTTTGAATTCTAGGTGTTCTCTAATACCCGATAGCTCATTAATCGCATCCAACAATGCATCGATAGAACGATATACTCCGCTAGGCACCGGGGCTGACTCGTATGTGCGTAGCGTATGCTCATTCATACCAGATTTATCATGGTCACCATATTCAAAATTTATAATATTGTCGAACCGGGGAATATGTAAAAAAGTCATAGGATAGCTAATTTCCGTTACTGAAACCCCCCACTCCCCTTCCAGACGCAATTGCCGCGGCAACTTTGTAATAAATTTGCACGTGGTATTGCTGGGAAAATATTGCATGCTGCTGTTACTCGGCAGTACGACAAAGAAGCTGTTATCTTTCATCATACTCATGTTTCGGACGCACGCTTTCTTTTGAATGCTTCCGCGCTCACCCGAGACAATTCTTGAGTATAAAAAATTCCGTCAATGAGCTCGTTATCGAGATCGCGTAAAATATACACGAAAGGAAGACGGTTCGTAGATATACGATATATCTTGAATATTTCGTTGCTCCAACCCCGCTCATATGCTTTCGCGAACGCTGCTTTTGCACTACTGATACGCACGAGATCACCAACCCTATATTTAGGCGTTTTAATTTTTGTTTTTTTCTTCGACGAGGGCGTGTATCGGCGAATGAGATTTTTTCGCGCAATAGCGGCATTTTCCAAATTTACCGCCGCAGGCTGCATACGTGTACCGCTATGCCGTGCGTGATTGTAAGCATGTACAAATTTTTGCAAAACATCGATATAGCGTTTGTTTCGCGTGTACGTAAAATAGCGCCACATTCGCTCTTTCAGCGTACGATTGAATCTCTCGGCGATCGCTGCTTTAACGTCAGGATTACGGGCGGCACGAAAAGCGATTTGTTTTTTCCTTAAAAATTCCTGAAACGGAGCTCCGATAAATTCCTTGCCTCGATCGGTTTGCAATTGATGGGGAACTCTATTGTTGCTACGAGCGAGTATACGAGCGAAAGCGCGCGACACATTTGCACTTGTTTTGTCGTGCAACGGCTCGACCCACGCATATTTGCTTAAAACATCGATGACAACTAACAGATAGACGTAGTTATCGTTGTATGTCTTAATTGTGCGAAGATCGGCAAGATCAGCCTCCCATAAATCATCAATATTATTAACGTTGTATACTCGACGAGGAAATCGCCTCCGTACGAATCGATGCATAGTATACGAATCCTGAGTTTCGAGCCATGGTAAAATTTTTTTTTTGCTAATTCTTCGATCGGTCATACGTTGTAAATGCTCTGCTCGCGAATAGGATGCCGGATGAGAGGGATCGAGATAAATCTTCTCGAGAGCCTTCATAATTTTAATGCTGACCAAGCAAATTGTTTGTGCCTCTTACGAGGCGGTGTTAGTAGACCGCGACCTTGCTGCGGCCTCTTCTTATCGCCTTTCTCCTCCTCCTCCTCCTCCTCTGAACCCGATACTACAATTGCCTCGCTGCTCACATCCTCATAATCGCTGCTGCTGCTGCTACCAGCGTGGGGCGGTGATATGACACGTTTGCGCGGCGTTGATGCTCCGACGACTTTCTCTCGGAATATTTCGGGATTTCTGATAAATTCTTGCGGCGTCTGTATCTGTCGCAAGTGCTCGGCAAAGTGAGCTCTACCCTCGGGTTTTACTCGTTTTCTAGCTCGCATCGCGTCATTGACAAGATCGACAATGTTCGAGTTTGGAATTTTTTTACCTCCAAAAGAAACGGCACCATTAACATCCCAACTAATATTTTTCTCCGCCAAGGTATTTCGGTGCAAATTGTGTAATAACAATTTTATTTTTGCGCGAAATTTTTTCGGCACGCTATCGAGAATGAGCGTATCATTTAATCGTGATTTTACAGTATGCGTTAATGCCGCATTATCTACTCCTAAATTTTTTACAGGTTCTTTCGACTCGATATTATCGCTCAGCTGTTTATTAGGGTCATCGTGCTGTGAGCGTAGAGCGAGTCGAAGATATCTCTGAAGGACTTGATGATAAGCAGACCACTTGTCTCTCTCACTCTCGTACGCCTCGGAGTTTAGTATTTCACTCATCTCGGCGTCCAAGCGAGAGAGCGGTGTGACTACGGTCTGTACAGAGTTGGTTGCTGCCGAGTCAGCTTTTTCTCGTTCGCCGAGACGATGTATACTATCATGTGGAATTAGAACCATTTTTCGAGCGTGCTCCATGTTCAATATAATGCAAAACGGTCGTAAGAAGTAGTTTGAGGAAAGCGCCGCTATTTTTAATAATTAGTCGCCTTTTATCCACCCAATTACCCCGTTTTTCAGCTAAACGCCGAAGAAGCGAAGCATGCCTCTGTAATCGATGTTTCTCGCGCGTGCCGAGGCTCACGTTACCGCGTAACACATTGAGCGCACACTCGCATATACCGCGTATCAATGTCACGTCGGCTATACGTAAGACGACTCGCTGCTGTTTTTGTGTGAGATAACACAATGCTCGCAAAATTATTTTTTGCTTTTTACCGAGAGCTCCTCGCTCCCCCATTACAGGCGTATTACTGGTACGGCACGACTAGCGTCTCGGATTTTTATTTCTTTTCGCGGCGTATAAACATAATGATATTGATCATCAGGAAATACGCAGGCGCGAAATCGACAATTGTCGGGTGTCGATTGTTTTAGATCGAGTAAGAGATAACCGTGAGGTGCTGAAGTTGCGTCAAAATATATCTCTTGTAAAAAACGTGGATTTTCCGGGCATACCTGACGCGCGAGATGCTGTATTTGAGCGCGATCACGCGGATTTTTAAAAACGACGATATAATTGGCGTTCAGGGAAATGTCGCGTTGCCCGTGCCCTTGATGAAATAAATTTTGCGTGATGTATATAACGCTTAAATTTTTATGATGGCTACCCTTGGTGAATAGATCGACGATGCTATTATTCGAAGCTTCTCGCATTAGATCATCGATCACGATTAATTTTGGACGTTGATCATTCGAGTAGTCGGTGGCCTGAGGTAAACCCTCGCGAAATTCAATTTTATCGCCATACTCGATATAACCGGTCTGCCATTCCGAGTAATAAAAAAGTATTCGTTCGAATCGAACATCGGCCATTTCACGCATATATTGAAAAAATTTTTTAACAAAATACGTTTTGCCACACCCAGTGGGGCCGCATATCATAGAGGTCCATGGATGTTTCCACCGTGTTTCCATATCGTCGAGTGATATGCGAAACACAAAGTTTATTATTTAAATAAGCTGACTCCGCGGCGGTGGCGGCGGCCCGCGGTACAAGCTAATACCGCGCGCGCGCGCGGGTCAACAAGCTAATACCGCGCGCGCGCGCGGGTCAACAAGCTGATTACGCGCGCGCCTTTACAAGCTGATACCGTGCGCGCGCGCGTGCGCGTCTTATTTGCTTATATAGACGCGCACGCGGTAGTGTAATCTGAAACGTCACAATAAACGACGGATGCTTCGCGTATTTTTTTTTTTTGCAAAAAGATTTTATTTAATGTACTAAATGATGGTAATGATAATTATTTTGTACAGTTATAATAATTGCGAAAAAATTTCAATAAATATTCACAAATGCCGGATTGTTCGCAGGAATTTTTCTTATAATTTTTTTTTCCACTATTCGTCATATCGTTTTATTTATAAAACTGCGTGGAAGCGTCGGGTAACAAGGAATGCCGGGGCGCGCGGCGCGGGAGGCGAATCGCAACGCTCGAGAAGAGCGTCGTCGCGATAGCAGCTTTGAGGAAGAGAAGGATGGCTGCAGCATAGGCGTAACCTTGCAGTACGATGCTTTAAAGAATATAACGCAACGGCGTAGTATGAGAATATTTTTATTTTACAAATAATATATATAAATATGTACAATGTCTACATAGTCTGAAAAATTTAAATTAAAGATATTGTTTATTAAAAATATTACAAATAATTGTCATTCATCACAAAAATCTATATTACATTTATTTTTGCATACTATCATTCGTTCGTTCGTACAAATCCATACGGCAACGTACCATATTCTCCCTGGCGGAGACGCTTTACATTTACAGGAGCGCATGACTTTGTTTCTTGGCGCGATATAACTCTATGAAATTCTGTGCGACGAATCGCGTCGAATTTTAAAACTATGGGTGCCTCTCTATCACCCGTCACGAATGAACGAATTGTCTCGTAATTAACGTGGCGGCTATTTGCAAAATTTAGGGTAATGCCTTTAACTTTACACACTTCTGTCGTTGTACCGTCCGGTTTACGTACGATAAAAGCATAAAATTTCGGGCCACCCGATACAAACGAAGAAATATACGAGCCAACACCGTATTCGCTTAACTCGTCCGTAAGATCACCGAGAAATTGTCCGATCGGCAGTTCGTACTCTTCACTGCCCTCTCGGCTAACATAAATACATGAATCGGTATCGCAGTACAATATTCGCCGCCCGAGCGCCTCGAGATATGTATATAATTTTAGCCGTGCCTGTGCTGTGGTATATGCCGCGATCACGACATTAGACGTCGGTGTTGGACGCATAGCCGAAGCACTGCTTACGTAATTAACGTACATTACGTTATGATTTACGGTTAAAATTCCTACGACCTCGATTTCCGAACTCGTTAATAAATCCATGAGCTCGCCCCGTGTTGAAACGATTACGGTAGCCGGTTGATTTTCTCGCTGGCCAAATTTACCCCAAAATGAATTTAGAGCTAATTTTGCGAGCGAGCGAAGACCCGGATTTGTTTGCAAGGCATTAGCATCTAAGCGTATTCCCTCGGCTTCTTCATATGACTCGATAAAACGGTTTATCGCATCATCATCGTTACTATCAACGGGGGCTCCGCTTGCTTCTTGTTTAATTTTCAAAAAAGTATTAATATACTCGGCGAAAAGGCCGCCGCTTCGCGTCGCCGGATCATATCGCGTTATTTCATACTGCCAGATTTCGTCAACGCAAATTATCGTATAACCGAGTGAGACTGCTTTTTTTAATTCATCTACGACCCATGTCCCCGAAAATGCTCGCGTGTTCGGATCTTCGTGCGTGCAAATTTCCCTAGTATTCATTGTTTCGCAGCATGCCTTACATCGTGCGAATAACAATTTTCCATTAGTGCGGTAAGGCAATACCGGAAGATACAAATTTCGCGGCGCTAATACAGTACACTTGACTAGGCCCTCGACATGCTCGAGATCGTTATTAGGACCGATTAGTTCGAGACATTCTTCCCCCACGTACAGTCGCGGATGGCCAATCGAAAATTTTCCCGTTTTGCATACCCAGGGATATAGAGAACAAACATCTACGTAGCGTATTTGTTCCCCATCCCCGACCTCGTACATGCTTACGAAATATTCCGTTCGGCCACCGAAAAATGCAGAGCGCGGGTCGAGCGGTGCGGATAACACCATGGGATGATTTTCAACGTACTGAATCATTTCGTTATTGCTCTTTAATAACTCGTCATATTCACACTCCCATATTTCCTCTAATTCGTATCCTCGCGCTTTTATTCTACCCGATATCGCTAAAGTGCGCTCATACCGTTCATCCATCGTGTCACCGAATTTTAATCTCTTATCTCTGTTTATGCGATAACAACGGGGACAGCCGTGCCAGAAACAACCTTGAAACTGTAGTACGTGACGCGTATCAGCCTGTTCGTAGTACCCGTCGACCGCGGGCAACCCCCCTGGTAAGCGATACTCTCTCGCGCGTCCGGCGTGAGCGATCACGACGGCGCGCTCTCGCTCAAGCCACACGAGCCACGAGACGGCCTTGCGCGATTGTTTATCCCCCCAGCGATAGCCACCAGGTGGTCATATAGCTATACGATCGGGCTTTAAAAAATTCTTGCGATATACTAATGAGCACGCCGAAGCTATAGTACAGCTTTCATCAAAAGGGCATACATTCCCGCTGCGAATAAAAATTTTTCGAAAAGCCAAACACGCTCGACGTAGCACCGTCACGTCGTTGCGACAGTAGCGTAAAAATTCTTTCGGAAAATCAAATTCATAACCCGTACGACTCGTCTCTTCGTGCCATGCTAAAAAACGTTCGCGATCAGCCGAGAACATCGTGTCGGGTGAATAAAAATTTACAGGTGGTAATGGTCCGATATAATTTTGGTTTTCAGGTCTATTGAATAAATGCGGGAATGTACCCTTCGTTACTATCTCCGCGAAGCCGAATGCTTTCGGTAGCGCACTAAGCGACATTGGAAGATAGTTTAAGCTATCGAGAAAAATGATATTTCCGACGCGCATTGAAATAATTTTTGTACCGCACATTATGAGCGAAGGCAACTGCGTCTTTTTATTTTCGATAAGATAACGCAAAATAAATTGACCGTCAAACCCCCTAGCATTATGCGCAATACAAATTGTTTTCGCGAATTTCGAAGTCATAGCTAATTCCACGAGAGAAGCTATCGGTTCATTCGCGAATACAAATTCCCGTTCGCCGCAAACTCGGCAGGATGTCTCAATATTGAGATCGTCTAGACATGTCAAGCATACCCTTTCTACCACGCATAGATTTGGCACGTGAACACGGGTTAAATTGTCGCCGGGTAAATGAGTATGCTGTTCCGTCTCGAAATCATAAAATAAAAATTGTAACGATAAATCTTTTTTTTTTTATTTACTGCGGATAGACTGGCACTTTTAACCGGAGAGATGAAACGGTGATGACTTGTTGGGCGAGTACATCTACACGTGGTACAAAATATCATTCCGCAAACATGAGTGCCCTTTGACGCGTTTTTCACGAGACGCGAGCAATTACGACAAATTTTTAATGCCTGGCAGACGCTCGACCCGCGTTTAATTTTGCAACCATGCACTGTTTGTTCTTTCGGCTGCTTGTGTAACGCAAACCACTCTGCTCCGAAAAATGATCGATTACAATCGTGGCAATGCTTTAATACATCTCGCTCGTTTTTACAGCGCTCAGATTTACATCCAGAGCATTGTTTAGAGCAACGATGCTCGTACACACGTGTATACCGCGCGTTACATAATGTGCAAAATCCGCGACTCCCGAGCGCCCTGACAAGATTCAATATAGGTTGAAAATGATGCGCACGCTCGTAATACAAAATATACAGCGTATGTTTAATGCGACCTATGAGCGTAATTACAGTATCGCGACCATCGTAAAGCGCTTGAGAACGTTTTCCAAACGAAAGAAATTCATATACCACGATCGCGATACCCTCGTGAGCGAAATATTCTTGAAATTTACGAATTTCGCGTAATCCGCAACCCCTTGATGGTAATTTTGCTCGCGCCATACGCGCAAGTTCTAACGCCTCGGTACGTTGATAATCACGACGCCCGTCGCGAATTAATGCCACTTTTTGTGTAAATCACCGCTTCGCAGCTCGCCGCGCTCGGCGTAAACGAGTGCAGTGACAAGGGAGCGCGGTAGACACAAATTATCGCGATTGTTTATATACAAAATCGATCTTTTAGCTACGCCCTCGTGCGTGAGAGGAATACCCCCACCAGCACCCTGAACCCCGCTTACCACACAAGTTCTCATCTCAAACATGCCATTATCTATTCTAAATTCCCGAGCACTCTGCGCAATATTATTAATAAGTGCCCAAATGTCACCTGGAGTATATTCACGTACGGGACGAAAAGAGAGCCACGCAGGCCCGTTTGTGAAAGCCGGTGTCGTAAAAGTCATCCCGGCGTAATCATAAGGCTCGCACGATTCCGTAAGATGCGTGAGAATATCCCGTATGGCTCCTTCAAGCCATGGCAAATGATCGGCGCTCGGTGGTGGCTGACGGATGTGAAAAATCGTTTCACGGCCGCGAGTTTTAAATCGAGGGAAATAACAAGTTCCCTCACGGATGATTTCGAAACGACGACCAGGCGGTAAAATATCCCCTCCCTCACCACCGCTGCCGCCGCCGCCGGTTTGATGAACTGTAACAAAATTAGATACCAAATTTTTTTTATTGGAAAAATGACAAAATGGCTCGTGTAAATTACTAATTAGCGTACATTTTTATCAATCGAAACCCTCCGCAGCACCAGGGTAACGATTACGCAGCTAGTTGTCCACGGGGCGTTGCCTGATTAAAAAGATATCCTCCAGAAATATCCGCGTTGTGTCCGAGGAATATCCTGTTTTTTTGTATGTAATGACGAGCTGTGTTTTCGCGACAATAATATTTAGATATATGATTCATTTACCTGAATCTGACTCCGAAGGTATTTCTTCTTCTTCTTCTTCTCGTTCTGTTTCGTATTCTTCTTCTTCTTCCTCTGAGCTGCTTGTGTCGGATGCTGCTATCACTGATATTGGAGACGGTGACTCGCCTGAATCCGATGCTGGTCCGCAGGCCCCTGACGGCCCGGCTATTGCACCGTCAGGTTGATGAGACGGCCCCGCTATTGCAGCATCAGGTTCATGCATTGGTCCCGTTATGCGAACTGAATCGAGGCCGTAAATTGGCCGTCGCCTGGTATCGATCCATTGGTTTTTGTGCGGATTATCTTTGTCGCTAGAATAATACTCGCTCTCCGAATCCGTGCGGCCCTCCTCGACGAAATCATACGCGTCGGCCTCGTCAGAGCGCATGGCTTGATAACGCTTGACTGAATAATTACATCGGATTTTAGTAAAAATTAACAGCTAAAGCGTGATAAAATACTTACTTCGTTCTGCGAATATTCCCTGTAATTCGGGGTCTTCTGTCCAACGGCGTCTTTGGATCACTCTAACGAGCGAATCAATCAAAGGCTGCGCGTGAAACATTCCCGAATTATGCGCGCAAAGAATATCACGTTTGGAACACGCGTACAGTGCGCCACGAATTTTTCGAAGCACCACGCGAGCGTCAAGATGCCACAGCATATCATATTGTCTAAGTGTCAGCCTTCGCGAAGCAGCGGTACCACGATTAATTAAAAACTTTATCAATCGTGCGAGAATATAACGAGGAATAATGCGCACCATGATGATGAAACGTTCGCGTCGTATCTCTCTAATTGACTAACGATTATGGATAGATGCGCTCGCATTTAAGTATGTAGAAGGTGCAAATCGAGCAATTT
Source organism: Oxytorus armatus (assembly GCA_958009045.1). Lineage (NCBI taxonomy): Eukaryota > Metazoa > Arthropoda > Insecta > Hymenoptera > Ichneumonidae > Oxytorus > Oxytorus armatus. The sequence goes on from OY253752.1 coordinate 6,803,379, forward strand.
TGCGCCTCAAGAAACTAATGCTAAAAAGGATCGGTTTGAGGAGGGCGGGGTGTTACGATTCATAAGACGGACGTATGCGAGAAATTAATCCTCCGCTTATTGGTTTCGATTCAGGCTACTTTGAGACTACGCATGTTTAAAATCTCTATATAGAGGAATCGATTTCGTGCTCTCGTGTTGATAATTATGCCGAGCTTTGCATTTTTTATATGGCGCGTGGCGCGAAGTGAAACCGCCTAGTTGACGCGTGCCTGGCGTTATGAAATCTGATCCGGAGACGATTTTATTTTCATTGTGCGGATAAGCAGAAGGTATGCGTGTGAATATCTGCGGCGGTATTTCAAAAGGAAACAGGGCGTCGATATTTCTAATTCTGCGATACCACTCATTGGTTCGAAAATCGGTGTTCTGGTGGGGGGAAAATGCTTAAATGAGCGGAGTAACCGTTTTTCGCGTCATTCGAATTCGCGAACTCGAAACATCGACGAAATGGAGAGCACCGGGGTAATAAAAGTAGAGCGCCGCGCCAATTCACCGCATCTAGCGATGTGCGTTCTATACGGGATAAATAACTCGTTCGGAAAATTAATTACCGCCGGGCTCGAATTGTCGTTGGATAGCGGGATTCTTACTCCCGTGGTGAAAATATTGTCAAATTCTTTTTCCGGTATAACGCTTAGCGTAGATGAGTGGAATCTATTTAAAAACGCGTACCCTCGAATTACGCATTACTTCGACGTCTGGGGGAAGGAGGCTGAAAATATGTACGGGACTCGTACGATTCATGGAAAGCATTACGTGCTTCTAACATCGTGTTATCAACAGTCAGCAATCTGTTTGGGTAGCAACGAGGGGAGCGCTGAGGGAAAAGGAATGGTCGCCGGGATGACATCAAACCATAGTCAGCAAAAATACACCTCGAATATCGTGCTACAGCGTTCAACCTTCAAAAATCTCGTGGAAATAACTAGATGTGTAGATCTACATATCCAACGTCTGCTTCGCGACAGTTCGGCTGTTAACTTGTGTATGCGCGCTGTGATATCATATGTCAGAAAACACATAGGAGACAAAATGCATCGCTCAGCTACCGTGCAGTTTCTCGAATCGAGAGAGAATTATGAAAAAATACTCGTGCAACTGCGTAGCGAGCTGACAAATGCCTATCCACAGTTTGTAGAAAACTCATTGGAATTAATTTTATCGGAAATAACCGCGCAGTATCGAGATAAAATTTCGGACTTCGCTGCAACATCCGCTGAATAATTTTATAAAGCTAGTTCGGGAGTATGGAGGAGTAATAATAACAATGATAATAATCGGATAAATAATAGAAATCTCAATGTAAATATAATAAAATATAAAAGGAGAATAAAGTCGTCAAGATATCGGAAAATATGAGTCCTCGTGGAAGACATTCGTCAAGAGATATCAATATCAGTGCGCGTGGAAGACATTCGCAGTATCATAATTCTGCCGAATCAGCAGGTATGCGAGTGGGGATTCGCGCTTGGACATACGGATGCTGAAGAGACGCTGCTCATTGTTCGACGGAGATTTAAGCCGGAAAGTTCGTTTACAAAGTAAATTAAAAAAATAAAAATAAAAAATGGCCGGACGCGACGGCCATCGTAAGTGTTTGTGCTAAAATTTTCAACTAGTGTAGTGCGACGTAATTTTTATTTATTTCTTGTGTTTTAATTGTGTTTCAGCTTTGCGGTACGAGGATTACGTATCGGCGACAAGCGGCTCGACCCTGGACCGTTTTACTACGTACCGGGTGGAGGTTGACGGAGAGGGAAGGAAAAAAATATTACCGCAATTTGATGTGGATGCGGCCATGGCCGCCGAAGAGGGAGAAGAAGAAGATCGACGCGCCATGGCCGCCGCGGCTAAGGCGGGCGCGGCGCGGCTCCGCCGCAAAAGAGCTGCGACGGCGGCCAAGGCCGAGTGCAGCGGAGAAAAGATAGCGTAAGTAGGAGAATACCCAAAAAAAAAAAAAAAAAAAAAAAAATCATAATAATGAGATTCGTAATAATTTAATTTTTTTTCCAGGAAGCGCTAACGCCGAGAGATAAAAGAGATTAAATAAAAAAAATTTAATATTAACAATTTATTTATTTATTGCGGTCCATATTCCTCATCCCGCGTCCGTATCCTATCGTCGTCGTGGTCGTCTTTCGTCGTCGTCGTCTTTCGTCTTTCGTCTTTCGTCTTTCGTCGTCGTCGTCGTTGTTGTCGTCGTTGTTGTCGTCGTTGTTGTCGTCGTTGTTGTCGTCGTCGTTGTTGTCGTCGTTGTTGTCGTCGTCGTTGTTGTCGTCGTCGTTGTCGTCGTCGTTGTCGTACTCGTCGTCGGTTCTTATCGACAAAAAAAAAAAAAAAAAAAAGGAAAATAAAAAGTAAAAAAGAATGAACAGGATGAACAGAAAAAATAAAAAAATAAAAAATTTAAAAATTAAAAATTTTGGGCATAAAAAATAAAAAAAATATAAAATAAAAAAAGAATGAACAGAATGAACAGAAAAAATTTAAAAAAATTAAAAAAGGTACGCGCATGGCATCCTCGCTCATCCTCACTTCTTCCCCCGCCATCCATCGTATCACTCTAATTTTCCAACTTCTGTGGAGGTGGGGGGAAAATTGGAGTGGTGGGGATGGCCGCATGGAGGGGGAAGGAGTGGGGATGAGAGTGGAGGGCGCCATACGCGTACCAATACTACTCATGTCATAGAGAATAGCATATTGATTATTAGGAATATCGAGATCTAAATTTCCATAGGGATAGCACTGTGAGTTGAGAAAAAGTTTCACATCTTTTTGCGTTTTTGTATTTGTATTATTTCCTCTATGGTATTATGCACAGAATACAACGAATATTTATTTTCCAAAATTTACGCGAACTCGAAGACCTAGACTTCGAAGAAACTGCGCGTTTAGACGTGTTAACTCGGTAAGAGGCGCTCGACGACTAATGATCTTCGGCCATACTACCTCACTTTTATAACTACCACCAGATTTTGTCGTCTCAAATACAATCCCCATTATCTCAGGATGAGGACTTTACATGTAATCGTACAGTTATTGTTTCCCCACGAAAATTGACCAATTCACCGCCTTGATCGACTATTCTCAATTGCATATGCTGTATTGATTGCACGATGGTTGGGAGGTAAATGACGTTGGCTGGCACTTCAACAATCTTATATCCTGGCGGAACGGTGGGGAAAAATTCATGAATTGTGTGTACACGATGCTCGTTTATGTATGCACCCGTGGTTATATTGCACTCAACTCGCAAGGCATTGACCATATTTAGTTTTGACCAAACCCGTACCAAGCTTAGATTTACCTTTCATGACGTTGACAACTCCCCAAGCCACAGCTTTTCGATAGATTAGCGTCTTTAGCGAGAACGCGAGCCCAAGCCTTCTCAGCAAGTACTTTATCGGCCTCGTTTCGCGCAGCAATATTTTCCCGATTCTTGGAGTACGCAATATCGTGTTCGTTACACGCGGCGTCTAGAGGATTAATGCCTGGATCACCACGAGCTAACCTTTGCGCCAATTTTGTACCAGGCCCACAATACTGAAACCCCGGCACATGTAATTCAATGGGGAGGTGATTGATAATTTTATTTATTAAGCCCTCACCTCGCTTCTTATACGTATGCACAACCATAGTTGGGTAACAACTAACTTCAATCCTATAAAGGCACCTATTTATATGTAAAAAATTATGAACTTTCAAAATCAAGCGATCCAGCTGCCTGTTACAAATTTTGATAAATTGGTTGAGCAAAAAAATACGAGGAGGAGGAAACGACATGGGGAATTACTACCAAATAACATACGAGCAGTTTTTTGTGGACCATCTAATTGTGGTAAAACTAATGCCTTTCTCACCCTCATTACCCACGACAATGGGTTACGATTTGAGAATGTGTATGTCTATTCAAAATCACTCATTCAGCCAAAGAATGAATTTTTGAAAAAGTTACTAGAGCAGGTGGAGGGTGTGGGTTATTTTTCATTTAGCGAAAATGAGGAAGTTGTGAAACCAGAAGATGATCGCCCTAATTGAATTATAATTTTTGATGATGTGGCGTGTGAGAAGCAAAATAATATCAGAGCATACTTCTGCATGAGGCGACACAGAGATATTGATAGCTTTAATCTCAGTCAGACGTATGCTCATATTCCAAAACATCTCGTGCGTGATAACGCGAACTTATTGGTGCTTTTTCGTCAAGATGAAATGAATTAAAAACACATTTACAATGATCATGTGAATACAGATATGACTTATGATAAATTTAAGAACCTATGCTCGGCATGCTGGAACGATGGGAAATACAGTTTTGTAGTCATCGGCAAAGATAGTGAAATAAACGAGGGGAGATATAGGAAAGGTTTTGATTGTTTTGTAAGCATAAATTAGTGATAATTCGCCAAATTCGTACAGTCACGTAGTGACGATTGAAGTGGTAACATGGAGTGCTCCAAGATTCGTGAACACAATTATGTTTTACATGAATTAGCGAAAGCTAGCGATGCAATAAGACGAAAGCATAAAATGATTAAGGCGAATAATGATGCCATGGAGCAGGTTACGGGTGGAATGTTCAAGCCTGTAGTAACATCATTGCAAGAATTGGTGAAAACTTCGATAGGGCAGCAGATAAAACAAGAAATAAAAACGGAACCACGGGATATTTCGGTGAAAAAGGAGAATTATAGTGATGATGATAATGACGATGATGAAGATAACGAGAATGATGATGGTGAGGATACACTGATATCGGATGGCATTCACGCTACAAACACACCGATAAAGGAAAATGTAGATCCGGTGATGCGGTTTTTGCAGATGTTTGGTACGAAAGAACAGAAGAATTTAGACGTTATATATGGTGTTCGAAAGTTAACGCAAGGCCTGATGATTGGTGATACTCAAATCGACTTTGATAATGAGCAGATATATGTTGGTAATGAAACTTATAAAAAAACGCCGGGATTACTTGAATTATTGTTTAAAAAGTTGCCTAACCCCGCTATTGTGAGTGACAACGACAATGAAAATTATATTAAAATTGTATTGATGACGAATATCCATCGAAAACATGACAAGGCCGATGAAAGTCTTCGTGAAAATAAAAATGTGAAATATAAAAATTTCATTGCGCCGCACGTTAGCTCGCCGCAGAAAAGACGAAAATCTGGTAAGGGCTTACCCGAGTATAAAATAGCGCGGAAGGAGAGGCAAACAATGGATTATGTTTACTGGGATGATCCCAATGAAATTGTCGATCTTCTTCGACTGCTTATGGCTTTGCTAGCAGCTGGCAATACTAGCCATTCCAACGAAATAGTCTCCATTATTGAAGAGTTACGCGAAGCTGGAATCATTTATTAGCGAGAGATTAACTATGAAACCATCATTCACCCATTGACCATCGAACAATGAGCATAGACGTATTTGGACGACAGCTAGTGAGTGGTGGAGTTAAAAACGGTATTCACGGGCCTCCGGGGTTAGGATCCAAAATTACCGCTGACAGTCAGTGTGACATGGATAATAAACGATTGTGTAATATTGCTGATCCACTGCAACTAAATGATGCTGTTTCTCTGCAAATTGTTAATATTATTGTGCAACAAGCACTTCTTTCTCTTGAATCCAAATTCAATGATGATATAAAGAAGGGGCATGTAAATATTGAAGATATTCGTAAACTTATGGTTCAGACATTAAACGCCATTAGAAATCACGACGCCCGTATGTTCGGTTGTGAGCAAAACATCAAGAGCTTAAAACATTGGCGCGATCAGTCTTCAAAAAAACCTCAAATAACAGTGAATATATCAAATGAATGATTGTATGTCGTATCGTTGAGAAATAAACATATCTTGAAGTGTGGCTGCGTACGCTTAAACATGAAGGCGACAATAGCAAACGAACTTGATAGGCCTGCTCGACGTAATTATCCTCGTCGACATGTGGACATTCGAGGTCTCGATGAGACTTGGCAAGCTGATCTTGTTGATATGTCTGCGTATAAGCCATACAACAAGAATCACAAGTATTTACTCACAGTTATCGATATATTTTCTAAGTTTGCTTGGGCACTGCCGATAAAGTCGAAAAACGGAACGGACGTAACGACTGTTATGAAATCTTTATTGATGCGAGGTCGCATACCAAAAAACTTACATGTTGATCGCGGAAAAGAATTATATAACAGTGAATTCACAGCACTTATGAGATATTATAGTATTAATATGTACTTATCATTCAGCAACTTGAAGGCATCGATATGTGAACGTTAAAAAATTAGATGTGGAGGGAATTTACTGTTCGCGGCTCATACAAATGAATTGATATTTTATCTGGTTTGATGACGTCATAGAATAGTACGAAGCATCGAAAAAATAAAATGAAACCGAAAGATGTCAGTGTGAAAAATGAAAAACAACTTCTGCAGACTGTATATAAAACTCCGCGACTGAAACGACCACATCGAAAATTAAAAATTGGCGATAAAGTACGCGTCAGCAAGTATAAGCACGTCTTTGAAAAAGGCTACACACCCAACTGGACAACGGAAATATTTACAATAAAATAAGCGAAAAATACCAACCCACCGACCTACAAACTCATCGATTATGAAGATCAACCCATCGAAGGCGGCTTTTATGAAGAGGAACTCAGCAAAGTGCAATATCCTGATGGTTATCTTGTGGAAAAAGTATTGCGTAAACGACGTAATCAACTTTATGTAAAGTGATTGGGATTTGATAGTTCACACAATAGTTGAATTAATAAAACAAATTTGTAACAAAATAAATTGTGTTTATTTACAATAAAACGGAAACTGCATACATAACATTTTATTCCCCCACTCCTGACAATGATGTTTATACATTTTTTTTTAATCTCCTCTTATCATATATACACTTATTTTACACTCCTCACGACAATTTTTATACATTTTTTGTTTTAAATCCCTACGGTAATGTGGCTATTTTATCGAATAAAATTATCCTTTTGTCGTCACTCCAGCTCAAGGCTAATTTTTTATGTGCGATGGTTCACACTTCATGTTTTTTGGTTCTAATTAGACATTGTTCAGTAACCAAGGTTTCGTTGTTAAATAAACATCGCTTGTAGTCATGAAACGTGATCTTTCGAAGCGTCGAACCTTTAATACCTTTTGATATTTTTTTATCACTCTCACCCTCTGTTCTGAAGGTGTAAAGTTTAGTCCGTAATCCCACAAACTCTATCATGATTTTTCCATTGTTTTCATCCTTCATCAAGCCTAAAACTTTCTTGTTCACCAGGGGAATACCATAGACATTATTTGGGGGATAGTCTGACGTGTCGAACTTTGAAAGATCACATTTCATGACTTGGTAAATATCGGGTACAGTAAAATACTACAAGAGACTATCAGTGTCGGTGTACATGAGCTTCGCGCTATCCCCAAATTTTTTTCCCACATAGTTATAATGACAATCGTAAATCCACGTTTTCGATACATCAAAAATTGAAAAACCGACATAAATTGGTTTATTGAATTTTACATTAACATTAGTCATTTCAATAATCACCATGTCTTTGTCAAATATGGTGGAGCTATGAAAATTCGGTTTTGCGATGAGTGATCTTGCACCGTATTGCCCTCCCCACTCCGTCACCAACCACACACGGATATGTTTTCTTACGTTCTCCATAGTTTTTCCAAATTCTGCATTATTCATTAATTTGAAGAAATTTGTCTCGAATTCATTACTCGATTTTTTCCTCAAATCAGTCTTTAGATCAATATATTTCTATAACTATGGAGACTGGCTGAATTTAAGAATTCTATGGACTTTAGTCAATCGCAAGCCTAAACTCAGACATTGCTTCAAGTTTCTATAATGAATTATATACTTCTCGCGCGGGAGAAGAGTTGGCACTAACTTTGATTGTTTACTGTTTGGCGGTGTGAAGTGTTGACGACACAGTGGAAGATCTCGATGTATAGGATGTAACTCCTCGGGATACTCGAGATCTACTTCAAGAATATATCCCACAGGAGAATCATCCGATATAGAAAATACATCTAACTGTGTATTTTCTTCCCATTCAAAAGAATCTGTGGGCAAACGTTGACTCATCGCAGCACCGTATAAGTTATTTACATCGAAGTACATGAGGTACGAAGTCTCTTTGCTTGGATCGTAATCATCGCCCATGTAAGGATTGTTTGCCTTTGCGTTACGTCGCGAGAACTGTGCTACACTGTCTCTAATACCTTTTTCATTAAACAACACCTTCTCAATCTTAGTTAATAATTCAAGCTGAACTTTTGTGCATTTGAGCATCGCATCAAAAGCAAGCCCTGGAGCTATATAATAATGCAGAGGATCAAGGTTGTACGTCGAGAAACAATTACGGCGAAAATTTTCGAAAATATCTGTCAAGAGTAATACGTCCGTTTTTAAATATAAATCGGAATACTCGCCGAGCGTTGTTAAATTAAATTTTCCCCATACGTTTTTGGCATGCTCATAGTCCTCACTGGAAATATCGGCATCGTTTAATCTTGAATAAAACTTCTCTTTATCCGGTAATTGTTTCTCATTTAGTTTCGCCCAATTATCGATGTATTCATATGGGAATACACCTTTACGCGTCACAAGTTTGAATTCGTCGACATTATTATAAAATTTATGTGTTATAAGTTTATCTGAGTCATTGAGGTATGATGATAATTTATCTATGCTGCTCGCCATGAACCTGAACGAGTCGATGAAGCGCAAATTCACTCTTGTGCCTTTGACTTGCTTGGTGAATGAAATATATTTTTCCTTATTTATTGGCAAGAGCTTGACTGACCCCTTGAATGATGTTGTTAAGTCTCGAATTAAGAAATGTGCATTATAACCGGATAAATTATGGAACACAATTGGTATATCATGAGAGCTAGTGTAATTCAAATTACAACTCTCATGCGCAGCACCGCGATATTTACCAGTAAAGTGGCAATGATCACGATGCTTTACCTCAGCCAACGAAAATGCCCCCTCACAGATATGGCAAACTGTTGCCCCCCTAAATTGTTGCTGCTGAATTGCATTCAATGTTTCCATGGGTATGCTTTTCCTCAGATAGCCATTAACGACTTCTGCTGTAGATTTCAATTAATTTATAAACCACTGAACGCAATTGGGACCGCGTTTTAAATAAAATTTAGAAAGAGAGTCATCAAAGGCACAATGAATGTAATATGCAACGCTTTGTAGTGTGTGCTTTTGCACTCCATCAACCATTGGCTCGAGAATGCATTCAAGATCGGCGTAGATGGTGACCGGTACGAATGTTTTATAGCGGTGATTTTTTTATTTAATAATTTTATCGCCATCATCGGGTAATTTTATTCTCGTTTTAATCGTTGCAAAACAATCCTGCATATGATTTTTGTATGAAGAGTCGACTTGAAAATGACACAAACAACGATCACACAACTACTTACTAAACGCGATAGATTACGGATCCAAGCAAAGTGAAATACAGTACGAGCATTAAGTTGATCATCATCACCATCGTTGTCGATATCCATATCGATTCTATTTTCTATCGCAATTAAATGAATCGTCGGTTTGTTCGATCTTAAATTTTTACTTAAGTATAGTGGAACTATCTCATCCGAATCAATACTGTAGACATTAATCGATAAATTATTTAGTACCTCATACTTGGGGATATCAGTCAAAGGTATTGGAAAACTTATCCCCTCATATCGTAGTGCTGTGCTGAAGTGTTGATAGTTTCCGACCCGATGTGGATCTTGTAGTGCTGGTCCGGTGTATAGAGCAGCCATGATCGCCCACAACAGTGTTCATCCTCGTTTTTGATGTTCACCACAGCGCGCTTTAATCTAATTTTCCGTGGGAGTGGTGTAAATGTCGATAAACCACCTCGCAACGGTTTATAATGGTTGATGTTGATAACGAGATTGATTATCTCCACCATGATCCATCCAGAATCGCGCTCCTGTAACTCCGTCACTTCCACAGTTAAACGATTGGTGATATTATCATCAAACCATTCGTTTGGGTTTGGGGTTGCTAAAATGATAGCGTTTCGATTATTGAAATATTTAATTTTGTGACGTGCAGGGCGTTATTGCGCGTCAAGCAAAGTTAATCCTTCGCATAAAAGAATGCGAAGGGATATATTTATTTTTGTTTAAGGCAAGTTTCAGCCGCCGTCCTATACAGGCCCGGTCTCGTAGATCTGAAGGATAGGGATTTATGGGTAAAGGTAAGTTTTAATAAAAAGAATTATAGTTCGCTTTGAACTGTTGATTTATATTGTTACAATGCCAAAATAAAGAACACATAATTTTGTTTCGAAATATCCGGCAAGGCCGAGATGTACAAACGGAGCACGAATCGTAACGTACGGTATCGCGCATATCCATGCATACAACCATACATATAAATATACGCTCTCCCGCATACTCTACTCACTCGTGCTGGACTCAGCTGACGGGGGCAGAGACCCGTATGAAGCTCGCTCGTTACTTCTCTCACAACGCACTGATCTTTATGCGCATTCTCTCATTCTTGTACACCCCTTCGTCGCGTATCACTTTTCTCTCTCTTTCGGATCTTCACAATCTCAAACACACTTGAAATGACACGACGCCGAAAACTAACCCCACGATGCGTGCGACTTCGGGGAGCGCAGCGAACTCGCCGAACTATTCCCGAAGAATTACTGCCACCCACGAGAAGCGTATTAGCGAAGTTGGCAATCGTTATCCGGACTTAAAGCTAACACAGGACGACTTGTAAACACTACGTGCGCAACTCCGGGTTGTCGATACGGTTCCTGACGACTTACAAACGGCGGCTTTCTGTGCAAAGCGCGGAACTGAGCCCGAAGAATTATTGCCGCTACGTGACGCGTTCCCGTGGAGTTACTCCGGAATCGGGCTTTACGCCGTCGTGTGCATCCGGAGACTAAATTGTCCTCACGGCTACCTGTCGCTATCGGACGAAGTGGCGAGGCCAATTCTGTCAATTCGGCAATTTATTAAACGAGCAGTTTGTTGAATGCCAGCCGCGGCCTAGCTGTACAAGGAGTACAGCTAGGCCGCGGCTGGCACGCAGTGCAACAGTCAGCAATGTTCGGTGTCGTCGAACTCATCGCGCGTGTCCATGGGCAGATACGTGCGATGTAGTTCGATTGCACCTTGGCTCGTGGAATTGTCGAACGATACAATTCTCGGATATAAGAGTTCGATGACATTGAGTTCTTTATGTATTTTTTTCCACAATACCACTGCAGACTCATTCCCACGTGCCACCGCTGTTCTCGTTATACCAAATATATTCCCTGAATTACAATCTATGGTTAATATGATTTGTTTTGGAATAAGAATAACATATGCTTTAAATAACATATGTTATAACCAACATAAGGACACGGAACGTGACAATATCTTCCATTTTCTCACCGCACTTCATATTTTCAAATATGCATGATAGAATGGCATTTGCTTTTATGTTACCATAAGTTTCTAGAGCGTCTTTTAGCTGTTTGTTAGTCAAGCACTTCACATCAATGAAGAACTGTTGTAGATCGAGGTAGCGTATGTTTGTTACGACACCGGTGCGAATTCGACACTTGAACGCACTTTTCACATCATCCCATTGATCACGATCACTAATATTGCTCACAGTGTTTCTGATATTGCCACCAACGATGACATTTTGTTGTTGTTGTTGAAATTTCACCAACCAAGATTGTAAAAGTGTAATTGTATTTGTCACTCGCATACAGGTGTGGACGCATCAGAATATTGCTTAAAAATTCAATATTTTTAAGTCCGATGTTCGTCCAGCGAGTGAAAATTTCATCGCTCGATTGTCCGGGGTCTAGTGTGCGCAACAGCTCGTATGCGTTTTCCATCATCTCAACAATATTCGAATACATTTCTCTATTCATGATGGTTGATTTCTACCGACACTCACGATGTCAGTGATTGTGCACGAATGCTGCCCTATTCAGAGCTGACCTTCTATTTATATATTTTTTCCTATGGTAAAACATTCAATGTTTAGGCTACCCCCACAAAAGTCCATAATAATAATAATAGTTTCGACATCGTCATTTCATACGTTCGCGTGAAAAACATGACACCGCGCTACGTTTCCGCGGGAAAAAACGTGACACCGCGCCTAATTATGCCGCCAGCCTATCCCAACAAAATCCTATGATAGAATAATTCCATCATTTCACATCTTGAGGACACATGGCACCGCGCCGCGTTTTTACGGAAATACGAAACTGCGGTTATCTATGCCGCCCGGCCTATCCCAACAAAAACTTTTTTTCGTAATAGTTCTATCATTTCACACGCTTTTATGTGGAAAACGTATTCCAAAAAAACTCTGTGATAAATAGTTCAGTCATTTCACATCTTGAGGATACATGACACCGCGTCGCGTTCTTACGGAAACACGACATCCCGCTTAATCATGCCGCCGGCCTATCCCAACAAAACCTTTTTTCCGTAATAGTTGCGTCATTTCACACGCTTTTGTGGAAACGTGCCAAGGCTGCTGATTATGTTGTCGATTATCGTGGTGTATTATTGTTAAAGATAAAAATGCCATCTACATTATGGGGTCTAAGAAAAAAGAATGGCTTGACAATATTATTGGTTATTCGCAAACAATAAGTAATATGGAACATTTTGAATGTGCAACATTCAAAAATGTAAATATCAACAATTATCATCATGATGGTGAAAAGGAATACTGTTCTGCTCTTGAAATTATTCAAGCGGGTGTCGGTTTCACTATCGCCCAATGGCCATTGGCTACGATGATTTTTTTGGCGTTATTCCGTTTATTAAAAGCTGTAAATATTGTAAAGATACTTTATGAAGCGGTTCTCAGCGAAAAGGTCTTTTACATATGCTATTTTTCCCCCAAAATATCTTTCTTTTCTTTTCGTCGGTGTCGAGGGTGAAGGGGGGGGGGGGGGGGTGAGGGTCCTTCTCAAGGAAAAGTTTTTCGCGCAGACTGCTTCATTCAACGAAAATTTTCGTCCGCTACAGCACCGTTCGGTTTTTCTAAAAACGCAGTGATTTTTGATAATTCCAAAAAAAACCATAGAGAATTACAACATGGCAGGTAAGTGTAGAGTGATTTTTTGTTATTCGTATTATTCCATTTTGTTTGCTTCTTCGTTTTCATATTATTGCAATTTTGTTTTGTCTCTTACAGGTGCTTACATCATCTATTCCTGGGTGGTTCCCAAGGAATGGGGTAGTGGGGCAGGGCTTCTTGGCGTGATAAATAATCAGCTCCAGCCCTTTCTGAACGTGGACGCTGGTATAGCGAATGATGAGGGTGGTGTCGAGGGGGGGATAATAACAATTAACGATTGTCCGACGATGATCGTAATGAACCACCAATATTTTTATTGGTGGTTTAAGAGAGTCGACGATCATGCCCCCCACTCCGATCTCCAGTCCTACGCCATGCCGTCTGCATTGATGGAGAGACTCACAGAGCTGCTAGGAGTTCCACAACCTTTTCCACCCCCACCAGCCATACCGGACGAGGCCCCGATTTACCTCGACCCCCTTCCGCTCTGGCCGGAACCTATGGAGGAAGACGAAGAAGCGGTCAACGCGGCGATTTTACTAATGGTCGAGGACGATTTCGGGGAATGGGTAATTGGATAGGCGCCGCCTGGGAGGGGCGAGGAGGAGAAGGAGGAGGAGGAGGATGAAGGGTTTCGTGAAGACTGGTGAGTACCGAAATAATAATAAAAAAGTTGCACATAAAAGAAAACCTTTAAAATAATGTCTTTTTTCTTTTGTTTTCCAGATTCCAGCTACCTCATTATTTTTTAGAAAATAAAAAATAAAATACAAAACCGCATGTTAAAATGTATATATTTATATCAAGGCGTGAACGGAGGAATTTTTTAGATAATAAAAAACTTTTTATAATATTAAAATGTGTGTTGTTTAATTATTAAATTCAACGGTGTTATATTTTCCACCAAAAGTTTAACACTGCTGAAACTAGTCTACTGTACTGACTGCACATAACCGATTTCCACAAATTGTCAGCAGTCGGTATGGCTGGAGCTTGATCTGCTTCAACGACTGCTGAAACTAGTCTACTGTACCGACTGCACATGACCGATTTCCACAAATTGTCAGCAGTCGGTATGGCTGGAGCTTGATCTGCTTCAACGACTGCTGAAACTAGTCTACTGTACCGACTGCACATGACCGATTTCCACAAATTGTCAGCAGTCGGTATGGCTGGAGCTTGATCTGCTTTAACGGCTGATGAGTCTACTATACCGACTGCACATAATCACCGATCTCCAAAAATTATCTACGTTCGATATGGCAGGGTTTTCAGCCCGGTAAAACAGATAGGTCGGTAAATGTCGGTAGAAGGAATCGTGCGGTAGAACCCCCCTCTCTCTTCTACTTACTTGTTTACTCTTTTTTTTCAAACAGGCTACGCAGTGACGGTGTTTCGAGCGTTTGGGCGATATAGTTATCATAATTCTGCTCCGAACGCCAAACGTTCGTTTGTACACTTTTAAAAAATGTCTTCTTGAGGGCATACACGAATTTTATATCTGGTTTTCGCCGAATAACCGTGTTGGCGAGCTCCGGATTATGATATGATATATCTTCGCCAGTTTCAGCTACATGATAAGGAGTCGTTCCATCTAGCGCCGGTGCGGTCGGTGACGCGCTTGACAACGGCGACTGCGACTGAAGCGGTAGCGTTTCGCGTTCGTATGAATTTTGTGCCTATTCTGTATTCGCGTAGGCATGTTTCACATCAGGACGCTCATCCAACGGTGTTGCGCCAACTTTATTTTCTTTACGTCGTCCCGAAAATATGGTAACCATTACTACTACTATTAGGGCTAGGATAGTATTACATACGTGAAAAATTGTCGATACTTCATAGCATTATCTTATGTTTGATTGGCCATTATATTTTTCTACGAAAGCAACTTGATGATCGATCGCGTATGATCCTAGTCCCCATTAATAGAGCGATGAAAATAACTAACAGGGTACCGGAAAAATTAACCAAAAATTCTATACAATTTATAATATTTTCAGCAACCGTTTCACCGTTGTTGAAATGGAACGGAGAATGTTGATTCTTTATGGAATCCAATTGTAAAAATATTTCCTCCAATGAAATATGATAGTCCTTCAGGCTGCTTAGAATTCCTTCCAACTGGTCATTGGCAATATACGTATAATCAATCGATATTGGCGTTTTACCATGCGGTTGATCTGGTTCTATAATATTGTTTGTTGAGAACGTTTCATTAACGGAGAACACCACTGAGACCCCCTGTTTTTTTTCACATTTTTTAAGAATTTTTTTTGTGGGAAAAAAAAGATAATCGAAAAATCTTTTTGGGTTTTGTTCCTTGTTTATTAATGTATCAAAAAACATTTTTTTCACATTTTTCACGCCGCATGGTGGCGCTGGGGAAGCTCTCGCGTCAGGTGCTGTCATTTCCGCGGCACGCAGCAGAACTCTATTCAACGTCGATCTGAAAAAAAATACCGAGTGTTTTCGTTAATAATATGATATTTTGAAGAGAAGTACACAGGGATTTAAAACAATATTTTTCCAAATCCCTGTGTACTTCTCTTCAAAATATCATATTATTAACGAAAACACTCGGTATTTTTTTTCAGATCGACGTTGAAGAGAATTCTGCTGCGTGCCGCGGAAATGACAGCACCTGACGCGAGAGCTTTCCCAGCGCCACCATGCGGCGTGAAAAATGTGAAAAAAATGTTTTTTGATACATTAATAAACAAGGAAGAAAACCCAAAAAAATTTTTCGAATATCTTTTTTTTTCCTACAAAAAAAAATTCTTGAAAAATGTGAAAAAAACAGGGGGTCACAGTGGTGTTCTCCCTTAAGTAAAGTAGCCATGGAAATGATCGGTTCAGTGGCATTAACCAATATTCGGGTATCGCGAATATTTGGCCCGGTATTATTCAGGGTATGATTTGTGGCGTTAAATTGCTCGCCATCATTGAAAGTGTTACTTATCGGGACATTTGAGTCTCCATTTGCGGAGATAATAAAAAATACCGCAAATGAATAAAACGGAATTTCCCTAGAACTCACCATCGTGTATTTATTTACTCTTATATATTCATACGCGCCAAAATTATAAAATCAAATGATTGTCGCGCGACTGATGTTGGCTCAATGTCGGTAAATTTAAAAAAGTATTGAGCCTCGCATAATTGTTACAGGAATATTCGACGGATTCTAGTTGTTCGTCGGTAATAGCTTCTATACCTTGAACACTTATCAAATTAACCAGAGGCCCATTAATCTTGGCAAATATATTGTACAAATTGGAAAAGTCATGTTTATAACTCTTAATAACTTTTAAAAAGTACAACTCAAACAGATTACTTTCGTACAATGTCGTTGGATAGGCAATTAATTTTTTGGAATCTTCGATAAACAAGTACGCGACATAGTTGTACAAAAAGACTTTTTCATCCGTAAACATTTTAAAGTCCGAAATATTGTAACGGTATCAATACGTTAGCTATTTTTTTTAGGTTCGGACTCGAAAGAAAATAAAGACGTTGAGTCAGGATAGAGTTACCAGTAATTACTACTTATTTCTATACAATTTCCGTAGCCTTTTTACGTCGATAATTGTGTTTTAATAGTTGTATATTGTCTATATATTTTCATTTAATAATTCATAATTCGTGGGTGTCGGTAATCATCGTGATATATTAGTTGTCCGTAAGGTGCTGCCCTCGAGCGCTCTCTCTGTAAGGCTGAGCTGTGCCCAACGTCGTTGTCGTGCGGGTGAGCCTTAGCGGCGGTCTCGCGAAGACGCTAGAGCCGCTCGTTGCCGTGACCGTTCGGGGATCTTCGTCGCACGGTCGATGGTCCTCACTGTAGCGGCAGCTCGCGTTCGATCAGCTGTGGTCGTTCGCGTTTGGTCTTAATTTTTATCGTGTCTTGTCGTTTTGCAACCGGGAATGGTGCCATCCGCGGTGTTTTTTGTATTCCGTGTGGTTCTCCGGATGTGGTGAATGATTAATTTTCGTTTATTGTCCCCGGGATACCCACAGGTGAGTGTTTTGTTCTCCGTACGTGTTTGGGTATGTATCCCTGTGTGTGCGTGAGCACACGGACGTCACACCCCTCCTATATGTCTTTCCTTCGTTGTTTTTTTAACCCTTTTCTTTTCTCATTCCCTGTATTCGCTCTTTTAGTATTAATTTTCTGTCCCCCCCTTTCTTGATGACTGTGTTCGGTTGTAAATTTTGTCTCTATTTGGAATTGTTATTTAATTTTATAATTGCTTTTTCTTTCTCGCTCTCCCTCTCTTGTTGGTATATTTTTCTGTAGGAATTTTGTTTCTATTTTTAATGGTTATTCAATTTTATAATTCCTTTTTCTTTCTCTCTCTCTCTCTTTCTTATAGGAATTTCGCGATTCCGGAGGACCCAGATGACGTCATCCGCCGTTTTAACGCCGCTCCGTGACCGCCCTTTCTCGTGACGTGACTAAAGGTAAGTTTCTTTTTCGAAATTATATTTTTCAAGTTCTCTTCCTCTCAACGCCTCTACCTTATCCCAATAATCATTGAACTCTTGGCTATAAGCAGAGATTCAGTTTTCCCGATCCCCTCACACTTTCCTACGACAAAGGACAGTAGTCATGTGAGTTTCACGATACTGGCCTTCCTTCTTCCTTTCGCCAGACCTCTTTTAACCCTTTTCCTCCTTTATTCATCTCTTTCCCAAAATCTCCACTTTCCTTACGACAGAGGACAAGTAGTCATGGAGACCCGGTAGTCAAGCTTTCTTTCAGACTCAAGAGGGCTCAAGAGTGCCCGTTCTTGGGTAAAACCGGCCTTTTTATACCCTGGTTGCGGACCTTCCCTTCCTCGTTCCTTTACCCTTTCTCTCCTTCCTTTTTGACGCATTGCGGTATTTGATGTCTTTTATTTTCCGTTGTTCTAATTGGTTGATTTTTCTGTTGACAGGTTCGCAGTTGTTGATCCTCTTTCGGATTGGCAGTCCTCTTCATCGGCGTTAGGGGATTCGCCCAAGGGTTGGGACAGGTGGCGCCCCCTGCCCCTGGTGCGTGGCAAGAGGTGCCACTACACCGAAGGACAAGTGACGTGATCGCGGTACCGGGACCGTCTCAATGTCCCCCGGATCTTCGGGACTGACGTAGGTCCTCGACTGAAGTCTAGGCACGAAGATCCTAGTAGCTTCTTCGGCATCTCCTATCCTTGCTTGCTGCTTTTTCGCCTCTTGCTGAGCCCGCTTGCACCGCTTTAGTGTTTTTTTTCTTTGCTCTACGCTTGCGGGACTACAGTTCTTGCCTTTATGATGGCTGCTGTTATTTTTATTTTTATTTGGAGTTGTTTTTTTGTTAAAAGAAAAGAAAACTGAATGACTTACTGCTTTCTCTATCCTTCCCTGCTTGTCCTTGGCGTTTTTTCTTTTTTGTTTGTTGCAGGTCGCTCGGGGGCTGTTGGATTCTTCAGTGATGGATGAGGTACGATGCTTCTGCAGGTTGGTTTTTGCTTTCTGTTACAGGTCGGATGTCGCAGGCGAGCGGTGGTGATATCTTGGTCGTTGGACTCGTTATTCCTCTACGCCTCTCTTCCTTCCTTGTTTTTCCCGTCCTTATTGATCATTGGGTTTGATTGGGGATCCGTAGGTTAATTGCTCATCTCCGAGGAATACCCTCATTGTCTCGAAAACGCAAAGTCTCGAAAACTTAAACTCTCGAAAAAAGTGATGGTAATCGTTTTAGTTGATCACGTCGCCGCTGAGAGCGTTGGTGGTTAAAGCCGACGCAACCGCGGGTCACAGTCTTACATTGGCGGGTAGCCCCGTAACCGCTATCTTTCAAATCTACACTTGCAAACTGTCAGTAACCCACAAAAGTTAAACGTCAGTATCAGATAGGTTAAACAGAGTGTATTTGACGTCGTAATTTATATCAAAATCGGTATATTGTGACAATACGTCAGTTAAATAAAGTACGCAGTTTATTTATTTAAAGTTGTTCTCAATAGTTTTATTCGAATTATAATTATCAGTATTTAGAGTTTATAAAGACGACTGTTATTAGTATTTATGACTGTGATTAAAAACTTATATCTGCCCTGAGTAGAGCTACAATCGGTGAACGAGCCTAATTCAAACAGTGTTTGTAAGCCATATGTATATTTACCAGTATTTTCTGCGAAACAGTTTGTCACCGTGTTGTCTGTCACACTCATCGGTTGCTCTGGCAAAGAGGTTCTTCGTCGGAATGTTGTAATGGCCCACTGCCGCTTATGAAAGTCCAATAGGTACGCCGTCTGTTTTTCTCCAGTGAGAGCCGTTCGAGAATGTACAGATAGCTCTCATATACCGTGCCCTCAACTTCTGTTAGGATTTGACTTCCTGCAGAAGATCCAGGTCTTTTTCAAAGGGTGACAGACTTTTTAAAAGTTTGCCCTAGCGATTGTCGCATAATCAGTTTGCCGATATTGTATCTTTGAAGTATTCCTCATGACAACAGGGCGGCACGAGCTAAAGTTTTGAACAGATCCGTCTGCGCACAATGGTGAGAAAGGTAAGACTTTAACGAGACTTGACGGTAATGGGAATTAAGAATTTCAAAAGATGAGACGAATGGCAAAGCAAAGTTTGTTGAATGTTGTATTTTAACAGTCGGAACTTGTCCAAGAAGAGTTGTATCCCGATACAATGGGTGATACGGCTGCTATCACCGCAGAAGATTGGGGGCTCCGACACTCAACTCATATCGTTGAGCAATAGCTATCAGTCCAGAGCCTCGAAAAATGATCCTAAGATTCATAAAAAAGCTAATGTGCTTGGCACGGAAGCCAAAGTCGGTGCCAGCGGACAAGGAATTGAGGAACCGGCTGTAAGCATGTCCGTAAGTACAAAATACTCTCTCATATAATGATATACGAGGGGGGACCCAAAAAAAACGGCAATTGCGCTGCGACGGGGAGGGAGAGTGGGGGAACCCATTGCTCGACCAGGTGTCCGTTGGGGACACGTCTCCTGAGTTAGTGTGCAAAGTTCTGTCGCCGTGAGTGCATCGGATCGCCCGTGGGAATTTTTGTAGTGAATCAACTTTTTCCATTCCGGCGAAAACGTGATGGCCGATTGTCGAGAGCAACGAGCGGCTGTGAAATTTTGTTTCCTGTTGGGGAAATCGGCCGCGGAAACTACTGTAATGCTTAAGACTGCTTATGGAGATGCCGCCCTAAATAAAACCAGAGTCTACGAGTGGTTTTCATGTTTTAAAAATGGAGAAATGTCAATTGAAGACCAACCCCGTTCAGGACGCCCCTCAACGTCGACAAGTGACGAAAACGTCGACAAAATCAACGCTCTCATTCATGAAGACCGTCGCCGACCCATTGATCAACTCTGTCAAATGTCTGGGATATCATGGAGTTCAATTCGGAGGATTTTATCCAAAGATTTGCACATGAGCAGAGTTGCAGCCAAATTTGTCCCTTGCCTTCTCACAGACGAGCAAAGGGAGCGTCAACTTCAGTCATGTTTTGAACTTCAAAATCAGCTCGAAAAGGACCATGAACTTTTTTCCAAGATGATTACTGGTGATGAATCGTGGTGCTATGGATACGACGCCGAAACAAAGCAGCAATCAAGCGTTTTGCCACTGTGGAGGGGGTAAAACAAAAATCGCTGGAAGGCCTAAAGAACATCTCGATAAGTGAATTTAAAAAATGTTTTGAACATTGAAGGGATCGTTTGCTGAGGTGCGTTGTGGTCAAAGGAGAATACTTTGAAGGTGATCAAAATTTGGTGTAAAAATATTAAAAAATAAAGAAATTATGACGAAATTCCCGTTTATTTTTATCCCCCCTCGTAGATACACAATAGGATTATATTTGGATTTTTGTTTGTATTTTAAATTACTTAAACAATGCCAAGAAGTTTATTGCTCCCTGATGTATTTTATTTTGTTTATTGTACATCAGGATGACATTACGAAGGAGTTCGACGAAGAAATATGAAAGTTGAAGACGGTACTCTTGACATGCGAAGGCAGAATTCCCAAGCTAGAATCGGCAGTAGCGCTACAAATGAAAGAGGAAGAGAGAAACGGGAAGAAAACATCTCCAAATCCTGACAAAGAGCATCTTGCTTCTGACGAAGTCCCATTTACATCAGAGTTGTATTTTTGTAAACGTTATGACGAAAACATAACTCTCCTGCAACAAAAACAAAAGGAACTATTATATTACGATATCTAATATCTTATCTGATCTTTATTATTTATTGTACATCCAATCATCGCCTTTCAATCATATTTTTACTGTACAAATTTTCTATATTATAATACATTTTAATCGCCTGGTCAAAACGATTTTGGTATATTAACAGGTCCACAAATTCTGTGCAATTTTATTCTTCTCTTCTTTTTTTTCCCTTCGTACGTGATTTTAATTAATATTGTACTTTGTAAGACAAGATTCATATAATCTTCGAGTGTCTCAATTTGCAAAGGCAATATCTAGATGTAAGGCAACAAACAATAAGAAATTAATCTATTTCATTATAACCCTTGCGTGTTCATTTAATCGTCGGAATTGTTTAATGAGAGAGTATTTTGTACTTACGGACATCTTCACAGCCGGTTGCCCAATTCCTTGTCCGCTGGCACAGACTTTGGCTTAACCAAGCACGTTAGCTTTTTTATGAATTTTAGGATAATTTTTCGAGGGTCTGGACTGATAGCTATTGCTCAACGATATGAGTTGAGTGTCGGAGCCCTCAATCTTCTGCGGTGATAGCAGCCGTATCACCCATTGTATCGGGATACAACTCTTCTTGGACAAGTTCCGACTGTTAAAATACAACATTCAACAAACTTTGCTTTGCCATTTGTCTCATCTTTTGAAATTCTTAATTCCCATTAACATCAAGTCTCGTTAAAGTCACACCTTTCTCACCATTGTGCGCTGACGGATCTGTTCAAAACTTTAGCTCGTACCGCCCTGTTGTCATGAGGAATACTTCAAAGATACAATATCGGCAAACTGATTATGCGACAATCGCTAGGGCAAACTTTAAAAAATCCTGTCACCCTTTGAAAAAGACCTGGATCTTCTACAGGAAGTCAAATCCTAACAGAAGTTGAGAGCACGGTATATGGGAACTATCTGTACATTCTCGGGCCGCTGTCACTGAAGAAAATCTGACGGCGTACCTATTCTACTTTCATAAGCGGCAGTGGGCCATTACAACATTCCGACGAAGGACCTCTTTGCCAGAGCAACCGATGAGTGTGACAGACAACACGGTGACAAACTGTTTCGCAGAAAATACTGGTAAATATACATATGGCTTACAAACACTGTTTGAATTAGGCTCGTTCACCGATTGTAGCTCTACTCAGGGCAGATATAAGTTTTTAATCACAGTCATAAATACTAATAACAGTCGTCTTTATAAACTCTAAATACTGATAATTATAATTCGAATAAAACTATTGAGAACAACTTTAAATAAATAAACTGCGTACTTTATTTAACTGACGTATTGTCACAATATACCGATTTTGATATAAATTACGACGTCAAATACACTCTGTTTAACCTATCTGATACTGACGTTTAACTTTTGTAGGTTACTGACAGTTTGCAAGTGTAGATTTGAAAGATTGTGGTTACGGGGCTACCCGCCAATGTAAGACTGTGATCCGCGGTTGCGTCGGCTTTAAGCATGAACGCTCTCAGCGGCGACGTATTCAACTAAAACGATTACCATCACTTTTTTCGAGAGTTTGAGTTTTCGAGACTTTGCGTTTTCGAGACAATGAGGGTATCCCGCCCATCACCCTGAACCGCGGTCGGCAAGGTAGATCCCGACCTTGCCGACGCCGGGAATCACCGCCGGTAAGGCGGGGCTCTACTTTACCGACCCCACGGTCGTCATAGTAGGATCTTACCGACCTTCAACCTATAATATTGCTCAACTATTATTTTGGCGGATGGCCTAGGGGATTGTAAAGGCGTATGTCCTCGGGGGTTGTAAATGCGTATGTCCTATGGGATAGTAAAGGCGTATGTCCTAGAGTCACCCATCACCCTGAACCGCGGTCGGTAAGGTACACCCTACCTTAGCACAGCTATCGGAAGATATCGATGGGATTGCGGTAATATACCCAACTCCCCCCTCCACGATCCCTGCATATCAGGAAGCCATTCAGCCGACACACACAAGACATTTAGCCGAAACACAAACCTGTTGGAGGTAGGGTTTGGATGATGGAGCTTCGTGAAGTTTCCTGACGAGGCGAGGGGGGGGGATTGGAAGGGCAGAGTTTAACTATTTAACTACAGTTTCCAAACTTGACCCGAGCAAAATGGGCCGGCAGTGTCGATAAAGTAGGTTACTGAACAAACATTGTTGACAACTGGTGGATTTCTCGTAATTAACAAAGACCGTAGAGGTCTCGACTGTGTCCCGAAAGGGGATTCGATTACTTTGTTATAAATGTATCTCGTCCAAAGTGAACACGACACCATGGACGATCGAGACAACAATACGATTGCCG
The DNA here is from genome assembly GCA_958009045.1 of Oxytorus armatus. Taxonomy (NCBI): domain Eukaryota; kingdom Metazoa; phylum Arthropoda; class Insecta; order Hymenoptera; family Ichneumonidae; genus Oxytorus; species Oxytorus armatus. The sequence goes on from OY253752.1 coordinate 6,827,067, forward strand.
AGATTCGTTGAGAGAAAAAACACCACGAACGGCTCCGTAGATCACCCAGATTCAAGATCGGCGACAAGATACGAGTCAGCAAGAACAAACGCGTCTTTGATAAAAGCTCCCAACCGGACAACGGAATTTTTACTGTAACCCGAGTACTCGCCCCACCACAAGGTACGAGTCAACAAGAACAAACACGTTTTTGATAAACACCCCCCCCCCCCCCCCCCCCCCAACTGGACAACGAAGTTTTTACTGTAACCCGAGTACTCGCCATAACCCCGGTGACGCATCGGCTGATGGGCTACGAGAATGAGTCGATTGCCGGCGGATTCTGCGAGGAGGAGGATCTTCAGAAAGTATGGATGCGACGAGCCACACAATAGTTGAATAAAAAAAAAACAAAGTACCCAGACGTCTATCCCGTGGAGAAAGTGATCAAGAGGTGTGAACTTATAAGTGAATTCGACGAGTCACATAATAATAATTAAATAAACGAGTTTGATTTGTAAAAAACATATTTATTGCGAATAATACTTATTCAATGACATACATAATAGTTGTATATACACATTGTAAAAAATAATTTGTCGCCCTCACATCTCGAACACACCGACTTATTCGGTAATGAATTCCATTTGATTATTCACACCGCCGAGATACTTTAGCAGTAATTTCCTCGCTGATACTGCATGCGCAATCTTATCGAAGAGGGCGCCGTCCTTCTCGAAAACGTCCGAGATGCGTTTAGGTAGAAAGGCCTGGCAGAGATTATCAAGGCTGACAACAGCCTTCAGCCCATATTTCGTCGTGACTCGTCCCCGGTCCGTGACTCTGTACACTCGTTGCACCTCCAACTCGCTCAACTTCTTCGTCGGCAAGAAATCCTCCAGGAGCGCAGCCTCATTGAGCTTAGTCATTTCGAGTTTATTCAGCATAGACATCGCGAGATTGTGATGGGTCTGGTAGCGAGCTTGGAGCTAATATAGTCGCTATCCCCACCACCGGTCGGAATCTCCAGGATCGCGATTAGTTACTCACACCACCAGCTTGCGTCCGAATGGTTGCCCTGCATCTGACTGGCTGTCTCCTCCGCTAGCTGCAATCGACTTCCGGTCCACCTCCGGCACGTGATTGGTTACTCCCACCACAAGCTTGCGTCCGATTGGTTCATACCACCCTGCATCTGATTAGCTGTCTCCTCCGCTAGCTGGAATCGACTTCCTGGCCACCACCGTTACGTTTCGGCCACGTGAGGTTTTCCATAATGCCCCCACGGTAGTGTGTCCGTAGTATTGGGCAGAAGATAGCGTTTATCATCGTGGGGGTTGAGCGCTTCCTTCACCTGCTTCTCCGTGTAGATGCAATGTAGGCGGCTTCTGATGATGCGCTGTTCTCTGCGCTGCGTCGAATTCTGCCGGAGACATTGCACGAAATCATCGAAGGTGATGGTTGTTTCCACCACTCCCCTCTTCACACCCTTCACCCTTTTCACATGATCCTCGCCCTCAACACGTAGACTATACATCTTGCTGCGCAAGCCGACAAACTCAGTCATGATACGGCCATTACACTCATCCTTCATGAGCCCAACGACTTTCTTGTTGACGCGCGGCATTCCAAACTGATTTTTGGCCGAATAATCAGAGGTGTCAAATCTCGCAATATCTCGCTTCATGATGTCATAAATGTCGGGGCAGCGAACTTCGTAGAGCAAGCTGTCGGTGTCGGTATACAGGAGTTTGCAGCAGTCTTCCCCGAACTGCGCCTTCATGTAGTTGTACTGGAAGTCGTAGACGAGAATCTCTGACAAGTCCAGAACACAAAGCCCAACGTAGATCGGTTTGTTGAGGTAAACCTCGGTTTTCGTGAGCTGCACGGCTACGAGTCGGTTATTGACGCAACATCTTTAGCAAGCTGTTGCAGTTCACGGGCCTTTTTTGTCTGCTCAGCACATGTTTGATTTTTGAATGGCAGCGTGTCATGCACTCCTTCATGAATGAACTCACATCTACGTGCTTCAAATTTGTGATCCCTGATGCGGTTTGTGAACGATGATTTCAAATCCGGGCATACTACCTTATCAGAGCGTTCTTCATGATTCGGAATACCCCGTCCGCGTTTCAACAAACGCTCCAGCTTAATCTTAATGCCCGCCAAAAAGCCGATTGTTGATGAAAACTTTTGGATTTCTGGTGCGGCTCTTGCGGATGTCTCTACCTGCTTCAGACCGTTCATCGCTCTCGAGAGATGTTTGACCCACTCATAGATCTCAGCTGCTTCTCCATTTTGTAGCAACACCAATGCCTCCTCCCAAGTCTTCATGATTTCCTTACACTCCTGTACTGACATCTTGTGACTGATGCTCGTGAAATCATGCTTAATCCTCCAGAGCGGGTCGCATTTATACCCACAATTGAGGGGTGGGGGTAGGTGCGACGTAGCAGCTGATTGGCTGCTTGGTAGCGGAAGGAATCCAGTGGTGGGGGAATCATACAGACCCGAGAAAGCAGCCACGACGCACAATTGAGGGGGTGGGTGCGACGTAGTAGCTGATTGGCTGCTTGGTAGCGGGAAGAATCCGGTGGTGGGGGAATCATACAGACCCGAGAAAGCAGCCACGACGTACAGTGGTGGGGGTGATACGTAGCAGCTGATTGGTCGCTTGGTGGCGGGAGGAGACCAGTGGTGGGGGATCAAATATATAAGGCCCGAGAAAGTAGCCACGAGCACCAGCAAAAAATGGAATTCGTTGTTGACTTCCAGGGCTTCAAGAGACCAGTTAATGACTTCGTCTTCAAAGAAGTAGCAGTAGTCACCCTCGAGGATGACGCCCTACCGTCAGTCTACCTATTCGAACCGCCACACAAATGGAGTGCCCTGCCAGCCAAATATAGGAGTGAAAACCGATGGCTGGAACGAAATTATCATGGTATTGCCTAGAATAGCGGAGACATACCCTACGAAGAGGTCCATGACATTCTATATAGTCACCTACGCAACGCCAGCAGGGTGTATGTGAAGGGACTCGAGAAGAAGCAGTTGCTGGAGCAAATCTACCACCACGTTGACAGCCTCGATGATCTGGGTTGTCCATCGTTGCGCCTACTGAGTGCCAACACCGATGTCTCATGCACAAATCGTACTCATACATGGGAACCATACTGTGCGGCATACAACGCGCGCGTGCTGAAGAAGTGGCTTCACGATTTTCGCGCGGACGAGGCTCGCACCGAGGCCTAAGGCGCAATCTTGATTGCTGAAACGCCCGAAATAATTGCCGTTTTTGACAATAAATAATGTTAAAACAATATTTTTTTTATTCTTCGTAATATTCAACCGTTTCATAATTTTTGGGTCGAAATGCTGTTTTTGTGAATTAATAATGCTAAAACTATATATTTTTTTAATTTTTCTTTATTCTCCGTAATATTCAGTCGTTTTGTATTGCCTAATTTCTGCGGTAGTGTCCGTTTACGTATTGTGGGACAGGAATTCGGTAGGGGCTGTCTGTTATTTAGAGAAGGATCATTCTTCTGTGGAGAATTCTGAATTACAGTCACCGCAGGAGGCCGATCCATCCGTTCATCGCTGTCAGATATGAATCATCCTCTAGGATACTTATCTGACAACGATGTGAGGTGCAGTGGGGATGGTGGGGATAGCGGTGGAGGTGATGGTGGTAGTGGTGGTGGTGGTGAAGGAATTGATGGTAGTTGTGTCGTCTGTGTCGTCGTCGTCGGTGTTGTCGTCAGTGGTGTCGGAGATGACCAATTAACAGCCCCGGATGTTCGGGTTCATATCCGATAGTTGTTGGTATCTACCGCAATAATACGAAAAAAATAATACGTAAAAAAATGTGAGGCTCTATCGTTATTGGGAATAAATAATTCTCATTATAAATAGGGGAAAGTAATACTTACAAGCATTGCTCGCCTTTGGACCTTGAAAGGGGGGTGGGGGGGGGGGAAGATCCCACACCCGTCTCTCGAGGGTCGCCTGCATGCCCACGGAAACATGTGGGAATCTAGAAATTGGTGGAAAAAATGGAAAATTTTATTAAAAGAGAGCGTTAACGAAAGAATGAGAGAGAGAGAGAGAGAGAGAGAGAGAGAGAGAGAGAGAGAGAGAGAGAGAGAAGGAGAGAGGGAGAGAGAGAGAGAGGGGGAGAGAGAGGGAGAGAGAGATAGAGAGGGAGAGAGAGATATTGATATTTATTAGCTTTCTCAGCTATTTTATGTTACATGAGTTATTTTATAATCTTATTACATGCTCTTTTAACATACGCTTAAATGTTATAAGTCTATCGCATTGTTTCATTTCCGTTGGCAGTGCATTGTACATTTGTATCCCTTCGTAGAATAAGCTTTTTTGTGCACTTCTTGTTCTTCGGAATTGTATCACAATATTTCTCGCTTGCCTTGTTCTCCTCTCATTCCCCTCTCCAACAACCACTATCTTATTTCCTAATTGTTCAGGCAGCATACCTTTTATCAATTTGAAAACAAATATACACACATTATAATATAGCCTCTGTCTTATAGACATAAACTGCAGCGCGTGCCGCATTCTTTCGATGTTGGTATACCGATCACATTGTAGTATGACACGCATGGCCCGGGTCTGCGCAACTTGCAATTTCGTCAGTTGGGTCTCACCCATACCTGCCATCATCGTAGCACAGTACTCAAAGTGCGGTGCTACAATTGATTTATAAACCATACATCGAGTATACCCTGATATGTCGTTCCCGATTCTGTTTATGAAACTTATTTTTTTCCCTATTTTCTTTAACATTTAATCACAGTGTTACGTCCTGACTTACGACTTTCTCATCTCGGTCAAGGAGAGCACGCTCCCCCTTTACACGTTTTCGAGATAAGTCGATGACAGTCAGGAAGATGCCCTGTTTCGAGCCTAACCTTGCGGAAAATTGCTCGGGGATGGGCGGAGAGTGCAAATTTGTAATTAGGGAGGGGAAGATATAAATTTTCCATGGTATTTTAACATTTCGAGAATTTTAAGAACATAACATGTCGTTAACCATGATTATTCAAACAAATTTTTATGATGATATTTCATAAAGCTCCATTGATAGATTTGATTTTATACTTCGCGCAGAGATGAATTTAGAGGACTTTAATAAGGGAGAAAATACACAGATGGACGATTTTCAGGGAGACTCTCCCGTCGATGCTCCATACACATTAATAAATCCATTAGAACAATGGCAACCAATAGAATTATCACGATTACAGTAAGGGCAATTCGAACTTGAAGTTCCTCTATGTCGACTATACACGGCTGCAGTAAGACAATAATAAAAATAAAAGAAATAAGGAAATAATGGAATCTCAATTAATCCGCCCTTAAATCATCGCGGAAAACGAAATAACGAAATAAATTTTGAGCCTGAATAAATTTAAACGCGCGGAGTACTTCTCGGACACCGTGTAGCTACGGGGTGCATGCTCGGCGCATGAGACCAACCAACGGGTGGCGAATGGAGAAAACACGTCGAAAATTCACAAAGGACAACCACGAAAGGAAACATTGGAAAGTAATGAATTAAATTAACCATGAATATCGCGCGCGAAAGAAAACCAGTATATGGACAAAAAGAACGTCGACTCTAAATTAGTTGAAAAACATCTCAAAGGAGTCCGCAAGGAGCTTTTCGATGCGAACAATAATTTTGCTCACGGGTGAGGTTGTCGTCCGGGAAACGAGACGATGCGCCATGGCGCAAGTTGAAAAGAATAAATTGCGAAGGAAAACCATTTTGGTACTTACTCGTGTGATGAAAAAAATGGAAACGAAACGATGTCGATTGATGAGAAAAGATGGTGAATGGCCAGAACCTGGAGCGATGTTCAAAATGGGAATTCCTTTCCCTCACGCGATGCGACAATTCGAGACGAAACGATATGGATTGATGATGTCGGTGATTTAAACACAATAGTTGTCTTTCTGTTTCACAATCTTTTATTTATTTTTGTTCACCACACAATTGTCACGTTACAACCTCGAAAAAATGAACTCCCAAAACTCGACTGACAAAAACGGACTCCCAAAAGTAACTGACTCTCTAAAAAAATGAACTGCGCAAATTACGACTGCGAAACGTACTGCCTGATTTGGCCTACGACCCATCATTATATAGACTTCGTTAGACTGCTTAGCTTCGGTGGTGGGACAGTGCGCCCTCCTGCCTCTAAGACGCGATGGGTCTCTCCCTCCACCTCCACCTCGCATGCATAACGACTATGTGCCTCTATATAATAAAAATTTTCTTAACATTTAACTTACATATACCCTTAACTTTACTTCACATCATTCTTACATTGCTTACGATAATTAATTTGCAAGTTAAATTGCAATAAACCCCGCTCTCTTATTTTATTCATATTCTTTTAACCAAAAATAATTCCATCTCTTTCATACTCACACATTTCCACATCCTCCTCTCTCATTCTAGCATCCATACTCTTAGCACAACTCTCGCTATCTCTCTCATACTCATGCTCCGGACCATCTCTCCTTCTCTCTCGTTATACCCGTCATTTCGAAGGCGCTGTGGGTCACTATGTCTTTACGCATAGCCTGACCCCTCCCGCACTCTTTCCTTTTCTCATATCAAACTCTCGTTCACGCTACATATGATCTCTCTGTCCCACAGTCATTCTCTGCATACATCTCTCTTCGTCACAATTTTCCCCTTTTATGGTTCTCGCGGTGCTATTCGCTTTCTTTCTTATTTCGCTTCTCTTCCTCTCTATTCTTTTCTCATTCCATTTCTTGCAATTACGTATGAAAGTTAATATTGTTAAATGCAAATTTTTACTCTGTCAGTATTTAAAAGTTTATTAAAATACATGCATGTTTTTATTTCTCTGTTAACATTATTACCCTGTCTAAAATGTGGAATATTCTCGTTTTATCATGCGTAATTACTTTTAATTGAATTAAAAATATATTTATGATGATTCTGTTTAAAAGGAATATTGAAAGTAGTGTTATTATTTTTACGCATTCTCTTTAAATTCATTCACAATCATCATTCATCCCTTTTTCATGCAAAACTCAAATGCAATCTTTCCTTCAACATACACATTCTGGTTACATTAATAATTATAAACTATATTTATTACTTTCTGATTTTTCTGAAAATTCCCTCGAGCAACAATTGGGCATTTAATTTCTGCAATTTAATTTGTTCATGTTTGGTTGGTAAAGAAAGAGCTCATTGTTGAGGGGACATTCGTTCGTTGTGTCGTCCCTCTCTATAGTTTTATATAGTTTTATTGTCCAGAAAAAGGAAACACTGTTCTTTTCATTTATAAAGAAATGCACGCCTTCTATCTTCGTCACTCTCGGGTATATTAGTGTACACGCACTGTAGTGTCTGTGAGGGTATCGATGAGTGAATGGGCTGGTAGTAGTGCCACGCGCGCATGAAAATTTCGACGCACGGGTCTCACGCTGCGGCACAAAGGCCCACCAACGTTTTAGAGTAACCCAATACTATCTCCAATGTTTTTTCTCGCTAGCTCGATCGATGTTTCCTCTTGACGTTGATGATAAAGAAATTGTTATTTTTCACCATTGATATTGCTGGCGTCGTTGTGTCGCCGGCCAGAGGTTTACGTTGGCGCGTGACCGTGTTAGTGTCGGTGACTAACTCGACGCATACTCGCACTCTTATTCGGTGTCGACAGGAGAAAAATAAATTATCTTCCTCTCTCGTGATCGTTCCATTGAGTATCCGAAAATTGCCTTATACTGACAATTTCGAATCGTTGCAAAATTCCCGAAAGCCGCAGGACGTAACACTATCAATAATTACCCCAAGATATTTGATATTTTCCACCCGTTCTAGCATTGTGCCATCCAAGCATTTTACTGTAATATTTTTCCTCAGTTCTTTTCTTATACTTCTGATTATCATAAATTTAGTTTTTGCCGCGTTCATTTTTAACTTATTCATATCCAACCAGTTTTCTACTATAGGTAGTACCCTGTTTAAGTTCATTTCTACCTCTCCACTGCTGCCTCCTTTCACATATATTATTGTATCGTCTGCAAACATTTTTATCTTGCACTCTTCTGGACATATTTGCACAATATCGTTGATGTATATCGTAAACAGCAAGGGTCCCAGTACTGATCCCTGTGGAACCCCGTACTTTGTCATCATTCGTTCTGACCACTTATCGTTGAATCTAACTTGTTGTGTTCTGTTGCTTAAATACGACCTTAACCATTCTAGCACCCTTCCTCTCACTCCGTATTGGTCTAGCTTTTCCAGTAGTCTATCTCTATCAACTGTTTCGAATGCCCGCTTCAGATCCAGGAATATTACCCCCACAATGTCTCCTTCACTAATTGTCATCTTCCAATCATCGATAGCAGTTTGAATTGCTGTCTCACATGAGAGCTTTTTCCTAAAGCCCGATTGGTGTTCTGTAATGATGTCATTCTTTTGTAAATACATTTCAAGTTGCTCTTTTACTACTAACTCTAACACTTTCTCATAGATTGGCAGTATATTTATTGGTCTATATTCACTTGCCTTCTTTGGTTTTTCTATTTTGGGGATCGGTATTATTGTGGATGTTTTCCATCCCTCTGGGCATATGCCCTCATTTAATGAGTTATTTATTACCTTCAGTATTTCTTCCCCTATTCCGTAAAAGCATGCTTTCAATAGGGCACTAGTTATTCCTTCATCTGTTCCTTTTTTACGTGGCAAGCCCATAACGATACGTTCTAATTTATATATATCTATCAGTTCAAACTTCTCTATTGTCTCCCTACTTTTTATAACATAAATATTTGAACTAGAACCCGCCCGTATGGACTCGATTATATCATCAATACTCTGTATATAATACATATTAAACTTGTTGGCAATACTACATTCTCCTGTGTTTTCCTGTGTATTTCGAAGTCTACATCATTTATCTCTTTTATCCCCGCTTTTTCTCCTCTTAATAGTTCCTTCAACGTTTTCCATAACCTTCCCGGGTCGTTTTTATTGTTGTCTATCAGGACTTCATAATATTCTTTCTTTTTTCTCTTAATTAGTTTAACAACCCTGTTTCTTTCAAGCTTAAACTGCAGCCACTCTTGCTCAACGTTCGTATGCACCGCTCTAGTATACGCTTCGTCCCTTTTCTTTGCAGCTGCCCTTATATCATCCGAATACCATTTTTTCCCTTCCCACATCTTCGGAATTTTATACTTCTTCTTAGGTGCCACTATATCTAATGCATCCACTATACTTTGCACCAATATTCCCGCTCTTACGTTCACATCTACATCATATGTATGGTCTCTTCTTTCTTCTATTGCTTTCACGAATTCCCCTATATGAAAATTAGTATAATCTCTACTAACGAATTCCCTATTTTTTCCACCCTCGTTGTTTATAATAAGTTCAATGTTTATCCAAGAATGATCTGTTATCTTCGGTTTATCATACACTTTAACATTCACCTTACTGTTCGCAAAAACCAGATCTATCGTTGTTTTACTATCTTTCGTAACTCTCGTTGGTTTATCAATGTACTGTTTCATACCTAAGTATGCCATTTCTGTTGCTAGTTTCTTTGCATAAAACGAGTCTTTCATTACATCTATATTGAAATCTCCTACTATTATACATTGACCCTTCACTATCAATAGGTCCACTATGTCCTCCAAAAAACGTATAAATTCACCATCTGACGCACTCGGTGAGTGGTACACAACGGCGATCGTACCTTTGAACATTTTATCTTTCACTTCTACTGCTACAGACCAGCAGTTCGATATTAATTTTTTTCTTAATATTACTTCATATTTGATATCATTTCTTATGTATAACATAACCCCTCCTGTGTTCCTGTTTTCCGAGTCACATCTAACAACACAATAGCCTGGTACATTCACCTCACTATCTTCAATATCTGGTATCAATCTTGTCTCCGATAGGCCCACCACTGCCGGGTTCGTCCTCTTCATAACTTGGTGTTGGATTTCTTCCTTGTGCGCCATGATACTTTGAGCATTTGGATATACAATTGCCTCTTTCCGTGGTTGCTACTTGCCAGAGTCCCAACCAATTCTTTTCTTCTCTTTTTCCAGTGCTCTGATGTAAGTTGGGCACTCCACACTCAGAGCATCATGCTCCTCATTTATCTTCAAATTGTACGTCTTATTCTTATACATACAATTTATACACCTTTTTCTTGTTGTTGTACATTCACTTGTTTTGTGGTCTCCTGTACATCTATGGCATGTTTCTTGCCGCCTCTTTTTAGGATGAACTCATGTGTCACTTCATCTACCTCGAGTATTAACGAGCCCTCTTTGCCTTCCCTTCTATATCCTGTGGTCCCTCCTCTTCTTTCGTAGCTGATCCTCTTCACCAACTTTATGTAAAATCCTTCTTTCCCCTCAACATTATTTTGCTTCTTTATCGTCTCTATTAAGCCCTCGTCTTCTAGTTCCATTTCTTCTTCATCAACGTTTATAATTTTTAACTTCGGCTTTAACTTCTTTGGTTCCATGACCTCGAAGTCCTTGCCTAACTTCTCACTAACTGTGTCTTTTAGCTGTTTTATTTCACTCTCACTCTCACATCCAATTATAATCGACCCTTTACCGCCTTTCCTAACGTTTGTTATTCCTACCGCTAGGTTTTTTACATCTATCTTCTCTTTTACTATCCTCTTGGTGGCCTCGCTTTCCTGCTCCTTCCTCGGCTTAACAACCAGTATACTTTCTTTCTTTTCTTTGACTGCCTCACTATAATTTCTTTGTCCGTTTCCTATCACCTCTACGTTTCCTCCCTGCATATTCTGTTTTATCTCTTCTAACGCACGCTTGAAGTCTGTCAGCTGCTCCCGAAATATCTGTTTTATCATCATCATAATTTCACTTTTGCATGCTACCTCATCCTTCATTTCCTTTACTGTTCTCACCAGCCAGTCGATCTTCATCTCCATACTTGGTTGCTTACTACTTCCCGATGTAGTTGCTGTTGGCCCTATGGATCCTGGAGAGAGAGAGAGAGAAGGAGTGAGGGAAAGAAGGAGAGAGAGAGAGAGAGAGAGAGAGAGAGAGAGAGAGAGAGAGAGAGAGAGAGAGAGAGAGAGAGAGAGAGAGAGAGTGAGAGAGAGAGAACGGGCTAGGGAGCAGGAAAAGAGGAAGGACGAGAGCGCGAGAACGAACGGGGGGAGAGATTCGCCTACCACGCGGCGAAAAGACTGAAGGTCGTTCAGGCCCCGGGATATCCGTCCTCCGGAGAGTGAGAGAGGATGAAGGAGTGAGAGAGGACGAGAGCGCTAAAACCACGGTCTTGTATACAGGTCTGGAAACTCCCTCAAATTTCAGTGGTGGGGGACGGCCCGTTAACGAAGCTGTTTTTAATTTCTGTAACAGCCCCTAAAGGCGTTGCGATCAGATAATGCCGATAGACATAACCTGAAAACCCCTCGATAGTTCTCGCGGTTGTCCGTCTCTGGCCCACTAACGGAATCCACCGCGTTACACATATTTATTATATGTAATTATAAGTTATTAATCCCGTCAATTTTAATGAATATATTGAAAAAATATGGTCTTAATTTGAATCGGGTTTTAAACATTCTATCTGTTAACCGAGCATGATAAATATAAACTATTTGTAAATATCTGTCATATGAATATATATTAGGTGAATTAGTTGTCTACCTCTTGATGGATCGATCTCCGTTAGACTTTCTTTTAAATCCTATAAAATAAACAAAAGTTATCATTTACAAAAATAGAAATACATCGACCGTTTCATATATTTAATTTTATCCTTTTTCATTATATTTTTGTGAAAATTGCAGGTACTCAAATAAAGATAAAAGTTGAAGATTTTCATTCATACTTACTTGATTTCGAAAACTGGTGACACTTTTCAAAAACCTAAAATATAAAGTGTAAGAAAATGTAAAGAGCTGATTTTTACTTACCTTAATCTACTATTTTTTGGTATGCGACTAAATACTGTCCATTTCGGAATATTGATAAAACTCAAATAAAGATAAAAATTCAAGTATTTATTTTTATTCATACTTCCTTGATTTCGAAAACTCGAACACTCGCAAAAACTTAACATAAGATTTATTCAGTAGTTAATTTCGACAATTTTTTCTTAAAAACAAATTTTTTTTTGAGTTAAAAATTGTCCTGGTGCGCATATTGCCTCATTTTTAATCTTGCATAGTAAATTATAGCGTCTGAAAAGATTTCAGATCCATGCTCTTTACAGGGATAAGCGAAGGTGTATGAGTTAAATACTTCATCTAGAATTATATCGAAGACATCAATACGAGAGGAAAATTTTGTAAATGATGCTTCGATATGACTGATCGGATGAAAGAAATGAGGATTTGCGTGAATCAGGCCACCGCGTGATTTCATTTGCACCAGTTGCGACTCTAAAGATCCACAGCGGGTTTTCAAACTCACAGCTTCTCGACACACCGGACAGGATTCATATTTTTGACGGAACTTCAGGGATATCTGAAATATCAATAGAAGAAATTTATGTATGTTTAAATTACTTTTATTTCACCTCTTTTATATACTAACGATGCAATAGATACATTTTGTTAAGGAAACTTACCAAGGCGAGTAATGATTCCTTGAATTGACGATTTTGTGACTCCGAAGGACGGAACATTGCTTGGAGAATTTCGTTCAGAATTCGAACCTTGTTTCGCATATCCATGCTCTGGCACACAATTTTCCTTTTCTACTGAGATGTCATCGAATCTTGTTCGCACAGCAAACTCTTTGTGTCGCATTGTTTTGTATGGGCCCTTACATATTGAAAATACACGATATGAGTAACTATCTTCTTAAACTATGTTTAAAATCTTTTCATTAAACTTACCCGTGCAATTACTTGGCCATTTGCGTCGAGCTTGACCCATTCGCGAACTATGTCTTCATTGTTAAAATGTCACATACACGACTCGTGTGTTGTAATTTTTTAATGCCTCGGATAGATTGTTCCCACTTTTTCCACATATCAATGTTCTTAGGCACTCTGAATGTACAACATTTTTTGTTTATTTTGCTTTTACAATGAGGCACCACACACCGATTCGTCATTTTTAGTATAATAATTACTAAAAGACTGTGATGTACACCAAATAAACATAATATTCACGCATAGCAGTATCGAAGGGTTTTCAGGTTATGTCTATCGGCATTATCTGATCGCAACGCCTCTAGTGACTGCTACCGAAATTAAAAACAGCTTCGTTAAGAGGACCACTCTCGGCGGAGGAGTTTCCAGACCTGTATACAAGACCGTGGCTAAAACGAACGAACGAGAGAATGAGAGAGATTCGCCTACCGCGCGGCGAAAAGGCTGAGAAGAAAGGAAGGGTGTGAAAGAACGAAGGAAAGAATGAGGGATTCACTTACCGTACGCTGTTGATCCATAATTATATTTCGTGCCTCGTTCTTCGAGATTACTAGGTAGTACGCAAGTCTGTACGTTGTCGCCACTAGTCTTTAGAGAGAGAAACTTTTTGTCTCCCCTCTCATGTCCTCTATATCGATGTTCCATAGCATTTTCTAGTGCGAAAAACGCCACTGGTTTTTTTTCTCAATCTTGTCGTATAAAAACAATAAATTCAATACTATATCGTATAAATAAGTACAGCGAAATGGGAAAAGCGTCGAAGAGAAAGAGATCACGCAATTACGAAGAAGAAGAATACAGGCTACTCACGAAACTTCGAAAAATACAGGGGAAAAAGATGCGAGAACGATCTCCCGACAGCGTTTCGACGCCGGAAAATGAGGAAATACTAAATGTAGTTGCTGAAATTGAACCTCGGGGTAAGTAAGAAAAAAAAAACACGATTGAGCTAACACGCGAGGTTAGACATAGTCGATGAAAAGTCTTGGTTCGAGCTCGCACACGAGGCGAGACATAACCAAGCAACCACGCGGTGGGCTACTCTCGCGTCCGTGACGTGTCACAACGAGACAAAATGAGAAAATCGCATATAATAAAGAAGCGAATTAAAAAATAACATGCAGACCGAGTTCGCCCAGTGAGGCGAAACAAGAGTCTAGCTTTTCCCAGAACATAATATGACGCGCAAATGCTGGCGCATGGGAGAAACATAACCTCGCTGCGACTATGGCGCATGACAACATTTTTCACGTTTTTTCCAGGTGAAGACAAAGAAAATGAGGCTGCAGCAAATGAACCTGCTTTAAATACGATCGAAAACACGCAGAATGAGGAAATTGAACCGGAAATAGAGCACGAGATTCTGGAAATTCTGGGGAAAGATCCCTCGGCGGAGCAAGGAACAGAACATCCTATTCATTCACAGCTTGCGGCACGGTGGAACAGATGGATAATGGATGGACTGCCGAAAGAGGAAAAGGTCGACGTCTTGTCTAAATATTCTCGAAAAGGTTCTTGTAAACTAGAAGCACCGGGGTTGAATCCAGAGGTGGTGGCTTCTATGAACGAGTCCGCTATAAAGCGTGACAAACATTTTTTGACTCTGCAAAATACCCTTGGATCTGCGGTTGCGGCCGTAGGGGCCGGCACAACTCGCATTATCATGCAAAAAGAAAAGTTGAATGAAAAAATACAAACATTAGAGTATCTCTCTGACGCCGGAAAAATCCTTACCGATTTGCACCATTCAATAACTCTAGCGAGGAAATCGTTTATTTCGCCAGGATTGCCAGAGCAAATAAGAAACGTTCTAGAACACGTTAAAACAGATTCACTCCTGTATGGTGAAAAACTGTCTGAACGCATAAAAGAAAGTCAATCCATCGAAAAAGTTGGACAGAATATAAGACCACAAGAGAACGTTAAAAAACCTTTTATTCGAAACATTGTTTCTTTAAACCGAAATGACCCACCTTCGAAAACAACACATCAAACAGTGCAGAGTGGGCCTCGAAAGTATCAAACACGATATCCCCACCAGGCAAGGAATACGTCGTTCAACAACAAAACGTCGACATACTCCAGGAGAAATCTGAGCCCAACGAGGAATCGGAGCTCATTCCAACCTTACCGTCATCGTCGTTAGAGGTACAGAAAATAGCAGGAAGGTTACAAAAATTCATAACGAACTGGAAAACTATCACAAAAGATAGGTTTATCCTTCAGGCAGTAAAAGGATATATCATCCCTTTAAAATCGACAGTTTATCAAACAGTAATTCCATCGGAGACAAAGAGATCGGGAAGAGAAAAAATAGAGATGGAAATTGCCATTGAAGAATTAATTTTGAAAGGGGCTATTGAGCCATGTAAACAAGTAGCAGGACAATTTATCTCAAGATACTTTCTGGTCCATAAACCTAATGGAAAAAAGTGCTTCATACTGAACTTAAAAAAGTTCAATGAATTCGTCGAAACAAGCCATTTTAAAATCGAGGATATAAGAACTGCAGTCAAATTATTGACTCCCGAATGTTTTATGTGTAGCATAGATCTACAGGACGCTCAAACAATACAGTGGATCTATATCAAGCTGGAAAAAATATTGTGAGAAAACGATTGTGAAATGGTTTCAACCATCTGTGGAAGAAATCATGGAATTCTTAACGAAAAAATTCCATGAGGGAGATTCCTATGGAACATTAAATTCACACAGATCGGCAATTTCGTTAACTATCCTGCAAGAAATATCAAAAAACGAATCGTTACGACGTTTCTTCAAAGGAGTCTTCCGACTACGGCCACCGAGGCCAAAATATAACGAGCTGTGGAACGTAGACCCTGTTATAGAATATTTAAGTTCATTAAACCCCTTATCAGAGATAAACTTAGAAAAACTGTCATACAAACTGGTAACGTCTCTGGCTTTAGCCACTGGACATGGAGTACAGACATTCTCCCTGATAAATATCGAAAATATAACCTTTAACGCGAAAGGCGCAAAAGTCAAGATTCCAGAGTTAATCAAAACTTCTAGACCTGGTTCACATCAGCCGTTGTTGATTTTACCTTTTTTCGATAAAAGAAAAGAAATATGTGTGGCTCAAACCTTGAGAGAGTACGTAAAAAGAACAGAACCAATCAGAAAAAATACAAATAGATTATTTTTAACTATTAAAAAACCGCATAAGGCAGCATCGTCACAAACAATTAGCCGATGGATTAAGAAAACTCTTGGTCAAAGCGGCATCGATACAAAAACCTTCGCAGCACATAGCACGAGGCATGTGTCTACCTCAACAGCATTCAAGCGAGGCCTAGATTTAAGCGTAATCCGAGATACAGCAGGCTGGTCAAAGACTTCAGAAGTCTTCGCAGTTTTTTACAATAAGCCGTTAACCAAAGACAGGGCCAAATTCGCCTCAGTCGTATTAGAATAAGATAAACACAATCATTACAAAAAAGTTTTATGGAAAAGGGTTGATATTTTGTTTAAAAATCATCAAATATAACATGTATGTGCAAAAATTTTCTATCCTCTCAACATCTGCCTAGTAATCTCGAAGAACGAGGCACGAAATATAATTAATAGATGAAACGAACTTACCAAGTGATGTTCGATCTAAATTATATAAAGAGCCTCGTTCGAGATGATTACCTCCCACCCAAAAAACCTGTGTTTTTGTTATTTCCCATAAATAGTTTCCCGTAATCATCTTAAAATTTTTGACACGCTTTAAAAATATGAAACACCGATATAGAGGACATGAGAGGGGAGACAAAAAGTTTCTCTCTCTAAAGACTAGTGGCGACAACGTACAGACTTGCGTACTACCTAGTAATCATCTCGAACGAGGCTCTTCATATAATTTAGATCGAACATCACTTGGTAAGTTCGTTTAATCTATTAATTCTTCACCACCGTGACGAATTAATTAGTGATTATTCGATGCAGCTCACCCGCATTATATAGGGCGACTATGTCAACACATAAGCGGTGGGAGAGTTCTCCCATCCGGTGATACCCCCTAGGACTCCCGCTCACACCCGGGACTTCCCGCCGTCTCCGGATCATCCGCCCTTTTATCTCCGGGGGGCAGTCGGGGATGCACACACGCTCAATGTTAATAATAGTTGAGCAATATTACATGCCGGTAAGGTAGATCCCAACCATACCGACTTTGGTTCGAATGTCGGTAAAGTAGCTCCCCCTACCGATATCGGTAAGGCTGGGATCTGCCTTACCGACCGCGGTTCAAGGTGAGGGTCAGTACGATTTGTCCGACACGCCAAATGTCCGACAAAAAAATGGCCGTGAAACAAATGACTCTACGTACTGTATAAAGGCACTAGATCGTAGTACACGCTATTTCGACAGATGGCGACAGCATCGAAAGACAGTCAGCAACCTCGAACACATGTTACCGCCGTCTGAAGTAGTGTCTATTACAAGGGGATCTCAAACCGAGGATATACCGCTGAATCAACGAAAAGTTTAATGCGTGGAAGATAGGGATACAGACAATGGCTTGAATGACAAACCTCTAAAATTTTTGTGACGGCACATCCTGTGTCATCATGATAAATCATCATCTGAGATAAACACAGTGCGTAGCCGCAAATTCGCGGTCTGCTTTGCTGTCAGTGCCAGTGGTGTGACATAACCTAAATCAGGAACACTAAAAGTCTTGTCTCAAAAATAAAAGTTTTATAATATAAATTAAACACTATATACCTACAGATTAATTAATAAGCTTGTGTAATTTGTGAAAGGATGAAATAAAAATATGAATTGCATATACAATTTATCTTCTGAGTGTTTATTATTTATTTACTAATTTTTTTTCGCTGCGATTGGCTACCGGTATATATTTACGAAATTACGATATCACGAATTGTAATGTGCAAGGATAAGACAAAAAAAAACGTTTTGTGTCCCTGTCTGCTATAATTTCTTTTTGATTAACCTCGAGTGAATTATTACGTTAACGGCGATGCGAGCGATTGATGGTCCATGATTCTTTTTTTCTTTAGAATTGCTTTAGGATTTCTTTTTGAAGACATATGGCCTTGTATGTACCCTATAATATTGAAACTCCTGAGGGAAGAGCCAGTTACACCAGGAGCATGGCAAGCTTTGTTCTATTCCGTTCGTTTGGTGTAACTGAGGGACTAGAAAGGGCCGCCAAAGTTGAGATGCCCTGAAAGAAGATATCATGAATTTTATGAAACAGGCTCAACGGGTAAAAGCAAAAAATATATTTTGAAATCTAATATATTAAATAGAATACTTGTTCTTTTTCTCTACTATTCGTAATAATAAATCGTCTATCTGCGTATTTTGGTTCCTAACGAGGACGAGCATTGCTTAAAGCTTACATAGCCGAACGAAGGAAATTCTCTACTTGATGTGATTATCTGCCGTCACCCACTCGAGGATTGCCAACTTCTCTCGCCCGCGAACTAAGTATCCGAAAGAGAAATCAAGTGGATGAGTGAATGGTTGTCAAAGTTAGTGGATGCGAAATCGTAAAAATATCAGATAGCCCGTGTTAGATACTTGAAATCAAAGTATATTCAGCGAAATTAAAAAACGACTCTCCGTTGGTTATTGAAGTTCGTGAATCATACAATTCGTTATTTTCTGAACTGAAAAGTAATGATAATAATAATAATGATCTGTCTTAATATTTCAGTAACTTTATATTCAAACACCACTGACAAGCTGTAAACTCATCGGGAAAATATTGCAGCTACTTACTAGGAGCTACTGAACCTTTTTACTCGATGAATTCTCCTGAAGAATTATCAATGCACAACATTGAGAATTACATGCGTTACACTGAAGTTAAACTTCCGGAGGAAGAGCTCGGAGGGCAAAAATATTTTGAGCCAAATAGCACGAGCACTTAATTATTGAACGATTATTATGTCGTTCAACTGGCGATATGTCTTGGATAATGCGCATACAGAATACAATACCAGTTGAGGTTTCATTGGACTTTCTGGTACACGACCTTATGATTCTTTATATGCCGACGCTGGGATTAATGATGAACACAAGCCAAGAAATTATCGTTCATTTTCAAGCGTACGACGATATTACAGTTGAACGAATAATTTTCAGATAATCCTCCGCTAACATTATAATCAGTAGCTGAATATTTCAATAGGCAATCCCTTTAATGAAAAATTTCATTTGAATTACGGTTAGTAATGCGTTGTATATTATAAAACTTTTATTCTTGAGACAAGACTTTTAGTGATCACAATTTAGGTTATGTCACACCACTGACACTGACAGCAAAGCAAGCCGCGAATTTGCGGCTACGTCTGTGTTTAGCCCAGATGACGATTTCGTTCAATAATTGAATGCTCGTGCTATTTGGCTTAAAATATTTTTGCCCTCCAAGCTCTTCCTCCGGAAGTTTAACTTCAGTATAACGCATGTAATTCTCAACGGTGTGCATTGATAATTCTTCAGGAGAATTCATAGAGTAAAAAGCTTCAGTAACTCCTATGTACGCAGCTGTAATATTATCCCGATGAGTTTGCAGCTTGTCAGTGGTGTTTGAATATAAAGTTACTGAAATATTAAGACAGATAATTATTATTATTATCATTACTTTTCAGTTCAGAAAATAACGAATTGTATGATTCACGAACTTCAATAATCAACGGAGAGTCGTTTTTTAATTTCGCTGAATATACTTTGATTCCAAGTATCTAACACGGGCTATCTGATATTTTTACGATTTCACATCCACTAACTTTGACAACCATACACTCATCCAGTTGATTTCTCTTACGGATACTTAGTTCGCCGGCGAGAGAAGCTGGCAATCCTCGAATGGGTGACGGCAGGTAATCACATCAAGTAGAGAATTTCCTTCGTTCGGCTATGTAAGCTTTGAACAATGCTCGTCCTCGTTAGGAACCAAAATACGCAGATAGACGATTTATTATTACGAATAGTAGAGAAAAAGAACAAGTATTCTATTTAATATATTAGATTTAAAAATATATTTTTTGCTTTTACCCGTTGAGCCTGTTTCATAAAATTCATGATATCCTCTTTCAGGGTATCTCAACTTTGGCGGCCCTTTCTAGTCCCTCAGTTATACCAAACGAACGGAATAGAACAAAGTTTGCCATGCTCCTGGCGTAACTGGCTCTTCCCTCAGGAGTTTCAATATTATAGGGTACATACAAGGCCATATGTCTTCAAAAGGAAATCCTAAAGTAATTCTAAGGAAAAAAACAATCATGGACCATCAATCGCTCTCATGGCTGTTAACGTAATAATTCACTTGAGGTTAATCAAAAAGAAATTATAGCAGACGGGGACATAAAACGTTTTTTTTGTCTTATCCTTGTACATTACAATTTCTGATATCGTAATTTGGTAAATATATACCGGTAGCCAATCGCAGCGAAAAAAAATTAGTAAATAAATAATAAACACTCAGAAAATAAATTGTATATTCAATTCATATTTTTATTTCATCCTTTCACAAATTACACAAGCTTATTAATTAATCTGTTGGTATATAGTGTTCAATTTATATTATAAAACTTTTATTCTTGAGACCAGACTTTTAGTGTTCCTGATTTAGGTTATGTCACACCACTGACACTGATAGCAAAGCAAACCGCGAATTTGCGGCTACGCACTGTGTTTATCTCAGATGACGATTTATCATGATGACACAGGATGTGTCATCACAAAAATTTTAGAGTCTTTGTCATTCAAGCCATTGTTTGTATCCCTATCTTCACGCATCAAACTTTTAGTTATTCAGCGGTATATCCTCCGTTTGAGATCCCCTTGTAATAGACACTACTTCAGACGGCGGTAACATGTGTTCGAAGTTGCTGACAGTCTTTCGATGCTATCGCTATCTGTCGAAATAGCGTGTACTACGATCTAGTGACTTTATACAGTACGTGGAGTCTTTTGTTTCACGGCCATATTTTTGTCGGACATTTGGCGTGTCGGACAAATCGTACTGACCCCAGGGTGATGGGTGACTCTAGGACATACGCCTTTACAACCCCCTAGGACATACGCCTTTACAACCCCCGAGGGCACACGCCTTAACAATCCCCTAGGCCATCCGCCAAAATAATAGTTGAGCGATATTACAGGTTGAAGGTCGGTAAGATCCTACCATGCCGACCGTGGGGTCGGTAAAGTAGACCCCCGCCTACCGGCGGTGATTCCCGGCGTCGGCAAGGTCGGGATCTACCTTGCCGGCCGCGGTTCAGGGTGATGGGCGACATGAGGCGGAACCGGCCTAGCCTCACTACTTTGACGTCAAGACGCTGCCGCGTCTCTTGATAACACTGCGTGGAAAATAAACTCGCATAATTTGTCAACTAAGCAGTATAACCAATTTTCAGCCTGTGTTGCGTCAATCCCATATTACGAAGTCAGTTTTTGTCGATTCTTTCGATATTATTATTAATAAATTTCATTTTCATAGTTAAAAAATGTACAAACAATAATTTCATTAAGAAATACTGTTTCGATTTTGTTAGGAATTTTACATTATTTTTGAGCTAATGCCTACAAAGAGTGTATTAAGAAATAAGTGTCAGCATCCCGCAGAGATTAAGGTTTTGGATTATTAAAATTACGCAAGATAAACTAATAAATTATGTACATTAACAATCATTAGAAGTTGACAATCTATAGACAATGAGAATCATATATAAACCTACTGATCGCAATCCAATCTCGAATAATCTCTCACTTTCTGTACATCCCAAATACGCACGAGCACATACGCTCGCTAACGCTTGAAAATATTTTTCCGTTTATTATTCCTGAGACCACAGATGCCTCCGACCAGACCACGGTATCTTCTTCGTAAAGTTTATATCGCGTAGAAACTTAACGAGCGTAAAATTTGCAAATCTTACCACATCCAACGTTATTTCCGAAAATGATCACGTTCCCCGTTATATTCTCATTCGCACAACTTTTTACGTCTTTAGTCTTCTCGGCTACGTTGTTTGCAGTGGTTCATTTTGCTTCGCGTAAACTTATCTTGTTTCTTTGGGTAAAAAATAAGTCTATTTTATCGTGCACTTTCGACGGTTCGACCGTTATATATACGACCGTCCGGACACATCCCACTTTTTCTCGTTTGAATTTTTTATGTCAAATTGTTCCAAAGATTTTGTATACGGTGGATTACGGTAGTTATTAGTTAATAGAATTGGAAACATGAGAAAAAACGATACGTTAAACAACCGGAAATAAGAAGAAGCAGCAATTTGATCGAGAGAATTTATTTTTTACGAGCGGATAAAGCAGTTTATCAAGTCGTAAGGTTCGAAAGTTGATTGTAAAGAGTTAAGGAATCGGAAGAACGGGAAAAAAATCAGAGCAATTAGAAACCTACTGCTCGGAATACAATTAAATGTTCTCGAGTCGTTTTTGTATCCGAAGCAATTATTTTGGCATGCGCGAATGGAGAAAGACCATGAGTATATAGCCGCGGAAATACAGTTGCTCGTTCGACGGAAACTCAAAGACGCCATTTGACCGAGCTACATTTCGTACTTATTCTCTCATCGAGCACTCGATGCGACTCTATCTTGGCGAGAGGGGGAATAGTTAGTGCTCGTGATATATTCGTCGTTATGCCATTATTGTTGGAAACCACATCGAGGGACACTCCGCGATTACTCAGCCCAACGGTGAGAGCCTCCAAATTATCATTCGGCATCGTTCCAACTGTATATATATTTGATAACTCGTATTCCCGAAATCTTGGTCCACGTTGAACGTTTGACACTAAAAAAATGGTATATTTATTATCATTCGTTCACTGTATAATAGGGAGTTTACGATTTTAAGTAATATCTCACCATATTATATAAATATTTTGCCACTGCTGCCACTGCGTACGAGAGTTGAGGAGGTCAGCTTTACCGTACGGGAAATATTCACCGTACGAGCGATCCCTCACCTGTATGGGGGGCTAACCCCGCTCAAGCAATGCCAAACAAAAGGGTTTGAATTTGTTTGAGCTCGCTTGGGTTTGGTTGATGCGAGTTTGCTTGACCTAGTGATTAGTTATAATAATCAAAATAACTAAACATTTTTGCTGTTAGCTTTTAATCAAACAACTTTCAGCACGAAACTAGAATCGATTTTGATTTCGACTCGTTTTTCTTGGACAATCATTCCCACTGACACATATTTTGCATAGTAATTTTTTACATCATTGGCTATCGCCTACGTTTTGTTTTAGATCTCAAATTCAATTAAGATCTTTTCTTTTCATCGTAATTTAATCGAGGCAGAGCGAACGATTGGCGAAATAACGAAAGATCGAAGTGAACGGGGAAATATATTTCCTCGTCATATCGTTCCGACCGGATATTCACCGCGCATGAAACGTCGTCCGTTCATTCGCTCGGAAGAGTAAATAGTGTCCCAGAGAACAGGGACAACAGGAGCGACGCGTTCCATTTGAATATGTTAATGACGGGTCGGTGAAAATGTATTCAAGCGGCGAGCTACGGGATCAGGGACCAGTACTTTACCGCGGGGCTATATTTTCCATGCTGTTACAGTCACACTTCTCGTTATTTCATTATGTGATTTTCAGGAGACTGACGATGGTTGGTAACATGTACTTGTTATATTATTTCGTTTAGTAATTAAAAAAACAATTAACAACGCGGAAATTATGGGGTATTTTTTACTTCCATTTACTTATTATTGGACCTGCGTTAGTGAATTTTTATTTCCTGCAATGTTTTCTCTTTATTATCTCTTAATACTAATAATGATAAGTTTCTCTCTTTTGTGAAATTTGTACTCGCTACATTTATTTCGTTTATAATACGTGCTTGAGAATAATGATAATATCTCGAGCGTGTATACACATGTATCGGTATATCTATATGAAAAAGACCACGACTGCTGTCGATGCTGACAATGAGAGGATTTCGTACTGCATTCGAGTCCGAATTAATAAGTTCTTTTTTCAGCACATGGATTATTATAATATAGACGGAATACGACCAATCGTTCTGCTCAGTTTTTTTAACTGTGCGGAACTTATATACACTTTTTATTTTATGTTAATTTCATTTATCCCGTGTATTTTGTGACATTTCATATTTGATTCCTTTTGAACTCATTTTCATGGATAGTGGTTATTTTTATTTTTTTCATTATTATTAATTCCGTTCATACTCGATTATTTTTCTTGGATAACGGTCTATTTTGTCAACGAAATTATTTAACTTTCCCATTTTTGATATCGATTTTTATTTCTTTGCTTAAAATGTTTTTTTTTAACTATAGGAAGATCGTCGAAGAACCGGTCGTTACGTAGCTGGTGGTACGACACTCGCAGTAATTCTACTTGCAGTACATCATATATTACTACGTGGAGCACCGACAATAGCCGGTATCTGTATACCAGCCATAATAATGGCGATATACGTCATATGGGTGCTTTATTCGGCTCGACGAGATCGAAGAAAGGTACGTGTGTCTGATTTTTATTGTTTTTTTCACGTTATAAAAATTATATAATAATTATATGACTTCCGATATAAGGAATACCTAATATAATATAAATATCATTTGGATCGAAATACAAGAAATTTGTAAATAATGATAAATTAACTCGCCTCAAATCATACATTTGTCGTTAACCAGCATATTTTTCTAAATCTTAATTTCTGAATTCTTATTCTCCTCGTTTGAGCGTTAAGATCCCTTGCTCCTTTCTTCTTAATCTCCATATATTATATAAATATATCACCGCCGCCGCCGCCGTGTACAAGAGTTGAGGCAGTCATTCCCTTCACCCCCCAACCCAAGAGTGGTGGGGGTACGCTAAATGGAGCGGTCGGCGGGGGGGGGGGGGGGGGGTAGAGCCCCTAGTATATATATTAGAGTGGGTCAAATAAAATGACTTATTTTTTTTTCCCTCGATATAATGGAAAATGTATTGTTTGGCATCTCAAAAAAACCCTCTGCAAGTATGACCCCTACATATTCAAATTAAGAGGTCCTTCATCGCGAATTTTTATTTCCCATTTAAATAACATGGAAACATTTTTTATTTAACTTTGGAATTTTATTAGACTTATACCGTTGATGTGACGAGAGTTTTTTAGCACATTTTTGTAGAACATTCGATTCTCTACAAAAAAGCTCTCTTGCGTCTAATCGATAAAAGTAACCGTACAAAAAATAATCGGTGATAATTAGCTCTGGATTCTCTCATATTTGTTTGAAAACAATTAGTAATATATTAGTAGTATATTAGTATATTAGTAATATATTAGTAGTATATTTATTCATATTGATAACTAAAATTTTCTTTAATTTGAAATTTATGTACTAATAAACGAGATAAGTAGAATCCAGAGCTAATTATCACCGATTATTTTTTGTACGGTTACTTTTATCGATTAGACACAAGAGAGCTTTTTTGAAGAGCATCAAATGTTCTACAAAAATGTGCTAAAAGTTAAGAGGTCCCTCATCGCGAATTTTCATTTCCCATTTAAATAACATGGAAACATGGAATTTTATTAGACTTATACCGTTGATGTTAGGGGAGACTCCCCTAACATCAACGGTATAAGTCTAATAAAATTCCATGTTTCCATGTTATTTAAATGGGAAATGAAAATTCGCGATGAGGGACCTCTTAATTTAAATATGAAGGGCTCATACTTGCAGATGGTTTTTTGAGATGCCAAACAATACATTTTTCCTTATATTGAGGAAAAAAAATTAGTCATTTTATTTGACCCACCCTAATATATATATATATATATATATATATATATATATATATGCATTAGAGTGTGCCATTCGGCGGCAACTTTTTTTTTCAACTGGGAATCAGGTTGTATACTTCCAGGAAGATGAAAAAGGAAGCCTGTTCAAATTTGAGCTTTTAATATTAATATTTACATGTGCCTCATCGCAAATTTCTATTTCCCATTTAAATAACATGGGAAAAATGTTGTTTTATATTTGGAATTTTATACTTCGGCAATAGCATATTGCTCGATAACACGCATAACATATTTTATAGAGAATTGAACGCTCTACAAAAAAGATATCTTACAGTTTTTCGATAAACGTAGCCATTCCGATGATATCCGAGTTCAAAGTTCAAATTCAGCAAAAATTCATCTTTTTTTTAATATTACAGCGAAACTATTGACTCTATTGAGAAATTTCAAATGACTTTTTTGTAGATTATTAAATTTGCCATGAAATTTGTCTCCTTTATGATTAATTAATATTGATCATTAATTGTTCAATGCTGTAGAAAGTTATTTTCTGTCAGAAAACTGGTTCTAATGGGCTAGTATTTAACACATTAGTTACAAAGAGACGGACAAAATACTCACGAGTAAAACATCTTTCTTTATTCCCAATAACAGTGAAAAGAAATGGTTCGTTAAATTTTTCTAAACAAATTTATTAATAAATATGTAATGCATGTCATCGAACAATATGCCATTGCCGAAGTATAAAATTCCAAATATGAAAAAAATGTTTTCCCATGTTATTTAAATGGGAAATAGAAATTCGCGATGAGGCGCATCTAAATATTAATATTAAGAGCTCAAATTTGAACAGGCTTCGTTTTTCACCTTCCTGGAAGTTTAAAACCCGATCCCCAGTTGAAAAAAAAAGTTGCCCCCAAATGGCACACCCTAATATATATATAAATATATAAATATATCCCCATTATGAACTTGAATGCTGAGCATGCTGTTATTTGTCCGCGATTCACCTCCATGTTTCTCGATGATCTACAAATACCGTTGATAAACGAGAAAGAAAACATGTCGAATCTGTCGTTTCGATTTATCGCCAATTGTCTCTTCGTCCTTTCGCGAGAGCAAATTCGCGGCGTCGTCTCTTCCGTTCGGAGAAAAGATTTCCCATGGGAAATTAGCCCGAAAGTTATATATTATTTCGCGCTCGTTTTCATTCTCGTCATCATTGACGTTGTCGACATTGTCGATGGTGTATTTACTTTTTACATCATGGGCGAATAGTTCTAAACAATCTCGCGTTTGGGGTTTTCGACAGGATTTTTTTTAATTCACAAAATAATGAAGAATTATAGCACGTGTCTTTTGCGACTTTTAATCGTGAATCTCTCTCGCTCTCTCTTAATTCATTACTTATTCGTGGATTTATTATAAATTGGCATTGACAATTAAATTGGACAGAGGCATTCGATGGGGAAATAAGAGAAATGGTCACCAAGTATAACTGTGCGGAAAATCATCAGATTTTGCAGAGACATTGGCGCGGTCTACGAGCTTTGGAGCTTTAATTGCGCGTGTATTTAGCATGGGATTTGAAGCATAATATATCGCACAATTCTGTGATGAGATTCCGTTTAATTGAAAGATGCAATTACTTTCGGTACGATCATAGGAAGCTACGGACTCGCTCGAGCATATATGTATTTATATTAGAAAAACCGCACGTAACTGCCCATCTCCTAACTTTTATCGTTAACTTACTGCACCTACGCTTAAGCATGTCATACGACACGAGGTGTATATCAATAATTTCTTCGATAAAAAAAGATTTATTAGAGTAACAAAAGAATTGATTCGCTTAAATGAATTGTATGTATGATGGTGCAAGCTCCTCAATTGATGAGTCAATACATTCTCTTTTCACACAAAATGATTATTATTCGCATTTAAAGAATGTCTTTTTCTCTCTAAATGTGAATGCACGATATAATTGTTTAATATTAGGAAGTATTGTTTATGTTTTGAGCGGTTGCGATATTCCGCCAGCTAGCCACCTGGCATTTGTTAATATTTAATAATTAACGGTGCAATGAAAAAAAAAACATAATTATCGGAATAATAAACCAAATGTCGAGGGTGCTGGTCGAACGAACGATAACATATCACGCGCCCATGAAACAAGCGAGCATTGATTGCGCATTTACTTAACCGTATCATCGTAAAATGAACGGTAAATTGATTATTGAGTATTAAAAAGAACGAAAAATAAATGAACCACCGATTGATCATGAAAATAATTGAAAATGAATTACACAAAGTGTGAAAGAACTGAGTAGAAATATAACATTATTATTAAAGTATTTACGGGCGACATTCCTGATCAAATAAAACGGGAAAAAAATGAATAGTTTGTAATATGAATTTATTAAAAGTGCAACGCGTGCATTTGATGAATATACAATTTTATGCGGTATATCAAAGATAAAAACATAACATACGTGACTGTGCGGAGATTATGTGTCGCCGATGAACATTTTCCCACTGCGTGTGCTTACAAACAATAATAAATGCAGCATTCCCTTATATCCCTTAATATTTCTCATCATTGCTGAGAGGACATATGTTAATTGGATAATAATAATAACGCATCGGCCGCATAATTAAATGGCATGGGGCTACTAATATACGCTTGTCCCTAATTCCGACATTCCGAAATATTAATATATCAAGGCAAATTGTAAAATCAATTTTCGTCAAATGCAGGCTCGTTTGCTCGCATCGGCGATGAAACTGACGGAAGTCATTAGGATACCCCGTGCCCGGAGCATCGTCAACGATGATGCAAGGAAAACAACCGAAGACAATTGCGTTGTCACGAGGGATTCAAGCAAACAAATTATTACGTAAAAATTCGATTGAATTGGAATCAAAATGGTTAACGACATAAAAATACGAAAAATGTAATCAACTAACAATTTTCGTGGGTGATGAGTTTTTAAATAATTAATAAAATAAATATACGGAAATGTAGGGACCTTAACGAAACATTCGAAAATTCGACGATAGTTGAAATTAAATGGTAATGCAATTTGGAGAAAGGAAAAAACGCCATATTTGCGTCATAGGTGAAATACTTGAATACATTATTTTGCTATTGCAAATAAATATTTGAAATGGTTTTATTTTTTTAACGATTAAATACCGATGAGAACTATATTATAAATTAAGAAAATAACTGATGAACAAGACGAAAACTGGCAAATAAAGGTACTCATCCACAGTCACGAAAGTAAGGCTAAACAAGTTACAAACAACTTCACGAAGAGCCCTACCGATTTAAACTGGCAAACAGGTATACCATTACTAAATCGCGATGATAGAAGTAATTTAAATTGCTATCGACGCCAACGTAAGAAGAAGCACCGAAAATAAAAAAAAGTTTCTTATTCCAGGAATCTCCGTACAGAATTTACTTGATTTATAATATAATTGTCTATATTTGAGTGATAACACGTTATAACAGTGAAAAATAGTTTTTTTCCTTATATTATTTCCTTACAAATAATTAATACAAATAATTTATAATGATAATTATTTTCGAAAGGATGTTTCAATTCATCTTTCATTTAAACTTCTTTGTCCAAATTGTAGATCACTTCTACTTTCCCTTGACGTATATAATCTGTGATGGAATAAAAGTAAAAATAATTCATCGAATTGTGTATAAAGCGTGATCAATTGGTGAAATTTCGAGAAAACGTTTCACCTTGATTATATGCGTAATTAAAGAATTTGATTGGCACGATTCTTCTCTCAAACAGGTATTACAATTTCTTCTCGCTAGTTTCATTTCTCGATTTCTAATAGTTTAACGGAGAAGCTCATTTGGGTGTCGTCGCGAATGCAATTCCCGAAAATATATCATGGCGGATTCCGAAATTTCGAAGATTCATCAAATTCTCCCTCATTTATATATATATATGTACAATAATATAAGTTGATAGACGTAATGGTGGTGGTGGTGATGGCAACTCGGATTGACAAAACAAAATCATCTCGTTCGAAATGTCGAATCCATTTCTTTCAATTTTGTGGTTAAAACAGTGTTCCCCGAAGTTTTGGAATAATAATCAATAATGTAATAGTATTTTGAAAAAAGAAAAATTCTTGTATCTATATAACGTGATGGAATGGCTCCCTGCGGAGGTTGGATGGATCGAGCAATGTCAATGTTGAAAAATGCTTTGAGACAAATCGGCGATCTACTCGGCACTCGTGGTAGATTTTCTAATACTCGTCCGGGAAGATCTCACAGACGCGAGGTACGCTTTTCCAAAACGATCTCCTACGCGAGCGTGCCGAGCTGTTACTACAATGTTTATCGGATGAAGCGCGACGATTCGAGTCGAAAAATACCACGATGTATGTCAACCAGCAAATTCCGAAGACGATATTAATTGTATAAATTACTAATTTATTCAAATAATGTCGAAAATCATACAAATTTTATTATTAAATATGTGACAATCACTGCGGATTATATATACGTGTATTAAGTGGTTCGTATGTTAATGAACGGTGAAATAATAACGCATCCATTGTATAAAAAGTTTTGACGGTACATAGGTACATTTGAGAAATCAATGTTACGCGTGAACGTGAAACAAAATTAATTTTATTCAGTCTTTCATTTAACCCGATGTAATAATTTTTTTTCTCGGCAGTTGAGAATACTTCTTTTGAACGTAATGAAAATTCAAAGTCAGAAATTTAGTGGTGAGAATTGCACTTGCAAAGTTTCAAACGCCCCCCCGCTTTAAGACAAATTTAAAAATGGTACTGATTTTCCTGTCTCCATTGTGAGTAGGCTGTAAATTACAAAATCATTGTAATCGTTATTAATCTTGCTGTCGTCATTAAAGAGAAATTAATTCTCAATATGCAGTAGAAGAAAAAGAAGAAGAAGAAGAAGGAGTTTAACCAAAAAACAATCAGATATCATCTTTCGCAACAAAGTTGTCAAGTATCGGTACGAGGTAAAGAGCGTGTCGAAGTATTATGTTTTGCGTACATACTCGTTTGAAAAAAATTGACCCATAAAGTTCCGGGTGATACGTTAGCTCTATTATATAAATTAATTATAAAGTTATCGGTCAAATTTCAGCCTCTACGTGAATACCACACAGTTCTGTCTGATTATATCTTGATATATTGAAAGTCCACCGAAAGTGGACTTCCAAGTACCAAAGAGATAGGTCGCGAGAATCCTACGCAACGGATAGCAATCCCACAACGATCTCGTTATAGAGAGATCGCTCGGAGAATATATTTCTAACCCACAATAGCGAAGCGAAGACCCTTTTAATGTTGTGATACCTAATCAACGGCTGGCTAACGAAAGGGCGCAAACTACATCGATATACATAAATATAATTATTGAGAACTTTATCGCGATCTACTAGGTTGATATAGTACATGAATGCGGACGTATATATCCATTACGCACACGCTCCACGCAACACCAAAAACGCAAGCCCCGATAGCAATGCATAATTCGAACGCTTTATCACCGAGATTCTCGCTATATCTCCAACCTCGCATATGATCGCGCTCTTTCACTCGATCGTCGACTAGTTTACCATCGGGATACTCGGCATGCCTATGCTATACCCTATGTGTATCGAATGCACATATCGACGCTGCTTACGAAAACTAGCATGTTTCAGATTTCTTACGAAAACAAGCACGCTTGATATCAGCGCGAAAACTAGCATGTTTCGGCTTTTACCACGAAAACTAGCAGGTTTCGACTTTAACCGCAAAAATTAGCACGTTTCAGTATCACTGGAAGTGTTTCTCATTTTTTACTCCACGTCTTTTGAACATCCTTTTTTACCCCAAATTGACGAAATATTTATGCTTGTCATTTTATACTGTTTTATTTTTTGTTTGAATTTATTTCATACATATTTTGCTGTTTGAATTTTGGTCTGCTAGGCTTATCATAAGATGGCAAACAGCAAATGCCTCGTCATTTTGGAGTAAAAAAACCATGGTAAAAAAAATTAGAGAAAAGAAAATCGAAAACAATTGCAGTGTTTGCAAAAGTTAACAATGTCAGTTTCTTTCCCTCTTGCTACTTCGTCCAAGACCTGACATTTCTCGAGATATCTCAATCGATTGTTTTGAAGATTTTATCAACTGTACTTTATACTTATACTGTACTTTATACTTTTAGTCAGGAGTGTATAACTCCGACAAACCTTTCCGTAGTACTACTATTTTTCGATGAATATGGAAAAGTTTGTTTACAGTCCGAGAAAGTACAGAGCGTATGTTTTGTTTTTTCGCGCAAAGTAAACACTATATGAGAGACATTTTCCCTTCTCCCCGTTCGTTCCCTTCCCCCGATATTGCTGCCGTTCAAAATTGTCTTTACCTCATTTTTAGTCTGTCACAAGCTTCCTGACGAGTATAACGACTACAGTACTTTGATTAAATTAGAATATTGGAGTTTTTGGTGTGGTGAATAGCTGAAAAGTTAATAGTGGATCATCGTTGATCACTCCAAGATTGTGTTTTTTTTATGAAATAAAAACACAATGAACGATTCTTCAGACTGTAAGTAGAATATACTTTTTATAAGCAATAATTTTGTTCAAGTCCATCGCTGACTTCGAAACTTGAAGTCATGGAAAATATCATTGATGAACAATTTTAGTTTTTGAGTGGTGTACAATTGCGTATCATATTTGCGAATCGTATTTTCAATAATGTTATTATTTTTTTAATAGAAAACGAATATAAATGTTTAAGGGTGTACGGGCGATACACTCTTAATGTTTTTTATTTATTCCTTATAGTGCTCCCGAAAAAATTATTTAAACATTTGTGTTAACAAAGTTCTGAATCTTATTTGATTTAGTTCGGCAAATATACTACTTTTTCCAGTGCAAATCGAAATATGCTAGTTTTCGCGACGGAAACCGAAACATGCTATACTTTTCGCGGCAGAAGCCGAATCATGCTAGTTTTCGCGA
Organism: Oxytorus armatus; assembly: GCA_958009045.1. NCBI lineage: Eukaryota > Metazoa > Arthropoda > Insecta > Hymenoptera > Ichneumonidae > Oxytorus > Oxytorus armatus. Next base: position 6,859,826 of record OY253752.1, read on the forward strand.
TGAAAGCCGAAACATGCTAGTTTTCGCGTCGAATATCGAAACGTGTTGATTTTCGTGGTGGAATTCGAAACGTGTTAGCTTTCGTAAGAAATTTGAATCGTGCTACTTTTCGTAAGCAGCGTCGATATTATATTCCACGAGTACAATTATTTTTAAGAGGAATGTCCCGGCATGTACGGCGACCTCGGATCTCCAGTTCCGAGATCAACACGCGCTAAGTGGGTTTAATTATTGTGAAAAATTCAATTATACCACATTTTTTCCCATGTATACCAACATTAATTATAGCCACAATTATTGTCAAACGACAATAATTGTGGCAATAATTATATATTTCACAATTGATTGTTTTATTTTGAGAATATATGTAATTATTCAGACGGTCACTCGAATTGTGTGCTCATTGCGGGGCATTGCTCCGTCGGTATATAGTATATAACCTCCCACTATCACGCCGATTGCATTGCCTTCGAAAAACCACCCACAATTCTCATCGACGGATCCAATAGAGTTGTTGTCGCGGTATCAAATAGAGTTGTTGTCGCGGTGGTACCTACCAACACCGTTGGTTATATATTGGCAGAAATTTTGCCTGACTTAACTCGACCCAATCTACTTATTTCTCAGAAACACGAGCTGCCATAAAAATACACTTTATTTATATTTTTAATTATTACTATTATTACGTCGTGCGACTTTATCCTAATAGTGCCAAATTCCATTCCCACGATCGGGACAGTATTGATCTCGTTAAACATGTCAGCATTTTTGCGACTACCAAGCGATAACGCCCGACCGCGCAACGACGAATACTTGAGATTTTCTCAGGTATGCGCCGTAGCTCGACCACTACGCGATGGAAGTATTATCACTCCGCGGCACAAGAACATTCCTGCTCTCGAAGCGGTGTTAGAAACAGTCGGTCTTCTCCAAAACTTCAACGAGCTTGGTCGACCCTTCGAATAGATCCCGAATATCTTGGATTATATAGAAGCGTTATCACTGTCATCATTATTCTGTATAATCGGTGTATCGGAACATTATAATCACCGTTAATAAAACGCGATATTTGGGGTTTATAGGAATCTCAATTTTAATTGTTAATCGGGCGAACTATTGCCGATTTTTACATTGCCGAGTTTACGAGTAGGGTGTATCTGCGACGTGAGTAGTCCTCCAGCCATGTTCCTCGTTTACCTCTGAGCCGCAGCAACCATGTCGAACTGTTATTTTTTGTCTGAGACGTAACAGTATTATATCGCGGACGAGGCGCGCAAACTTTTTATACGTATAGCAGGGATTATGACGGTGCTTGGAGAGCAAAGAAAGAGCCAAGTTGTGAGGGAGAGAAAACTCGAAGAAACAAACATGTAAGAATGAAAAATAAGAACAACATTGTACAAGAGGACGATTTTCAAAAGACTCTACGTCCGACGATTCACTCTTTCCTTCCTCTGTTAAACACTCCTCCCTCATTTCTGCCGATATTTCGTGAAATAGTGGTATACAGATATGTACATGTATATCGTTCCAACAATCTCCTGGATCGCGAGAAGAGGATAAAAATGACAGTGAGAGTTATAAACGACGAATAAGAAGGAAAACAAAACGTACCAGTTGAGCTTTATATACGAGGGGGGACCAAAAAAAAACGGGAATTGCGCTGCGGCGGGGAGGGCGAGTGGGGGAACCCATTGCTCGACCAGGTGTCCGTTGGGGATACGTCTCCTGAGTTAGTGTGCGAAGTTTTGTCGCCGTGAGTGCATGGGTTCGCCCGTGGGAATTTTTGTAGTGAAACAACTTTTTCCATTCCGGCGAAAACGTGATGACCGATTGTCGAGAGCAACGCGCGGCTGTAAAATTTTGTTTCCTGTTGGTGAAATCGGCCGCGGAAACTACTGTAATGCTTAAGACTGCTTATGGAGATGCTGCCCTAAGTAAAACCAAAGTCTACGAGTGGTTTTCACGTTTTAAAAATGGAGAAATGTCAATTGAAGACCAACCCCGTTCAGGACGCCCCTCAACGTCAAGAAGTGACGAAAACGTCGACAAAATCAATGCTCTCATTCATGAAGACCGTCGTCGAACCATTGATCAACTCTGTGAGATGTCTGGGATATCATGGAGTTCAATTCAGAGGATTTTATCCAAAGATTTGCACATGAGCAGAGTTGCAGCCAAATTTGTCCCTCGCCTTCTCATAGACGAGCAAAGGGAGCGTCGACTTCAAGCATGTTTTGAACTTCAAAATCAGCTCGAAGAGGACCCTGAACTTTTTTCCAAGGTGATTACTGGTGATGAATCGTGGTGCTATGGATATGACCCCGAAACAAAGCAGCAATCAAGCCAGTGGAAGACACCTCGCTCTCCTCGTTCGAAAAAAAGCTCGCCAAGTGAAGTCAAACAGCGAGACAATGCTCATTTGTTTCTTCAATTGCAGAGTTGTTGTGCACGCGGAGTTCGTTCCCCCGGGTCAAACTGTCAACCAGAAGTTCTACTTGGAGGTTTTGAAAAGATTGAGGGAGAGTATCCGGAAGAAAAGGGCAGATCTTTGGCGCACAAGTGACTGGTTCCTCCATCATGACAACGAGCCGGCCCACGCCGCTCTCTCCGTAAAGCAGTTTTTGACCAAAAACTGCATGACACCAATTGTCCACCCCCCCCCCCCCCCCCCCTACTCACCGGATCTAGCCCCCTGTGATTTGTTTTTGTTCCCCAGACTCAAAAGGGACATGAGAGGAAAGCGTTTTGACACTGTGGAGAAAGTAAAACAAAAATCGCTGGAAGGCCTAAAGAACATCCCGATAAGTGAATTTAAAAAATGTTTTGAACATTGGAAGGATCGTTTGCAGAGGTGCGTTGTGGTCAAAGGAGAATAATTTGAAGGTGATCAAAATTTGGTGCAAAAATATTCAAAAATAAAGAAATTATTACGAAATTCCCGTTTTTTTTGGGTCCCCCCTCGTATGCGCCTCATCTGATTTGAATACGTGGTCCAATGACAGATATATCTCTCTATATTATATAAATATATCGCCGCCGCCGCCGACGTGTACAAGAGTTGAGGGGGGGGCGCCCGGGCGAGATAGAACGGGGGGGGGTTGACGCGCGGAGCGCGCAGGGGGCACCGCCCCCCTCTCAATTCTTGTACACGGCGGCGGCGATATATTTATATAATACTAGCTGACCCGACAGACGTTGTCCTGTCTGAGCTATGAATATTCAATTCAAACTGGAATAAATAATTTAAAACAAAATTATTTCAAAAACATAGTGTTTATTGTAACTGAAAAGGAAAAATTGACTCCCTTAGTGTTTCTGTATAAGCATGTATACCACGTGTTAGTCTATCAAAACTTACCAAAAATCGATATTAAATTAAACTTTAATATAAGCCGTGATGCGGTCAACTAATTGCGATGAACAAACACTTCTCAAAAAACTCACTCAACAAACTCAAAACTGGATAAACGTTCAGATCGAGTGGACTGTGCACTAAGAAATGAATAAATGAATTTTTTCATCGATAGATGCCGACCGATGCATCTATTAAATCACATTTGCTTCGCGGGAACTGTCAAACACGCGAAGGTTAAATAGTCGTTAATTGTTCTGAAATTTTCCAATTTTCTGCGCAATTTTCTTAATTTTTCTTCCCGTCAGAACCTTCTACACAGTATTAGAAAACTTGAAAAAAAAAAGATGAATGAAATCGGTAAAGTCGTTCTCAAGTTATGGCGTGACCAAGGGAAATAGGAATTCATTTTTATATTTATAGATTAGGGCGATTTTTGTTTGGACTATTTTTTTTTCAGGCCCCACCCGAAATTTTGTTGGATATGTCGAAAAAGAAATTCCCTGAAGGTTACAGCCCTTAATATTAATTCTAAGTACTTTCCCAAAGCGTGAGAAGATTTTCCATCTAAAATACACGTAAATTGATTTTTTTTTTTTTTTCAAATTTCTATAAGTCAGCCGCATTTTATGCTATCATATTGTTGTTGGTTTCGATTTACTCAGAATAAACAATCTAAAAAAGTGCCTTTTGCGGCGAAAGTGTAAATTGTACTGATGAGTTGGTACGGGTCACTGAAGTTGATTTTTACCCAAAATCCTCGTTCTTTTGCTGTTATCTCCGAAACAATTAACTTTACGAAAAAATTGTGAACGAAAAATTTGTTGGAAATTTAATTTCCTATAAAAAAGGTCCTATCGACCCAATTGCATAGATTAATATTTCTCGAGATATTGAACTTTTTTTATTTTTTATTTTTTTTATTATTTAATATTTCATCTATATAAATAAACATCAATTGCCGCATGTATGACGGATCATCACTTCCGCATTGGCCATCCGACTGGTGGCATTTTTTTCAGAGAAATAAACCACGAAATGACATATCGCTTTCAATTATATTCTTTTTCGCAAAATATCAACATTCAATGCGGAATTTGTTGTTGTTATGCAAACAGAACTTTCAAACTGAACGTCACATTTTTTTTCGTTATGAAACATGTGACAGCAGAACTTTCAAACTGAACGTCACATTTTTTTTATTGAGATTTTCATATATTATTTCCATATTTTCATATTTTTCAAATTTCCGACTTTTCAGGTGGATTTTCCAAAAAAATTCTTTCATACAAACCTTGTTCTGAATATTACCAACACAACAAAAAAAATCAGCCAAATTGGTCGAGCCGTTCTCAAGTGATGATCCGTCATACATGCGGCAATTGATTTTTATTTATATAGATAGAGAGATACTAGGGGGGGTCTGCCCCCCCTGCACGCTTTGCACGCCGCCCCCGCCCCCACTCTTGTACACGGCGGCGGCGGTGATATATTGATATAATATAAAGAGATATCCTGAACTACTAAGTTGGATACAACAAGAAGGGGTTGTGGATGATTGGAGTGGAAAGGACTGCGAGAGGGAAAGAAAAGAGAATTAGAGGTGATTATGCGCGCAATTGGTTGTCCAAGGACATTTTGCACAGATCTGCGCGTTTGCCCGCAAATGATTATTCGTATTGTATATTATATATAGTACAGCGTGCTAGAGTCCCCTCTGTGACGTATCTTCTCTGTACCATGCGTTGCCTAAGCGCAAGCGGCATTGTTGTACCCCAGCCCACGGCATACCAAGTTCGTTTTGGAAGGGAAGACAGTAGCATAAGTGAAACTCGCCCAGATGATGGGGTGAAGAGCTATCGCGGTTAAACTTGCTAAGTTTACTATACGTCACGAGGCCTCTCGTGCTTAGTACATGCATATGTGTACCGGAATCCGATTGAATCAACAATTTAAGATAATTCGAGGACGCGATAGTTAATAATGTAAAAAAATTACTATTTTTTAATTTTTTAATTTTCTTTGTTCCAACGTATACCCTTTCGGGTTTTTACGTATCACCCTTCGCAATTCCATTTTTTCCATTCTTCCCCTACCTACAGTTCACTAAGCTAACCTAACTTCTATTGCCCCCGCACACGTCTTATTGTAAGACGTGTGCGGCGATAATGGAAGTTAGGTTAGGATACAATTAGTTATACTGTATCGCGTTTACCACGAACACAAGGAAACTGCGGAAAACCTGTCGATATAGATGGCTTTATTTTAACTGAGTTTCAGTCGTATTCACTACATCAGAAACGCAATTAAACTGCCTCCCGCTCGCTCACCACAGTCCGCGCGGTAGTCAATGCACGACTAAAATAATTTTTAAATAATTACAAGACTTCGAAATAATTGAGAGTATTGTCTTGTTTTTGGGCCAATAATGGGTATGATAAAAATTTACTAGCGATGATTCTACGACCGCCGGTTATTAACGTAACAAATGTTCATTTTTTTGGGGAGTCGGAGTAAGTAGTTTTGCAACCTACCTATGCGGAACAAACCGTTCGTTTAAAATGAGAATTTATGTACTACTTTCTTCGAATAACTTATAAGTATTTATGCTATAAAATGATTCATTTTCAATGAGTTAATTTCTGCTATTCAAACGGTGCAATTCGGAGGACAGCATCCTCGGGTACGAGTCGTTGCACGATAATGTCATTAATAAGTCTAATTCGCCAGAAATTGTTCTGGCGGAACACATTGAGGTGAAAAATCGTCGCGACATTGGCCTCGTTTTTTCGAGAGAGACTCATCTCGTGAGAGTCCATCCCCTCTTCCGCAGAGACTCTTTGAGAAGTAGACCGGGTAAGTGGTAAGCACGAGAACCGGACAGAGAAAGAAGAGAGCGATATACATATATGTGTACTAGGGGAGTTCCCCCCCCCCCCCCCCCCCCCGGGGTCGGGCCCTGGGCGCCTTGGCCTCAGCCAAACGAAAACCAACCCCAAGATACCCAAAGCAACCTCCCAGAAGGACCGAAAATGACTGCAAATGCATCACTGCATGTTGATTTGCATTTCGGTGCCTCAACTCTTGTAATACGGCGGGGACGACGCCGGCGATATATTAATATAATGTAGAGATATATACAGGGTATCCGAAAACTAGCATGTCAAAGTGACACGGGGGTTAGAATGGCTCCGGACCTATCAGAATAAACAAATCTGATCTCAGTAAAAGTATCATGGTTTTCGAGAAAAATTGTCTTTTTTGATTTTTCGGAAAATCGCTACCTAGTACTTGTTATTCTGCTACGATTGCTGTGAAAGTCCAAATCCTAAGCAAATCAAAGTCCAAATTCACACCAAATCCTAAAGTAGTTAGAAACACAATCAAAAACAGCCAAATAACAAGGATAGCGATTTTCCGAAAAATAGAAAAAAAAACGATTTTTCAAAAAATCGCTACTCTTGTTATCTCGATGTTTTCGTTTATGTTTCTGACCACTTTAAGATTGGTGTGAATTTGGACTTTGATTTGCTTACGATTTGAGCTATCATAGCAATGGTAGCAGATAACAACTACTAGGTAGCGATTTTCCGAGAAATCAAAAAGGCGATTTTTCTCGAAAACCATGAGACTTTTAGTGAGGTCACATTTGTTTAATTTGATACGTCCGGTGCCAATTTTACCCCCGTGTCACTCTGACGTGCTAGTTTTGGGACACCTTGCATATATACGATATGAGAGCTGGGGAAAAAGAAGGGTTATAGAGCCGACAGCGACTTAATCTCAGCACCAATGAATCCAATGAAGTAATTCGTTGAGTTTATAAGGGATATGAAAATGGTAGAGAAGTGGCACAATGAGAAAAACGAACGGCGAAAATGTTCCGATCGGATACGGATGTAAAATGTAGTTAAAGGTGAAAAAAAAATGATTTACCCTTCTTTGACCACTTTTTTAGAGAGCTAAAGATATTTTAGGACCCTATATCGATGTATCGCTGCCTGATTATCGATTGTAGGGTATTATAGGACCCTGTATTTCCTTCAATTTGTTGATTATAGCATCAAATTCAGAGGAAATTTCCAATTTAGGATTTCACTTTCGTCAACTATGTATGACAGTTTGTTTCTATACATTATGTGTAAATATATTGCATACATTATATCCGACAGAGTTTGCGGACGAGTTTCAACATCTATATATAAGGGTCAATAGGGGTGCGTGTACGACCGAAATATACGGCACTTTACGAACGATGTAGTTTGGGGGTGGTGAAGGTGGAAGGTTAGAAGAGCGCAGTCGCCAACCGAGTCGTAACATCGGAGGGATATCACCCGGCACCGTACCGCAGTACCGGACAGAGCTAGCTCGTCCGTTATCAAGGGATAACCCGGAACTTTACGCCGCGTGTACTGTCATATCCACCCGACAGACGCCTCGGTTACGGTACGAAAATCTGAACAAAAACAAAACAAAATTCTCTCAATACGTCAAAAAAAAACGTTAAAAAAACACAGGTGTAGATGAAAATATTTTCTCGGGATTGAGTTCAATTATTGAGGCGAATTAGGTCCTAAGATCGGAAAGAGGACTGTGGAGATTGAAACGAAAACACAAAAAGAATTTTGACAAAAGTCATCAACATTTTTTTTCCGTTTGTTTTGGCAATCAACGTCTTCGACAGCGAACGTTTATATCGTTCTTCGTGAATTCTTTCCAAGATTTCTTACTGCATTGTAACTTAGACCTGATCGACGTCTAATCCAGTAAAAGGTGAGTCCTGAATAAATTGGCAGTTCACGAAATTTATATTAACTTGCAAACAGTTCCTTCTGCAGTGGAAGCTTTTTGAGTAGTTATATCAATTCATTATTGGATTTGTCCGTTCACGAATATTATTTTTTCATAGAGGACAACAAAACAATGTAACTATAACTATTCCTACATAATAGCTGCTTAAAATTGTATCCTCGGATAATAATAAAAATAATTATACCTTTAGTAAATATTGATAAATAAAGTTTTATGAAACTTTGTAACGCGGGATAGTAGTTCATCATTGTTCAGATCGAATTGAGTAGAAAAAAAAATTGAAAATTAGATATGTTGTGTTAAAAGTCCCTGCAAGGAAATATCGTGGCAGATAAAGTACGAAGCATCACCTGTCTTCGATAAAACCTATATTGAAGTGTACTTCACTACCGCGAGAGCAGTGATGCCGTTAACAATTTTCATTTAGGATTATATATCCGCTGTTAATTCCATAAACACTAAACCTACCGACACATCTTGTATACCTGTTCGTACCATTTGAAAACGGTCAATTTGACCGGTTGTGGTAGGTTGCGTGTTAATATCTAATCGTGTACGCATAATCTTATACGACTAGTTTTCCCGCAATTAATAATAATTACCGAACAAAATATACAAACGGAATAATGGTAATATTAGTTGAGAAATCTTACGGGAATAATATAAAATAATAACAACAAATTACTAAGAACATTCAATATTTAATGCATAATCAAAAATTTGTAATTGAAAAATCGCAATCGAAAGTGAGAACGCGATTACCGGAACGAGACGTGCCCTGTCCCTCCTATTGTTTGATTGGTTTCTTTTTTATTCCTTCATCAGGTATGGAGCTAATCAATATTATTTGGCCATCTAAAGTACCGTTATTATTTGATCATCTGAATTGTCAGTATATATTTCATTTATTAGAGCTCAAATTTATGAATAATTAAAAGATTAATAAATGAAATAATATAATAATAAAATGAAATAATTGTAACAAATTACTAAGAATATTTAATATTTTATTCTTTATAAAAAATTCATAATCACAAAATAGCAATCGAAAGTAAGGACTTGTCATCCGCGGCGGTTACGTATATTACACTTCGGGAAGCGCGGAAAGTTAATTGGTAAGGCCCGCGGAATCAATTAGAAATTACCGCTGGCATCGTACGAAAAATGGTAAGGAGGGAGCAGTTAAGATCCCACACGGGATATTACACGCGATAGCGCCACTTTGTTTAAATGAAAATATGAGACATTAAACAGCGACAAAATTTATCATAATTGTGTTATATTATACACATTCTGCTACAAAACAACTAAATTATAGCTCGGCAAAAAAATTTATTATCGCAATAGAAGTTAAAAATGTAACTTTATTCCCAACGGTCCTTCTTACTAAATCCGTACTTGCCGACGTTACTAAATTCAAACTTGTGAAACAACAAAACCAAAAAGAAAGGCAACGAAGGAGAAGGTTTGAGAAATAATGAATTCGCGTTAATTTTTTCCACGAGAATAAACTTGAAAACTCTGCTAACGTTAATTCAGTTCCGTGTGTGAGTACGTGTCTCGTAACGAAACTGTTTTCAACTGCCGCTACTGTAGTTTACATATTACGAAACGATTATAAGTTAAACGCAAAAGGTTGTTTGTGCAAATATGAGAAAATACTCCGATATTACCTTTCGAGTACACGGGACTGGGCGAAATACAACGCATGCCCCGAACAACTAGCTTCGAATAAGAAAATTTCTATCGTAATAGCCAGAGGAATAGAGAGAAATCTTTGGGAAATTCATTTTTAAACAGCATGAACGGAAGTTCTATTTATTACGGGTACGCAAAAGTATGCGTTGGGATTTTGGGACGTATATTGTCGGTGTGTTTGAATTTCAATGCAATTTCGGAAAAAAAGCAATAACGGTTGATTCGGTTTGCTACAAATATGAAATAATAATGAAATGAAAGGTTGAAAAAAGTAAGTCAAGATAGAGGAAGAACCTGAACCGAGGTTTCGTGCGGATGTGACAATCGGAATAATCGATTGTTCAGAATGGATATTTTAGCGAGACGAGAGTATATGGGCCATTTTATGACGCAAGTACCCCTATCGAACGTGTGCTTATTCGTTTTCTCTCCGAGCTATTCCTATGCCAGACACCGATCACTTTTGGCCGATCGAACGATACAGAGGGTCTCGCTTGATAATGCGGCGTTTACATATATAAACCAAGTATACATATACGTGCACCACGTATACAACTTGTTGATACGCTGCGGAAAACCGCGGCTCGTGTTCTTGTTACGTATCTACGCGGTATTATTTGTTAAACGTCAATATAAGGAATCGCATAGTTTTATCCGTCGAACTTGTTCCATCTGTGTTGAACCACAGATATGGTTCTATCTCGAACGGAAAAACTTTTTTAATTATTCTTATACGAAAATTATTGAGAATAAAAATTTCGTTGAAATGATTTTTTTTATATTTCACATTCAATATTCGTAACAATTGTTTTGAATCATAATTCTTAAGGATTGATAGGCAGTCAGGAGGCCGAAAAAGGGCGATTTTTTAAGAATTTTTCCTGGAAAGACATTTTCATTTATTAACATAAAAATTTATATACGTATTGTGGTAACTTTTAACTTTATTTTTATATTTTTTATTTGTAAAAATAATGCTTTTTAAAGCTGCTATAGTCGATCTCAAGGAGCTCCTCTAAAAAACGGTGTCTGGCAGTGAGCACGATATCTCCGGTTTGGATTATCCAAAATAAAAAGAACCAAAAAGATTCTATTAGTGATTAGTGGATAGATAAATCTAGATATTTATCAAAGGAATAGTCGAAATTGTTATTTTTGACAAAATGGCGGTTCCAAAAAGAAAAAATTCAAATTTTTTACCAAAATTTTTTCCTTGAATTGTTTAAAAAAAATAGAAATAATTATCGGAAATCTTATTCCTTCGATCAATAATTGAAGAATATATCTGAGAAGGTTGTGTTAAAATTGCAGACTGATTCATTGAGCCGTTTTTGAGAAATCGTACTCACCGACTTTGAAAACACCGTTTTGAGAAAAACGCATTCAAAGTTTAGGCCGCCTACTTTGTAACGCTCCGAGCGTCCTTACAAATATGCATGTATCTCCAAGAATATTTGCCGCATCGATTTGAAATTTTCAGAGAATATACTCAAATATATGTACATTCCGAAAATGGAATAAAAAAAATCGATTTTTGGAAATTTCTAACTGCGTATAACCCTTAAACAATATATTTCTAATTATTCAGTCGGGAATTGATTTTGAATTATGGCATAAAATATAATATCGATGTCTGTTTCTCGTATAAAATAAAAACTAATTCGTAGATAATTTTAATGTCCTCTCAAAAGACGAATATACATACATTATGATGCGATACATTATGATGCGTACAGACGTTCCAGTGGAACCGAGTCTCGGTTTTAAAACTGGGTTCTCGAACTGTTGCAGTGCTTATAACCCGTGTTCGTGTCACTCTGCATTCATTAACGAGCAATTTTAATTTTGTCGAAACAACTAAAAGACACGTAATGTAACTTTTTTGTTCTCAACATATTTCATCATTTACTCACTCAAAGTTGCCCAAATAATGACTTATCTTTCATTCGTCTTTAACAAAAATATCTCTCCTGCATCTTTATAACAATAGTTCGCAATTTGTTTCATTTTCAATTCTAGACTGATTTTCCAGATACTTACTTCCGCTATTTGCCTTAAATCTCGAAATAAATAAAACAATTTCTCGGATGTGAAAAAGAGTAGAAAAATCCTCGACGATGTTGACAAATTTTTTTCTACGCTAACCAATTCAGTGGATAAAGTGGTCAACTTATATAAGTACCCACATAACATGTTATACGAGTGCACGGAATAGAGGCAAATAGGTGAAAAGATGGTTTGGCCCCCGGGTAATCGAAGATCGTTAGCGGCACTTCCCTTCGAGATTCTCTCCCCGAGTCGTGTTCGGGGACATGGGTTACTAGGAATGAAGAAAAAAAAGAAAAAATATATCGTTGAGTAAAGAAATCTCTGGTTAAGCGAGTCCTCGGACAACGCTATGAGAGAGTTCTGGTGGAGGGAGCCGTGTGAGCATCCACGCGACATCGATGGAGCAGAGCGTTCTTACCGTATAGAATGGACGAGCGTCATTATCGATGGCACATATCGTCGACAAATGGCGATAGCCAATAAAGGAGACAGAGAAGAAGTATCATTATCGCGTCCCTTCGGGAGTTCCTTACATGGTATTCACGGCGAAAGGCCTCTTTTCAAAAGCGCAAAAAGAATAACAGTGCGAGTCACACGTAACGGTGAAAGCTCGGGGAGACGAAGAATTAAACTACGTTCTAGCGGAGGGTTAAAATGAAGGATGTAGAAAAAAACGAATGGACCGTGGAATTCGATTCGAGGATATAAACGTAGGCAATAAAATAATTTATCTTTACTTGGGTTATAACCCTTGCAATCGATGAACAACTCTATACCAAAAGGATCAAGAATTAACGTTTATTTTAATTAAGTATAACTTTAACTTTAATCTAGTGCACTGAAGTTTAATTCAGTGCAATCATGTTCAAATCAAGATTAATCAAGTTTAAGTGATTCTTCAATCAAGTTTAACTATTCATTTTACCTTTTGTTATAGTGCACAATCGATGCTGCGATACGCGTTACGGAACTCTGTTTTGGATAACCTTTTATTTTACAAAAACCATTGCAGGGGGAGTTTTTTTTTTACACGAGCACAGATTTTCTCGAGTCGTTATATCGTTTTGAAAAATACTCATTCTATCCCGCGAGATCCCGACGGCAAAAGCTCTTCCGAAAAGGTGTACAGTACCCTCGTACTCGCATATGTACACATAAACCAGAGCACACATCACACAGCGCACAGAACGCACGCGCGCGCACACACACTCATGTCCGTGGGTGCCTATGTGTGTCTGCATGTGTGTATCCTTTTACGAAGCTGATTGAGTCTCGAAAGCAAGGCATTATACCCTTACTATATGTATACATACATACATATTATATCGCGTTGGCACAAAGATCCCAATTGTTCAATCCTTTTGTTCCGACTCCCGTTTTACAGGTCCAAAGTCTTAAAAAAAGAGAGAATTAACCTTATTCTTTCGTAATTTTTGCTTGTGCTTATTTTCAATGAAACGGCGTGGGTACATTCGCGGTCACACGGCACAAGAATGGTCCTTTATGCGAGCAACTGAGATGTAATTGTAATAACGAATAAAAATTCTTCTCAAACCATTTGCTTTGTTAAATTACGTTAAAATATTGCAATGTATACTACGTTAATTTTTTTATTGTTTTTTATTCCATTACTTCTGCTTTTACTCTATTTTTTGTTTTATACGAAACAGGGGGAAAAAGCAGAAGTGGGTGGTATTATTCTTACGATCTCTCTTTCTCTCTCTCTCTCTCTACCCTTTAGCGTAGTACATATAACGTAACGTCGGGCGACGGTATAGTTATTTAAACGATGTAGGAGACGGACCACGATTTGTCAACGACGAGGTAAAACTCTTCTTTTCCTCTCCTGGACCGTACCAGAAACGAAACTCCGGGAGAAACACACCTTACCATCGAGCCCTTGCTATTTGTCACGCTCTCACTTCTCTCCCTCGCGGTCTCTGTCACTATTTCTCACACTGAACATTTTTTTCTCTGTCTTTCCACTTCATCACTGTTTTTTTGTCGTCTTTCTCTCTTTCGGATTTCTTTTTTTTTTGTAATTGTCAAAATCATAACTTTGTTGGACGCAAAAGAGAGAGAGAGAGACCGTCTCGAGCTGCGAAAAAATAATTTTTTTATCACGAAAGTTTTGTTGCGAACAGTTTAATTTATCGAAAAGAAAATATCCTTCTGGTTATGACGAGTGAATCGGCATAAAGTGTTAGCTGTAGAATTATTTAGTCAAATTGTCGTTGTTCCATTTAAATAACAGGGCCAAGAAATCTTTGCAAGTTGTTTCCTCATTATTTTTCTGCCATATTCTCAGAGTTGTCCGTGAAGAATTCATTTCCTTTTCTTTGAATCTTTTAGGTTCATAAACTACAAGACCACGAAATGTTTTTTACGAGGTAGCAAAAAAAATATAGCTAGCCCCTCAGTCCTTCTACCACCTCCCTTCTCGCTAGCGCTTTTCCTTCTGAACATTCGCATATATGCACCAGCGTTTCCTCTCTCTCCCCGCATAACGAACATTCCGTGTCCTTAAAACCCTTTACCTTCTCCTTACCTATATTCGCACATCTCACCCTTGCCCATGGTTCTTTCGTTTCTCCCTGAATATTCTTGTCTTCGCAGTATTTTTCCGTTTCTACCCCCCTTATCCTGCTTTGGTATTGCTTACAGTCGTCAGACCCGTTGATCTTGCTCCAGTCGTCCTGAATTTATTGGTGCGTCTTGATCCCAATCCTTCTCTTTATTTCTTTTTCCAATTCTCTGCTATTTCTGGTTCTTATCGTCTTCTATATCCATCCTTCTCCTACTTTCGCCATTACTGTTCCTAGATCCTTCCCCCATTTCGGGGGGTCACTATTCGTTGTTCCTCTCACTTCTTCTTTTAAGCATTTCTTTGGCCATCTGCCGTCCTCCATTGTTAAAACTTCACCTATATTTTTTACCACTCTCTTCCACAACTCTACCCCAATTACTCGGCACCCTGCCTCTGTTCTCCATATGTAACTCAGTGTATTCCTCTCAATCCCCATCGCCATTTTCACGTATCCTACCTGTAACCGGTATATCAGCTATCTCTTTCTCCACTCCCGAATTTCGACTCCATACAGCATTTCCCTTTTAGCTATAGAGCTCATTAGTTGCAGTCTTCTGCAAAAAAAAATATATATATCTTAATAAAAATGAATCAAGCGATTTCGAGAACGTTAAGGTTCGTAGCGTTAAAAACGGCGCCGTGTGTGCGTTTGTCGCTGTCATTAATATACATATATGTGACGGCCGAAAGGCGAAAGATAAAAGCTCGTATATATATACCTATATTACGGGGAAAAGCTGACCCACTGATAACGCGGTGTTTGGCTCCCCTTTGTTCCGATAACCGGACGGTTGATGGTCAACGATAAAAATATAAAGTAAAATAAAATACAAAGGCGTCTCCGTAAATCTCGCTTATATGTACACCTTTTTTGCCATCGCTTCGTCGACAGGCTGAAGGGAATATCACGAAACTCGCGATTACCGGAACGAGAAACGCCCTGTCCGTCCTATTATTTTCATTGTTTCTTTTTTATCGCTTCATCAGGCATGGGGCAAATAAAAATTATTTTGCAATCTAAATGACTATTATTATTTATCATTTCAATTGTCAGTATGTATTTTTATTGTATTTCATTTAATAAAGTTTCAATTCGGGAATAATTAAAAGATTAATAAAGGAAATATTGTAATATACATAAGTACATATAAAAAATGAATAATAATTGATAATGAATATTCGTCATTTTTTATGTCCTTGAATTATCAGTAATATCGTATTTGCATAATAACGACGCGCAACGTTCAATCGGCGAGTCCAATTGAGGCAACAACGTATTTAAGCGTTCATTTCAGTGGAGAGTGTACCGATCATAGACCGCAAACGTTTGCAGTCACTGCTCATCGATACATATGTATATATCAATCGCTATATATCAAGACAAAGAATGTATTAAGTATGTAGAAAAGCAGTGTCTTGACGTTCTTTTCTCGCGTCGATCGATACGTATATGTCGGCCGATGGGGGGGCATATGTTGTCAAATGAGCAGCCCATAAATAATTAATACAACTAATGAAATAGCGATATAACAAATAAAAAATGATTGAATTTTGGAAAATTATTTTTTTAGAGAATCGTTTACTCTGCAATTGTTCGTATTTGCGATATAGACAGTCATATATGAGATATACCGTGTAAGTTTGTGAAAATTTTAAAAATTGAGAGTCAGAACGTGTATTTCACCTAATAGCTCTAACCGATATATAAATTATTATCATGTAATCTTTCCGACTATTTGTTCTTACTTAATAATTCAAGTAAGAAAAAGTATTATATTTAAATATAATAATTTCACCTAATAGCTTTAAAGCTATTAGGTAAAATACACGTTCTGACCCTCAATTTTTTTTAATTTTCACAACCTTACACAGTGTATCTCATATATGACTGTCTATATCGCAAATGGCGGAGAGTAGACACGTTTACAATGAATTATTCGAATTATCCACGTGGTAACTATCGAATCGCGATGGGCAATTATCGAGCAACGGTTGGGAGAGCCTGATGAGAAAATCGAGCGGTCGAGGACCCGGAGGAATGTATACATATAGTATTATAATATCGCGTCTAAAGCGTAATTCTAGTTTCTTGCATGAATTTATCAGACCATTATTACCGGATTCATTCCGTCGGTATATCGAATTAATCAAAGGAATGATTTTGTCCTTTACTTTAAATATGTGCTCGTGGAATATCATCGGAGAAGCGTTATCTTTTCGGTACTTTCAAATATCACCAACGAGATAACTTCGGCAAAGAAAAACTTTTTTTTTTTCGTGTAGTTTAAAAATAAACCGTTGGGTTAGGTACATCTTCGAATCCCCGAAATTTTGTAATATAACGTTTCGAAACTCAGATCTTAGTTTCATTTTGCTTCCTCATAAAGGAAGCGTTATATTCATGAAAAAATGGTGTTTTCAATGTGACTGGAATCGATGTGCACGCTTCGCGTGAGGCCTTTTAACTTCCCGATAAAGGAAGTTATTGTAATCACCTCGAAAATTCAAAATCGATTTTTCACCACATCTCCACGTTTCATGGTCTTTACAATGTTTTTCGACTATTGTCGAAGCCATGTCTGTATGTGTGTGTGTGTATAAAAATGTATGTAACGAAAATTTTGGTTGACGATTTCTCAATAACTAATGAAGCGATTGAAACGAGAAATGGCGCGATCGAAACGTTTTCGTGTAACTTAGAAATAATTAGATTTTGGGTAAGAACGCTCCAGTGGATTTGCCGTTTTTTAGGAAACACTTTTTTTGATTATGGAATTTTTTTTTTTTCAGCAGTTTTTACTATTAAAATGTATGTTTTCGAGGTCGCTTATCACGAATACGAATACGATAACCATTTTTAGTAAATTATACGCCGTCTATTTGTTTATAACAATTTAATTGTTTGAAATCACGATTGTACAAAAATGGCTGAAGACAGAATAAAAAGGTTTAAACGAAAAATGTTTTTTATGAAAAAAGACCCATTTTTGTTTGAAACTTTTTTTCTCTATCTCTAACGGTTTTTGAAAAATTTTGCTGTAAACAGCAAATTGTCATAAACAAATGGAAAACGCCGGATAGCGTAAAATTCTAATCATATTAGTGAGCACCATCGTTAAAAACATGACCCCTAATGATAATATTTTCTTGATACAACGATTCCTATTGAATTCCTATGTGACATAGATGGATCAGGAAGTTTTTAGTGAGCCCCAACGGGTCACAGCTACTACAACGCACAGCTAGTTCGATTAGGTTTATTGTCGACGATCGAGCGACCTGAAATATGCACATGAACGAACCTCGAGTACACCATCGACAGCTAATCATACGTAATGACGAGCTAGCCGGCTTCAGAAAGAAATCCCATTTCGAAATATTTCGTGACGTGTCTTTTTTTTATAGGCGGGATACTCCAATAATATGCCACTCCCTCGCCTCGTTTTCATTCTCGTTTGTACCTGATCTATATTTTACGATCAAATTTTTCCATCAATCCCTTCAAAAGTGGCGATAAAAGAGTTCTATCGTCCGTGTCGTCGTACTTTATTAATAGCATGCGACTAAAAATGTAATATTGTAATATATGTACATGCGGAGAAATCTGCTTGATTAAAATAAAATCTAACGTGGCTAAGTGTAAAGCAAAAGAAAGAAAAAAGGAAAGTCAATTTTCTCAGTCTGTAGGATCGAAGCCAGCGGACTTTCGACAATACATACTTCAAGTCGAAAACGTGATGCGAATTTTATTCCAACTTTTCTACTTTTTTTTTTTTCTCTGCCTCTTCACTCGACTCGGTCATATCTTCGTGTTTTTTTTTGTCGATGTAGCGGACGTGACTGCTTTTACGTGCGAATAAACTCAGCTCTTGATCTTCATTGAGGGCCTAATAGATTCTGCCTTGCTGCAATCTCATTTACATTTCCTTCGCTCTCTGCGCGAGAGCTCGTCCTCTATTTCTCACTCTCTCTCCTCTTTATCCCTCCCTCAGATTTTAAGCTCATCGGTCACTTTTTCCTCTTGTGGATGGACAACCGGAGAGGTGTCCTCGAATTTCGCTGCATTCCGGACCCCATCCATTTTTACTCTTCCTTCCGTAGATCCCTCTCGGTCAATTTATTTTTCACTATTCCGTTCTTGTCAAATTTTCATTCGATATTATATTTTCTCATGTAAACTATACTGACAACAAAACCCGATTTATGAGGATTAAATGAATACTGACAATCTGCATAGGTGCACCAAATTTTATAGGATATATGCACACATATTGTCAACCGTGACTGGGTTGTACGATGACCAAGACTGCAGTTAGAGAATCCCAATGGAAGAATTGTGGTGGGGTTCCAGCTGCATTCCCGTAATTATCACTGGCCACCGCTAAGGATCGATGTGAAGTTTTAGAGATCCGATCAGATCCCATGATGGAAATGCGACTGTCGTTAAATGGATCCCTAATAGCTGTGTCCAGGTGGCTGATTCGCCGAGTGAGACGAATGTTCGCGGTACTACGAGTATCCGTCTCACTCGGGGAATCAGTCTGCCGATCATCGTCCAAAAAGTGATTTTTCCCATTTTCGCGCTTTTTCCATTGGATTTTTGAGTTTTTGGCAAAAACTGGGTGCTATTCGTAAACAGCAGAAAAATTCTAATCGAGTAGGGTATCAAAACGTTGCAAAAACAACAACAAAAAATTCCATTTTTTGCCCACTTTTTCAGAAACCTTGAAATGTCGAAATTTTTATCCGGGACACGGTCTACGATCCAGCTGAAACCCCAAGGGGATACTCATTTTGGGGCGCCATCGACAAATCTCAATTGAGCCTTTATCGGATATGTGAATTGAAAGGCCGCATCAGGAAACAGCCTGGGATCCAGCAAGGATCCCCTTTTTAGGACATCCCTAACAAATCCCG
Organism: Oxytorus armatus; assembly: GCA_958009045.1. Classification (NCBI taxonomy): domain Eukaryota; kingdom Metazoa; phylum Arthropoda; class Insecta; order Hymenoptera; family Ichneumonidae; genus Oxytorus; species Oxytorus armatus. Next base: position 6,879,244 of record OY253752.1, read on the forward strand.
ATCGGAATTTTGCTGGAAGCCGGGACTCCCTAACAAATTTCGGTACGGGTAGGGGTGAAAAATGGATCACCCCTTTACCATGGTATTATTGTCATCGCTTTTCCTATCGTTACTAAATGAAAGTAAAGAGTGTATGCATGAATCCAAAGTATTGTGATCTGTTGCCTCTTCTACCGCTATGTATGTTCCCACATAAGATCGTGCGGATCGTTGTTTCGGCCCCGCGAGTCGAACTATTATATAAGGGAGACCGGGGCAAAGTGGCCCCCCTAAGGAAATATCGCAACTTAACCGTTGCCAATAGCGCAATTTCATTGCTTGTCATCCAAAAATGAAGTTTTCATCGGTCCCAAATCCCGCCCGGGAAAAGAATCGACCGAGCAAAGTGCCCCCCCCCCCCCTCCCCCATAAAATTGGATCCTTCCTGAAATATCGACGGATCGTCCGCTAGTGCCGGATTTCGTTTGAATACGAATTCACAGTAACGTCGATCAATATTTGAACATTGTTTCAACTCATTGAGAATGGCGCCAAAGAGGAGGAAACCATGTTTCTAATTTTTTTTCATCGGAAATTTCAAATTTTCGAAAATGAAAAATTCAATAACTGCTTTCATCAGTTCCACAGTCAATGACACTTTTATTTTTCGAAAATTTAAGATCACCCCCTGCGGAAATTTGGTCCGGCTTAAATCCGGCCCATGTCAGGCTGCCCTATCAGCCTGGCACGGCCCTGATCAGGATCCGTATCAGGCCCACATCTGGCATGTAACGGAGTTGCGGATCCAGGCCTGATCCGGCCGTGATCCGGCACCGATCCGGCACCGATCTGGCGTCGATCTGGCACTGAATTTCAATTTTCAAATTTCAAACGAATAAAATCTATTTATCTTCTGAGAATTAGGTTATTGCATATAATAAGCTTTAACAAAAAAAAAACGGCCTCCACCAGGGTTCGAACCTGCAACCTCTCTCACTAGCTTCCATTCTCAGATTGGACCGAAAAATATTGAAAAAAAAATGTTACTGTACTAACAGTCACTTTTTAGACGTTTTTTGTTGTTTAAACGATAATTGCGGTCGTTTAAAATTAATTTTCCAACCGGAGTTGTGCTATTTTTAACGTACCTATCTGTCTACCTACCGACCTAACGAACCTCTCTAACCACTGCTCTATCGAGCACATGTGAATTACTTTTAGGAATATCTTATATGTAGTCCAACCACCAGTAATGAAGATGATGAATTATGTTAAAAATTGTCTTCGTAGTAGATTTAATTTTCAGTTGGTGTAAGTTCTCGATTGAAAAATCGATGTAGTAATGATAATAATGATATTAATAATAATAATAATAATAATAATAATAATAATAATAATAATAATAATAATAATAATAATAATAATAATAATAATATAAATACTATATTATAATTTCCTTTCATTATTAATATTTCCAGCTTATATTTTTGTCGGTTGTTTAAAAAACTCAGAAAAAGTGCTTCCCGTTCAGTAGTGGATGGACAAGCCAGTAAACGGCTAAGCGGCGAATACAGTAGTAGTCAATCGAATAATGTCTCAAGAAGCATTATTCGAAATAATACGACACAGAGATTTCCCAAATGAGTATCCTCCGCCTATCCTATTAAATCGTCGAAAGATACTCATTTTAATGCAAAATTTCATCTTGTGTTGATAATGAACTTGTGTTAACACAAGTTCATTATGTTGATAATGAACCTGTGTTAACACAAGTTCATTATCAACACACCTGAGGCTGCGCTGATATTTCGTGCCATATCAGAATATCATCCGCCCCTGATCTGCGCGTGATACGGTTAGCGTGATCAGGATTTGCCACGGACGCCTTAGCCGCACCTGATCCGGTCCTGATATATGTAATGTAAGGCTAGCCTGATAATTCACGCAGTATCAGAATATGAACCGGCCCTGAAGCGGGCGTAATCCGGTTAGCCTGATCAGGATTTGCCACGGATGCCTTAGCCTTACCTGATCAGGCCCCGATATATGTAATGTAAGGCTAGCTTGATAAACCACGCCATATCAGAATATGATCCGCCCCTGATTTGGGCGTGATCCGGTTAGACTGATCAGGCTAACCTTATCGATTCCTGAACGGGGCCTGATCCTATATCAGGCCAGGCGGAACAAATTTCTGCTCGGGACTAGCTATTTACTTATATAATTTTTTTGTTCTGCCTCCTCTAATATTGAAATATATGGATGCGGGTGGGTTACCAATATCTTATTAGTGCTGCTTTATCAATTTTTTTTCAGAAACGCTGAGACTGACAATATTTATTGAAATTTTCAGATTTTGACGGCAAGAATGTATCGAAAACACTATTATCCACAACAAATTATGTATATTTACACGCATTTAAATCAGAGTTTGTATATCAAAATTTTTTCAATTTTTCAATCTTTTTTTTCGATGACTTTGGAGAGTGGTCACTTTGCCCCAGTCTCCCCTATATATACCCTATTAAATTACTTTAGTTATAAATTAAATAGTTCCTATTATTATTATTTAATCTATCGATATTCGATTATTATCTTTGGTAATATAATTTGAAGAATTGACATTTTATTAGCACAGAAATAATAATTTTTCGGTTAAAAAAATGCCATCATTGAATCGATAGAATTTTTTGAGGCCCTTTCTAGATATGCATACCCCCCCCCCCCCCCCACTACTCTACGATTCCTCAGTATTATCAGGGCCGACCTCGAACCTCCATCAAGATTGCCCAGCGTGCATGAGGAAATAACCGTGGAAATTGGATCCCGTGTTCTCCTGTACACCACTATGTATAAAGATAAATCATATCTTATTCCACGAACCTGGACTCCGCTGTTATCACGGTGACTTTCTCTATTTCACTCCGTCAAATTTTTTTCTTCTCCTTACTCTCGACCCGATTTACCAGCCTTGCTCCAGCCGTTCTCTTGAAAATTTTCATTCGTGTTTATCAAATGTTGGCTATCATGTTGGAAGAGATAATATTTCTCTTTCGGTTAAAACCGACAGCAAATGTCACTTCTGGGAAAAACTCGCGCCAAGGTGGCGAGTCGGTCTCAAAATGTTCAAATACAGTGTACACAATTTAGAAACGTTAAATGAAAAAATTAACGAGAATTTAGGTAAATAATAATAATAGTTAACAAATCTTAGAATGTATCTTGCAATAGACTTTTTGCGTTTATGTCGTTCCGTCGAGAGTCTATTCGGAAACAGTTTAATCACGATTTAGTCAGACCTGGCTCTCTCTCTCTTTCTTAAAAGAAGTGACGTACGAGCCAGCTACCGATCTTATAAGTACAATGAGGCGAGTGTATACCGATTAGTTTCCGTATTCAACGATACGGTATTTCTAATACTAACCCAATTCTCCTAACACAGAGGTCTCCCTGTGGCAATGCCCTCGACAGCTCTTCAACCTTCCCCTCGGGTGTGCAAGTTGCACTCGAGGCAACCCCTTCAGACAACGCGTACTCATATAGGTTTCGCAATCAACGCGAGAAGCTACGTCCACAACATTGATTATTATATTCAAACTTTCGAGAGTCGCCTGATTCACATGCACTTTAATTTTGCGACCGTGAATCATTCTCTTCCGAATGGTTTGAACTATATTAATATTTAATATCAATTAATGTAACTATTTTGAGTTATTTAAATCGTATTTTATTTTTCTTACTTTGCGAACGAGGAGTCGTGTATCGTAAAGATAAAAATATTACGCCGACGTGCTGGTATGTATTTATTATACATGCACGCGAGATAGTCAGACAAACATAACACGACATAAGAATCCCGTTAAGTAGTGCTTCCGGTGATTAGCAGTGTTCGCGAAATCTTGCGACGGTTTATTTCGGTTAAACGTCGATAGCAATTCGTGGACGATATCCCACCCTCTCTCCATTCTCAAGTAATTCTTCCGATCGAAGCTGCCGATTTTTTATCGACGACGGTGTTTTACGAAATATCGATAACATATACATATCCGTAATAGTTGAAAAAAATGGAGAACAAGAGAAGATGCCGAAGAAGAACAAGAGAACAAGAGTATATTTTATTCTCATTTCTCACATCGATTAATTGTTTTTATAAAGGTTTCTAAACGGCTACGAGGAATCGATTGGGATGGGATTAAGCAAGAATGGGCGCGTGTTGTTATAATTCATTGATCGATGCAGAATATAATACCATAACGACTCGGGACGTTTATTGACGGTGGACTCACTGTTATTTGTACCAGACTAAACGATACGTCAACTTTCGTGAATCGACGTTGATCGTCCGGGAATTTCGATATAGCATTATCACGTCGATTATACTCGGACGAGCACTTGCTCCGAAATTCAGTAAATTGGTCTTCTACTTCTATTTAATAATTGTAATAATTATAAAATTAATGAATTCTAACGTTTATCCCATAGATGCCAATTTTTAATAGATCGAAGTGCTTTATTACGATTTTAGTTAGGTATAATTATAATTTAATGCGGACAGTTTTGTTGGAAAAAAATGTACAAGTCATGTTTAAATTAACGGAATTTTCATTAACCATTTCCTTTGATCGGGTCGTAAATTTTATCAAGTAAGCCACAATTGAAGTGTCGAGTATTTTTTTCGGCGGGCGATTTATGGAACTCGATACACTGTCACTTGTCGTTGACAAACGCGATTTCGGTAAATATAAATGATAATGAAAAATAACATTACACCATTACTTCCAATAAAGGTACGTCGGTACCTTTTTACTGAAAATGGTTAGGTCGCTTTTTGGGTGTGGGCTGATTTATTATTTCTCTTTCCTCAGTTTTTTCCAAGTCTTCATTGCTTCCGTATAATGATGAACAGCGGAGGTCGAAAGTTCGCTTGTTGGTAAATTTACGCTCGGAAGTGCCAGTGTATTCCGGTTAACCCGTCCACAAAACCGACTGTCCGCACCAAATCTACGTGTGTTCGTTTGCGGTCGTTGTCACACGCCCGTTCAACTCGCCGAGCACTAATGGGATCAAATTATACCGGGAACAAATTTCAATTTTGCCGTAACGAAATTATCACACCGTCGACGGTTGGATACTATCCCAAGAGTTGGGACGCACACCGAAATAAGATTTTTAAAGGTAGAAATCGTTCTTGATTTTTTTTATTGAAAATTATTCAGGTGTGTATAATAAATTTAATACAACAGTATGTATGTATATTCTTGAATATTAGTTTGTAATGAAAACATACTGAAACGAAAGTCAAAAATCCTGATTATACGAATTAAAATTGATGCATAGCCGTGAAAAAAATGACGAAAAAATCGATAACAACGTTTACTGAGGACAGGTGAACAATACGTGAAACTTGGAGAAAGCCTTATATGCCCTAGATCTCAACCGAAAGATATACGAGGGGGGACCCAAAAAAAAACGGGAATTTCGTCATAATTTCTTTATTTTTAATATTTTTACACCAAATTTTGATCACCTTCAAAGTATTCTCCTTTGACCACAACGCACCTCTGCAAACGATCCTTCTAATGTTCAAAACATTTTTTAAATTCACTTATCGGGATGTTCTTTAGGCCTTCCAGCGATTTTTGGTTTACCCCCTCCGCAGTGGCAAAACGCTTGATTGCTGCTTTGTTTCGGGGTCGTATCCATAGCACCACGATTCATCACCAGTAATCACCTTGGAAAAAAGTTCAGGGTCCTCTTCGAGCTGATTTTGAAGTTCAAAACATGCCTGAAGTCGACGGTCCCTTTGCTCGTCTATGAGAAGGCGAGGACAAATTTGGCTGCAACTCTGCTCATGTGCAAATCTTTGGATAAAATCCTCTGAATTGAACTCCATGATATCCCAGACATCTCACAGAGTTGATCAATGGTTCGACGACGGTCTTTATGAATGAGAGCATTGATTTTGTCGACGTTTACGTCTCTTCTTGACGTTGAGGGGCGTCCTGAACGGGGTTGGTCTTCAATTGACATTTCTCCATTTTTAAAACGTGCAAACCACTCGTAGACTCTGGTTTTACTTAGGGCAGCATCTCCATAAGCAGTCTTAAGCATTACAGTAGTTTCCGCGGCCGATTTCCCCAACAGGAAACAAAATTTCACAGCCGCGCGTTGCCCTCGACAATCGGCCATCACGTTTTCGCCGAAATGAAAAAAGTTGTTTCACTACAAAAATTCCCACGGGCGAACCGATGCACTCACGGCGACAGAACTTCGCACACTAACTCAGGAGACGTGTCCCCAACGGACACCTGGTCGAGCAATGGGTTCCCCACTCTCCCTTCCCGCCGCAGCGCAATTCCCGTTTTTTTCGGTCCCCCGTCGTATTACATTATATATAATGTATCCTGTATAGAAGTGAATAATCGCAACACCCGTGAGTCATCTGTCGATCGAAAGTTGACTACTTCGACAGTTGAGTATATTTTATCTCCATTAAAAACTTAAAACGTTAAAGATGGACGCCAAGTAATCAGAAAATGTGTCCAATCTAGAAACAAAAAACTTACGACTTCAAAAATCGTTTTCTAATATCTAATAAAAAGTGAAAAGAAATCATTTCATAAATTAGCCAAGTAAACTACTACTCCTTCCGCGAATCAACCTGCCCCCTTTTGTACGGTATGCCACAAAAGTCTACTGAAAATGCTGTACAAAAACTTGGCGTGCATGGTTAAGACAAATAACTGCGGAAAGATCCAGGCGTGATGGGCGGCCCGCTGTACTTTTCGGACAAACAACATACTCGTTTAGTGAGAAACCAATTTATTTAATGTTCCTACATATTTTTTTCTCGGATATGGTGATATAAACGTTCAGTTTATATCACATTGGAACATCTAACCAAAATTGAACGCCTTGGAAATCGTACTATCACCAAAGCAATAAAAATTTGATCACAATAACCGATTATTCGCTTTGCTATATCTATCAAAAGATTTATTATGGGGAAACGGGATAATGGCGAATACCTAAGAGCAGTGTTGAATATTTCCGATACAATTCAACTATTTGGATGTTTTAATGCAGATAAAGACGATTTAATAACTTTTTCTTGTATAATGTTAGCCCAAGCAGTCGGAATAAACGATAAATCAAATTTTGTTATTAGAAAAATAGAACGCAGTGGTCGCAAAATTTTTGTTCGGTATCATTATGTATAACGCTATTACACCATAATGTGAATAGAGTGAAAAATGTTTTAAAGTTTTCAGAATGAAACATAAAACGCCTTGAAAAGGGTATTGAGCCTATGCCAACCTTCCATGTATAACGCCATTCAATCCTTTCGTTCCCAGCTTCGATGATACCGCCGCGCCGATCCGACTCCCATTGCGTTCAACCGCCATGAAAGGTCGAATGACCCAGCTACGCCATCTCACGCTCTCCCTCAGTGTACTGAGATCACTTACTACGGTATTTTTCTCGTGCTCGTAGGACCTGGACACGAGGTGGTTTCGATTGATGTTCACACAAATGACACGCGTTAGATCCGGTTCAATCTACTGCATGTACAAAGAGGCGGCGGCCCCTTCGCCGAGCTTATTGTTCTTAACCATGTACGCCAAGTTTTTGTACAGCATTTTCAGTAGACTTTTGTGGCGCACCGTACAAAAGGGGGCAGGTTGATTGGCGGAAGGAGTAGTAGTTTACTTGGCTAATTTATGAAATGATTTCTTTTCACTTTTTATTAGATATTAGAAAACGATTTTTGAAGTCGTAAGTTTTTTGTTTCTAGATTGGACACATTTTCTGATTACTTGGCGTCCATTTTTAACTTTTTAAGTTTTTAATGGAGATTTCACTTTTTTTGAAAGACCTGATAGAAGTTCAGCATTGAACCAACATTTTATCAAAATAGAAAACATATTATCCAAAGTGAAATTAAGAACCACTTTCAAATATCTCTGATAAAACGATGCGTGTGGATGTTGTATACCTATTTTTTTCTTTTCACTTTTTATTAGATATTAGAAAGCGATTTTTAAAGTCGGAAGTATTTTGTTTATAGACTGGGCACATTTTTTGATTACTCGGCGACCATTTTTAACTTTTCAAGTTTATAATAGGGATCGTATCTACCATTGATATAATGAAATTAGGCCTCAGTGTAGGAATTTTTCAATTGAAATTAATGCGCAGAAGTTATACTCATTTACACAGTACCTCATCTTTATGCAGAAATAATTTACAGTTCATGAATGCAAACATTATTCCAATTTCAACTTATCCTAAAGTTCAAACTGCCCGATGAACTGAATTAGCTGTGCAAAATCGCATTATCTTTTTAAGAAAATTCTTTCGGGTCTGAGTGTAGGAATTTGAAAATAGAAATTCATGCACAGAAGTTACACTCATTTACGCAGTACCGTATCTTTACACAGTAATAATTTACAGTTTAAAGATGTAAACATTATTCCATTTTCAACTTATCCTAAAGTTCAAACTGCCCCGATGAACTAAATTAGCTGTGCAAAATCGCATTATCTTTTTAAGAAAATGATTTCCGGTCTGAGTGTAGGAATTTTGGAATTGAAATTTATGCACAGAAGTTACACTCATTTACGCAGTACCTTATCCTTACGCAGTAACAATTTACACTTCATGAATGCAAACATTATTCCATTTTCAACTTATCTTAAAGTTCGAACTGCCCCGATGAACTGAAAATTGGCTTTGCAAAATCTCATTATCTTTTAAAGAAAATTTTTCCGGGTCCGAGTGTAGGAATTTAAAAATTGAAATTCATGCACAGAAGTTATACTCATTTACGCAGCACCTTATCTTTTTTTCATGGGATGCGATTGGTTTGGTATACGGGGAATAGTAAAAACTAGCCAATTGCACAAGCATTGGCCAATCCCCACACAATATTTAAAACTCCTCGATTGTGATTCGTCAATTCGATTTTCGCACTTTATGTTGGCTACATTCTTATACTGTGCTGGGATTCTGTACTTGACTACCGACAACTATCGGTGTCGTTAGCGAGCGACAGCCAATTGCAAGGAAGATTCCAGCGGAAAGGCGTGACTCTCATAGGCTATCGTTCGCTCACGACACCGATAGTTGTCGGTAGCAACTACAGAATCCCAATGCTGATGTATAAGGCAAAGCCAAACACCGTCTCGTTTACTCCTACACTTGATCCCTATGGTGCTATCTCTCTCACATCCCGGCGACCGTACGTTAACATAATGTGAAGTACATTGTGTCTGTATCTCTATTGCTTTACCGTGAAAGCCATTAACGTTACCTTTGTCGCATTCATATCTGTGGTAGAATTTTGTTATTCGCTATCGATGATTTTCAGCATCGTTAGCGAACGATATGCTATAAGAGTTGTGTCTTTCCCCTGGACCTTCCTTGCAATTGGCTGTCGCTAGCCAGCGACAGCTAGAAAATTACAGAATCCGGGTACTGGTTCACAACTCCTTAAAGAAAGCGAATTTTAAATGAGCATAAAAATCGCTGATCCAACCAAGGCACTGTGTGACACAGTGTACATATTTCTGGTGTATTCCTTTGTTCGGAGTGGCCGGTTACACCGGAAATGTGTACACTGTGTCGCACTGTGCTTGAGAGATTGAGATAGAGACAGGCGCATCAGCATAGCATCTGACGCAAAACCGAAATAGCCTATCAGAGTCGCGCCTTTCCGTTAGAATCTTCCTTGCAATTGGCTGTCGCTCGCTAACGACACCGATAGTTGTCGGTAGAAAAGTACACAGCTGACAACCACGTGCACTTTCTCTCTCTCTCTCTCTCTCTCTCTCGCACACTGCGACGGCCCGGCCGCCTGCACCAATCAACTGATGGCGTAGAGCACGTACGCGCAACGAGACCGCGCAGCATCGTAGTGAAGAGAGCGACGAGCTCGCACGAACATAGATGATATATATATCGTTTTTGTATAATTTGTATGAAAGGGCGTATAAGTTATATACCGTACTAGGCACATATGCCGCTTTGTCGAAAACACGGGTAGAGAAGAAGGAAAATAATTCTTGAGAAAAGTTGCGTGAAAAATCATGGCAATATTACGATATCTCAACAATGCGTGGATGGATCCAAATAAATCTAAATGCATTCGAAAGAAAAAAATAATATTACATCGCAAAAATGTAGTCAGATTTGTTATAACTGAACGCGTTTGCGGGTGAAGTCGATTTAGAGTTTGAATATAACGGTTTTCAGGCCACCTTACTGTATAGATACATCGGCACGTTTAAAAACTTCTTTTTAATACTTGGCGTCAAGACGCTGCCGCGTCTCTTGATAATATTTCCTCGTGATTAATATATTATCAAAACACCTGTGGCAATGAAAATTAGAGTGTATACACATGTAATCTCGCGCCCAAACTCGAATCATTGCAGTACTAACTTTTATGAACGTCTTACGGTATACGCGAAAAAAAACCAAATAAAACCTACTATTATAATAAAGCTGGAGAATTTGTATGTTTATCGAACGCGCTAATCTCAGGAAATACCAATCCAATTTGAAAAATTCTTCTTCATTAGATAGTCCATTTATTCGAGAAGGCTCTGTGCTATATAACTTCGTGCTATGACCCTAATCTTACTATCTTACTACTATAGTACTATATCTAAACTTTATACTATATCTTATTACTATAATAAAGCTGGAGAGTTTGTATGTTGTTTGAACGCGGTATTCTCAGGAAATAGTAATTCGATTTGAAAAATTCTTTTTGAATTAGATGGTTCATTTATTCGGGAAGGCTCTAGGCCTTATATAACTTCATGCTATGACCCTGAAGAGCGGCGGCGGCGTCGGTTTATTTTTTAGTGATTGGTCCTTTTATTTTTCCACATAATTTCCGGATGGTATTTATAGTTAATGGGATGCACTTGGTTATGTACTTATAATGCGTATGAAACAGATATATAGTCCAAATTTAACGCGGGTGAAACCGCGGGGGACTGCTAGTAATAAAATTAAAAAATTACGGATATAGCGCGGCGTCTTGTGTTCAACGATTATATTGACGATATTCGGTATCGTCGTTCGGTTGACGTGCGCGAAGTCCGTTATAGTCTAAGATCCGAATTAGGGTCGACCTTCACCCATCGCGTTACCGGATGAAAGTAGTATATATCAAATTTAGTATGTTAGAAAAATATATCGCGAGGGGGTTGCCTAACAAAATCCTGGCAAGGCTATGTTTAATTAACAATTCAAATCTGAGTTTTTATTCACTCATGAGTTTAACGAATAAATTTAAGACCAACCGACAGTATGAAGCCTATAGAGTATGCAAACGTTGGGTTGTCTATTTTTTGCAATGAAACAGCGCTTATTTTGATATAAGATTTATTTGGTAAATAAATGGTTGAAAATAGATACTATTGACTTACCTGTTTATACCTGACAACCCAGTAGTTACGTCAGGAAAAAAATAGACAACCCAACGTTTGCATACTCTATAGGCTTCATACTTTCGGTTGGTATTAAATTTATTCGGTAGACTCACGACTGCAATGTTGAATAAAAACTCATATTTGAATTGTTAATTAATCATAGTTTTGACAGGATTTTGTGGGCAATCAACTCTGCGATATATTTTCTAACATACTAAATTTGATATAAAAAACTTTCATCCGGTAACGCGATGGGTGAAGGTCGATTTTAATGCGAATCCTCTACTATTACTTTACTCGTCGAAGATCCTCAAGAAACCTATGACGGCGACGTAGAACAGCCTCCGAAAATGATGTGGAGGGATGTCGTTTCGTTTGAAGGAAACGTCAGCAACGAGGGTACACGGAAGAAGATTCTGACGTCGATGGCCTAAGCAATTCTGATTCCGAAGTGTTGGATTATTCGGGACTCTTGGCAGTCGGGAATCACGCCAGTATGGAGATTGTGGAAGGCCTTGAAGTCGCCAACGACATACGGACTGGCGATACGACAGTTGACCGAAAGAAGCTTGAGCCAATGAAAGATAGTTCGGCATCGTTCTATATACATGCATAGGTACGCGAATTAATTTTCTCCTCGAACAATTATGCAACTTACGATTCATTGTTTCACCTCGAAACAAAGACGCGATCAGCGAAAGTTGAAAATAACGAGAAAGGTATTAGCTCTACTTCATTCTTCGACCATAAACATTTGATTCTTATTGTTTTATTTCAAGGATATTGTTATCCGTCCAAAAGGGAATGAGTCCGGTGTTTATGGAAAAAAAGAAAAGATTTCACGAACTGTTTCGGAAAACGTTGCAGGGCAAAGTTGAAGAAGTATGGTCCACTCGGAACTCAATAGTTACGTTAATATTCTTTGCCAAGTGCACGGCGTTGGTACGTTCACCAGGGGCTTAAGCCTCCCAGCCGTTGCTCTTTAATTAATGATAATAACGAACTATACGCGTACATTTGGTTTACGAAGCGTGTAGATTATTGCATCGTATAAAGATACGAAAGACGAAATTACAGTATTTTATTTTATTTATTTATTTTTTCATTGCTTCTTCCAACTTATACCCTTGCAGGTTTTTATGTTTGACCCTTCCCAAGTTCCCTCCTAGCACTTTATACCCGCACTATGCTAAGCAAACCTCACTTCCGTAGCACCGGTAGCTGCTTTTTAGCTACACTGTATCGCATTCGCCATGAGCACGGGGAAACTGCGGATAACCCGTGCCAGCTGCAATAGGGCTTAAGGGGCACATTTTTACGCGCTTAAAAAAGGTCCTTCTTCAGGAATTTTTATTTACACCTTAATGAATGATTTAAGGATTAGGAGAATGGTATGTTTTTAAGGGCACTTTGAATTATGACAGTTATATAGAACAGTAGAGTACCGGTCCGTAAAAATGTTTCTTTTAACGGTGAAATCCATATCTCTGGCATGGTTCATCTGAAAAATGAAACAAAAATATTTTCTATATCTGCATAAATATAGTTTTCGTTAAGCGTAATCGTTTATTTTTAATTAATTTTTACGGGCCGCTACTCTGTTTTATATAACTGTCATCATTTTTATTATTTTTTAATAAAATTTTTTATAAAACAACTTCAAAGTGTCCTTACAAACATACCATTCTCTCAATCCAGAAATAATTCATTAAGTAGCAAACAAAAAATGAATGAAAAAAGACCTTTTAGAAGCCCGTCACAGTGGGGTTCCCCCTCAACATGGGATATCGTCGAAGTCGCACACCAACCACGCGACCACTGCTGTCGGTTGACGAAATTAACGTAATAAAATTAAAAAAGACAAATGACCAATCAAAAATTGCCACATTTTTTAATCGCTCGTTGAATACTTAGATTTATTATTCTCGCAATTTTTTCTTCTAATTTTTTAAAAATCTGTTGGGGCCACATTTTTACTTTTTTCGTATACTCCGCAAAGATCTGCAAAATTGAAAAATGATTAAATTCAAAAATTAGATCGTGTATCCATCGTACTTTTCGAGTATCACATATCATTTTTTTATGCCATTGACCGCAATGACCGGGAGAGAGAGAGAGAGAGAGAGAGAGAGTCTATATATGGGAAAGCTTTTCCAGATATTCTCTAAATTGGGCCAACATTGTCGACAAACAGGAAGTAAAACCTCTATAAAAGAGAAATATAAAATGTGTGCGTGCCTGTGTGTGTGTGTATAGAAATTACGAACGTTGGGCAGAGACCCAGTTCGTGGAGCCAAAGCCATTTGACGTGTGTTGCGCGATTTGAAAAGTGGGGTCGAATCCGGGAGTCAATGTTATGCCGTTCACCATTGTCCTAAGCTCAGTGACTTAGAATGTTAGGAAAAAAGATGAAATATATATCGATGTAGAGTCCTCAATAGAATTTAAACATCTAATTTTTGTTATTATTGGTAAAAAAGAAGTGGGTTCAATAAAAACACTGTAACTTTTCGTCCCGATCGGCTCTACTCATTTCCATCATAAATATCAATGTTTACACCACGGAGAGATCATGAGTAAATTGACAACAAAAAACTTCCCCGTTTTCTCAATATCTCATGATCGCACTTGTGTTTGTGAAGAAATGAAAACGGCACATACGCGATATACGAAAACTCGGGGTTATGATAGAGTTCCCGACGGACCGGAGCCGGCTAACTTGAACCGTGTTTCCGGTCGTTGTTCCACTTTACGTTATAGCACACACTTCGGGAATCGAGAGAATGCTGACCCGCTCGTCCCCGAAAGATACAAAGAATAGAGAAAAGAATAAACGAATAAAAGAACGAAAGGGAGAGAGGGCGAGACGGAGATAGAGATTTTTATTCCTAATCATTTTGCTTTAAATTTATTTCAAATGATGTTTCGATCGTATACATATATGTATAATCGTTCTTTTGAAACCAATGACACTTTGAACGTAATCGTATATAGAAAAATCTGAATCACGCAATGAGTTCTCTCCGTGGCAACTTTTTCTTTTCTTCTTCAGTACGATCCTTATTCTCCCTTTGCCCCGCAGAACTTGCGGCTCCGATGATCATAGAACTGTAGTTGAAACTTCTCCGTGGGTCGTAATCCAACGGAGGAGCGACACGATAAGGGCGGAAACGTCCATTTCCATGGATGTTTCCAGGACGACCTAGTTAAACATGTACGATGCGTATGGGTCAGAGCCAAAATACGATTTCTTAGCCAAGTAGAGCAAGGGATAGACATTCGTTCCAGGGATGAGTAACCATCCGAATACAAAAAATTATTAAAAAGAATTCTTATATAAACTGACTACCTATATTAAAAGAATAATCATTCCCAATTGATCCTAATTCCTCGAAAAAATTTCATTTATTTTCCGACAATTATTTTAAATAATTTTGTCATTTAATAATTCTCGATTTTTTGTTTTCTGTATTCCAACGCATACCCTTTCGGATTTTAACGAATGACCCTTCCCAATTACATTTTTTCCATTTTTCCTCCTATCACTCCCTACCTGCACTTTGCCAAGTTAACTTAACTTCCATTGCGTCCGTAGCTGTCTAAGTTACACTGTATCGCATTTGCCATAGGCACAGGGAAACTACGGAAAACCTGTGTCGATACAGACGGCTTTGTTTTGATTGAGTTTCATTTGTACGTAATTACTACATCAAAAAACCCAATAAAACTGCCTTCCGCTCAACAGTCGGCACACCAGCCAATGCACGACTAAGTGGGTGAGCTTCGAAGCGGTCACCCATCCAAATAGGTATCGGGACCAAAACTGCTTAACTTGGGGGATCACCAGAGTCGCGTACTGTCTACTGTTATCGGTGATTCTGAATTGTTATTTTCCAATATTTATTATTACTTTTCATTATTTATCTTTCGTATGCCTTCATTCGAATTTCGCATTGCTTCGAAATATCTCTGCGATCCACGAAACTGGGATAATACGCGAAAAAACCGCGACCCACTTGTATATATATATATATATATATATATATATACAGAGGACCCACTTGTATATATATATATATATATATATATATATAGGATGATGTGAAGCTCTTTTTATTTTGTTCGTCGTTCGAGCTCACAACTTACCGCACTGAATTTCGTTTCCAGCTGGGTCATTAGGTCATCGTTCGGTTGGAACAAAAATGTTACGGACTGTGATCTGTATAAACTTGGCTCCCCGAAGCGTCTCGTTTGATAATGTTCTTTTTGTAGGTTAAGAGGATCTTTGAAAAATCATTGTTGTTAAATATATGTTGACAACTTGTATTTATTTTTAATAAATAATTACGACTATTATATTAGGGATTTATTTTAGCAATACTATAACTTTATATATATTTTTTTATTATCATTGTTTTGCGGATAATCATATTTAAAATAGTTTTCCATTCGATAAATATACATTTTTCTTTTTCACGAAAAGATACTTTCGTATATCTTTGGCATGGGATAAAAGTCCTCGAGAGTTTGATTCCCTTGTGGCTCACACGAGATACACGTGTATATACACACCGTATCGATGGAATTCCATTGGGGCAACGACACTTGAGATTTCCCATGCCTCGATACAAAGAGTGAAACGAGATAAATGGTGGTGCGACGATATACTTTTGGTCGTGAAAGAACAAGGAGTACAATACAATATATGTATCTTTCTATTTACCGATAACAGTGAGAAAAATTGATTTATTTACATCCAATAGAGCCCATGCGTGAATCGATTTTTTTATTAACTTTTTTGACGATTTTCGAGGAAATCCTTGTTCAATTGGTGATCAGACAATACAAGTTTTTATCAATTTTCCAAAAAAAATATAGTTGATGCACTAAACGTATCGTAACCGTAATGCTGCATCCCGATAGACTTGGGACTCCATTCGGTTGTTCATCTCTTTGTAACCTGTCTGACCCTTAAATCGCTTGATTTATTCAGATACGATTTTGTTTGAATATTTATTACAGATTTTTTTAAAGGATGCAAGGCCCAATAACTGGGTAATAGTATACTATTTGACGCCTGTTGCGTATCTCCCGTGGTCGATCGACGCGCCGTCTATCGGTCCGCAGAAGGCATAACGGAGGTGGTCAGCTGGCGCAAAAATACGACATGTAAACACAAGTATAGAGAAAATGAAACCTTTATTATTCCTATTCAACAAAATGACCTCTCTTATAATTTATAGCGGCTTTCAAAATGTTAAGACCAATTTGTTTCGTCCAAAATCTATCTCCAAAGGTATTGTATTTGTAAGAATATACGCGTTGAATGAGAACGAGGTTATTGATAAATAAATTTTGCTAATGTATAAAACGCAATATATTTCATACGGAAAATGCTAAATAAAATGTTAATGTTACATTAACTGTTATCTATGAAAAAAAATCACGTTTTCTATGTCTATTTCCCTTAATATATTAGGAATAAAATTATTCCGAAGTAATCACGTTAGTGAAGTCAGAGAGATTGTCGACGACAACGGTGCTTCGCGGATCATAAAAGGGAAAGTTTTACCTGAAACTAAAATAAATAATCCTCTATATGAAATCACAATTGAAGTAAGTTTATTAAATTTGTAAATTAATAGACATTTTCTGTAGGTAATTTTGTTAAAAATATTGGAAACAAACATTAAGTTAAATAAAACTACTGTATATAAATAATATAATTAATTAATTAAATTTGTTAATTAATTATTAATTAATTAATTAATTAAATGTCAGCTATGAAAGAATTTATGAATATTTTTCAGTTGGAAAACGATCGTTCGATTTCATACAGTGATTGCGCTTGTAAGGCTGGTCTATCTAAACGAGGGTGTAAACACGTCGCAGCTGTGTGCATTTATGTCAATGAAGAATGTACTACATCCAAAACCGACCAGCCGCTAATGTGGAATAAGCCTAGTAACTTCCAATCTGCAAAATAGAAAAAAGGATGCACTATAGACAGTTTAGTTTTACAAAGAATAGCTGTTTCGGAAAAATGCTCCTCGGTAGATGAAATTGAACACGAACAGGAAGAACTTATGCTGCTAGAGTGTTCATTTGCGAAATACGTACAAACTGAGAAATTAACTAAATCAGAAAGAATAATTCTGTACCTTATTTATATATTGAATAATCATACATTAACTTACCTTCTCTTAACGGCTTGAATCCATCGTTTCTTTCTTTCTATTTCATAACTTTTTGATGGAAAACAATAGAACTTTAACTCCGGATTTTTAGCTTCAGTATTGAAGCAATCGACAAAGCTGCAATTTCTATTTGAGCGTATAATTTCGCTGCTATTCGAAGCCGTAATAAACGTTTCGTCAGCTCGTTCACCCTTGTGTTGCCAGATCTTACCGATAGGGCGGCGCTGCAGGAGATACGCAACAGGCGTATACTTAGCGTCAAGACGCTGTCGCGACTTTTGATACGCGAGTAGAAAGTTCGACTGCAGCCTCGTTATGGCTGATGTTTTTATTTTATTTTATGCCATAAATTCTTGAAAACTCTAAAATCAATAATGCTAATCTCAAAGTGGCATTCCTTTTTTCTTCGTGTCTTTGAACATAATCAAGCATCGAACACTTACCGTATATAAATTGCAGGGACAGATGCCAAAATTTATTGTTTTTTTATATTTCTATATATTAACTAGAGGGCCACGCCCCCTGCGCGCATCGCGCTAACCATGGAGTCTAGAGTAAAGGAGTGCAATCTCCGTACTCTGAGGCGGCATAAAAAATTCAGCAAGAAAGGTGTCGCTGCGGTCGCAAAGTAGTCCGATGTGAAGTGAGCAAGAAATAAACTTTACGTGGAACCTTACTGAAGCTAGGCACCTACGGTCAATATACACATGCCCCTTCAATGTAATTGAGTATAATCACGCGTCATCGTTATTATAACAATTTTATGAAACTTTTAATTACTGCCAATCTGTAAAAGTAAGAACATAGAATAGCATTATATCGACTTTATAATATACTAACAAAAATAAATGAAATAGTTTCGTAAAGGTTACAAAAAAAACCAATGTGATTTATATTTAACGAAATTTAAAGTACAATAGGTGAGGAGATTGTGCATTGATTATTCCAGGATCAATAAATAACTATAAAGACATCCCAGTTAAAAATACAGACGATGAGCGTGTAATAAATAATGAGGTAACCATCGGGTTTAGGTGCTTTTGCACGCGAAACAACTTTTTCCTCTGACAAAATTGGGGGACGTTTTTTATTAAAAAGTGTGTTGTTAAGAATACCCCCTGAGTAACATACAAAAAGTTTTATCTGTCGCTCATTGTTTGTTAAAAAGTTATTAACAAAAGAAGTTTCATAAGTCAAACATGAAATACTTAACTAGTGTATGATAAACGGTACACGTACGAGTGGGTTCGCTGCGCCCCGCACACACCAGCCCAAAAACAACCCAAAAACAAACCAAACAACCCGTAAGTATAGTAAATAGCACATAGATCCCTTGCTTATACGTATGCTACTCATCATACGAATACAAATATACATGAGAAAATGAGGGTGGGAAGGTGAGGTGGAGGTGGGTCGCGTATGGGGTGGGGAGTTGTTTAATTTGTTGTGTGTTATTTTTTGTTTGTTTTTGGGTTGGCTTTGGTTTGTTTTGGATTGTTTGTGGTTTGTTTTTGGTTTGTTTTTAATTTGTTTTTGGGTTGTTTTTGGTTTGGTTTGGTTGTTTTGAGTTGTTTTTGGTTTGTTTTTGGTTTGTTTTTGGGTTGTTTTTGAGCTGGTGTGTAGGGGATGCACGGGGGGCGCAGCGAACCCGCTCATACGTGTACTGTTCACCATACACTAGTATAAGTATTTCATTTTTGATATATGAAACTTCTTTTGTTACTAACTTTTTAACAAACACGGCAACCTGGTATAAGGAAAATAGCTGTATGAATTATTAACTTTATTTGTTAATAACTTTTTAATAAGTAACGTCCCCCAATTTTGTCAGAGGAAAAAGTTGTTTCGCGTGCAAAAGAGCGTCGGATGAGCCTATTGCGAAAGGAATCGGAGGGGGGTCGCCTAAACCCGATGTTTACCTCATTATTTATTACACGCTCATCGTCTGTATTTTTTAACTGGGATGTCTTTATAGTTATTTATTGATCCTGGAATAATCAATGCACAATCTCCTCACCTATTGTACTTTAAATTTCGTTAAATATAAATCACATTGGTCTTTTTTGTAACCCTTACGAAACTATTTCATTTGTTTTTGTTAGTATATTATAAAGTCGATATAATGCTATTCTATGTTATTACTTTTACAGATTGGCAGTAATTAAAAGTTTCATAAAATTGTTATAATAACGATGACGCGTGATTATACTCAATTACATTGAAGGGGCATGTTATATTGACCGTAGGTGCCTAGCTTCAGCAAGGTTCCACGTACAGTTTATTTCTTGCTCACTTCACATCGGACTACTTTGCGACCGCAGCGACACCTTTCTTGCTGAATTTTTGAGGCCGCTTTTTTCGGCCGTTCCCCATTAGAGATTGCACTCCTTTACTCTAGGCTCCATGGCGCTAACCCCCACAGATCCAACCTAACCCATCCGAACCTAACGTAACCGGACCCAACTTAACCTGACCCAAGCTAACCTGACCCGACCTAACCTGACTCACAAGGAAAGTACCCGAGGTGTCCCCTCCGATTTTGTTGAAACGCATGGAAGTTACAGAGCATCAAAAACTAAGCGACACGTATTTTTTTCATCGGCAGAAAAACGGTTTCAAGGGGTGAAACCACCCCCTAAAGTTGCACAGGTCAAGAGGCGATTCTGCAGTTTCACATACAAGCAGTGCATCGATTTTGATGAAACAAAAATTGAGATCTTTTTTATGCGAAGGAATGAAAAACCCACCAGATAAGGAAAAAAAATATTTTATGGGGTTGAAACACCCTTGAACATCTATTTCGTGCAGCCGACATTGAAAAATTGCGAATCGATTGGAATGAAAATTATGCCGTTTTACAGCGGAAATAAAATTAAAGCTCACGTATTTTTGTATTTGTGCAAGAAAGCAGTTTTAATACGGCAATCTAACCCTATTTGAGTTTTTACATTCCAGTTGTCTCCTTGTCATTCCAAATGTGTTTGCCGATGCAAACTCTTCGCATTAAGGAGGTTCGAGCGAATCTTATGTAAAACGAATTTTCCAAATTTAAGATTTATAACTTAGCATACATATAAAGGAATATTTTATTGATGTATTCTCAAAATTTAAAAACGATCTACCGTTTAGTTGATTAAAAAAAAAGTTTTAAATATGACTTTTTAATAGTTCTTATACACAGACTCTTATGGCTTATGGCTGACAAGCTACCGTCATGACTTTTTCTATTATTTTCCCAAGTTTGAAGACTAAAAAATCACATGCAAAAAGTTGAATACTTTAAAAATATTATAACATTTTAACAATATACTATCACCGTTGTAATTATTTAAATAATTGAAGTTAAACTTTACTTCTTCATCTCGTTTACCGACAGTGATACATATTACTGAAAGTTTGGCAACGTCGCGGAAGCAGCTGAGCGAAAAGAAAAAGATAGAAATATAATGAAAAAGAGAGACGAGATGAGAAATTAATTTTTCTCGCTTTAAGGCAGTAGTTTGCTTTACAGGCTTCAAAAAATCGATTTTTCGTTTTTGTCTTAAATCTATTCCAAAACTATCCAAGAATATGTGTTCAAAATTTTAGAGGCCAATTCGACATATTTTCGAAGCTAGATCAGTTTTAGTGGCCGAGCGTCGAGCAGGTGCGAATGCTCGGGCAGACCCGAGCGCGCGCGCTTCGCCCCTTCATGTATTCTATTGTTTGACTATACTCGGATATACCTGAAAAGATCGAACCGTCCTTTGAAATATTATTTGGAGTTTCTAGAAGGTCTGTGTTGAGTAGTCGTTGGGATAACGGTATACAATATAACGGTAAACTATAGCTCTCGGCATCGGCTTCTACACTGCTATTTGTAGCGTCAGCTTTCAGTTTCATTTTTGATTTTGCCGAGCGCACATCGAAATGTCAAGCTACCCGAAAGGTGATCGATGTACAAGACAGCGTGCTGCGGAACCGCGAAAGCGAAAATTTCACGGCAACCGTTTTACCAGGATATCATCGGACGACGGAGACTTACACACGAGCCGCACTGAGCAAAAGTTGAAGACAGCAAGCAGCGATGATGTCATTATTCATTCATCGCACTGCTACCGCATTATTGAATTCATATCGGTGTTTCTCGCCCTTTCGGAAATCGCAATTTGCAGATCATGCAACCAAAAATTAACGTTTGCAGAAAGCGGTCATCGAGGCCTAGGATTTAAAATTGTTGTCAAGTGTATGTGTGGTCAACGCAAAATCCAGTCAGGACCATTGATAAATACCGGCTACGAAATCAACAGACGGATTGTTTTTGTTATGAGGCTTCTTGGTATCGGATGAGAAGGGATAAACGTATTCTGCGGCCTTATGGATATGTCTGCAGGTTTTACTGCAGGTAAATATGTCTGCAGGTCTACTTATCAACAAATCGTTGAGCATTTGTACGCAGCGTCGAAGACACTGTTCCAGAGTACCTGCGAAAAAGCCGTCAAGGAAGAGAAAGAAAAAAACGTTGAACATGGAAGACCTGCGAATCATTTGAAGGTTTCGGGCGATGGATCATGGGAAAAGCGCGGTTATACTTCTTTGTACGGTGTAACAACGCTCATCGGATACTACAGTGGCAAAGTAATCGATCTCATTGTAAAAAGTGGTTATTGTCATTCGTGTGCCATAAATAAAAATAGTTTGGACGAAGATGCATTTGAGGAGTGGTATGAGAATCATAAAGACTCATGCTCCTCAAATCATACTGGTTCGGCAGGGAAGATGGAGGTAGATTCCATAACAGAGATGTTTTCGAGATCCGTCGAGCAATTCGGAGTTATGTACAGTAATTATATCGGCGATGGCGACTCCAAAACTTTTACTGGAATCTTAAATAGCAATCCTTACGGGGACGAGTGCACAGTGACGAAAAATGAGTGTGTTGGACACGTGCAAAAGCGTATAGGTACTCGTTTACGGAATAAAAGAAAAACCGAGGAACTTGGAGGAAAGAAGGGGCTAACGGAGAGTCTCATTAAGAAATTGACGATTTACTACGGTCTGTCAATTCGTCGAAATGTGAACTCAGTTGAAGGTATGAAGAGAGCTATTATGGCAACATTAGACCATTATTGTTCCACCGATAAAAATCCTCGGCATGAAAATTGTCCAGAAGGCGCGGAGAGTTGGTGCGAATGGCGCAAGGCTCAAGCGGCGAATAATCTGGCATCTTTCAAACACCCGGCAAAATTAATTAATGACAATGTAGAGAAGCACATTCGTCCAATTTACGAAAATCTTTCAAATGACGATTTATTGACGCGGTGCTTAGGCGGACACACTCAAAATTCGAACGAATCGTTCAATTCGATTGTGTGGCGCCTAAATCCGAAACACGTAAATTCCGGCTATAAAATCGTCAAAATAGCAGCAAATATGGCTACAGGCATTTTCAACGAGGGTTATTCAGCTGTGCTTTCTACCATGCAGCTCCTCAATATTGTCATCGGGCAGCAGTGCGAAAATTTTACTGACACCGTCGATGCTGAGCGCATAACGCGGGAGAACCGGCGCGCATCATTTTCCAGCAAGGAGGCTCGTACAGCTCGAAGATCGGAAAGCCTCCGCCAAAACGAGTTTTTTGAAGAAGAGGAAGGATTATTGTATGGCCCGGGGATAGCTGATTAACATCTAATTAGTGTAAGTATCCAAAAACTTATATTTTTTTGGACCGAAAACTTTAAAGCCTGTTTTCTCGAGTTTTCATTTTCACAAGTTTTAGAAAACGGTGCCGGCGATAGTAAAAACAATATATGTCCGATCGAAAAAAATCAAAGTGATCTAGCTTCAGTATTAAATTATCTTCTATTTGAACTAAAAAAGTTGGACTAAAATACTATTTAAATTACTTGTTTTGCAACTTAAAGTGAATTTTTTTTTTCAAAAAAGTGAATTTTTTTTTTCAAAAAAGTGAATTTTTTTTTTCAAAAAAGTGAATTTTTTTTTCAAACTTCGAAAAAATTTGGAATTTCATCATTTCTTCGGTATTTTTTTAGGTCATATAGAAAAGGAACTTATAAAAATAAAAAAAAAATTTGGTTCGACTGTTTCAGATGCATCGCACGACCTCTATCACCGGCACCGATTTACAAGTCCAGACTCCAGGCGCCCCAGAAAAATCGTTACAACTTTGGAAAATTTCAATAATTTTTAATAATAAAAATTGTTTTTTAAAGCTTGAATATAATACACTATCGTCTCAAAATTTCGTTTACCGCAATCATTTCCTTCCCTTTCAAAAAAATTGCTGAAAAAACGCTTTTTTTTCGGCTTCTAAAGCAGACTACTGCCTTAAATTTTGAAATTGATTTTTCAGAAGTTAGAAAAATTTTAGTTTTTGAATAAATTAATAATATATTTGAAATCGTTCATAAATAAAACTTGTTCAGTGTATTAAAATATTTATTGATTGTATGATATTTATATATAAAATAATAAATATATTCTAATCGGTCATTGCTCATTGAAAATCATAAGTTTTTAATAATATTATAATATTAATTATTAAAAATTACTATGGGTGGTGAGGTATATTTGAATATAAAAATCCATTCATTCAGTTTAACAATTTTTTTTATTATCAGAATATGTAACTAAATAACGTCGTGATATGAATATGAAATATCTATCCTAAGAATCTGAAAAGAAAAAAATGAAAATCTGAAAAGTAAAAAATAAAAAACTGAAAAGTAAAATATAAAAATCTGAAAAGTAAAAAATAAAAATCTGAAAATCTATATTAAGTTATGAACTGTTTGATATAATTGACTCTATTTTCTTACATAGATTATCTATGATTTGAAATTTTGTAAGCAGCTTTCATTAGCGAGACTTTCAATTGCGGCACCAACTTTTTATTCATGACGTTTGCAAACTGTTGAGTACATTACTGGAACTTTCGCTGCTGATAAAATTTTATTTAAATGAGTACTTCCAATGCCACTCTCAATAACACCTAGTAGGAAAAAAAAGTATCGTTGAAATATAATTTAAAAACTGAGAAATCATTACAATGTCTTGTCTCAAAATAATCACTTATCCACACCATTTACAATCTTAGAGTTGTCAGTGTAGGTTGGTCTGGCTGATGAGATTTTTTCAGTTGATGATGTATTCACTTGAAATATTCCATTACAAGTCATGCATTTCACCTAGAATACACTCGCTAACCCATTTCTTGATTCTCTGACTGCATTTCCCAATGACAAGGGTTTATCACAAGAATGACACGGCAAATCTTTATTCAATATATTTATGTCGACTAATCGACGTCCAGCTAATTCTGAAAGGCATACAAAATATTTAATCAAATATTTTCAACTAAAAATTTTATATGATGATTATTACAAAACTATAATAATCTACATCAATATAGTAACATGGATATAACCTCAAATTAAAAAATAACAAATTAATAATTACCTATGAAGTTGGAATTTTCTTTATCTTCTTTTCGAGCTTTATTGCTTTTTATAACGTTATTTTTCCATTTCACTATATTTTTTTACATAATTTACCTTTATATCTGCAGCAGTTCATGTTTACCAAATGTCACATGCATATACACATACGCCGTTATATAAAAATACAACAGCGCGCTGTTGCCACATCTTTTTATCGAACCATATGAGTCCAAGATAACGAAGTCATTTCATTACTTTCTTCATTAAATAAGTAAGAATTATCAATTTATTAACTTGTTATATTATTCTAAATTAAAATAATGAATTTTTATTAATATTTGAAGAATTAAATAAACAAAAAAATTCAAACACTGCTTTGACTAATTAGTTTCGCTCAAACTTCCTTTAGCTAAAATTAATGTCTTACCGTTTTTTTTTTCAATTAACACGAATACTTAAGGGGACGGATCACTATTTCTAGCCTCTTTTTAATAGGTATTTAAAAGTTTCCTACCCACTGGCAAGCAATTTAATGGTGGTACGATTTTCGTGTTCAGATAAACTTACGCATGTACGAGAAGCATAATTAAGAGGGATTGTACTATACATTACTCTCTAACACACCCTTTTTTTATATAATTTTCCTCACCTTTTGACATATCACTGTCGGAGAATTTTTTATTATTACTATAAACACGGTGTTTCTATATTATTAAATGATATTACCCATAATAAATTGACTGGTTCTAATACAGGGACTGATTTTTCTGTGCAGATTTGCAGTTCGGAGTTACTTTTACCTAAAAACAGATGTGTTAGATTCGTCAAAACGGAAATCTAATAGTATATTTGTAATAAATTGGTTGCTTCTTCCGAAAGGATCATATGTGTATAAACGTTTTTAAAGTACACTATTTATTTACATAGAACTTTACTTTACACATGCCACCACCATTTTTATGTACATGTTCATTATCTACTGTGCATTATTATCACCTTTTCACCCCAATCATGGTTCATAGGACGAACAAAAATGGTAGTCATCGAAAAAATGCTTGAAACACAACGATTTTTTACACCACGCACATTTAATAACGGCTACGTTATTACAACCTGATACTTCACAGTGTATTTTAGAACCACCAAATCCAAATTCAACGGGGTTTGTAAAATATCCTGGTTTTTCAGCTACCTAATTGCTTATTACGAATATTTGAAAAAATTCTTATACCTCGGACTTGAAAGTTGATTATGTGTCAGCGATTGGAGTTTGATTATATTATTGCGTAAATGTAAATTTATATCAGACTTTAATAAAATAACGTTACAAATTTGTACACAGAAAAATTAGTCCCTATATTAGAACCACTAACTTTATTATAGGTAATATCAATTAATAATATATAAACACCGTGTTTATGGTAATATTTGAAAAATTCTCCTACAGTAATATGTGAAAAAGTGAAGAAAATAATATAAAAAAAGGACGTGTTAGTGAATGATGTATAGTATAATCCCTCTTAATTATGCTTCTCGTACATGCGTAAGTTTATTTGAACACGAAAATCGTACCACCATTAAATTGCTTGTCAGTGGGTAGGAAACTTTTGAATATCTATTAAAAAGGGGCTAGAAAGGGTGGTCCATCCCCTTAAGTATTCGTGCTAATTGAAAAAAAAAACGGTGAAACATTAATTTTACCTTAATGAGAAGAGTTCTTATCGGCAAACACATTTGGAATGACAAAGAGACAACTGGAATGTAAAAAAACCAATAGGGGTAGCTTACTCCCTTAAAACTGTTTTCTTGCACAAATACAAAAACACGTGATCTTTAGATTTATTTCCGCTAGAAAACAGCATAATTTTTATTCCAATACATTCGCAAGTTTTCGATGTAGGGTGCAAGAGGTAAATGTTCAAGGGTGTTTCCATCCCTTAAAATATATATACTTTTAATTATCTGGTGGGTTTTTCATTCTTTCGCATAAGAAACATTTTAATTTTTGTTTTATCAAAATCGATCCACTGCTTGTATGTGAAACTGCAAAACCGCCCCTTGACCTGTGCAAGTTTAAGGGTTGGTTTCACCCCTTGAAACCGTTTTTCCGCCGATAAAAAAAACATGTCGCTTAGTTTTTAATGCTCTATAACATCCATGAGTTTCAACAAAATCAGAGGGGGATACCTCGGGTACTTTCCTTGTCAGCCTAACCTGATCCAATCTAACTTGATCCAACCTAATCTGACCCAACCTCACCTGACCCGGCCTAACCCAGCTCTTGTACACGGCGGCGGCGATATATTTATATAATATAGAGTGATATTTTTATATTTTTATATTTTAAGGCCTTATATGTATACGCGATATCGCCGATTTTCGAAGGTACTTTTCTGGACGCGGTTAAAAAATGGCGCATATATTGACAACATTTTTTTTACAGATCATTTATGCACATGGTTGAGTATATGTAAAAAAAATCAGAAATATTAACAAATGACGGAGATATAACATATAATAAAGCAATGTATTTTTTTTGCGCACGCGTTGATGGTGAAAGTTCTCGGCATCAATGTGGGTGTCTAAAAAAAAAAAATTAACATATTTATAATGAATGTATCTTCAATGTGAACCAACAATATTATTGAAAAAAAATTATTATTATAAAAATTCGAAACTTAACATTTTTGTACTCAATTTTCTGTCGCTATTTTATTTTTTATATTTTTTGTGTCATTGAAATTTTTGTTTCTGTGATTCACACGATAGGTAATGATACCAAGAATATGTTGTAAAAATTTCAAAGCCATCTGAACCTTTGTTCAAGAGTTACAACTTTCACAAGGTTCAAAAAATTGAATCTCGGAAAAACGGCTTTGAAGTTGGCGGTTGGGCGCGCCGCGCGGTATCTAGTATAAATGCAATCTTACCTTATTTAATAGCAATTTTTGGAATTTTTCAATTCTGTAAAGCTTAAAATATTCCTCACGCTAATGGGATCAAAAGTAAATAAAAAATTTTGAAATTTTGCAATTTTTTGCGTATATAAGGCCTCAATATTTTTATCATTGGAATATGAGCAAAAATAATCTAGTAATATAAGAATGTATTTGATATTGAACGCTAATACTAACACGTACAAATTAAGAAAGAGAATGCGTGAGGTCTTTCTCAAAAGGTTCATAAAACTGTTTACAATAATATATACAAATAATAAAAGAAATAAGAGATCGACGCACAGGGCCTTTTTGTTCTTTGAGTTCGAGTCACTCTTTTGGCCACTCTTTCGACAACTCTCATTTCGTAAAGACGTAGAATTAATAAAAGGATAATTGCTCTGCTTAAATATTGTGTTTTATTTCACAACCTGCTTCCCATAATCCAAAATAATCTGAAAATTGACAGCCGTAAAATTAATAGTGAGATTCGAAAGGACAGTGAAGACCAAAATAGTGAAAATGGATGATGATGGAAATAAGAAAACCAAAAGAAACATTACACCGTTTAACGAAAAAAAGTATAGTATATGGAAGATGCGAATTCGAGCGTTAAACGAGGAAGAAGATGCATTACAAGTGCTTGACATTGATCCACCAGAAAAAGTAACGGACGAATGTAAAAAGAAAGAAAGCATGGCAAAAGGTGCAATTATTGAACATTTAAGTGATGCAACACTTAGATTTGCCACCGACACTTACACCGCACGTAGTATATTGAGTAAACTAGATTCACTGTACGAAAGACAGAGTTTGGAGACTCAACTGGCTGTTGAGAAGAAATTCATTACTTTTCAATTAAAAAATGATATACCCCTGACGAAACATTTTATGCTGTTTGACGAAATGATTGTCGAACTTCAAGCCGCCGCGAAACTCTAAAAGAGACAAGTAAAATTGCAAGATTAATTCTTACCCTGCCCACTACCTACGATCCAGTTGTCACAGCAATTTAGATAATGGCTGACGATAAAATGACTCTGGCATTTGTGAAAATGAGACTTTTAGACTACGAGATAAAATTAAAAAATGAAAGGAATGACCCGAGTGGAAAAGTTGTGCAAACAGAAGTTCAACAACAAGATAAATCACAAAAACAAAACGGAACTAAAAGGAAATACAATAATCATCGACAGAATTTCAAACAACAGTCTTTTAATAAATTCACACGAGGGTTCAATTCTCAACAATCTCAAAGAAACATGAAATTCAAGAAAAATCATTCCAACAAATTCAACAATTTCAATAAAAACAATAAAAAGTGCAAATTCTGCGGACGACGAAACCATGAGAAAAAGGATTGTTACTACTACAAGAAAATGATGCAAAACTCGGAAGAGCGTCAACGAACAGTTCAGACGGTGCAAATTTAAGACACTCAGGGCGGTTTCGCATTCATGAGTGAAGTTAAAATGTCATCCATTAAGTCAATCAATACAACAAATAAGTTGACATTCCTTTTAGACTCGGGAGCAACGCATTTAATTAACCGAGCATTAACCGAGAGGATGCCTTCTAGAGGTATGGGATTTACCAGTACCTGTGAAAATAACGACAACAGATCAAGGAGTATCAGGAGTCCTGGAGAACGTGCTATACTCTCCCGACGTCCCATATAACTTATTATCAGTACGACGAATTCAGCAGGCTGGTACGAGGGTTTTTTTTATGAAAATGGTAAAACATCCATCATAAGGGGTGACAAAATCATTGCAAATGGTAAGTCACTTCATAATTTGATATGTGTTGATTTAATCATACAAAAGAAAATGTGTAATAATGCAAATGCAAAGATAAACACATATAAACTTTGGCACGAGCTTTTAGGTCATATGGGCAAGTCAAAATTTCTAGAAATTAAAAGGAATAATTTGCTTTTTGATAGCAAAGAATTAGAAACTATAAATCCCACAAACGACATTTATGAAGCTTGTGATTACGGAAAACAAGCACGTCTCAGTTTTTCAAAAGAAAAGGACAGATCACATGTAACAAAGCCTTTATTTGTCATTCATTCAGACGTGTGGCCAATCAGACCTCCAACAATTGATGAGAAAAGATACTTCGTAACGTTCATAGACGAATTTACCCATTACACTGTTGTTTATTTACTGAGCCATAAATCCGATGTTTTGAAACGGTTTCGAGACTTTGTTGCCAAAAGTGAAGCACATTTCAATTTAAAAGTAGCTCACTTATATTGTGATAATGGGGAAGAGTATCTATCAAATGAATTTAAGTTTTTTTTGTACAGAGAAGGGAAGCCAATATCCTTTAACATTACGATGCACACCTCAACAAAATTCCGTAGCAGAACGCATGAATACGTAAATCATTGACAGAGAAAGCGTGTGCTATAGTACATGGGGCAGAATTGAGTTAAGAATTTTGGGGAGTAGCGATTTTAACTGCAGCGTATTTACTAAACTTGTTCCTAAGTAAAGCCCTTCCAATAACCAAGACCCCGTACGAACTATGGCACAGTAAAGAGGCAAGAGTCAATCATTTGAAGGTTTTCGGTAGCACTGTTTACGTTCACGATGAAAACCGTAAAAATACATTTGACAAACGTTTATTCAAGGAGATACTTGTAGGAGATGAGGTAAATGGCTATAAATTACTGAATACAGAGACAAATAATTTTATTATTGCTCGCGATGTTATTTTTGACGAAATAAATTTCAAAACTTCGCGCCCTCTTGTACAAATTGAAGAGATTGAAACAGAAAATTCCAATATTAAAAGATAAGTCGATAATACCGATCGTAACGAAAATTCTAGTGAAATTAAAAGACAAAAACTAGAAAGTCATCGACATTCAGAAACAACCAAAAAAGAAGAGAGTAAAATCAACAAATCTGATAACCAAGCAGATAAAGTTGATGAAGCGTCACATAAAGACGAAACAATCTCTCAAGAAAGCTCGAATGAAAACGGGCTGCGACGAAGTGTACGTCTCAAAAACATGCCTACTATTTCTTACAATGAAGAACATTGTTCTTACATAAGTGCACAGTCGGTCGTTTCTGATATTCCCAAAACATATAACGAAATAAAAGATCGGGATGATAGACTTGAGTGGGAGAAAGCAATAAAAGATGAAATTGCTTCCCTTGTAGAAAATAATACTTGGGATATAGTGACTTTACTTGTCCAACCAACAAAAACGTTGTGGGTTATAAATGGGTGTTTGTAATTAAAAGTGATATTCTTGGAAACCTAACAAAATATAAAACAAGACTTGTAGCCAAAGGTTTCAGTCAACAATATCTCTCAGACTACAACGAAACTTTCGCACCTGTAGCTCGAATCACACCGTTTCGAATTCTCTTAGCTTTTGCTAATCAGAACAACTTGTTAATTCACCAGATGGACGTGAAAACAGCTTTTTTAAATGGTCTATTAGAAGAG
This sequence comes from Oxytorus armatus, assembly GCA_958009045.1. Classification (NCBI taxonomy): domain Eukaryota; kingdom Metazoa; phylum Arthropoda; class Insecta; order Hymenoptera; family Ichneumonidae; genus Oxytorus; species Oxytorus armatus. The sequence goes on from OY253752.1 coordinate 6,910,710, forward strand.
GAAATTTATATGCAAGTACCCGAAGGAATGGCAACCAATAAAAATCGTGTATGTAAACTAAATAAAGCTATTGTATACGGATTGAAACAATCAGCTCAATGCTGGTTTCAATATTTTAATAAGGTCGTCAAAGAACAAGGCTTTAAAAATTCCTTAGTAGATTACTGTTTGTACTTTCTTGAAAGAGGCCATATAAACAAAAACATCTATGTCATTTTGTAAGTTGATGACATTTTGATTGTTACTTTTGATGAAAACACTATGACTTAATGAATCAATTCTGAATGGTAGATATGAAAGAAGCAAAGTTTTTCTTGGGAATAAATAATGAAAGAAAGGACAATATTATTAATGTCGATTATTCATATCGACTCCTATCGTTATTTACGAAGATAATAATGGGTGTATTGGAATAGCCAACAATCCCACAGATCATAAACGATCAAAACATATCGATGTGAAGTATCACTTTTCAAGAAAAAAAGTTGAACAAAAAATAATAACATTAAAATATACTCCAACGGGTTAACAGTTAGCGGATGTATTTACGAAATCACTACCAGCAGTGCAATTCTTGAAAATCCGGAAACAAATGGGTCTGGAAGAATTATAATTTTAAGCATTCATGATTTACAATAATATTAATCACTACTGGCCTGATTGGGCTTTTATTAATATGGGTTTTACACAATCCTCGCAATAAATGTTGTACCATATCTTTATATTCCGCGGGATAAAAAGCAAAAGAGCATAATCCGATATTAATATAAATATATTATTTATGAGTGAGAGTATTGGAATATGAGCAAAAATAATCTCGTAATATAAGAATGTATTTGATATGGAATGATAATACCAACACGTACAAATTAAGAAAGAGAATGCATGAGGTCTTTCTCGAAAGATTCATAAAACTGTTCACAATAATATATACAAATGATAAATGAAATAAGAGATCGACGCACAGGGCCTCTTTGTTCCACTCTTTTGGCCACTCCGTCGATCAGTACTTCGACAACTCTCATTTCGTAAAGACGTAGAATTAATAAAAGGATAATTTCTCTGCCTAAATATTGTGTTTTTTTCACAACCTGCTTCTCATAATCCAATATTAATGAATATTAATATTTTTTTATTTATTGTTATTGTGCATTCCAACGTATACCCTCGAGGGTTTTTACGTATGACCTTTCCCAATTTTCCTCCTAACACGCCCTACACGGACCATGCTAGGCTAAGCTAACTCCCGTAGCACCCGCAGCTGCTTTTTACCTACACTGTATCGCATTCGCCGTGGGCACGGGGAAATTGCGGAAAACCCATGCCAATACAGACGGCTTTCATTTTTTAACTGACTTTCAGTTGTCTTACCATCAGAAAAACTGCCTCCCGCTCAGTAGTCGGCGTGCAGTCACCCTCCCCTGTACTGACCGCAGTCAGAACCGCTTAACATGGGAGATCGCCAAAGCCGCGCACCGACCACGCGTCCACTACTGTCGGTAATGAATATTAATATATTTTCCAATTAGTTTCTGGTGGTTTCCTGGTGCTCCTCATTGTACCGATTGTACCGATTTGGGCTCCTCTGATTTGATGACGAACCCACAACGAGAGGCTCTGGCACTTTTGGCGAAAATGCCGTCTCCCGCGCGTGGAATATTTCTTCATCTCGCGTTCCGTTTATTGACACTATACTTTGACGAATCGAGAGAAATAAGACGAATTATGGAAATGAACCAAACGGCAGTAAGTGGACGGGGGGGAGGAGTGGTGGTGGTGGTTGTGAATATAACGAATAATAAAAAAAACAACAAAAAATCTGTGCTGTGAATTATATTTTCGCGATAACAGCACCGCGCATAAACGTGGACAACCCGAATAAACCGGTACAGAAAACTGCCTTACCGATGGATGACTATCGGGTCGTGTTGAAATGCTCCAGAACCGCGAGGAATGAAAGAGCAAATAATAATAACAATAACAAATAAAAAAATTAATAAGCGTATGATTGGATGCTGTCTCCACGGGCAAATAGAGACTGTAACGATCCTCATCCGACTATATAACAATGCAAAGAAAGGATGGCGGATTTTGAGATGCGACGAGTTGATGCGGGTGAGGCAATTATAATGCAATTTGGGAATTCGGCGCCGGGGAAACATGACTGGAACATTGCGAAGCGTCGGAAGTAAAGGACAGCGTGCCAGTCGGAGGAAAATAACGCAGGGATGATGAGAACTGTACGATGAACGTTTTCCGCGAGAGTTCATCTTCTTCCAAGAGTGCGATAAAATGTTACCCTTTTTCCTCAAGTTTCTCGCGTATACAATGGCTCAAATTTAGCCACAACCTCGGCGCGATCATCATCATATATATATATATATATATATATATACTAGGGGGGCTCTGCCCCCCTGCGCGCTTCGCGCGCCAACCTTACCTGTCCCAACCTAACCTGACCCAACCTAACCTGACCCAACCCAACCTGACCCAACCTAACCTGACCCAACCTAAACTGACCCAACCTAACCTGACCCAACCTAACCCTCAACTCTTGTACACGGCGGCGGCGGCGGCGATATATTTATATAATATAGAGAGATATATATAGACTAGGGGGGCTCCGCCCCCCTGCGCGCTTCGCGCGCCAACCCCCCCTCCCCGCCCCTTGGGCTATTCCATTCAGCGTATCCCCCCCCCCCCTCTTGGGTTGGGAGGGGTGGGGGGGGGGGGGGTACGGTGAAGGGAATGACCGCCTCAACTCTTGTACACGGCAGCGGCGGCGATATATTTATATAATATAGAGAGATATATATATATAGTCGTAGCGTGAAAGTTTTCCTTTTACTTACATATATGTATATATACTAGGGGGGCGCTGCCCCCCTGCGCGCTTCGCTATAGTTTAAAATTATTGAGTTAGATACATTTTTATTTTCAACGACTTTTTTTTTAAATTAATGGATCAGTATCCACATTATCTTGTGATTGCATTACAGACACTATAAGTTTGTAGTAGCTAAAATATGAAATGAGCGTTTACGGGCTAATATTTGCTAAAAATCTACTGAAAACAGTTAGTAACAATTTGCAATACTAAGAAATCAACGGTTGTAATATTGCATGAGCCATACGCTCAGCGAACAATAACCGAAAGGTGGCTGCGATACGAGAACTGAAAGTTTACTGTGTCGTTACCACGTTATTTCCTCTCGCGCCAGAAACGCAGCTGAGTTTCGTCCATCCCCCGCCCATCTCCCGTACTGGCCCACCAACTCTACGGTATTTCAATTTTCGTGTTACGCTGTGTATTTCTTGTGCACGCTGCGCGGTCGTCTCATATCTTCCCTGCCGTCTCCCACAAGTTTTGCTCGATCAATATTTCCCCGTTTCTCCCCCACCACTCAAATAATGCGCTCCTCTCAAAACCTTTCGCTTTTCGTGTCGCTTGAGAATTTTCGGTACCCTCCCAAAATACCTAAAAACAAATAAATAATCCCAAATTACATTCACCATTACAAAGTTTCAGTTCTATGGCGGGGAATATTCCATTTTTATTTTTTATTTCAAATCTTTAGTTTATCCAAGTATCATGCGTACATTTAAACATTCATGCACGCACCAATTCAATATTCCGGTTAAACATTTTTTTTAGTTTTCACTCCATTCGACGTTATATCGCTTATCCGTGAACATTTTTCCTATTACTTCTTAATAGGAATTCTTCGTTCCTTTTCACTGTTGAACACGCTTTTCCTTCATCCGTCCTTCCGACACTGGATTTAATACAAGATTTAAGATTTTTACCTGGGGTTTAATATGAAAATCACGTATGCGTGCAACATGCACATTCACAATGAAATATTTTATGGAGCATATTAGTGAATAAAAGTAAGATGGTTGAATATAATGGGGGTAATGAGGATGAACGATTTAGAATCGAAGGGAAATATTCAATGAATTTAAATGGATAATATATTCATTTGCATAAAATATGCGCACGCATAATGTTGAAATCTATATACTATCAATATTATTATTATTCGTAGAGAAGTAGATTTCGAAACGAAAAAAGAAAAAAATTTCCCACGCTTTTAAAGTTTCGACAGCAACATTTAGTTTGTAATTGATTTGAATTAAACAAATAAGTTTTTCCATTCGCACATGTGTGATCACACATATCGGTGGACCGTAAACATTTTTTCATTATCCCCTCCCAAGACATTACCGATTCTCGCATAAAGTACTTTACAGACCTCTCTGTTATTCCTACTTTTTTTCTTCATTTCTATGTCGTAGTTTCACCATCGTGAAAATATCGGTCGACGGTCAAACCACGAGTTTACCTGGCGTTACAATGGAAGAAGAAAAAATCTTATGTCCTTCTTTTCCTTCTCATATTCCATTAGTTTTTCTCATTGAAGTTTTTCTCATCGATATGTGCCATTGGGGTTAAGCACGCTACGGCCTCGGACCTTCTTACGTTGATGTATGATGGAAAAAAATTCATTTGAAAAATGTTTTATGTGAACTCCGTCGTCGTTTCTTCGTCGATTCTTTCGTAGAAAATTTCGTTTGATTGAGTGCCGAAACTATACGTATTAAATAATTATTATTTCTGGTAGTGTATAAATATTATTACAACATCCAATTTGTTCCTTCATTAGAATGATAATTTTGTCTTGAGGGAATAATTACATTTTATATAATGGTTGCACTTGATATGTTTTTAAGACATTGAAATGGATAATTACAATTTTTTTATTGCTTCCGGTACAATACGCTTGTACTCGAATATTTGATGAGTCCATTTAAGAATAAAAATTATTACAATTATCGATAAGATTGATATGAAAAGATCGATCAATCATTGTTTTCGCTTTTCTCCCTCTTCTTTTTTGGCTGTCACCCACGGGTTAAGAGTTGAAGTTTTTCCGAACTGACGAATGCATATAAAAAACAACACGTCGGAGTATTCTGGACGCTCGATATCCTCGCGTCGCTGCCAGCGGCGAAGCATCGTATCCGATAATACCATGATTGAAGTTTCGTGCCAAAGCCCCGTCCGTCAGAGGTGCCAGCAAATTTACCGAAATTTCAAAACGGCATCTACGAAAATGTTTTATATAACATAATCGTAATTAATAGTTTATCAGAAACGAGGATAGGAATAAATAGGAGATTATAACCGGTTAAACAAATTTTCACTTATCTTTTTATTTTATTTATTAAAATATATTTATATCATTTGTTACCGAGTGAACATTTGTCCGACGGATATTTCAGGTCTTGCAAAGAGTTTTTCGGCGTAAAAAAAAATCAACTATCCAAATTAAATCTTCCGATTGTTTTGTAGAGCGAAAATTGAGGCCTATATGAGATCGCGACGGGCTTATAAATTGTGTCGAAATATACATATACTAGGGGGGCTTTACCAATTCAAAGAGGTCTTGCCCTAATTTATACATCTAAGCGATATTCTAAATGCAAAAAAAAGTTGACATAACCCAATCTCGCACCTTCAGAAGTGATACTTCTTAATTTTTTAATATTGGTAACTTTATTGAACTATTAGAATATTAATTATTAAGAGAATTAATGAAAGGAAACATTGAAAGTTGTAAAGGTAGCGTCAATTTAAAAAAAAGGCCATGTCAAAATTAAATGTTTTTCAATAACAATTTAAAGTTATTGAACAGAAAACATTTTAATTTTAAACGACTATTTAAAAATGTATGGACAAGTACCCATATTATCTTGTGATTGTATAACAGACACTGTAGATTTGTGATAACTATAAAACGAACGTTTGTGAACTAATATTTCCTAAAGATCTACTGAAAACGGCTAGTAACAATTTCCAATACTAAGAACTCAACGATTCTGATTTTGTACAAGCGATACACTTAGCGAACAATAACTGAAAGGTGGCTGCGACACAAGAATTGAAAGATTACTGCGTCGCAGTCACGTCATTTACCCTCGCGCGAGCGGCGCAGCTGAGTTCGTCCCACTTCTCCCGTCTCCCACACCGACCGATCAACTCACAGTCTTTCACTTTTCGTGATGCGCTGTAAAATTCTTGTGCCCGCTGCGCGCTTGTCTCATATCTCCCCTGCCATCTCCCGCAAGTCTTGCCCGATCGATATTTTTCTGTTCTCCCCCGCCACTTAAATCATGCGCTCACCTTTCACTTTTCGTGTCGCTTGAAAATGTTCGGTTCCCTCCCATGAGAAGTCATCAAAAGAAAATCGGATAAACAAAAATCACAACGTCTGCCTGCACGGTAGCAGTTATAATTTCGTGACACAGCGATCGCAAAATATGAAGTAGACTCTCAAGCTATCGATACAAACAAAAGCTACCCCCAAACAACAAAAATTCAGTCCCACTTGTATCGCCACCGGATCAGCCGACGTTGTTTTAAACGCTCATTCGCTAGTTTTACCGACCGCAATAAATCGAAGGGCACGAAAACTACTACCGGAAGAAGTAAAATCATCCCGTCCCGGCTAGAGCCGAAGAGAGTGTATTTTCGATATTGGAGTAGTGTTCGAGGATGGAATAACCTATGAATATGGCCACGATGAAAAATGTAAATTTTCCAAACTCCATTCACCGTTTGGTTCATCCTTCAAACTGATCTCCGATATATTATTTAGTAGCTCGATTAAAATTTCTCTGGTATCCGAAATAGCTCTTTCAGCCGTTCTACCCCCGATAGTCTACATCCTCCCGTAATTACTCTCTCAATCATTACATCTAACGTGGTATATGTTATACATAGTCGCGTATATAATGTCGAAGCGAACTACCGCGGCTTTAATACCGTCGTGGGCGAACTTAATATCCCCCCCCCCCCCCCCCCCCCCCACTCCGCCGCAGGTGACTAAGTATAGACGCGATATATAAATATATACGTCGCCCTAATCCTCATACATCATACGCCGAGGTTCTCATTCACCGTTATATGAACAAAGGGATGCCGAAAGAGTGCCGTCGTGCACTCTTTCGGCATACCCCCAATAAAGAAAGTGAATATGCCATTTTATTCTTTTATTGTTTTTCAATGATGCCTAAGATAACAATATTCAATTTTCTTCAGAGGATCCTGCAATTTCTTAATTCTACAATAAATATGAATATAATCTACAAAAATATTTGACTTCAACCAATGGTTACACGTCGATCTTGTATCCCTGGAAAAAAAGGAACTAATGATATTCACTTCCTCTATTTCGCTATTTTTATTACTAATTTTTATTCGATGTTCACAGAATCGGATTGATCACCGATGATGAAGAGTCGTCATCAGTTTCGCAGGCGTTGCAGCCTGCAGCCTTCGTCTCTCAAGGAAGGTCAGGAAGAAAGCACCACAAAAAATATTAGGTAATTTTAATAAAATATATAACCATTCCATTTACCCCCCCCGGTCATTCCATCCAGTGTAACCCCCCCCCCCCCCCCCCCCGGTTTGTTGGGTTTGGGGGGAGGTACGCTGAAAGGAGTGACCGCCTCAAATCTTGTACACGGCGGCGACGGCGGCGGCGATATATTTATATAATATACAATAGATAGATATAATGTTACGTCCCGGCTTTTGTTGTTCGATATTTTTTGTTCGATTTATCATTTATTTAATTTCCTGCGAACCTTTTTATCGAACCCTTGACCGCGGACTCATTGGTGAGAATTGGTTGAATATAAAATGTTGTTGCTCCTCGAGTTTAGACGGGAATATGCCCATCAGGGATTGGAGCACAGCGAGGGCGATTTTGTAATAATATCAAATAATAACAATAATAATAATTGGTAATTGATAATCCTCCTTAAATGGTGGATCGACAATTGGTAGCGTTGTCGCCTGTCGGACGTAGCGGGTTGCTTGGAATAAAAATCGTCAAACCATGTTTTTATTCTTACCGCCTCAACTCTTGTACACGGCGGCGGCGGCGGCTTCGCCCCCCCCCCCCCGTTCGATCCCCTCACCCGCCCTACTCGGTCCCGCTGGTTCCCGTCAACTTTTATGCACGGCGGTGGCGGTGAAATATTTGTATAATATAGAGAAAGATATCTCTCTATATTTCTGTAAATATATCGCCGCCGGCGTGTACAAGAGTTGAGGCGGCCATTCCCTTCACTGTACCACCCCCTAAACCCAACAAACCCGGAGGGGGATACGCTGAATGGAATGGTCTCCGGGGGGGCTACGCTGAATGGAATGGTCTCCGGAGGGGCTACGCCGAATGGAACGGTGATGTATTTATATAATATAGAGAGAAACAAAAATAACAAAGATAAACAATAGATAAATATCGTGGAAATGTGCCAGTTTGGTATATATACCAAACGATACTTGTTGCTGCAGTCTGTGTATGTACAATTCAGAATATCAACGTTTACATTCTCCAGATATGGTTCTTTAGTATTGTTCTCATATATTCACCGATAATATCGAAAGAAAAACAAAAAAAGAAGATTTATTTGAATTCAATATAATCGTAAAAAGTTTGACATCCTTTTTGTTGTATGAAAATGCACGAGGACGGAAAGCGCTCGAATTGCGACAACCCACTAGTTTATTAATAAAAACACTAAGTCCTCAAGACCGTCGATCTTCGGTCGCCCGCTCTTCAATTTCAACCTCATCTCCACCCCCTTCTTATAATTTACTCCTCACTCTATACTCAACTTTCTTTTGCTCAACGCGGATTTTCCTCGACACACAGACATCGCCCACGGGCTTTAATCTCGGGGGTCGGTCTTTCGCAAGAGTTGATTCTTTATCAGCATCTCCGATAATACAGGCGTCGGAGGTCCGAAACGAAAATTGGCCAGCGATACACCATACTGCTGGATGTTGGAAGGAATCCCAATATTTTAGTCGGAGGAATAATGGCCAAGGCTCTGTGCTGTTAATTTAAAAATTCAAATAATAATTATCCTACACATTTTCAACCAACAGCAAGGTCATTAAGTTAAAAAGGTTTATAGTAGAATTTTGCCTATTCAATTTTGTAAGTGTCTCAATTTTATGTAATGATTTTTTTGTACTGAGCGATCCGCGCAGGAATCGGAAATGAGAGAGGCGAAAAGAATTAGGGTAAAAAAAGTGGTGGAAAACAAGCAAAGCGAGACTGAACGAAAGGGTAGAAAATTTACTTAATTTACGAACGCCAGTAATCCGAAGACGTATACATTACTTGTCTCGAGCTCCCACGAAGCATCGCAGGAACGTAGTACAGTTTCTCTCTATGTTCCTCTAATTTCTTTTCCCCGACATCCATCTGGCATCCACGAAGCTTCGCAAGAAATTGCCTCGTCCCACGTACCTCACCAATGTTCACGGCCTTGTTTAATTAATTGATGAAAATTCAGCGACATGCCGTAACGTTGATTCGATCCTCTCTGGAACACGCTTCGCTGGTACAGATTCTTTTTATTCCAGCACTATCCTCATTAACTTTAATATACATATCGCGATCGTTCTTCGTTTAACATATATTGAAATTTATTTAGCGGATTTTACCGTTGAACAAGTGGTGGATAACAAAAAAATTGTTTGTACAAGATTTGTACAAAATCATCGTAGTTATCACAGTTATTGTGTTATCGTAGACTCTGATGGTCTTCTTTAAAAAATCTGTAAAAAAATATATAAACAAACAAAAACCGTATCGGAAATCACAATAAATCAAGCGTCCTTCTAAAGATTGAGCGGTTTCGAACTCTATCGGGAAGCAACATTACAACGATTTTGGTTCGTGAATTAATTTTTGGGCCTAATGATAAAATCGTATAGTTTGTCTTATTTTTATTTTACGACCCTACTAATCAATGTATTTCGACCCACATCACCCTTTCGGTAAACATATATCGAAAAAATACTCGAAAATTCATGACAATCGATATTGTTTATAGCGTAATTGTCGGGTATATAATGGCACGAGAATTGTTTTTTGTTTCTGTCCAGAAATGAAAGACTCTCGGAATCCGACAGCGATGGAAAACCGGTCGATGGTCCGGCCCGCCGGAAGATCGTCATGATGGGAGCGGCAAAAGTCGGAAAATCGGCGATAATCAATCAATTTCTTTACAACACTTTTTCACCAAAGTACAAGAGAACAGTGGAAGAAATGCATCACGGTGATTTCAACGTGTCCGGTATACAGCTCACTCTCGACATTCTCGATACGTCCGGTTCCTATGACTTTCCAGCTATGAGAGAATTATCAATAAGATCAGCCGACGCTTTTGTTCTCGTTTACGACGTGACCGACGACACGACGTTCGCGGAAGTCGCTACACTGCGTACGCAGATTCACAGCACCAAGGGTTCCGTGCCGATCGTCGTAGTCGGCAATAAGCTCGATCTTGTCGACGAAAATGAGGGGGAAGTTCAGTGCACGGTAAATGAATCATTTTATATTTAATTTCCCATCAATTATCGGGGAACAGATTTTTCGCCATAAAAATAATATAAAATAGCCACATGTTTTTATATTATTTTCTTCAACTTTTAACCAAAACAGATTCTGATGAACACCGCAAGAATGAGGGATTTCGTACTTACCGAGTGGGAAAATGGTTTCGTCGAGGTTTCAGCAAAGAAAAATGTCAACATAAGCCAGGTATTCAAGGAATTGCTCGTACAGGCTAAAGTCAAGTATAATTTGAGTCCGGCGTTGAGACGAAGACGTCGACAATCTCTGCCACCGCCTCAACATCTTAATTCACGAAGTAGCAGCGCCCACGTACCCTCGCCAACGCAGTTACAGCATCTTCATCAGATCCGCGAACGTTCAGAGAGTAAAAGAAATTCTTGTATTCTGTCGTAAAAAAATAAAACGGCGCGCGTGCGATTGTGCTGTTGGTTTTACTTTCGAGCGAACGTTACCACCCGAAACCTCTTGTGCGATGAATTCAAAAACAATAAAGAAAAGAGAAAACGTTACGCAACCATCAACAAACCGACCAATAACGAACAATTCGAGAAAAGTGAAGACAATTCGTCAATTTCATTGTCTCAATTTTTTCCGCAAAAAATAAACAAATTTAAAGAAAGTGATGTTTCTAAAGGGTTCTTGGGTGTGTAATGAAAACGCTGATATATTTCTCTACATTATATAAATATATCGCCGCCGCCGTGTACAAGGATTGGCAAGAGCGAGCGGGATCGGGCGAGGGCGAGGTGGTTGGGCGAGGGAATCAGGTGAGGGGATCGAACGGCGGCCGAGTGAGGCGTGTTGTCCGGGGGGTTGGCGCGCGAAACGGGAAAAAGGCAAAACCCTCCCCAGTAAATATATTAAAGGTAACTCGGGGCAAAGTGGTCCTCGTCCAAAATCATCGAACAAAATTAAAAAATTTAAAAAAATTGAATATAGAAATTATGATTATAATACGTCTACATACACACAATTGGAGTCCCAATGGCAAACATGATCTCGATAATGGGGTTTTCAATGCTCCTCGAATCTGAAAATTTCAATTAAAACTGTCGCGGTAACCTACCCTTACCCAAGTACCTTCATATTAGGGGAGTGCGGAAAATGCAAAATGCGTTCCCCGGGCTGGAATAGCCCCCTCCAAAATTATCAGAAAACAAATTAAATAAGGAGATAACTACTGACTTTCAATTTGAGACAGAATAAGAGTTTCAATGACTGTGGAATTGTTAGAAGCAATCAATGGAATCTTTCTTTTTCGAAAATTTGAAATCGCCGACGAACCAAATTATAAACACGGTTTCTCCCTCTTCGGTGCCCTTCTCAGTGACTTGAGACAATGTTCAAATATTTATCGACGTTATTCTTAATTCACGTTCGAACAAAACCCGCTGCTAGCGGAAACTCCATCGGTATTTGAGAAATAGATCAATTTATGAGGGGCGGGGGGGAATGCTCCCCTGGTGATTTTTATTTTTCAGAGGCGGTATGGGACCGGTAAAAACTTTATTTTTGGATGACAAGCATTGAAATCATTCCCTGGGGGGGAGGGGGGGGGGGGCATTTTGCCCCGGGTTACCTTATATAGATCAAACATTACAATATTAAACAAACTAGTAATCGTCAATATTATTCGTCCACATCGACGTTCGATCGTCTTTAACTCGTATAATCGTATTTCATTGTATGAAATAAAATATCGACCGTACACAGTTCCAGTGTAAAAAGTCGCCAAAATTAATAATAATCACATAAAATGTATTAATATAATTAATAAAGATTCTTAACTCCAATGAATGAATAATGAATTCGATCAGGTCCGATATAATTTTATATCGAACAAAGCCGGGAACGGAAAACAAACAAATAATATATAATTCAGTTATTCGGTACGTCACTCTGCAATTTTTTTTCTTATTGCGAATTATGATTATTAGAATGAATTACGTTCAAAAATCTTCTTTTTTGAATGAAAAATCCCAGGAGATTTTTCGGTATCCCACTGTACTTTTGCTACTTATAATAATAATAATGCCAAAAAGTTATGAATTAAGTAGTCGATAACAAAAAATCATTCACGACTTTTCGGAATTTTCAAAATTTTTAAGAATGACGGAATATTCTTGAAAAATTAGCACGTACACGGGAAAATGAGCAGATTTATTTTATATAAAAGCAACAAATTTATTGGCAAATTGTAAAACGACTTTTTAAAAGTATTTTATTAATAACTATCGGGCATTATTGTTATTATTATTATTATGATTAATGTTATTATGGTGGAAACTCTACGATACGAGCATCTTGATGTTGTCAAATTACCATCATGTCTCAAACTACTCAAATTCTAATGACATCAAACTCTTATCGTCGGGATTCTTATGCGCGGTGTATTTTCAAATATAAATATATTTACGCGTAAGTGGTAAAAAAATATATATTTCTCGATATTGTAGAAGAAAAAAAACATAATTCCGATCGAAAGTCGGACTATTATAATTGCACTATTAATTATTCATCTCTAATGTGCGTATATATATACGAGCGAATGATAAAAGATTGTAGCGTGGTTGTAAATATAGCTACATTAAAACGAAAGAGAAGAAGGAATCAAAAATAAATAATAAAAAATATCGTCGTTTATCTCGAGATTCATATTGGGTCGAGTTTTACATGGCCAAAGATTAAATTATTTATGTTCTATAATGTGGCATTGATTATTGTATTTTGGCGCGAGCTAATTCACTTGGAGAAAATAAAACGGAAATTGCAAGCATTAAATTGTATCTTTTTTGAGCAATCAAGTAACTATGTAAAATGTAAGTACATCGCTGTTTTATTAAACTAGAATGGGTGTCCGCGCTTTGCACGCTGGTTTGCAGGTTAGGTTCGTCGTCTACGATCTGAAGTGTGCAAATGAACGAACTCTGAGCACGACACCGACAGCCAATCATAATAACGACCTAGTCGGTTTCAGAAATGAATCGCATTTCGAGATATTTTGTGACATATTCTTTTGATGTGTAATCTCAGCGCTCGCCTGACCCGCACTGTTCAACTGGGAGTAATTCCGTGCAAACTGAGGAAAGCGTAAACAACATTAGTATGTGTCCGTGTGAGCTCACTGCAGTTGGCCGCGGCGCCTACAGATGGCGCCAGGTGAGTCGGACCCAAGCCAAGCGGAGAATCACAGTGGCAGTTTCTAATCCTTCCGTCACTCCAATAAATACGTCAATAAAAAATATTAATAATCTAATATTCACACATTGTACCCAAAAAGTATTGGGTGTAAACTCATGACGCGTTGAGATGCTTACACATAAATCTCGAGTTCAGACATACTGTTTCGCGTCCTGTTTTTATATGGTCACCGTATTGAATACAGGTCTGGAAAGGTCTTTAATTTCTGTAGCAACTACTAGAACCGTTGCGATCGGATAATGCCGATATACACAACCCGAAAACCCCTTTACTAATGAATAAAGCTTATGTAAATGGATGTAATTCAATAATATCGTTTCTTACTTTGTACTATTTTTTGGCATGTTACTAAATACTGTCTATTTCGGAACATTGACAAAACTGAAATAAAGAGAAAAATTAAAGAATTTATTTCTATTCATACTTACTTAATTTTGAAAACTGGAACACTTGCAAAAACTATTATAAAAAAATAAAGTGTAAGAAAACGGAAAGAGCTGATTTTTACTTACCGTAATTTGACTACCGCAATTTTCACAAAAATATAATGGAAAAGAACCAAATTAAATATATGAAAGGGTTCGATTTATTTTTATTTTTGAAAATAAAAACTTTTGTTTATTTTATAAATATGTCACCAATTTTGTCTTTAATTATTTAAAAACCATTAATATTTATCACTACTTCATGAATGGAATAAAAAAAATCTAGCGGAAATCGATCCATCAAAAGGTAGACAACTATTGCGCGAAATATATATTCATATAACATTAAAATAGTTTATGTTGATCACGGTCGGTTACAGTTAGAATGATTAAAACTCGATTCAAATTAAGCCCACATTAATTCAGTATATCCATTGCATGGGACGGGATTAATAACTTTTTCATAATTACATAGAATAAATATATGTAACGCGGTGGAAATCATTAATGAGACAGCCGAAAAAAAAAAATCATTAATGAGACGGCCGAAAAAAAAGGCTGCGGTCGCAAACTGGTCCGAATGAAGTGAGCAAGAAATAAACTGTACGTGGAACCTTGCTGAAGCTAGACACCTACGGTCAATATATACATGACCCTTCAGTGTAATTAAGTGTAATCACGCGTCATCGTTATTATAACAATTTTATGAAACTTTGAATTACTGCCAATCTGTGAAAGTAAGGACATGGAATAGCATTATATCGACTTTATAATATACTAACAAAAAGAAATGAAATAGTTTCGTAAAGGTTACAAAAAAAACCAATGTCATTTATATTTAACGAAATTTAAAGTACAATAGGTGAGGAGATTATGCATTGATTATTCCAGGATCAATAAATAACTATAAAGACACCCCAGTTAAAAAATACAGACGATGACATCGCGTTTAGGGGACCCCCCTCCGATTCCTTTCGTAATAGGCTCATCCGACGCGTTTTCGCACGCGAAACAACTTTTTCCTCTGACAAAATTGGGGGACGTTATTTACTAAAAAGTTATTAACAAATAAAGTTAATAATTCATACAGCTATTTTCCTTATAGCAGCCAGTCCCAATCATCTTGTCCTTCACATGTGTTGTTAAGAATACCCCCTGAATACATACAAAAAGTTTTGTCCGTCGCCTATTGTTTGTTAAAAAGTTAGTAACAAAAGAAGTTTTATAATTAAAAAATGAAATACTTTACTAGTGTATGGTGAACAGTACACGTATGAGCGGGTTCGCTGCGCCCCCCGCGCACCCCCTACATACCAGCCCAAAAACAACCCAAAAACAAACCACAAACAAACCAAAGACAACCCAATAACAAACAACAAATTAAACAACCCACGGCCCATACGCAACCCACCTCCACCTCATCTTCCCACCCTCATTTACTCATGTATATTTGTATTCGTATGATGAGCAGTATACGTATAAGCAAGGGATATATGTGCTATTTACTATACTTACGGGTTGTTTGGTTTGTTTTTGGGTTGTTTGTGATTGTTCTTGGTTTGTTCGGTTTGTTTTTGGGTTGTTTTTGGGCTGGTGTGTGGGGGGTGCATGGGGGGCGCAGCGAACCTGCTCATACGTGTACTGTTCACCATACACTGTAAGGGAGTTATATCCAAAGAGGAAGGTGAAATAAATATAATAGTCCAAAGAATTTAATTTAAGATAACAGAGCAGTGTATTATTGATTTCGTTACATGTTCATATCTTGGGCGCTGGGAACGAACTGGTCATCGTCGATTTCGTTTCCCATTGTCAATGTTCGTATGCGTGTGCGTTAATACGGTCTATAAGGCGTCCTATTTGTCTGTGTTTGGTAGTATACGTAAATACTGCCTTACAACACTAATATAAGTATTTCATGTTTGATTTATGGAACTTCTTTTGTTAATAACTTTTTAATAAACAATGAGGGACGGATAAAAGTGTTTGTATGTTACTCAGGGGGTATTCTTAACAACACATGTGAAGGGCAAGATGATTGGGACTGGCTGGTATAAAAAAAATAGCTGTATGAATTATTAACTTTAATTGTTAATAACTTTTTAATAAATAACGTCCTCTAATTTTGTCAGAGGAAAAAGTTGTTTCGCGTGCGAAAACGCGTCGGATGAGCCTATTACGAAAGGAATCGGAGGGGGGTCCCCTAACCACGATGTTTACCTCATTATTTATTACACGCTCATCGTCTGTATTTTTTAACTGGGATGTCTTTATAGTTATTTATTGATCCTGAAATAATCAATGCACAATCTCCTCACCTATTGTACTTTAAATTTCGTTAAATATAAATCACATTGGTGTTTTTTTAACCTTTACGAAACTATGCCATTTCTTTTTGTTAGTATATTATAAAATCGATATAATGCTATTCTATGTCCTTACATTTACAGATTGGCAGTAATTAGACTCAATTACACTGAAGGGTCATGTGTATATTGACCGTAGGTGCCTAGCTTCAGCAAGGTTCCACGTACAGTTTATTTCTTGCTCACTTCATTCGGACCAGTTTGCGACAGCAGCGACACCTTTTTTGCTGAATTTTTTATGCCGCTTCAGAGTACGAAGATCGGACTCATGGAGCCTAGAGTAAAGGAATCCGATCTCTAATGGGGAACGGCCGAAAAAAGCGACGTCAAAAATTCAGCAAGAAAGGTGTCGCTGCGGACGCAAGTTGGACCGAGTGAAGTGAGCAAGAAATAAACTGTACGCGGAACCTTGCTGAAGCTAGGCACCTACAGTCAATATACACATGACCCTTCAGTGTAATTGAGTGTAATCACGCGTCATCGTTAATATAACAGTTTTATGAAACTTCTAATTACTGCCAATCTGTAAAAGTAAGGACATTGAATAGCATTATATTGATTTTATAATATACTAATAAAAAGAAATGACATAGTTTCGTAAAGGTTACAAAATAAACCAATGTGATTTATGTTTAACGAAATTTAAAGTACAATAGGCGAGGAGATTGTGCATTGATTATTCCAGGATCAATAAATAACTATAAAGACATCCCAGTTAAAAAATACAAACGCTGAGCGTGTAATAAATAATGAGGTAAACATCGCGTTTAGGGGACCCCCTCCGATTCCTTTCGTAATAGGCTCATCCGACACGCTTTCGCACGCGAAACAACTTTTTCCTCTGACAAAATTGGGTGACGTCATTTATTAAAAAGTTATGAACAAATAAAGTTAATAATTCATACAGCTATTTTCCTTATACCAGCCAGTCCCAATCATCTTGTCCTTCACATGTGCTGTTAAGAAGACCCCCTCAGTCATACAAAAAGTTTTATCCGTCGCCCATTGTCTGTTAAAAAGTTAGTAACAAAAGAAGTTTCATAAATCAAAAATGAAATACTTATACTAGTGTATGGTGAACAGTATACGTATGAGCGGGTTCGCTGCGCCCCCCCTGCACCTCACACACACCAACCCAAAAACAAACCAAACAAACTAAAAACAAACCTAGAATAATCGAAACCAACCCAAAAACAAACCATACAAACCAAGAACAACCCAAAAACAATCCAAACAACCCGTAAGTATAGTAAATAGCACATATATCCCTTGTTTATACATATGCTGCTCTTCATGCGAATACAAATATACATGAGTAAATGAGGGTGGGAAGGTGAGGTGTCGGTGGGTCGCCTATGGGGTGGGGGGTTGTTTAATTTGTTGTTTGTTATTTTTGGTTTGTCTTTGGGTTGTTTGTGGTTTGTTTTTGGGTTGTTTTTGGTTTGGTTTGGTTGTTTGTGGTTTGTTTTTGGGTTGTTTTTGGGCTGGTGTGTAGGGGGTGCACGGGGGGCGCAGCGAACCCGCTCATACGTGTACTGTTCACCATAAACTAGTATAAGTATTTTATGTTTGATTTATGAAACTTCTTTTGTTAATAACTTCCGCATTACACTGAAGGGTCATGTGTATATTAACCGTAGGTGCCTAGCTTCAGCAAGGTTCCACGTACAGTTTATTTCTTGCTCACTTCACTCAGTCCAACTTGCGTCCGCAGCGACACCTTTCTTGCTGAATTTTTTATGCCGCTTCAGAGTACGAAGATCGGACTCCTTTACTCTAGGCTCCATGATCACGGTCTTGTATGCAGGTCTGGTGGAAACTCCTCCGCCGAAAGTGACCTCCTTAGGGAGTCAAGTTTAATTGCTGTAGCAACCACTAGAGGCGTTCCAATCTTATAATGCGAACAGGCATAACCTGAAAACCCCTCGATATTGCTATCCTTGCATATTACGTTTATTTCGTTCATATCACGACTATTAGTGATAATTATATCGAAAATGAGATATCAGTGTGTGGTCCCAAATTGCAAAACCGGCAGCAAAAGAAAAAAGGAATGTTTTACATTTCACGTGCCAAAAGACATTGATTTGCGGAAAAAGTGAGAAAAGTTTATTCCAGGCATTGTAAACTTACAAAAGACGGATTGTGTATGTGAACAGCATTTTAATCATGAAGACATAGTTCGCGAATGGGTCAAGCTCGCAAGCTCGACGCAAATGGCCAAGAAATTGCACGGGTAAGTTTAATGAAAAGATTTTACACATAGTTTGAGAAGATAGTTACGCATATCA
Organism: Oxytorus armatus; assembly: GCA_958009045.1. Classification (NCBI taxonomy): domain Eukaryota; kingdom Metazoa; phylum Arthropoda; class Insecta; order Hymenoptera; family Ichneumonidae; genus Oxytorus; species Oxytorus armatus. The sequence goes on from OY253752.1 coordinate 6,929,438, forward strand.
AGTATTTTTCAATATGTAAGATCACGTACAAAAGAATGCGACTCAACGAGTTTGCTGTGCCAACAAGGTTCAATGACGTCTCAATAGAAAAGAAAAATTGTGTGCCAGAACATGGTTATGCGAAAGAAGTTTCGAATTTTGAAATAAATTATCCGAGCACTGTTCCGTCCTTTAGAGCAGAGCTCGGAATAAAGTGCACAGTTCGACTCCGGCAGGAAGGCTACGCCTCCCTTACCCCCTCTACCGCGTAACGCGCGGCGGCTACAGCGGCGAGCGCGTCATCTCAGGAGCCTTCCGATCAAAAAAATACATGGCACCCGCGACAAATTGTCATTCAAATATTTTATCGTTCCGTAATATTATATTAATTAATCATTAAAAATATAATTATTTACCACAATTTTTTATTAATATCGCCTAATTATTAAATGATTTTAACAATAGTTTTCCACATCACCCGTGAGGTACTATCGCAGATGCGCGTTTTTTAGAGTGGTTTCCCCAGGAGGCGTATTCCACTGAAAATTAATGCAATGATGAAACCTGGCTCAGTAGGAAAAAACGAAGAAAGTATAGCAACCAATTTTCCGATAAATATTAATTGGATCGTCTGGGTTTTTTTTATAGAAGATTCAACTAGGGACGGTACATCCACAGAAATTTTTGAAGAACTTGCTCGCATTAAGGAGGTCAATGATGCATCGTTCATGGAAGAACGTTTGTCTGTTTCCGTCAATTTCATTTTTGAGAACGAGCATTCGCATAAATATGTGGACCCAAACATGGAGAAAATTCGAAGACTGAAATCCCTAAGACGTGGATAACGCGACGCATCTAAAATTTTGAAGAAGTCAATCCCTTTTTCTGGCCATGCTTTTAACGAAATATCACTTTGCAAATCGCACAATTCTGCCAGAGGCTCCGCTCCTGGCTTTGTTCCTCGATTTGCACGGTGAGAGGATTTTCAAAGAGTATCAAATCTTTTCGCAGCGTTTCAAAATCACTAAAACGCGTATCAAATTGACTTATCAAAGAATCAATTATATTTGAAAATTGTATAAAATTACAACCTGCGCCATTATCGCAATCATGTTCTTCAAAGATAATTTGACAACAAGGGAAAAAATGAAGAATGTGACTAATTACCTGTGAGATGATTTGGTCGGTTTTTTGCAGCTTTAAATTAAAAATATTAAAAATTTAAATATTTGAAATATTTAAAAATTTAATATTTTTAATTTAAAGCTGCAAAAAACCGACCAAATCATCTCACAGGTAATTAGTCACATTCTTCATTTTTTCCCTTGTTGTCAAATTATCTTTGAAGAACATGATTGCGATAATGGCGCAGGTTGTAATTTTATACAATTTTCAAATATAATTGATTCTTTGATAAGTCAATTTGATACGCGTTTTAGTGATTTTGAAACGCTGCGAAAAGATTTGATACTCTTTGAAAATCCTCTCACCGTGCAAATCGAGGAACAAAGCCAGGAGCGGAGCCTCTGGCAGAATTGTGCGATTTGCAAAGTGATATTTCGTTAAAAGCATGGCCAGAAAAAGGGATTGACTTCTTCAAAATTTTAGATGCGTCGCGTTATCCACGTCTTAGGGATTTCAGTCTTCGAATTTTCTCCATGTTTGGGTCCACATATTTATGCGAATGCTCGTTCTCAAAAATGAAAATGACGAAAACAGACAAACGTTCTTCCATGAACGATGCATCATTGACCTCCTTAATGCGAGCAAGTTCTTCAAAAATTTCTGTGGATGTACCGTCCCTAGTTGAATCTTCTATAAAAAAACCCAGACGATCCAATTAATATTTATCGGAAAATTGGTTGCTACACTTTCTTCGTTTTTTCCTACTGAGCCAGGTTTCATCATTGCATTAATTTTCAGTGGAATAGGCCTCCTGGGGAAACCATTCTAAAAAAGCGCATCTGCGATAGTACCTCACGGGTGATGTGGAATACTATTATTAAAGTCATTTAATAATTATGCGATATTAATAAAAAATTGTGGTAAATAATTATATTTTTAATGATTAATTAATATAATATTACGGAACGATAAAATATTTGAATGACAATTTGTCGCGGGTGCCAGGTATTTTTTTGATCGGAACGCTCCTGAGATGACGCGCTCGCCGCTGTAGCCGCCGCGCGTTACGCGGCAGAGGGGGTAACGGAAGCGTAGCCTTCCTGCCGGAGCCGAACTGTGCACTTTATTCCGAGCTCTGCTTTAGAGTCATGAAACTGTCAAATCCAGGAATCAGTACTTGTATCGGTGAGTTTCCTTAACAAAAAGTATCTATTGCATTGTTAGTATTGTGACACCAGATTTTTTACCGACGTCACAAAGTATGCCAAATTCTTGTATACGAAGTCATAACATGCGAGAGCACCGTCTCTTCGCGTTCACAGTCCTTCCCGAGCGAAAAACCAACAGGGCATAGCGTTAACATACCGAATATTATTTCTAATTTCTTTTGTATTGTAGTTTGTAAAGAGATGAAATATAAGTAATTTAAACGTACATGAATTTCTTCTATTGATATTTCAGATATACCTGATGTTCCGTCATCAGGTATATCAGGTTCACAGGTGTCAGGTTGGCACAGAAATTAGGTTGTTACTTTATCCCATGAAGATATTAAGTTGCGAGTCTACAGTAGCAGATTTATCTGTTCTTGAGAAGCCTGCCGCAGTATCCTCACATATGGAACTCAGCAAACGTGAGTAACGCAATATCTTGCCTAAGTGTTGCAACGTAATGACTATAAGAGCTATTTAACATTAATACCAAATGACTATTGTTGATTAAAATTCCTTGATTTCGTAGTGCCTGTAGCAGAGGAAGAAAATGTGAGTACCACTGATGACTATTCTCCCGGACCATTCTCTGATTCCCGGAGGGATGGAGTTGGGTAAAAATGCGTACTGAAAGTTTACAGTGTACGCTTTTCGCATACACGATAATGAAGGTCGAGAAAGGCGAGCATTGTCCAGTTGCACTAAAAAGTGTTACGCTTGATGTGAACGGAATATTAAAATATTTTGTTTATAATCATCATGTTCATCCGCAAGACAATAATCTGGAACGTGTTCTAAAGAAAAAAGAAACGCTGGAGGACATATTGGAAACATTCAAAGAGATGAACATTTGCAGTGGTCTAGGTAATATTAGTATCCATCTTGTAAAAATCGGTGAGGCATATGAGGACAATATGGACGAATGGAGAAGTAAAGATTGCTCTCTGCTCTCGAATAAAAAAAGATGCGATTTCTGCATAAAGTTTGGAAAAAATATATTGCAACGGAAGAGACGGCTGAATAATAATCCAATGGAATCGGATTCGTAACATTTTAAACTCTAATGTTCAATATAAATTATCAGTGATGTCTTCGATATGACTCTAGATGAAGTACTTGATTCTTACACCTCACTTATCCCTGTAAAGAGCATGGATCTGAAATCCTTTCATATGCGATAATTTGCTATCTAAGGATTAAGAATGGGGCAATATTGCCATCAGGAAAAGTTAAAAATGAAAAAGAAATTTGTTGTTAAAAAAAAATTGTCCAAATTAACTAATGAATAAATTTTATGTTAAGTTTTTGTAAGTGTTCTAGCTGTCAACATCAAGGAAGTATGAATAAAAATAAATTCTTTATTTTTTCTCTTTATTTGAGTTTTCTCAATATTCCGGAATAGGCTATTTAGCAGCATGCCAAAAAATAGTAGATTAAGGTAAGTAAAAATCAGCTCTTTCCATTTTTTTACACTTCATTTTTTAAGTTTTTGCAAGTGTTCCAGTTTCTCACAATCAAGTAAGTATGAATAAAAATAAATACTTAAATTTTTCTCTTTATTTGAGTACCTGTAATTTTCACGAAAATATAATAAAAAAGGATCAAATTAAATATATGAAACGGTTCGATATATTTCTATTTTTGAAAATGGAAACTTTTGTTTATTTTATAGGATTTAAAAAAAAGTCTAACGGAGATCGATCCATCAAGAGGTAGACAACTATTTCGTCTAATACAACTAATCGTCTACAACCGCGAGAGCTATCGTGGGCTTTTCAGGTTATGTCTGTTGGCATTATAAGTTCGCTACTAAGATCGGAACGCCTCTAATGGTTGCTACAGAAAGTAAAACGAACTTCGTTAAGACGGTCACCCCCCACCGCCGAAATTTGAGGGAGTTTCCAGACCTGTATACAAGACCGTGCTCGAGACCATTCACTTGAAGATAATAAAAGAGAAATTGCAAGCATTCAATTGTATCTATTTTCAGTGCTCAAGTAACTACGATTAATGTTAGTACATCAGTTTTATAAAATACTAGTATCGGTGTACGCACTTCGCGCACTGCTTTTATAGGTTAGGTTCATCGTGCGATATGAAGTATGCACATGAACGAACTCTGAGCACAACATCAACAGCCAATCATAATGACGTGTTAGGCGGCTTCAGAAATAAATCGCATTTCGAGATATTTCGTGATATGCCTTTTTAGTAGGAAGGATAATAACGATTGTTTTTGTCATTCATCATCAATCGTCAATCGGTCAAGATATAAAATATTTATTAAAGCATTTTCTTAAAACGATGACTAATTTTAACGATACTTGTGCATGTTCTTGTTTTTCATATTAGTATTATTTATTTGATAAATATTTCATGTAATCAGTCGCTGTATCTCTCCATTATCGTATTATCCAAGTTTGACAAATCACGTTTCTCTTGCGGACAAATGATAGACTTGTACCAGCGTTCTTCGGCTGAGCCAAGATTTCTCGACCTAAAACAGCGAGAAAAAGATAGAAAAGAACAAGAGAAAATGCAAGATAGCTCATTGAATATTCCTTTTTTTTTTCTATTTTGTTAATAGATTCATATTCCCAACTCACGCTGTTACCTCTCCCGAGAAAGGTTTTCTCACTGGATTCCAGCCTGTTACGGGATTTTTATTGTTAACCATGATACCCCGCACGCAAAAAGACAAATTCACCTCTGTTAGAACCAAATCCTAAATCCAATAGATTTCATTATTATTTTTCCGATGAATGCTACTGGAATTTTAATCGCAAAAGAAAATTCACTGACCCGCCATTCGTAGGTAATTAAATCCGAAAGACTCAGTATGTCCGCGCATAATTCAATTTCCTCGATCCCAGCCATTGTTTTAATATAATTTTCATGAAGAAAATAAAGAAAAAATTTAGATTGTGATTGAAAGTACGAAGCTATGTTGTCAGGATCGTGAACGAATTTCCAATTATCGCCAGTTTTCATTCCTATTCAGTAACTTCATTATAATTTTCTTTTTCTTCTTTACCCACTAATTTTCGAATATTTAAATTCATGGCTGAATTCGTAATTCTTACTTTTAGGATTGATTACACGACCAATACCGTGCAAAAGTCCCAAACTTTCTTCCCGAGTACCGCAATCGTGTTTCAAGTTGTTATCCGCCACTTCGATTACCATAACCGATTTGCAATTATTATTATAATCGCTTGAATTTTATATCCTGTGATTTTTCGAACGATTATTTTTTTTCCACTAACCTTTTAAAGAATTGAAGATTAAATTGAGAATGGTGCTTCTCACGTCGCCTATACCGTTCGACAATACTTGGTCGATATTATTCTCCTTTATGTCGATAATATGACATCCTCGAGAATTTAATATCACGGAAACTCGTTTGAGCATCTTTTTCATCGCTGTTTGGGTGGTCGAATTTACACTGCTTGAACGAATTTACGTTATACAATCGGACAACTCTTGTACTTATTATTATTATTATCGTTATTATTTTATGTAAAAGCTCACCTTATAACATCGATGTGAAATTTTTCTTTTACATCGGAAGGGAATAGTGTTTTGAGCATTCTTGAATTTCCCCAATCGGTGCAAATGAATACCAAAGGTTTCTTGCCATATTGAAAATAATTTCTAAGGAAAGAAGAATATTTGTGGTAATTTAATTAACCAATTTTTTTTCTTTTCTAATTTTCATTGAATAACGTTTCAAACAAACTTATGAAACACTCACTCCAATACCGTGAAAAATATATCCGGCTTCGTCAAGAACACATTGGGTATATCTTTGACGAGCAAAAGACGTTGTGAGCTTGTTTGAAACAATGAATTGTATCGAGTTGCTCTTATTAGAAAATCTAAAAACTTGTCACTTTGCTGCGTCGACAAGTCTGGGCAAGAAAATGTAATACGAATGTCACTTCTTTTTGTATTACAAGAAATTTTTCTCAATTTTAACCACAAGGTTACATCAATCTTCACGCTTATCGTATTATATAACGACTAAAAGAATTTTGGGTGTCTATATTTTTCAACCATCTAATATTTCAAATTAAGCAGAAGCGAAATCTATTGATTCATCTTGCGCCTAGTCCTGCAGTCCGTGGGCCGTTGAAACCTCATTGAAAATGTAAAATCAATCTTATTCGTTTATTTTGATTGTATAAAAAATCTTCTATTTAGCTTTGACGATGTCCCCCTTTTGACCAACTAGGCAGGATAAAATATTAGGTCGAAAAATTGTGTTTTGCTCTAATTAGTACGGTAGCTAGTATAGATAGATAATAAAACCAAGTTGAGAGCAACATTTGTAAATTCCGCTCGTATCACATCCTAGCTACTTTGTACTTTAGATTACTTCTTAATTCAAATATATTTCAATGCAATCAAACAAGTCAATGACAAAAAAAAATTAAACAAATAATTTTGGAAATATTGCCAAATGTTTGAATTATTGAAATTTAAAAAATATAAAAAATTTAAATAAATTTCCGTCATACAGTTTATACTCACCGCTTTTGCAAGCCACAGAATCAGCTGGCGTGGTCCATTCAACACATTCATAAGCGTTATCCTTGGCTATGATTTTTAATGCTGCAGTTTTACCGCAACCTGATGGCCCAGATATAACCAAAATTTTGGGTTTCCCTGTAAAAGCTTGGTCGACAAACCAGTTTTCAATTTCCTTCTGTTTTTGTTTGCTCACAGAAAGTTCGGTCGTTTTTCCAGGCTCACAGGCTGCTATCAGCTCCGACAAGCTCACAATTGTCTCAGGTTTCTTAAAACCTACTGTGCTGGGCTTAACAAATAACTTTTCATCTGTCTTAGTTGCCTTCTTTTCTCTATTTCGTGGAATCATCGTTTCGACCTTATCAAAGGCCAACGACAATTCTGCCCAACAGCTTTCTTTATTCTGCAACAAGTAAAAATGAATTTACGAATATAATGCAAAATCAAACTCAAACATAACCTTCGTTCGTCGACAATTTTTACCTTCGGCAGTGACATATTTTCGAGACTATCCGACCAAATTTTTCAAAAACACTTTTTCTCAAGTTTTAATTTTTTTTTATACATCTTCATCAACGACACTCGCAAGCGATCATTGTGATTGTCGAAATGTGCATGGTGCTATTTCACAAAAAACAGGATTAAAAAGTGAGATTGGGATAAATTATATTAAATAATCCGAGTAACAGTACAATCGCTTCCAACAACTTTGTTGAGAAATTCAAGCAATTATGTTACTTACAAATAAAAGAAAAACTATTTTATCATGTGCCGAATGTCACTTTTTCGTTTTATCCGTTAGTTGTGATCACGGTCTTGTATACAGGTCTGGAAACTCCATCAAATTTCAGTGGTGGGGGACGGCCCGTTAACGAAGCTGTTTTTAATTTCTGTAACAGCCACTAAAGGCGTTGCGATCAGATAATGCCGATAGACATAACCTGAAAACCCTTCGACAGTTCACGCGGTAGTCCGTCTCTGTCCTACTAACGGAATCCACCGCGTTACACATATTTATTATATGTAATTATAAGTTATTAATCCCGTCAACTCTAATGAATATACTGAAAAAATATGCTCTTAATTTGAATCGGGTTTTAAACATTCTAACTGTTAATCGAGCATGATAAACTATTTGTAAATATCTGTCATATGAATATATATTAGACGAAATAGTTGTCTACCTCTTGATAGATCGATCTCCGTTAGACTTTGTTTTAAATTCTATAAAATAAACAAAAGTATTCATTTACAAAAATAGAAATACATAAAACCGTTTCATATATTTAATTTGATCCTTTTTCATTATATTTTTGTGAAAATTGCAGGTACTCAAATAAAGATAAAAGTCGAAGAATTTATTTTCATTCGTACTTACTTGATTTTGAAAACTGGAACACTTTTCCAAAACCTAAAAAATAAAATGTAAGAAAATTTAAAGAGCTGATTTTTACTTACGTTAATCTACTATTTTTTGGCATGTTACTAAATACTGTCTATTTCGGAATATTGACAAAACTTAAATAAAGATAAAAATTCAAGTATTTATTTTTATTCATACTTCCTTGATTACGAAAACTCGAACAATTGCAAGAACTTAGAATAAGATTTATTCAGTAGTTAATTTCGACAATTTTTTCTTAACAACAAATTTCTTTTTGAGTTTAAAATTTTTCTGATGCGCATGTTTGCCTCATTTTTAATCTTACATAGTAAATTATGGAATCTGATTTCAGATTCATGCTCTTTACAGGGATAAGCGAAGGTGTATGAGTTAAATATTTCATCTAGAATTATATCGAAGACATCAATACGAGAGGAATATTTTGTAAATGATGCTTCGATATAACGGATCAGATGAAAGAAATGAGGATTTGCGTGAATCAGGCTACCGCGTGATTTCATTTGCATCAGTTGCGACTCTAAAGATCCTCAGCTGGTTTGCAATCTCACAGCTTCCTGACACACTGGACAGGATTCATATTTTTGACAGAACTTCAGGGATATCTGCAATATCAATAGAGGAAATTTATGATTTATGGTTTAAATTACTTTTATTTCATCGCTTTTATATAATAACGATGCAATAGACACATTCTCTTAAGGAAACTTACCAAGATGAGTACTGATTCCTTGAATTGACGATTTCGTGACTCTGTAGGACGGAACAGTGCTTGGAGAATTTCTTTCAGAATTCGAAACTTGTTCCGCTTACCCATGCTCTGGCACACAATTTTCTTTTTCTACTCAGATGTCATTTAATCTTGTTCGCACAGCAAACTCTTTGAGTCGCATTGTTTTGTATGGGACCTTACATATTGAAAATACACGATATGAGCAACTATCTTCTCAAACTATGTGTAAAATCTTTTCATAAAACTTACCCGTCCAATTACTTGACCATTTGTGTCGAGCTTGACCCATTCGCGAACTGTGCTTTCATTATTAAAATGCTTTTCACATATACGATTTGTGGGTTGTAATTTTAGAATGTCTGGGATAGATTGTTCTCACTTTTTCCACATATCAATGTTCTTAGGCACTCTGAATGTACAACATTTTTTGTTTATTTTGCTCCCGCTTTTACAATGAGGCACCACACACCGATTCGTCATTTTTAATATAATAATTACTAAAAGACTGTGATGTACACCAAATAAACATAATATTCACGCATAGCAGTATCGAAGGGTTATCAGGTTATGTCTATCAGCATTATCTGATCGCAACGCCTCTAGTGATTGCTACAGAAATTAAAAACAGCTTCGTTAAGAGGACCACTCTCGGCGGAGGAGTTTCCAGACCTGTATACAAGACCGTGGTTAAGAGGACCACTCTCGGCGGAGGAGTTTCCAGGCCTGTATACAAGACCGTGGTTGTGATCACGGTCTTGTATACAGGTCTGGAAACTCCCTCAAATTTCGGCGGCACGGGATGACCGTCTTAACGAAGTTCGTTTTACTTTCTGTAGCAACCACTAGAGGCGTTCCGGTCTTAGTTGCGAACTTATAATGCCAACAGACATAACCTGAAAAGCCCGAGATAGCTCTCGCGGTTGTCTGCCTCTGTCCCATTAACGACTTCTGCCGCATTACACATATTTATTATATGTAATTATGAAAGCGTTATCAATCCCGTCAACTTCAATGAATATACTGAATAAATATGCTCTTAATTTGAATCGGGTTTTAAAGATTCTAACTGTTAATCGAGTATGATAAATATCAACTATTTGTAAATATGTATCTCATATGAACATATATTAGGCGAAATAGTTGTCTACCTCTTAATGGATCGATCTCGGTTAGATTTTTTATTAAATCCTATAAAATAAACTAAAGTTTTCATTTTCAAAAATACAAATATATCGAACCGTTTCATATATTTAATCTGATCCTTTTTCATTATATTTTCGTGAAAATTACAGGTACTCGAATAAAGAGAAAAATTAAAGTATTTATTTTTATTCGTACTTACTTGATTTTGAGAAACTGGAACACTTGCAAAAACTTAAAAAATGAAGTGTAAAAATGGAAAGAGCTGATTTTGACTTACCTTAATCTACAATTTTTTGGCATCTTGCTAAATAGTCTATTTAGGAATATTGACAAAACTCAAATAAAGAGAAAAATTAAAGAATTTATTTTGATTCATACTTCCTTGAAGTTGACAGCTGGAACACTTACAAAAACTTAACATAAGATTTATTCATTAGTTAATTTAGACAATTTTTTTTTACAACTAATTTCTTTTTCAGTTTTAAATTTTCCTGATGGCAATATTGCCTCATTCTTAATCTTACATACTAAATTATCGCATATGAAAGGACTGCAGATCCATGCTCTATACGGGAATCAGTGAAGGTGTAAGAATCAAGTACCTCATCTGGAGTCATATCGAAGGAATCAATTCGAGAGGAATATTTTGTAAATGATGCTTCGATATGACGGATCAGATGAAAGAAATGAGGATTTGCGTAAATCGGGCCACCGCATGATTTCATTTGCACCAGTTGCGACTCTGAAGATGCGCAGCTGGTTTTCAATCTTACAGCTTCTTGATACACTGGACAGGATTCATATTTTTTATGGAACTTCAGGGATATCTGAAATATCAGTAGAAGAAATTTATGTATGTTTAAATTACTTTTATTTCATCGCTTTTATATACTAACAATGCAATAGGTACTTTCTGATTAGGAAACTCACCGATCCAAGTACAGATTCCTTGAATTGACGGTTTGGTGACTCTAAAGGACGGAACAGTGCTTGGATAATTTATTTCAAAATTCGAAACATGTTTCGCATAACCATGCTCTGGCACACAATTTTCCTTTTCTATTGAGGCGTCATTGAACCTTGTTGGCACTGCAAACTCGTGGAGTTGCATTCCTTAGTACGTGACCTTACATATTGAAAAATACTTGATATGAGTAACTATCTTCTCAAAGTATGTGTAAAATCTTTTCATTAAACTTACCCGTGCAATTACTTGGCCATTTGCGTCGAGCTTGCGAGCTTGACCCATACGCGAACTATGTCTTCATGATTAAAATGCTGTTACATAAACGATCCGTCTTTTGTAAGTTTACAATGCTTGGAATAAACTTTTCTCACTTTTTCCGCATATCAATGTCTTTTGGCACGTGAAATGTAGAACATTTCTTATTTCTTTTGCTGCCGGTTTTGCAATTTGGGACCACACACGGATATCTCATTTTCAATATAATTATCACTAATACTCGTGATATAAACGAAATAAACGTAATATGCAAGGATAGCAATATCGAGGGGTTTTCAGGTTATGCCTGTTGGCATTATAAGTTCGCAACTAAGATCGGAACGCCTCTAGTGGTTGCTACAGCAATTAAACTTGATTTCGTTAAGGAGGTCACTTTCGCCGGAGGAGTTTCCAGACCTGTATACAAGACCGTGATCAGGGCTGACAAAACGCCTGCGGGTGAGCACGCAAGAAGGTTCAATTCGCCGACAATCGACGCAATCTAGAGATATCGTGCTTCATCTTCGGAACAATGAAACTCGTGTTCGAAACGCACAGGACATACGATGCGCTACAATATCCATTGTTTTTTTTTTGGCAGGGCGAGGACGGGTACCATTTCAATATCAAAATGGTTAATCAACTAACAGGTAAATATAACAGATTTAATGATTCATTGGTTGATTTTATTACATCTAACGATATGTCGATTCTGATTGCAGGCGCTGAACCTAATAAAAAAGTTAGTGCTATGAATTTTTATTCATACAGACTTAGGATCCGTGACGGTGAAATAAATCACGTTTTGAAGTGTCGCATCGATCTCAATGAATTGGAGTTGGAAGGTTGATTAGGATTGATAATTGCTTATGAAGAGTTACAATCAAATAAATTTTGGGTGATACGAAGTTCACCGGGTCAGCTAGTATTATATAAATATATCGCGTCCTCAGACGTCTTAGCTACATTGTATCGCATTTGCTATGGACACAGGGAAACTGCGGAAAACCTGTGTCGACACAGACGGTTTTTTGTTTTTTGAGTGAGTTTCACTTGTACTACCGTCAAAAAATGTGTATGATAAGAAAAAATCTACAAATATGTGTAACGCTTTTTATAAACATAGTATATATTTCTGAAACTTTCCATCTTATAAATTAAGAATACGTCCATATTTATGTATGTTTTTCTAACAGTCTGTTAACTATTATTTGCAAGTTTTCAAGAACTTTCACATGCCCTTCTTCTATTCTAAATCTTTGTTTCATTCTGGGCGGATAATAATGAAGCTGCGGCTCGCGTCATTGAAGCTTCTGCGAGTAACTATAATACAAAGAAATAGATGTTACCATTATAAGAACATATCAAAGGGATTAAGAATCTAATTTCAAATGATCTGAGCCTACTTGAATGGCAGCAGCGTGATTCTGGGCGATCTGAGTAAAGTCTTCACGTGCTTCATAAAACTGTATACCAATCCGTCTTTTATTTCCTGTAATATAACAGAAATTAATGGCTGATTACTGGAAACTGCCTTCATTTTTCTAAATTTATAAATAAACGTGGATTCTGAAACATTACATATAGCAGGAAAAGTGAAATTATAATAAAAAGATTATATCAAAAAGGAGAGGTACACGTACATTATATAAATATTTACTGACGATTACGTAAATTTTGTTCCTTCCTCGTCAAGCCCCTGTCGTTTTAAAATTGCGTGCTTTTTTATTTCGGTTCTTTTGTACTGCATTCAATACGTCGCTGTAGGTGAGGTCCTCTATTTCATTTCTCCTTTCGGAAGGTCCAGGTTCCTATTCCAGTTGAAGTTCAAGTACATAATTGCCTAAATATGGAAGGTATACAAATTTCGATGAAATGAAAAATATTAATGGCAACGTCTGTTTCTATATCATTACATAATAACGTTAATTCTATTTTCTTAGAATTCATTCCGTAAATGCCTACCATTATTATCAGTCGCATCGTTTATATTTAGTACTTCTGCTATTAAGTCGCAGGTGGCTCTTTCAAAACATCTTCGTATCCTCTTTCTAATTCTAATTGAAGTTCCTAGAACAAATATATAAAATATAAAAAATTGCACGATCTTCTAGGACACTAATTTATATCAAAAGATAGAAGATTACAATTAATTTAAAATGCATACCTATTCCTCTGGTGTACTATCGGGGCAATCTGTATTACCCTGGACATATTCTAATCCAATACAGGCAATAATACGTTGTTCCAATGTATTTAAATGTTCTGCTTCTATTGGGAAGTTGCCTGTTCTATTTCTTTCATTTCGCAATTTCGCTCTTTTTTTTATACGTTACTTTTCAGATCTCTCCAAACCTTAACACAATTTATGTTAAAAGAATCATAAATAATAATATAAATATTATATAAGATATTGCGTTTCTTTTAACATGTACTCTCTTGCTCATTACATGTCGAAGGAAGATAGAATACTTTCAGTGCATGAACGAAGCGAATACAGCTATAATGAAAAATGTACATGCTAAGTAACATATGAAATGAGATTGTTATATAACTACTGTTTTTAACATATTTGTTAAATCATCCCATTGCTGTGCATAATGGGTTCTACCTTCTGTCGTTAAATATTTTCCTGCTGCAAATTCGGAATGTATCTCCATGTATTGAAATACAAGTAGAAAAGTACAGAATTGCAGGGCAGCCCTGCAATTCTGTACTTATCTACCGACACTATCGATGTCGTTAGCTAGCGACAGCCAATTGCCAGGAAGATTTCAGCGGAAAGGCGCTACTCTCATAGTCTATCGCTCGCTAACGACACCGATAGTTGTCGGTAGAACAGAACTGTGCTGGGATTCTGTACTTGCACAGGTAATTACGAGGCATTAAAAAAAAAGAAATCAATTTTATTTGTCGCACTGCATTAAAATACAAAATTTGCTGAACATTTATTATCTTTCTGTGAATTGATTGCTATATATATACATAATTTGTTATATACATATCGTTACCCGATTCTGAATTGCTACAGGACACTACGCTACAGTTGAATTGTGACAGACGGGATCTCTTGGGTCTCAATGGTTCACGAAAATCGACTCTTGGTCGTGGGAAATCACGATGAGCTGCACTGCAATTTTGTACTTTTCTATCGACAACTATCGGTGTTGTTAACGAGCGACAGCCAATTGCAAGGAAGATTCTAGCGGAAAGGCGCGACTCTCATAGGCTATCGCTCGCTAACGGCACCGATAGTTGTCGGTAGACAAGTACAGAATTTCACCTCTGATACCTGTTGTATTCGATATCCTGACGAGAGACGAGAGCAATATCAGCCAGCATTTGTGTACCATTTTTTTTCGCTGTAATTGGCTACCTGTGTAAAGGTATGAAATTACGATATCACGAGTTTTAATGTGCAAGGATGAGACAAAAAAACACTTTATGTCCTCTTCCGCCGTAATTAACCTTGAATGAATTATTATGTTAACGGTGATGGCAGCGATTGATGGTCGATGATAGTTTTTTTTGCTTTAGGATAGTGGCCAGTTTCCTTTCGAAGACAAATGGCCTTGTATGTGCCCTATAATGTTGAAACTCCTAAAGCAAGAGTCAGTTACGCGAGGAGAATGGCAAGATTTGTTCGATTCCGTCCTTTGATGCAACTGTGGGACGAGAGGGCCGCCAAGGTAGAGATGCTCCGAAAGAGGGTATCACGGATTTTATGAAAAAGATTCAACGGATAAAAGCAAAAAATATACGTTAGAATCTAATATATCCCTCTATATTATATAAATATATCGCCGCCGCCGCCGCAGTGTACAAGAGTTGGGGCGGAGGGGGGTACGCCGAATGGCCCTCCACCCCCTCGGTGGAGGGTTGGCGCGCGAAGCGGACAGGGGGATAGCCTCCTAGTTAAGTAATATACTTGTTCCTTCTTCTCTATTATTCGTAATAACACATCGTGTATCTACATGTTTCGGCTCCTAACAAGGACGAGCATTGGTCAACGTCCACATAGCCCAATGAAAAAAAATACCTTACTCGATGCGACTACCTCATAAAACATATCCCACTGACGCTGGCTTCGAATCATTGGCATGACCGATGACCGAGAGTGAATTGAAAAATTGTCAACTTAAAGAATCCACGCGCTGTTCCATTGACAAGTCAATGGAACAGCGTAAAGTTATGTGAAGAACTTCAGGCGCTTCAGCAATTTGACAAACTTTTAGAGAAATCAAAAGAACTAAAAGTTCCCCCGACACGTCCGGCACTGTCGAAAGTACGTCGACAGAGAAAACTCATCGTCGAAGCATCGAACGACGGGCTGAAACAAATCATTGCGGAATCGTAAAAAAATTCGCCAGAGTCATTGAAAAATGTAATGCGAAGATGTTAAAACGTCGAAAATTGTATACTTGTAGATATTCTCCGGTCAACCTTATGATCGCGAGAACAAGCACCGATAGCACAACGATACCGGGTTGCTGTTCTCATACAGCATTGGAACCCGCTGATGTGAAAAATAATGAAGTTACAACTTTTAATAGTAGAGCAAGAGCAAGAAGAAAGAGAAAACGAGCATCCCAACGAAAATCCGGGAGACGAGAATAACAAGGGTCAGTCGAGATACAGAATTTTCTTTGAATCACTCGGTCTTCACCCAATAAAACGATAATAGGAAAAGCTTCGCAACGAAAAATAGAATGAAACCGCGTCGATCGACTGAAAGTTCAATCAAAGAAAGCAAATATATCTCCAAGGATAAGAACTACGATAATTCATCTAAAAACGTTCATGGTGACAAAATCGCTATCGTGCTAATTGTCAGATTGTCTAATGAGAGTTATGCACACGAGCGACGATAAAATAAGAACAACGATTCAGCCTCGTTGAACCGTTTGTCAATCAAAAAAATTCCGAAACAAAGATCGAATTACTCACGACAATGACCCACGACAGTGATTCAAGCACCATACTCATTTGTTCTTGCAGCAACGCCAATAATGATCGATATTCCGACAGCGATTATTCATTCGACAAAAAATCTTCCGCAGTGTTGAAAGAATTTCTCGTGAAAAATAAAAAAGGTACGATCGCTCAGGGACAAGGGTATGGATTCCTCGAATTCTCAGGGTCAAAACATTGGAAATATTAAAAAATCACCAATATCACGAGATCTATTCGTCCAAGTGGAAAGATCGCGATTCAATGTATTTCCAGAGCCTACAAAAACGCCCAATAGTTTGAAAATCCGTAAATCCAACATCAAACAATCGTCGAGAAATTCCTCTCGAAAATTTTTGAAATCTCCTGTACAAAAAATTTCCGATCCTATCGATGCCTCTGAACCAACGAGAACAAGATGTTTAACAATTGAAAGTTGAGTTTTCGGGGAAACTAATAAAATTTTGCCGGATAAGAAAGAAAAGAGGCTGGAACTTGTTGATTGTAGTTTAGAAATGTCATTGGATGAGAAGGATGATAGTTTTGTTAAATTCATAAAGGAGGTTGGCACGAAAAGACGTGGAGGTGGAGATAAGATAAGAGGACAATTCACAATCGTCTAATTTCACGAATCACGAAAGCACGGAAAGAGTAATATAAGAAGGAGGATAAATGAAGAGAATGAGAAGAAAGAAAAAAATTCAAAGAGCAATTACGATATCTCGAAGCTTTCTGGGAATTCCCAGAAAGCTTCGACATAGAAGTACATAGGGATTTGGAAAAATAATGTTTTAAAAAAAATAGGCACGCCTTTGAAATTAACATTAATTTCAAAGGCGTGCCTATTTTTTTTAAAACAATATTTTTCCAAATCCCTATGTACTTCTCTTCAAAATATCATATTATTAACGAAAACACTCGGTTTTTTTTTCGGATCGACGTTGAAGAGAGTTCTGCTGCGTGCCGCGGAGATGACAGCACCTGACGCGAAAGCTTCCCCAGCGCCACCATGCGGCGTGAAAAATGTGAAAAATATGTTTTTTGATACATTAATAAACAAGGAACAAAACCCAACAAAGTTTTTCGAATATCTCTTTTTTTTCCCACAAAAAAAAATTCTTGAAAAATGTGAAAAAAAACAGGGGGTCACAGTGGTGTTCACCCTTAAGAGTAAGAAAGATGATTTCTTGCTAAGCACACCGACCAATCCGATATTCTATTCCTGCTTTTTTCTGCGACTTGGCTTTTTCGTTTTTTTTTTATTTTATTGCCATTTAAATTGCACTGTTTCCATCGACATAACATTTTTTATCAATATCGTTTGGAAGAGTAAATTTTTCCTCACGATTTTTTTCTTATTTCGACCACGATTCCACTTTCTGAAAGTCTTGGCTTCGTTAAAGAGTCGAATTACACTCTCCGATGCTTTCATCGTCATACTTTGGCGACCTGATATGCATTTCAACTACAATCTAAAATATAAACAATGATAAACAATCAGAAATATGAATTACACGTACGACTTAGTTTCCTTTTTATCTTTTCACAAATTACATAAGCTTATTAATTAATCTGATGGTATGTTCAATTTATATTATAAAAGTTTTAATTTGAGACGTTTAGCCCGAGCAGAAATTTGTTCTGGCTGGCCTGATATAGGATCAGGCCCCGTTCAGGAATCGATAAGGTTAGCCTGATCAGGCTAACCGGATCACGCCCAGATCAGGGGCGGATGTTATTCTGATACGGCGTGGGTTATTAGGCCAGCCTTACATTATTTATATCAGGACCGGATCAGGTGCGGCTAAGGCGTCCGTGGCAAATCCTGATCACGCTAACTGTATCACGCCCAGATCAGGGGCGGATGATATTCTGATACGGCATGAATTATCAGCACAGCCTCAGTTGTTGACAATGAACTTGTGTTAACACAAGTTCATTGTCAGCACAAAATGAAATATTGCATTAAAATGAGTATCTTTCGACGATTTAATAGGATAGACGGAGGATACTCATTTGGGAAATCTCTGTGTCGTATTATTTCGAATAATGCTTCTTGAGACATTATTCGATTGACATTTAAATAATATTAATAATAATATTAATAACAATAATCATAAGATTGACAGCAGTGGACGCGCGGTCGGTTCGCGGCTTCGGTGGTCTGGTATGTTAAGTGAGCGGGATGGATGACCGCTTAGCTGTTTACTGGCTTGTCTACCCATTATTGAACGGGAAGCACTTTTTCTGAGTTTTTCAAACAACCGACAAAAATATACGCTGGAAATAGTAATAATGAAAGGAAATTATAATATAGTATTTATATTATTATTATTATTATTATTATTATTATTATTATTATTATTAATATCATTATTATCATTACTACATCGATTTTTCAATCGAGAACCTACACTAACTTAAAATTAAATCTACTACGAAGACAATTTTCAATATAATTCACACCATCTTCATTTCTGGTAGTTGGACTACATATAAGATATTCCTAGAAGTAATTCACAAGTGCTCGATAGAGTAGTGGTTACAGCGTTAGTTCGTTAGGTCGGTAGGTAGACAGATAGGTAGGTTTAAATAGCACAACTCTCCCGATTGGAAAATTAATTTTAAACGACCGCAATTATCGTTTAAATAACAAAAAACGTCTAAAAAATGACTGTTAGTACAGTAACATTTTTTTTCAATATTTTTTGGTCCAATTTGAGAATGAAGACTAGTGAGAGCGGTTGCAGGTTCGAACCCCGGTGGAGGCCGTTTTTTTTTTTTTTTAAATATTATTATATGGGCCAGCTAACAACATATGATGGCCAATAACCTAAGTCTCAGAAGATAAATAGATTTTATTCATTTGAAATTTGAAAACTGGAATTCAGTGCCAGATCGAGGCCAGATCGGTGCCGGATCGGTGCCGGATCACGGCCGCATCACGGCCGGATTACGGCCGGATCAGGCCTCGATCCGCAACTCCGTTACATGCCGGATGTGGGCCTGATACGGATCCTGATCAGGGCCGTGCCAGGCTGATAGGGCAGCCTGACATGGGCCGGATTTAAGCCGGACCAAATTTCCGCTCGGGAGTGCTTATGATTCACGTTGAAATATTTTTATTTTTTTTATTTCCTTTTTTTTATTTTTTTTAGCGTTGAAATATTGTAATGAAAATTGAATAAATAAAAATTCAAATATTTACGTACCACTCGAATATTTATTGGGTCGAAGAGTAATTACAAAAATTACAAAAAATCGCGGTCAAGCAATTATTCCACTTCAAACACTTGTTTAGTGCACGTAACCTAAATCTTCTTCTGCCTATATGGTCTTAGGCTGTACGCAAAAAAGCCGTATAGTACCATACATAACTTGAAAACTCGGAAAAAGGGCAACGCGCGTAATCCTCGAATCTTTACTTTAAACGAGATGAAAAATGCCCGCAATACCATCTATCTCTTTGACATGTACTAACCCCTCATCGTGACAGTCGATTCCGTCATCTAGTAGCTCTTTGGGAACTATGTCTTTTGGGGGTCATGTCTTTTGGGGGTTGTATCTTTTCGGGAGCATGACACCAATTAAAATATAGAACCGCTCCTATCATACGCATGCTGTAGGGTTAATTCATAAGATATATTGCTGAGAGGATCGGAATGTTCAGTGTGGTGACTGAAATAGCTAACATCAATATGTAAAATATTATACAACATGAACGCTGAAAAAAATATAAAGGTTCCTTTTATTTCTTATTTCTATATGCCTAAACAGTCAAGGAAACTTTGTAACTTAATACACCTAACGGTACAGGGACAAGCCTTAGTTTTTCCCTTGCACCTGCACTTTTCACAAAAAAATATAATGAAAAAGGATCAAATTAAATATATGAAATATTTTTGTGTAACGCGGTGGAAATCGTTAGTGGGACAGAGACAGTGTAATGCCTCGCTGATGGCGAGAACTTTGAAATTGAACCAACGATGTCCAATTCGCTGGGTTCACGCTGATGAAGAGCAAAACCTCACCTCGTGAGTGTTCAGAAAATGTGACTCTTCGCGTGAAAAAAGTAAAAAATTAAGGAAACCAAGATATTAGGTGCAAAGTATATCTATATTTTCAAACTGAATTACAAAATGATTTCGTTGTTCGCTACTCTGAGATCGAGAACTGAGTGAGTCTTCTTCTCGTGCTGCGTCCTTGCGAGACTCGAGGCTCCCTTCGTACATCCCTTCCCAAGGGGTTCCTTGGCTAATCGATATTCGTGTCGATACGCGTCGCTTCTTTCACCCCTGTTTGGTCGCCCACGTAACGGCCTCGTGGATCTCGCGCCTGTACCCCTGTGCTAGGCCCCGGTGGTCAACACGCGTGGGCCACTCTTGCGAGCTGGTCCTTAAGCGGGGTTTTTAGGTTGTGTCCATGGAGCCTAGAGCACGGTCTTATAGACAGGTCTGGGCACTCCGGCTGTAAAACCGTGCCGAAAATGAAGCCGATGTTGTGAATTTTCGCCGCTAGCGCTAGTGAGGGAGAGGCCTACTTAGTACGCATGCGCGGCAACTGTTTCTTTATTTCACTTTATTAACAATCCGTTAACCTCTTTCGGCAGTTCACTCAGTTTAATATCTACGCCAGTATTTAATTATCTATTCAGTATAAATGTATCGTTATGTGTGTTCGAAATACTTATTTAAAAAAAGAAAAATGGGTAAAAAATGTGTTATTCCGGGATGTAAAAGTTTGTTTAATTTCGACAATTTTTTTTTGTTTAATTTCGAAAAAAAAATCTAAAAAAATTTGAGTGAGTTACAAATAACCATATACAACTTTTTACTTCTCGGGCATATTATTTTAAACCCAATCGTTTTCGAGTTGCGCTGCATTTTTCGAAACCAGTATTTTTTTACAAAAAACTAAATATCTCTGCGGACAAAAATCGCAAAATTTTTTTTTTTAATCCAAAATAAAGCGGGATTTGTCCCCTTCAAAACGCCGCTTATTAAATTGGATTATCATTATTTTCGAATAAGATATTCAACTTTTTACTGAGAAGTCAAGTGTGCTACGTGTTATTTAAATGGGAAATCGATAACTCGATGATGCGACCTCGTAGGATTTTTTTACCGGTCTGAAACGATGCATGGTGTTGTTTGGGGTCGCAAACTTGAGTTTGAGCCGGTGGGAGAGGAAAAAAAAAGTTTTTTTTCGGGTCACCCTAATATATATATATGTTTGTGTATTTTCCAAATATGTCAAATATATATATGTACATGATGAAAATAGATTTTAAATATATAAAATATAAATTATATATTTTACTGCAGAATAAGTTATATATTTTCACATAAAATTTTTTCCATACGGGACTCTATGTATCTGAATGTGACTCACTCCATTTTCAGTATCCCTGAAGGTGATGTGAAACAGATATAATTGCGTGAAAGATCAACCGAAAGCATATTTAACACCACGTTAATTCTTATCCCATGACCTTTTCTTATTACAAAAATTATAGGAATAATTATTAGAAGGATTTCCTTTGTATGTTGACTGCTACTACTAGCGTCTACATTTTTATTTGCTCAAGATGAAATAGGGAAGCTGGTATCATTAGGTAACAATACAAACATACTTCTTACCATCTCGTGTTTTTGTTATGTTGAAATTTCAGGATATCTTTGCAAGCAACTTCTCAGGTACACTAAATGCGACGTCTGTAGAAATGCCATAAAAAATGCAGATTCATATTCGCAAGAAGCGAGTGCACAGCTTGTGAATTTAAAAACTCGCGGGGGGCTCATCCATCCGAACAAAACATTCTTCAATCTCATCATTGCTTTCGAGTCGCGCTTTATAAAAAATTGTCATTTACCAAATGTATATAATCGAACTATCGACGATATGTTAATGTCATATAAATTTTCATTCCCGTGTAAGGAGCATGCAGATAGCTTTTTATCGTATGCGATCCATTATTATTTGCGGCTTCGTATGCGGCAATTTTCTGCGCAGCAAACCAAATCGCTTAAAAAAAAAAGTAGCGAGAAGAGAAAACAAGCGAAATTTCACAGATGCTAATAAATAAGAGTTTTGACACTACAATGTAATATTTAATTAATCCCGACCGCACCCTACAATCATATTTTTAGTATTCTTTTTAATCCTTCAAAATGTTATTTCATATAGTTATGATAACTCATTTCGCCACACAGTAGAAACATTGATATAGCTGGCTACTAGAGTAAAATAAAATATTTTGAAAAATTCAGAACCTGCGGGTACAAATCCAGAGCTTTAAAAGTAAAAACGAATACTTTTTCATTCCTATATATAGCAGGCTTGTACGATAATAAATAGGGATTGAACTCGTTTATAACTTTCGCTCTTCCACTTGGATCTTCGGCTTGCGATTCGATTTTACGGGTTGAATTCAATTTACTATTGATGCACTTGTAGTAACCTTTTTGTTAATATGAGTCTTAATTACGATCTGAATTAGAATAAATAACCCAGCAAAACATTATACAAATCTGCAGCCTAGCACGCAAGCGCACAGAGAAAAAGACGGCTGCCCTATATTCCTCTCTTTTGTTGCACACCGGCCTCCGAGATTGCAGCGCTCCGGTCTTTGGTGCACAAATTGAGAAACACAGGCTTCAAAACGGTGACGCTGCGTTATATAGGAAGGGGCTTGGAGTGCCCAGACCTGTCTATAAGACCGTGGCCTAGAGTAAAGGAGTGTAATCTCTAATGGGGAACGGCCGAAAAAAGCGACCTCAAAAATTCAGCAAAAAAGGTGTCGCTGCGGTCGCAAGTGACGCCTTGCTGTCGTGTTTTGGCGGGAACTTTGAAAGTTGAACCATCGATGTCCAAATTTGCTGGGTTCGTGCTGACGAAGAGCAAGACCTCACCTCGTAAGTGCTCGGAAATGTGACGCGGCGCGGATGTAGGTAAAACTTAGAGAAAAAAAAACGAGATGTGGGGTGCAAATATATAATACGAATATGTATTCTCAAAGTAAAGTAGAATTGGTGTTTTCTACTCTGAGGTCAACAACTGAGTGTCTGCCTTATTCTGGCGCGGCGCCTTCGTGACGCTCTATCCTTCCTTCGTTCATCCCTTCCAGAGGAGTTTCTTGGCCAATCCGAGTTGTAGTTGCTGCGCGTTGTTTCCTCCACCTTTGTTTTGGTCGCCCACGTAGCGGGCTCGTGGGTCCCGCGTCTGCAGCGTTGTGCCTGGCCCCGGTCAGCCCCGGTGATCAACACGTGTGCGGAAAAACCCCCAGGCCTGGCGGAGATATTTGGCTATCCGACTCGCCCTATAGCATGTACCACCCTTGCGAGCTGGTCGTTGGGCAAGAGTTTTCAAGTGGGTTTCCTTTTTTGTTAATCCCGCGGTCGTACATTCCTCGTTTTTGCGACTCGACAGTAATGGGGTTTTTACGACTAATAAATATACTCAGTTTTCCATAGGAAAAACTGAGGCTTAAGTCTGTACCGTTAGGCATATTAAATTGCAAGACCTCCTCGAGTATTTGCCATATGGAAGTAATAAATGAAGGAATGTTTATATTTCTAACACATTGAATCGTATACTGTTTCACGTATTTATGCTAACTATTTCAGTCACCACACTGAATATGCCGATCCTCTCAGCGTTAACAAATAGCCCTACAGTATCCGTTTCATAGGAGCGTTCTAAGTTTAATTTTATATTTTAATTCTCGCGCCCGTGGATAATGATAGCAAATCTGTTTTACCCTAGGCGAATGTGAGGTAATATCGACATTCGTCACAAGTTCATCCGAGTGAAGTGAGCAAGAAATAAACTGTACGTGGAACCTTGCTGAAGCTAGACACCTACGGTCAATATACACATCACATGACCCTTCGGTGTAATTGAGTGTAATCACGCGTCAACGTTAATATAACGGTTTTATAAAACTTTTAATTACTGCCAATCTGTAAAAGTAAGAACATAGATTAGCATTATATCGACTTTATAATATACTAACAAAAAGAAATGAAATAGCTTCGTAAAGGTTACAAAAAAAACCAATGTGATTTATATTTAACGAAATTTAAAGTACAATAGGTGAGGAGATTGTGCAGTGATTATTCCAGGATCAATAAATAACTATAAAGACATCCCAGTTAAAAAATATAGACGATGAGCGTGTAATAAATAATGAGGTAAACATCGGGTTTAGGCAACCCTCTTCCGATTCCTTCCGTAATAGGCTCATCCGACGCGCGCGCACGCGAAACAACTTTTTCCTCTGACAAAATTGGGGGGCGTTATTTATTAAAAAGTTATTAACAAATAAAGTTTATAATTCATACAGCTATTTTCCTTATACCAGCCAGTCCCAATCATCCTGTCCTTCACATGTGTTGTTAAGAATACCCCCTGAGTACATACAAAAAGTTTTATCCGTCGCTCATTGTTTGTTAAAAAGTTATTAACAAAAGAAGTTTCATAAAACTGTTATATTAACGATGCGCGTGATTACACTCAGGTACACTGAAGGGTCATGTGTATATTGACCGTAGGTGCCTAGCTTCAGCAAGGTTCCACGTACAGTTTATTTGTTGCTCACTTCACTCGGATCAACTTGCGACCGCAGCGACATCTTTTTTGCTGAATTTTTTATGCCGCTTCAGAGTACGAAGATAGGAGTAGGCTCCATGGTTGTGTCTATCAGCACTATCCGAACGCAACGCCTCTAGTGGCTAAAGAAATTAAAAACGACTTCGTTAAAGGGCTGGTCCCCCGCCAACGGTCTTGTTTACAGGTCGGGAAACTCCTTCAAATTTCGGCGGCGGTGGGGGGTGACCGTCTTAACGAAGTTCGTTTTACTTTCTGTAGTAACCACTAGAGGCGTTCCGATCTTAGTTGCGAACTTATAATGCCGACAGACATAACCTGAAAAGCTCATAATAGCTTTCGCCATGGAGACTAGAGTAACGGAGTGCAATCTCTAATGGGGAACGGCTGAAAAAAGCGACCTCAAAAATTCAGCAAAAAAGGTGTCGCTGCGGTCGCCAAGTAGTCCGATGTGAAGTGAGCAAGAAATAAACTGAAGCTGAAGCTAGGCACCTACGGTCAATATACACATGACCCTTCGGTGTAATTGAATGTAATCACGCGTCATCGTTAATATAACAGTTTTATGAAACTTTTAATTACTGCCAATCTGTAAAAGTAAGGACATAGAATAGCATTATATCGATTTTATAATATACTAACAAAAAGAAATGAATCAGTTTCGTAAAGGTTACAAAAAAAACCAATGTGGTTTATATTTAACGAAATTTAAAGTACAATAGGTGAGGAGATTGTGCATTGATTATTCCAGGATCAATAAATAATTATAAAGACATCCCAGTTAAAAAATACAGACGATGAGCGTGTAATAAATAATAAGGTAAACATCGGGTTTAGGCGACCCTCCTCCGATTCCTTTCGTAATAGGCTCATCCGCCGCGCTTTCGCACGCGAAACAACTTTTTCCTCTGATAAAATTGGGGGACGTTATTTATTAAAAAGTTATAAACAAATAAAGTTAATAATTCATATAGCTATTTTCTTTATACCAGCCAGTCCCAATCATCTTGTCCTTCACATGTGTTGTTAAGAATACCCCCTGAATAACATACAAAAAGTTTTATCCGTCGCTCATTGTTTGTTAAAAAGTTATTAACAAAGAAGTTTCATAAATTAAACATGAAATACTTATACTAGTGTATGGTGAACAGTACACGTATGAGCGGGTTCGCTGCGCCCCCCGTGCACCCCCACACGCCTGACCAAAAACAAACCAAGAACAATCGAAAACAACTAAAAAACAAACCAAACAAACCAAAAACAATCCAAACAACCCGTAAGTATAGTAAATAGCACATATATCCCTTGCTGCTCATCATATGAATACAAATATACATGAGTAAATGAGGGTGGGAAGGTGAGGTGGAGGTGGGTCGCGTTTGGGGGTTGTTTAATTTGTTGTTTATTGTTTTTGGTTTGTTTTTGGGTTGTCTTTAGTTTGTTTTGGTTTGTTTGTGGTTTGTTTTTGGGTTGTTTTTGGTTTGGTTTGGTTTGGTTTGGTTGTTTTTGGTTTGTTGTTTGTTTGTTTTTGGTTTGTTTTTGGGCTGGTGTGTAGGGGGTGCACGGGGGGCGCACCGAACCCGCTCATACGTGTACTGTTCACTATCCACTAGTATAAGTATTTCATTTTTGATTTATGAAACTTCTTTTGTTAATAACTTTTTAACAAACAATGAGCGACGGATAAAACTTTTTGTATGTACTCAGGGGGTATTCTTAACAACACATGTGAAGGACAAGATGATTGGGTCTGGCTGGTATAAGGAAAATAGTTATATGAATTATTAACTTTATTTGTTAATAACTTTTTAATAAATAACGTCCCCCAATTTTGTCAGAGGAAAAAGTTGTTTCGCGTGCGAAAGCGCGGCGGATGAGCCTATTACGAAAGGAATCGGAGGAGGGTCGCCTAAACCCGATGTTTACCTCATTATTTATTACACGCTCATCGTCTGTATTTTTTAACTGCGATGTCTTTATAGTTATTTATTGATCCTGGAATAATCAATGCACAATCTCCTCACTTATTGTACTTTAAATTTCGTTAAATATAAACCACATTGGTTTTGTTTGTAACCTTTACGAAACTAATTCATTTCTTTTTGTTAGTATATTATAAAATCGATATAATGCTATTCTATGTCCTTACTTTTACAGATTGGCAGGAATTAAAAGTTTCATAAAACTGTTATATTAACGATGACGCGTGATTACACTCAATTACACCGAAGGGTCATGTGTATATTGACCGTAGGTGTCAACCTTCAGCAAGGTTCCACGTACAGTTTATTTCTTGCTCACTTCACTCGGATCAACTTGCGACCGCAGCGACACCTTTCTTTATGAATTTTTGAGGTCGCTTTTTTCGGCCGTTCCCCATTAGAGATTGCACTCTTTTACTCTAGGCTCCATGTATGATACTTTCAGTCTCCCCACTCCTCAATTCCCGGTACATCGACTTTTCTGGGTGTTGGGAATCTTGTTGACTTCACACAGAAAATGGGTAGCGAAAATGAAAAGACAATTGACGATAACGGGAGAAACGAATCTTCAACATTCAATGACGACTCTCCGAATAATGACGGAAAAAAAATGGAAAAATTTAAATCATTCCACTATATATACGTTTTGTTGTTGTTTGAAAACGATTATTTATTATTTATTATTTGCGGGTGTACGGTAGAGATCTGTTCGTTCGATATTATGCCTTCTTCACAATTTTTCAAAACTCGCACGTCACGTCTGGGTCCATTGCGTTGGTATCTAATCTCGGCACCAGAATTGCCTAAAATGTTGCAGTAATGACAGCAACATTAAAACGTATTCCATGTATGAATTGTCAAAAAAATCAAAACAATAAACAATGAAAACAAATTTTTTTCAACATAAGCAAAGTCAAAAAAATAAAAAGTAGAGAGCATAAAAACAAGTTTTTGGACATCGGGACTTGTAGCGCGCAACGAGTACGAGACAATTGTTTATATGTTAATGGTGTGTGAACGGGTACGACGGACGGTAGACCATTGACAATTTAGTCAATTACTCTTCACATCGAGACGAATCGATGGACATATAGTTTGACTCGGTGACGGGTTTGTTGATTAATAAAAGAATCTTTGCACATCAAGAATTCTTGTACGCACCGAAACAAATTTTTTACATGTTAATGGTGTTTGAACGGGTACGATGTTGGACCATTGACAATTTTGTCAATTAATCTTCACATCGATACGAATCGATCGATATATAGTTTGGCCGGCTGGCGGTTTTTGTTGATTAATAAAAAAATCTTCCCACATCAAGAATTCTTGCGCGCACTCAGTATGAGATAAATGTTCTATATGTTAATGGTGTTTGAACGGGTACGACGGTAGGCTATTGACAATGTACTCACTTTTCACATCGAGACGAATCGATGATTAATATCAAAATTTCCGCACATCGAGCATTCTGACAGGCAACAAGTACAAGATAAATTCTTTACAAGTTAATGTTGTGTGAATGGGTACATAAACCATTACCAATTTTGTCAATTAATGATCACATCGAGACGGATGAATCGATATATAGTTTGTCTCGGTGATGGCTTTTGTTGATTAATAAAAAAATCTTCGCACGTCGAGAATTCTTGCGCACGACGAGTACGAGCAACCAGTGAACAATTTATTGTTCATATGTATCACAATGGTGTGTGAACAGGTACGACGGTAGACTATTGATAATGTAGTCAATTATTCGTCGCATTGAGGCGAATTGAACGTCTCGATGTGAAAAATAATTAGGACGGTTTTAAACGCACGAACTTCAGTCCCATGTCCAACTCCCATCATGCTCAATTTCCGTCCTGTCCAACTGCCTTCGTCTCCACCTCCCATAGGGTTTAACTAGACTCGCGCTACTTCAGTTTTGGCAATTCGTTCGATCGAATCCATGATCCGCTCACCTGTCAAACGCTCAATAGTCCACTCAAATTTTATTTGCGAATTCCATTAAAAAAGCACAGGTGAAAAATGGACACAATCGGTAGGGATCACCTTCAAATACAACATATTGATTTTTTATGAATCAATTGCGAGCAGTGCTGCAACAAACAATTAAAAACCAAAAACAATGCCTGAAATCGCGCCGCACTGTCGTTTTTTGCTTACGCTGCGAAAACCGTGATAGATACGGTAAAAATCTTCTGGACCACTTTTGTAGAGGAGAAAATTTGCAATAAAAAAGTCATGAATGCCACTATACCCAGACTGATGTTTCCGTGCGCTTGCATTTCAATTTAGTTGCCAAAACCGTTTTCAACAATGAAAAATGCACTAAAAAATCTGAAAAAAAATATGAATATTCAGAATACCTTAATTATCATTTCCAATAAAAAAATTTTTTACTCAATTTTTTTTAATATAAAAAAAAACCAAATTGACCTTTTTCATTCGTTTTGCTTTGAATATTGATACCTTTCGATCTATCAAGTCGATTTGGCTATAAACATTTTTTTATTTTTTCTTATTTCATTGCTTTGATCTTTTATTGATCTACTTTTTTGGCTACGTATCATACATTTCACGTAATTTGTTGACAACCAAGTAACCTTTCCTACATTGTGTCTCTATTGTTAATAACAACTTTTTTCGAGAAAAATTAACTAAACGAGCATTTTCGTAAAATATTTTATTATTAGATTATATTTTTTGTACAAAAAATTATTTACATTGCCTAATTTTATTGCGTAGAAACACTTAATTCACGGTCGCATTTGTCGTTCATAGAACACTGCAAAACAAAAAAAATACATTTACTTCCATTACTCTGTAGCTTAAGTATAACTACCATTAGAGTCTATACCTTCTGCAAAAATTATTGCCCCGTATATCGCAATAAAATATTACCGTGCGAATTTGAATTCCGATGTAACCTACGAAAAAATATGAATGTATCAAATCAAGAAAGCAGTTAATATTGGTAATCACTATGCAGCAACGAAGCGAATTTCGAACACTAGGGGTAGAGCGATCGCAAAAATAGGTATTTATTTACTCTATCTGGGTACCGAAAATAAATTCCGTAGAGGCTCGGACGAAAAAATATTGATCCTCTTTGGGCACTTAAATTTTTAAAAATGTTTAAGATAGTAAATTCCATACGCTTATTTTTTCATCATAATAAACTGAGTGTCCGAGTTTCACCTTGAAGCATGGACTTTTATATCTTCGTCTATCTTATTCCAAAGCAGTATTTGTTTCACAAACTTTAATTAATTTATAGTAAAAATGTTATGTAACAATTCGACCTATGATCATTTTGTTGGTGGTAGAAAATTTCGAAGATACGATTCGTCAAATTTCCAAAAATACATATCCCGCAATTTAGTTGTAGATGCCATTCCTACATATAGAACATATTTTGCATATATTTGTCTAAAGACTCTAAATAAAATCACTACCACTTTTAAGAATAATATGACTAATATTAAGTGATGAAAAATTATTGTAAGCAACTACTTTTCCTCGATACCATTTCGTGGTAGATCAGAATTTTTTATCTTGACTATACCCGATTTCATGTCATAAGGAGTCCTTTAGGGATGGTACCTACAACAAATACATTTTAAGATATCAACTTTCAAAATGTGACCAACCTCATTTTCGAAAATTTCGTCCTCCAAAAGCGTTTGGAATCGTGGGTGCTATTATTATATTTATTTTTACTTATAATGTTTTATTTTTATTTTTTATTTTCTTTAATAGCTTAATTATAATCTGTTATATACACAACAATAAATAATTTTGTGGACAGTAGGAACAAACATGAGGTCAGAGTAAGTATCCATTGATGCTTGTTATCTCTGGGTTTCACAATATGTGTTTAATCGAATCTTTCCCGCAGGTCTAGGGGCTTGAATTTCTTCAGTCTCCTAGTTATTAAATTTCTGTCTAGAATGGTTCTGGCCAGTTCGTTGGGGTGGGTCCGTAGTCTTTCTTCGTAGCTCTTGCTGTATCGTTGGATTCCCTTCCTTGCTGTGTTTATTCCGAGGTCTCTGTGGATGATGGCGTTGTTGATGTACCATGGGGCATTGAGAGTGGTTTTCAGTGTTTTGGACTGGAATCTTTGGAGCCTGAATATATATTTCGGTGCAATCGATAACAACTCTGGTGTCTTCAAAATCCTTAAAACATTCTGGTAAATTTTTAGTTATTTTTCTTTTGACGGCCACCGAATCGCGACTTTTAAGCACTTCGATAACATTTCCAAAGTTGTGTAAAATAAACGCTGACAGTGCATAGCACTACATTTCTTAAAAATTGAAGCTAAAAACGTATTTGATATATTTTGTTCCAATTTTACATACGTCATGATGATTTGTTCTCTTAAAGTCATCTTGCAATTTGATAAGCTTTCCCGATACACTATTTTAACCATCCCAACGATAGTTTCAAGAATTTTATAGGATTGTATTCCAGTCATAATTGAAAAATCATTTTCAGTTGTCATTACATCCATGAATGTTGGGGCAAAAACCATTGTTTCCACTTGTACACACATCTCATTTTTTCCAGAAGAAAGTTTGAAGGGCTTTGAGAAACGTCAAAACTCACTGTAGGTTTAGCATTTTCAATACCTTAATTATTTTCCACACCAATTTGTTGCTCCAAATGATTTAGGTAAATTACAAGATGGAACGGCAGTCTTTTTTTAAAATCTTATTCCTGAATTGTATTCTGAAAAATAATATAATTAAGAGAAAATTATTATAAACATTTATTTACTTGCAATAACACAAATAATACTTTCACTGTTACATTTTTAGGTTAAACTCTAGACACGTACCTGGTAATATATAATCACTTTTTTGAAAATGTAGAGAGCACACTTTCATTCGGGGAGTGACTGTATTTATTTTCAATAAATTTTTCCACGCTTTAAATTTATCGACTTTTTCCAAATTACCAAAATAATTTTTTATAATCACTGAACGATCACCGGGCTTCGGGAAATTATGAAGAATCACGTTAAAATTTTTTTTGCTTTGCTCTGACAGTCTCTTACTGCACAACAAATTCTATTTTTTGATTTTTGACGCGCTGGAAATATTCCAACTCCCATATTAATTTTTATTTATAAATTATCTGTTTTATAATCTTTACTAACAATGTAAACACCATATACGGACTCGACTGTTGTAAGCTATTATTGGTTTGATTTTTTACCACCACGCGGCCTGACTCAACTGGTTAGTTCCCATGAATTAGTTAACGCTGACATTAATTGAGAGTGGGGCCACCCACGGTCTCGTATTCAGGTCTTAACGAAGCTGTTTTTAATTTCTGTAGCAGTCACTAGAGGCGTTGCGATCAGATAATGCCGATAGACATAACCTGAAAACCCTTCGATACTGCTATGCATGGAGCCTAGAGTAAAGGAGTTCAAGCTTCGTACTCTGAAGCGGCATAAAAAATTCAGCAAAAAAGGTGTCGCTGCGGTCGCAAAGTAGTCCGATGTGAAGTGAGCAAGAAATAAACTGTACGTGGAACCTTGCTGAAGCTAGGCACGTACGGTCTATATACACATGACCCTTCGGTGTAATTGAGTGTAATCACGCGTCATCGTTAATATAACAGTTTTATGAAACTTTTAAGGGGATGTATCACACGCGGCTATCACTTCGAAAACGCGAAATGTACTTTCTTCGAAATGACACAACCGATTTGGATGAAATAAGCTTAGTCACTGGAGTATGGTGGCAAAAAGTGGCTAAGCTTTTTTCATCGCAATAGGTTGTCCCGTTTTGGAGAAAGTACCGATAAAAATGTTCAGCTATCTCTCTCGCACTCACGTGTCACGTGGTACATGTGCGCTTTCCTCTTAAATACTGCCAATCTGTAAAAGTAATAACATAGAATAGCATTATATCGACTTTATAATATACTAACAAAAATAAATGAAATAGTTTCGTAAAGGTTACAAAAAAAACCAATGTGATTTATATTTAACGAAATTTAAAGTACATTAGGTGAGGAGATTGTGCATTGATTATTTCAGGATCAATAAATAACTATAAAGACATCCCAGTTAAAAAATAGAGACGATGAGCGTGTAATAAATAATGAGGTAAACATCGCGTTTAGGGGACCCCCCTCCGATTCCTTTCGTAATAGGCTCCTCCGACGCGCTTTCGCACGCGAAACAACTTTTTCCTCTGACAAAATTGGGGGACGTTATTTATTATAAAGTTATTAACAAATAAAGTTAGTAATTCATATAGCTATTTTCCTTATACCAGCCAGTCCCAATCATCTTGTCCTTCACATGTGTTGTTAAGAATATCCCCTGAGTAACATACAAAAAGTTTTATCCGTGGCTCATTGTTTGTTAAAAAGTTATTAACAAAAGAAGTTTCATAAACCAAACATGAATTCTTATACTAGGGTATGATGAACAGTACACGTATGAGCGGGTTCGCTGCGCCCCCCGTGCGCCCCCCACACACCAGCCAAAAACAAACCAAACGAACCAAACAAACCAAGAACAACCCAAAAACAATCCAAACAACCCGTAAGTATAGTAAATAGCACATATATCCCTTGCTTATACGTATGCTGCTCATCATACGAATACAAATATACATGAGTAAATGAGGTCGGGAAGGTGAGGTGTCGGTGGGTCACGTATGGGGTGGGGGGTTGTTTAATTTGTTGTTTGTTATTTTTGGTTTGTTTTTGGGTTGTCTTTGGTTTGTTTTGGTTTGTTTGTGGTTTGTTTTCGGTTTGTTTTTGGTTTATTTTTGGTTTGTTTTTAATTTGTTTTGTTTGTTTTTGGTTTGTTTTTGGGTTGTTTTTGGGCTGGTGTGTAGGGGGTGCAGCGAACCCGCTGATACGTGTACTGTTCACCGTACACTAGTATAAGTATTTCATTTTTGATTTATGAAACTTCTTTTGTTAATAACTTTTTAACAAACAATTAGCGACGGATAAAACTTTTTGTATGTACTGAGGGGATATTCTTAACAACACATGTGAAGGACAAGATGATTGGGGTTGGCTGGTATAAGTAAAATTGCTGTATGAATTATTAACTTTATTTATTAATAACTTTTAAATAAATAACATCCCCCAATTTTGTCAAATGAAAAAGTTGTTTCGCGTGCGAAAGCGCGTCGGATGAGCCTACTACGAAAGGAATCAGAGGGGGGTCCCCTAAACCCGATGTTTACCTCATTATTTATTACACACTCATCGTCTGTATTTTTTAACTGGGATGTCTTTATAGTTATTTATTGATTCTGGAATATCTCCTCACATGGAACAATCTCCTTACCTATTGTACTTTAAATTTCGTTAAATATAAATCACATTGGTTTTTTTTGTAACCTTTACGAAACTATGTCATTTCTTTTTGTTGGTATATTATAAAATTAATATAATGCTCTTCTATGTTCTTACTTTTACATATTGGCAGTAATTAAAAGTTTCATAAAATTGTTATAATAACGATGACGCATGATTACACTCAACTACACCGAAGGGTCATGTGTATATTGACCGTAGGTGCCTAGCTTCAGCAAGGTTCCACGTACAGTTTATTTCTTGCTCACTTCACATCGGACTACTTTGCGACCGCAGCGACACCTTTTTTGCTGAATTTTTGAGGTCACTTTTTTCGGCCGTTCCCCATTAGAGATTGCACTCCTTTACTCTAGGCTCCATGGTATCGTGCATAAACGCACCACATGGAATAGCCGGTGAATGCCTACATCTTTCTCGCGCGCGTCTCGACCCAAGTATACCATAGTGTGTGTTGTGTATAGTAACAGGAAATCTTGCTGTTTTGATCGTGTGGATCAACTCTCTCCTTGGCAATGAACTTGCCGCTGGCAAACACCGCTAGTGTATCTACGGCTACGATACCAGACGCAAGGTCTTTCCGCATCGTGTCATAAATTCACCCCATATACTCGTGTCAAACCCAATTGCACCGATATTTTATCGGTAAAATAACAAAAAAACGCGCACTTGACTCGAACGTTCATTAGGTCAACGACGCGATCAAAAGTACCATCTCGGTTTCAACATGTTCTTTAAATTCTCTATTTTTGTGGGACTCGGAACTGTCGTGGCGACCATCATTTACCTGACTCCCGTTCCTGGTAAGTGCTTGATAAATATATACTTTATTGATTTTAAAATGTAATCAATTTCCCCGATCGTTTGGATTGTCGATAAAAGGTGGTTTAACAGATTTTATTATATCATAGGTGCTTCTTTACTAACATTGCAAAGTCAATTAGGAATTTTTGGCGTCGATCATACTGTCATATTATGCGATCTACGCAAGAAAGATCTATGGATCTTTTGGGATGTTAAGGCGTCATATACGTGATTTCGCGGATTTTCGAAGGTACTTTTCTAGACGCCGTTGAAAAAAATGGTGCATATATTGACAACATTTTTTTACAGATCATTTATGCACATGGTTAAGTATATGTGAAAAAAAATCAGAAATATTAACAAATGCGTTAGTTCGTTGAGCGTTGGTAAATACGCGCTTGGCCAGTCACGGCGAAAACAGGAAAACCTGCCGAGGCGCTTATCTTTTTAGGGCCAATATACATGCATATCTATGGTGCGTGCAACAACGCTCCGCTGTATCTACACGCAAAAGTATACTAATTAAACGACGATCGCGCTCGCCGCGTGCGTTATAGGTTGAGCGCGTATATATAACGGTTTACGGTCCGCAATGGAGTCCGAAAAACTCTAACGTACACTCGCGCGTATTAACACTTTACGATACAAACAGCAATAATCACGGCAATGATTTGTCAATGACGAGAGTCATGATCGTGTCAACATTCGAATCATGACTTGCGACCATATGTCTCGTTCAGCAATTTATCATTGACGACATTGTCGTACGAAACATAAAACGAGCAAATATCCTTCGTGACCGTGCAAAAAAACATTGTGATTTCGCAATGCCTCTTCACTTTCGCCTCTTCGGTCGTTGATTATACTTCGATGCTTCTCACAAAATGAGGAAGAGAGAGAGAGAGAGAGAGAGAGAGACAGTTTGCGATATAAAATGTTTACTAAGGAATATCACTAGATGTTAATCTTGAAAGAGATAAATTGGATCAATGCGGCTGCGCAATGGATCGTTCATGAAAACAATCTTGTTCGAAAGTCATTATTAAAGTGCCCAATTTTTACAAAAAAAAAAATAACTTTCTAGATCGATACACGTTTTCGATCTTATCAATAAATACTTCCGTTCAATATAAACAGGTTCGACCGAAATACGTTCCACCTCTATGGCGGAAAGTATCGGATACGAAGACGAATAAAAAGAAAAAACTGCGTAACGAATTACTTATACCCTGAGCTCTGTCAACATCGACGAGATTTATCGAAGCCTGTCCGATTCGATGCTTTCGCTCTGAAAGTATTTGGAAACGACTTACTAATTCTCACGGATCATAAATAAAAAAATGTTTATGTATAGATGTGTAAGGCTGAAACGAAGGAGGTGAAAGTAGCGGCGGTGCTCGGAATATTTTAACCATCAGCTGTTATAATTAATTGAACTACCATAAAAAATTGCGAGAATCTCATTGCGTATTTTTTCAAATTGCAACTAAAAATATCTTAAATATAAATTGAAAAAGAACAAAAATTATCGTTATTATTATTATTATTATTATTATTATTATTATTATTGATACTTGAATAAAATTAGTTTTACGAAATATCCACGCGTAATATTGATATAGATCTGTTTGATCTCGTTCTATTCATTGAAATTTTTATTGCAATAATTTGCACACTACTTTCAAAAATAAATTGCATGAGTCAATTTTCCCGACGTGCTTCGTACGATGGTCAAGCAATCACCAATAATACCGGTTATACCATACACACTCGAACCCGTCGTATGTATTACCAGTCTTTCTGCACCGTAGTGAAAACTTGCACTCAAGTGTTTCCGATCCAATTCTGTTTTATCAGATCATTTAGAATTATTCATCAATTCAACAAAAGAATTATAAAAAAATAATAAAATCTATTGATGGTTCACTATAAAAACGGATCCTACAGTTGAATAATGGTTTTGTAATTATATATGTCGCTCCACTGTCAACTATTCAACTGTTTTATCTTTGAAATAGTTACATAAAAATAGGCTCTCTTGGTTAATTCATTTGGCAATGTTTCTGTAAACTATTTTCGAAATCATATTTGCTTAAAAAATACTCAAATACAAAATATTACGGTAATCTTGAATAAAGTTTGGAAAAACCATTGCTATTGTTATAGTAATGGAGGAAATAAATGATGGGGTAAATGACGAGTGCTCATTTTCGAAGTGTAACGAGACGATTTCTCCGTTTGAGTCGCAATTTTTCCTTCTATTTATCGTTAAAAAAAATGATCTTTTAGTATAGCTTATTAATTATCGCATATCCGATGACCTAATAAATAATCCGATCAAAACCTGTTGTGCGTCTTTGCTATGAAGAGTCTATAAATATGTTGGTCCTGGAAAATGCATGCTGGGCTCGAACCGGATTCTAGAACTGATAGTATAGGATTGCGGTGTACCTACTGTTTACATATACATAGAAAGTGGCAATTATGAACGAGATTTCAAATGCTAGAAAGCTTTCTGTTACGAATAATTATATATAATACTTTGTGTACGCTTGTAAAAGTGCTTATCGCGGTATAAAACTATATTAATCATGGTATTATGCCGTTTTAAGGGCGACAATGTGAAATGTACGCACACTCGCGAGAGATTCAGATGAAAACAAATGAGGAAAAATCGTCAACTACTTCGGTGAAAACTGATTTTTTATTTTATTCAGCGAAACGATTGTGCATTCTCGTTTTTCAGAATATCACGTTTTTTACTCGCATAAATGAGCCAGAAAAATATTTTATATTTGAATTATTGGCTCGTCGATTAAACCGAACCGTTAACCGTTCGAAGCGTTGTGAGACAACTGATGGGCAATAACGGTTGGTTGAACAAGTCGATCGTACGGAAACTCGCTTAAGATAGTCTTTTTGGGAGATATGGATGGGATAGGGGAGATGGTGCGACAACATATCTCTAAAACATCCCGTGATCCCATCGTCATTTGTAATTAATAGAAAGGGTACGATTTCACAAAGAAATTACGTGTAAAAATTTTTTCGTTCTCCGATGTTTGTGTTAATTTATCGGTTAACAAACTCGAAACGGCTACGTTTTCATCGACATTTTTGGTCATTCTGGGGGGGGGGGGGGTTTGTTTGGGTTTCTTGCGTTCGGTTAATGCGAGGACGTGTAGCGACTAAGTTCTGGGAAGAGCCGCGGGAGGGGGGGGGGGGGGGGGGGGTTGTCGAAAATCAGGGTTGCATTTGAGGTCATTTTCGGCTATTTCGCCTTTTTTCGGAATAACCTGCCGGCGGGAGAGGGGTCGTTTTCGGAATAACCTTCTCAACTGTTGTACAGGGCGGTGGAGGAGATATATTTATCTAATATAAAGAGATATATATGTATACTGAAGGGGCTCAGCCCCCTGCGCGCTTCGCGCGCCAACCCGCCGGAGGCCTTTCCATTCAGCGTACCTCCCCCCCCCCGGGTTTGTTGGGTTTGGGGGAGGTACAGTGAATGGAATGACCGCCTCACCTCTTGTACACGGCGGCGATGGCGGCGGCAATATCTCTCTATATTATATAAATATTTCGCCGCCGCCGTGTACAAGAGTTGGCGAGAGCGAGCGGGATCGAGTAGGCTCGGTGAGGGGTTAGGGGGGGGGGGGGGGTAGTACGCTGAATGGAATAGCCGGGGGGGGGGGGCAGCGCGCGAAACGCGCACGGGGGCAGAGCCCCCCTAGTATTTATATAATATAGAGAGATATTTGGGGGGCTTCGCCCACCTGCGCGTTTCGTGCGCCAACCCCCCAGGGAGCACCCTCACCTGGTCGCCCACACCCGCCCGTCCCGCGCTCAATCCCCTTGCCCAGCCTACTCGACCCTGCTCCCTCTCGGCAACTGTTGTAGATGGCGGCGGCGCCGGCAGCGACGATATATTTATACAAGAGATATATATATATATATATATATATATATATATATATATATATATATATATAGCGTATGCCAAATCTCGCCACTTGATATTTCCAGAGTTTATATTTCCACCACAAATGGTCAATACCGTTACCGAAAATTTGAACCGTTAACAAAAAGTGTTTAACGATACATATTTCGAAATTTACAAAACTCTCTGCTGTACTAGACTTACACCGTAAACTCCTTCGAACACGTCACGTCTTTTCAAACGCGTAACTCAAAAAATCTACCGAATAATCTGTAATGATAAGGTTGGTAATACAAGTAAGAAATATTAAATTAACGACCACAGTTTATCTTTACTTCCGATTTCACCGCGGATTGATACAGTTGCGTAACCACAAACAAATGAAGGGGCGCGAACCCGCTTAAAAAGATCGATAAAAAATAATCGAGAGAATGTATGTACGGCCGGTGAGTGGCCAAATTTACTTGGCAATATTGTCTACAATATTTCCTTATATACTTGAATGATAATTTAAGAAAACGAAGAATTTCGTAAGATTTAAAGGTTAAATTATAATTCAGAATGGAAATGAGAGAAATTTCTTAAAGGGCGATTGAAATTTCATCACCATAATATGGCTAATTATCAAGTGATCTAAAAAAATTAATGAATTAAAATAATTGCACACGGCTGTTGAAGCTGGAAAGTATCTTTCGCCACTCGAGGAATTCATTTTGAAATGCAATGCTATAGTCACGAGAGACTATGAACCGCGGCGGCAGATCCGAACGCATTTAAGAGCGAGAAAGCAGAAATTGTGCCTAGCAAAATGAAATCAATTTTTTTTCCGTCAACTTCTCAACGAAGGGATTTCTTCACTCCCAGCCGAACGAGCAACGGCACTTTCTTTTCGTCACGGTGCTGTGCGAGTCCATTGACAAATGGCGTGTTCGTGGATGAAAGGTGAAACGAGTGGAAGATACCGGTCGTTGGATGCAGGAACATCGAGCTGGTGAGCAGCGAAAGCGAAATTACTCCGTGACGCATCGTCGCGTAGTCGGTTCAGAGATCGATTTGTTTGCGTTATAAAAAGGAGAAAGGTTAGGAGATGAAAGCTAACGGAGAACCAAGCGAGACAGACTAGATAAAAAAAAATCGCGTTGATATATATCTACTCGATGTTCAGTTTTATATATATATAGAACGAATACATATATCGGAATGCAGGGGTGGAAGTTTTTGTATACATATATTATTAGAATATTATCATATAGTTGAACCATAGGTGGCACCTCCAGGCAACTTTCACTCTTCTCTGACGCACATTTCGAGTTACCAGTAATTTTCCTTACAACTCCTTTTTTTGTGTCAGTGACCGTTTGCACTAAGCAGAGACGAAACCTCTCCCGATTACTTTCATTTTTGTACGGTCTTTTTTTTGTTTTAATAAGGAACGATTTTTAACGATTTTTTAAAAATAAATCGGATGAAATCTTGTTATCGATATAGATAATCAAACAATTTGCATTTTTTAATTTCGTTTAGACGAATGACGGGGTCTAATGACACGAATTTCTGAAGAGAAAAATGATTTTGCATTACTATGAAAAATGGCTTTATTTTGAAATCACAAAATCCGATAATTTTCACAAGGTTTTTTCGATATTCGATGGCGAATGAAATTGAAAGCGAAATCTACTCTTACATCTTGACCGAAAGTGGTTCACCGCGCGCTTAGCGTCCGTGTTACAAATATCAACGTTCGTTCTCATAGGCACTTCCCTCTTATGTTGGGACATCGGCCAATGATTTCACGCTGATTTCACTCAACGTTGCTGGACCAAATAAGCATTCGTCGGTTTTTCAAATTTCCATCCCCCCTCATTTTTCTACTCGCTAGGGCTTCAATCTTTACAAGTTTAGGCACAAATGACCGTCGATTAAAAAATGATGACTCCGTTGTGAGATAGAAAATTTCTCCTTCCTTTTCCATTTAGAAGCGCGCGATGATCGGTAGCGATGCCGATTTGCCCGCTCACCGCACAGTCGGTTGTCGGTTTCGGTGTACGCCGGTTCCTTGTGAGATCTCGCGAGTATCGCGAACGTGGTTTACAACACGTGGTGGTTCGTCGATTATTAAATCATTATTTATCTATATAAATTAATGACGATTCTTCGATTTTTTTCTCAACATTTTCACAGAAGATATACAATAGTTTTGTATAAGCTGCAATTGCTTCCCGAAATGGAATATTACATCGATCAACGTGTCCACTCGTAATTCTTTAATCCTCACGCAGGACAAATGTCATCGCGAGAATTTTTTTTCGACTATTAATCGGGCAATTAAAGTGAAAATAAAAATATAAAAAAGTCTAAACATTATTACTGCGAGCTATTTTTCATTCATCAGATTTATTTTTTAATTTCTTTTTTCTTTAAGAACAATTCTTGAGTTTGACACTTATTGCACGTAAATTGGTGACTCGTGCACGACGTCCATTGCCCGTCGTTCCAATGGCAAATCGTGTCCTCCTATAAATTTATTTTTATGAAATCATTTATACCGCATAACAATAGTGGAATTTTTGTAATTAACT
Source organism: Oxytorus armatus (assembly GCA_958009045.1). Lineage (NCBI taxonomy): Eukaryota > Metazoa > Arthropoda > Insecta > Hymenoptera > Ichneumonidae > Oxytorus > Oxytorus armatus. The sequence continues at coordinate 6,971,001 of OY253752.1, forward strand.
TTAAAAAATAACTGGTTCTTTTGTTTAATTTTTATTAGTTCTCATTTCCGTAGTCGATGAAATTTCAGTGATGAATAAATGATTTAAAAATGGCTCACGGTGGTGAAATATTCTTGAAGGTAACAAAGTATTGACCTTCGGTTGTCAGTAAGATTTTATAAAGCAAAAAAATGTAAAAACCTAGCTATCCTTGGTCCGAATATCATACAGAAATTCAGTTGCCATCGGCCGTATTGCTCGACGAGCTCTATAAGAGCGGGAAAGTAGAAATCATGTGCAATCGCAAGATCGTGCTCTTCGACGAACGAGAGTGAAAGCTTCGCGACGATCGATTGGTCGGTCAATAATATAATTATAATAATATAAACGAAAAAAGACAGCGTTTTATTCTTTTTTAATTTGATTAATCATCATTTTATTTCAATTACCCTTGTTTAATGCCGAATATAGGAAATGACGTCACCCCCTTGTTAGCATCGCAATAATAACGAAGTAGGCCGGCGTCATGTTGTCCCAAAAGTGCGTGAGAGACTGTGAAGTGCCCTCGTCGTGCAGGGCACGCAGGATATCTTTAGTGACGTACGTTATTCGTATTTCCATTGTACTCGGTATGATCCTGTCGGCAGCGACCTTTTTACACATCTGTAATTATATACCCGGTAAGTCGTACATCGTGAAGTAAAATAAAAATATTTCATATATTAAAAACCTGTATGTTCGAAATGTTGATTATGATGAAAATTACCGAATATTCGCATTTCTCTGTGCAAAATACGAAATAAGAAAAAAAAACTTGAACAGTATTAAAGAAACAAAAACGCTTAACAACATAGCCAATTGATCGATTAATTTATTTACACGCAGTAACATTTATTCAATGTCGAAATAAGTTATTGTCGGTGGGAATCCCACCGACAATAACTTATTTCGACATTGAATAAATGTTAGTGACGTGGTTGAGGCGAGACGAGACGAGACGAGAGTCGGTCGGGACGAGACGAGACTCGGCTGCATTACTTTTGTTCCTCCGGAGACTTCTAACAAATTTTCGTTGTATGTTTTTATTTCATTACAGAGCAAACATTTTTATCCTGCGACCGTCCCTGCCATCACCTCGACTGGCCAATGATATGCCGAGTAAAATTGACTCTCGAAGTTTTTCAATCCCTGAGCAAGTGAGTGATGCCAAAGTCGGATATATCTTGCAGCAGTTTGTTTTGCACTGTCGTTTACTGGGGTATCGATAATGAAATATATATATATATATATATATATATATATATATATATAACACCGCTCCTAACACTTTCTTCGCGTTTCACTTGTCGTCGCATTCCATTCGATTGGTCAATGCGAAGGTCGTAATTACAAGGCCAGAAACGCAAAGGCGGTTTACGATTTCTATGTACGAGTATATACACTGACACGTAACTAACATAATATAGCATGTACCGGCAATGGTGAGAAAAAAAACATTTCTGATTTTTCTTCCTTCGAAATATTCTCGAATGTTTTCAATTGATGAAAGTAGTTAAAGTTGAAGTAATTAAAAAGTAGAACCAAATGGTCATTAATCGCATCAATTTGATCGAAATAAACAAATCAATCGTTAAATTTAATGCACTTAGAATAAATGACCGTCTAACGAGAATTCGATTGAATTAAATGAGTCAGCGGTGATTAGAATTTGTATTTAATCGCGCAGCAATTATATTCCCATCAATAATTTTCATACTTGTTTTTCATTAACATTTAAATTTGCCTTGAGATATAGTAAAGTTGATTGGACGGTCGAACGTCACAATTATCGTGAAACTTTAACGTGGAACATTGTGCAGAAATTCATTCGTTGCGGATAAAATTTTAAAAGATCGCCGCGGTTATTACGCCAAAGACGTAATCGTATCGGTGTCTGTCAGCTGTAGCGGGGTATAGTGTAATAACGTCAAGTTCTATAGACAGAGATATATGTATAAAGGTCCGCACAGATTGCGTCATTAGATCGTGCAGCGGCTCGGGATGTATACACACTACTGTAGTGCAACAACCGTTATGCAATTCTCCGGGGTAAATCCCGCACGAGTGCCAATGTAAAAGAAATAATGAAAGAAAACGTCTTTGTAATACCAGGAGTGTTCTACTCGAATGCGGAAGACTCGATTGTTTCTGTCAACTCCATATCATGGAATTCTATCATCATCACTGCGCGTCTTCTTCAAGAAAAAAAATGCCTCATAACATTATCCACTATATAGTAATCGATTAATCGCAATTTTTCCATTTTTTGCACACCAGAATTATCATTTCTCCACTATAGGTATAGAATTAGCTTGAAGAAATTTCTACATATTGGCAAACTCATTGGAAGAAGACGATGGGCTTCGTTAATTCTGGATTTCAATGACCTAATTTTATTTTAGCCATTACAACTTTTTACGGGCAAAGATGTTGATTAAAAAATAAATAAAAAAATTAAAAAAATCTTTCCGGTTTAAAATGTAAAAAATCTTTGCACGAATGTATTTTCTTGCCAACGTTATTAGATCCTGCGGCGACTGTCCGACGAACGAGACCGCCTGTCTCGCTGATCATTGCGTGTCCGCCGATGGATTTCGTCGAGGAATTTTAACAGCAAACAGGCAATTGCCAGGACCAAGCATTCAGGTGATAAAAAAGAAAATTAACTAGCGGGAAAGAATATAGTCACTTTGATTCTATCGCTGTACAAAAATCCGTTCGGTAGGTTTGCGAAAATGACATTCTCGTCGTAGACGTGGTGAATCGTCTACCGGGAAAAACAGCAGCGATTCACTGGCGCGGTCAGTCCCAGAGTGAGACTCCATGCATGGACGGTGTCCCTCTGATCACTCAATGTCCGATACCGAGTTATACAATTTTTCAGTACAAATTTCGGGCTGCCATACCCGGAACTCATCTGTGGCACGCTCATTCCGGTAAGAAAAAAATGAAATGCAAACAAAAAATGTCAACGGAATAATAAAGTTAAAAATAAAAAAATAAACATCTCTCTCTATTAATAAATTATTCGATAAACTAATATTCTTAGATTCAGACGTTACGAACGGAATATTCGGTTCGCTGATAGTGAGACAAGCTGATTTGCTTGAACCGCACAGATCGCTTTACGATATCGACGATCCGAATCACGTTGTTCTTGTCTCAGCGTGGTATCGCACGATCGTTTCCGAAGGAACAGTCAACGAGGTACGAAGAAAACCGTCTAGTCTTCTGATAAACGGGCGCGGACGAGAAGCAGAAGGACCGGCAGTGCCTTTGACAGAATTTACAGTAATTCCCGGAAAGAGACATCGTTTTCGGATCGCACACGCCGGTGGCTCCTGTCCTATCAAATTTACGGTGCAAGAACATCCTCTTGTTTTAATTGCTCTCGATGGTCATCCGGTCGCTGCTCAAGATGTTTCTTCCATAATTTTGTCAAAAGGTAAGGGTGCATGACAATAAATTCCGTCCGAGTCTCTTTTACTTGGGAACATTTTTCTTCTGGCGCACGAGCTTAGAATTATCATAATTTTACTATTGCGAAATGAAAAAAAAATGTATCGAACGAATTAAAATAATCAGGCGAACGAGCCGACGTCATTTTAAGAGCCAACAAACCGATCTCGAAGTATCTGATGAGCTTTCGCACATCGAGCGATTGCTCGGCCATTCCAGTGACGGGCTCGGCGATCTTGAATTACAAAGCAAATGTAAAGATCGATATCGGAGTAAATAAACAATTATCGCGAAACGATGAATTAACGGCGGAAAAGTTTGGGAAAAAAATTCATATGACAACCAATCCCGTCGAGAAGTGCGGCACTTCCGGTAGCGTTTGCGTTACGGAAGTGAAAGCTTTGGAACCTCTAATGGCACCGCTAAATAATCCACGAACGGACGTCACGATGTACTTGCCTATCAATCAGCGAACTCTGTCCACTGATCTTATGGGTTTGCTCAATTTATTTCTCATACATTCTTTTATTTTTTTCCCCCTTTTATTTTCGCGACGTATAATGAGGCAAAAAATATTTACAAATATCTTTATAGGAAATGGCGAAGCGAATACGAGAGTTTTGAGTGTCGACAACGCGACATTCACGTATCCGTCGTCCCCGTTATTGACCCAGAGAGCAGACGTGCCGGAAAATGTTTATTGCTCACCCGAACTCTTCGGGACCGAAGGAAAGTCATCGATGAGTCGTTGCAAACGACCAGAAGCAATGGAAAAATTCGATTCTATCGCGCCCTGTGAATGCGTTCACGTTAGGCGAATTCCGTTGGCTTCAACAGTAGAAATTGTACTTTTCGATCAAGGTTACCGATCAAGAATTATTGATTGATGGAATAATTTAAAAAAATGAAAATAAACGTAACATTTTCCTTTGTTGTTTTTTTTCCTCTCACTTAGCCGGTCTCGACGACTTGGTTTACCATCTTCATGGCTACAGTTTTCACGTGGTTGGTGCCCGAAAGTTTGGTAACGGCAGAAGCCTACGAGACATCACGGAAATGAACGATCGAGGTGTTTTATTCGCCAGAAATCTGGAACGTCCCCCCCTCAAGGACACCGTCGTTGTGCCTAAATTTGGCGCTGTTGCACTTCGTTTCAAGGCCGACAATCCAGGTAACTATTATCCTTAATATAGTTTTGCATAAATCAATTTATCGTAAGGGTAGTATGTGATTTGTTTCCCTCACGGTCGATTTAATAAGCGTCAGTGTGGTACAGACCCCTCTGGGAACTTAAAGTAATTTACCGTCACGCGAATCCAAACCGTCTTTGTCACAAAAGTTCAGTTATGCTCGTACTTTCTGAAAATTGGATATCATTAAAGATACTAAGCATATACAGGCTCGTTCAAAGCTACGTTTTTTGTAAATAAAAAAAAGTAGTTAGACAATTCGGACAATTCAGTATTTACAATAGAAATGGTGTATACTTTACAAGATCTTGGTAAGTTTTATTGAGCGCGATCTGTTGTATAAATTCAGTTTTTTTCCAATTTTTTAACAGTTGAGGATTGGCAAAGGAAGACGAATTTGTTTAAATGAAATTTTAAGTATCGAAAACCATCCAGCAAGGATATACGACACATGGGTTGGAAAAGTAAAGAGATAATTGTGATCAGGTATCCCCAAAAACATATCCACAAAAATGTATATACACTAAAAAACATATCCACGAAATTACCAGTAGAATACGTTGAAAGACTTTCATTGAAGACTTTTAGTCAAAGCCTTCGATTAAAATTTGTATTATATATTTTTTGAATAAGTGCGATAATGTACCATATTTCTCAATAAAATGATGATCTTCATGCACGAATATCTGGCAACACTGAAACCATTGGTTATTGATAATCAAAAATATATGCAATGGTAATATATTCGTATTCAGCGACCCAAAAATTCTCCGGATACAAAGTGTCATAAAAATCTAGCAAGCTATACTTTTCTTCGCATTTTTAAAGCGCCACTTTGAACTGCGTAATTTTTACCTCAAATTGTATTCAGCGACCCAAAAAACATCTGCCTACGACCTTTCATAATAATCTATCAAGTTTAAGATTTTTGTGCGCTATTTCGAAATTTGTAATTTTTATCTGAAATTCGTATTCACTACACAACAAACTTCTGGATACAAAATTTCATACAAATCCGGCAGGTTATATGAGTTGTACCGTTTATCATACGTCATTTTAAATTTGCAATTTTTTGAGACCATGTATAAGATGATAGCGTCACGAAACAAATAAGAAATTTCGTGGGTATGTTTTTTCGTGTATATGATACCCTACCGTGTGGCTCTGTATTTAAAAATAGTTAGTGGATATAATTTAGGAAACAGTAACACAAATTTCCTGCATTTTTCGTTAACAAACATGTTTTTTTTATTCCGCATTACTAATCATTTTTCATAACAATACTAATAATAATAATAATAATAATAATAATAATAATAATAATAATAATAATAATAATAATAATAATAATAACAACAACAACATCAATAAATATTGATGTACTAAAATTCTTGTCGAATCTCATTTTTTAACGTTACCGTATTATACTATGCAACCGATAATATTCAAATATTTCCCACGAGAATCATCGATTTTTTTTATTTCTCAATCTCTTCTCGCTAAATTAATTAATTATGTGAAATTGCGTTTTAAGGTTATTGGATATTGCGTGACGAACACGCTTCCGAATGGACACGTGGTCTCGATGTGGTGCTTCAAGTTGGTGAAGCCGGCGACATGATGCCGTTTCCCCAAGATTTCCCAAAATGCGGTTCCTTCGTAGGACCCGAGTATTTCTTGATCTAATATAGAGATTGAAAAAGCACAAACGAAAACATCAAACTCTCGCTGCAATTTCCTGTAAATAATTTTGTACATATTACGATTATATTGTAATTATTATTTTGATCTTTGGGACATCTATGATGCCGAATTTGTTCATATTTACGAAGTTTTTTGGCGTTAAAAGCTCCCAAGATGTTGTTTTTTGGATAAATAATGAAAAATATGTCCAATACACTTTACTTCTTGATTTACCTCGTCCCGACGTGGTACAAGTCGTGTTAAATAATTATTTTTTATTTATTATTAATGGCAAAAAATCGAGTTGGATCGGTGCGTCAGGGAAAAAAACGAACGACGAGTCATCTTCGATTATTTATTATTTCTAACGAACGGTCAACGTCAGATCGCATCAGCAATGCCCGTGAATGTTTCATCATAAAACGAGATCGTTTCGACCGATTAATTCGTTTACTTCGCGGTCAATTCCTCCGTCAACGCGAGCTCTCGATAACGGTATTGAAAATTCATAAAAATTAAAATAATACTAATAATATTAATAATAATAATATTGCCACCGATGACAAAACTGGCGTGACAATTTCGAGGACATGTCCTGTCTGAGTGGTCTGTCCAATCAGATTGCGACATTTTTGTCGGTTCCGCACGAGGTTCTCTTACTTCGACATCGTGTATTTCGAGAGTATGCTAAAATCGCCGTTGGACCGGATTTCATACACACACTCCCGTCGTTTATCGTACTCGTCGCCATGTGCATCGTTCTTTGGAAAAAATCACCAAACATCGGGTGGCTCTCAATAGCCACTGAAAGGCCAATCGTCCACAAAATGTTTCAAGTAAAATCGTTAATCGTTCATTCAGTTTGATATTAATGAAGAAAATAATGATGAATTATAAAAATATCTTTGCCAATGTTACATTACGTTTTTATACATTTTATTTCGCAACTGAAACACTTCCTCTTTGAAAATTATATCGTTGCGAATTGGAAGGTGTGCTTGAGTTGGATCGTCATCAACGGTGTTCTCTGGCTCTGGCTCATCTTTCAGAGAATAATTTACTGTTCAATCTGGTCCCACTGGAGTCACGTAAGTAAAATGATAAAATGCCTCGTATAATAAAAGATTGACACGAAAATTTCGTTGACGACTATTTTTCTTATTCAGGAAACGGAAAATCGTGAAATAACGATTCCCTGGTGGCAAAAAGTATGGTCAACGTTTTATCCACCACCCCTCGAAACTCCCGTAATTTCTGCAGGTTTCGTAAGTTGGATTATCTCAATGATACTAGCCGTTGGTACACTTGGCTGTGCTCTGTCGATCAATCGAGTGGGTAAAATTGTCGACGAGAGTTCGCGAAAGGTTCAAGAAATTTTGGAATCTTGCAATTCTCGTTACGACTCAATGTCAAAAAAGTTTGTCATCAAAATAATTCCGACATGTCCGTTAATACGGAGTTACATTTTTTATTACAATTCAATTGGCTATTTGCCAGATTGCTCGAGAATATTTTTGCGACGGAAAAAATCACAGAAATGGAGGACAATAGCGAGTTGAGCTCGGTGTGCGAAGATCGTCGATCGGAAATATCGATCGAGACTGTTGATACACGGGGTAAGATGCAAAAGCGCGAGATTCATCCGATCTCGTACGGTACAAATTGGACACCGAAACCGGATTTCTCGTCGAATCACGGATATACGAAAGAACCAAAGAGAAAAACGTCGATGCAATCGGTGAGAACTGCCCTCACGATTAGCGGTATCGTCGGGACAAACGAACCGGACGTAAACAAATTTTCACCACGACTATTGAGACATCGTCGTGGCTGTCATACCGTTGTGCCAAATTACTCGAGCGACAAGTCGAGTGGGTGTTGAATATATGCGACGGATTTTTTCCTATCCTTGGACATTGTTGGCATTCATTATTTTGTTTTTCTTTTTTTTTTGATAGTTTTTTTTTATCAATCACGATGGCTTAATCGCAGAATGGACTTGTGATACTTTTTAACTTTTTAAAACTTTTTAATTTTCTCCGCATAATCGTTTTGATAAAGATGCACAACGATTGCGAGTACCACCGTTTGCGCCCCTTTTTGTAGAGAATACATTTTAAAATACATACGGACGATATATTCGACGAGATGATTGTTTGTTCAATAATTTTTTCTCTAAATTGATGGAAAAAATGGGTGACCAAGTCCCTGAGGATCACAAGGCGCATATTTTGTTCTCGCACCATCTTTCTAGAGGGGATGAAAAATTCCGGAGCTACAAAGAAAGGGAAATACATGGTATTGCGCATGCGTTTTCAATGAGGGTACGTACCAACACTCCGGTCTCTTTGCGAAGCGTTATTCTACAACGTCGAGTCTCGTCAGGTAGGTCGAACCGGTTGAAGAATCATTACATTGTGGAATACAAACAGTGGACATAAAAAACATCCGCTTCAAGAGTCAGGAATTCATTCGGTGTAAAAGTGCCTATAATATAAATTGGAGGAAAAAATACTATAAGAGGAGTTGAGAAGAACGCCGGTAACACAAAAATGATGACGCAGCCTGTAAACAACCTTCGAAAAATTTGTTTTCCTTAATTAGTAATCTTGAATATAACGATTGTACCCAATATTTATGAAAAGAAAAAAGTTAAATCCTAGCTCATAAGGATAAATAGTATCCTGTTCCGGTTAATAATGAACTCCTTAATTGAATTAGAAAATATTAATGGAAACAACAAACTTCGACATTTTACGTGGACTATTGCGCGGTTTGAAAAACGATGCCAATAGTTGTGAAGTTTCAGTGACGTAGTTCCTAAAACACGAAGAAAATACGAAGAAATAAGTAAAAATTTCTCTAGCGATTTTTAATACTCCAATAATATCTACAGAAATGAAGTTAAATTATAAAAGGATGAATGCTCGGAAAATGATTGCAGTGTCCCACATGCTCGCCGGCGATAGGATACACTCCCGATCCACTGAAAATTAATTATGTATTTCAAATAATGAAATTATCAAGTAACGATAAAGTTTATAACAGTTTTATGTATTACGTTCGCGCAGGGATGAAAAAAAACAGTGGTGCTGGAATGCCGAATGACCGAGAGAAATAAAACGCATCTACGTACATTCGATGATTCAACAAAGCTTTATCATTTTAATGGCAGCTCTACTAATGTCAAGCAAAATTAATTAACGACGAAAATAGCGTGTTTATTATGGCAAGAGGATTTAAAAAAAAAAGACAAAGTAATAAAAACAAAAAATCGTAACTCCACGTGAGCGAAGCACGGGACTCGTGAGAATACAAACGTGACTATTGATTTTTGCGCTCAGCATCCTTTCGAGTTCTATACAGACTACCCTTGCACACTGAACAACCCCTCGACCCCCTCCCCCCCCCCCCCCCCCCCCACCGCCGCCCTTCGGCCCTTTTGCGTATGAGATAGATGCACAGCACGAATGAACCACCTGTGTGTATATCGTTCGAAACTCATACAGGAAAACCTCATCATGGTGGGATGTAACTTACTTAACGTTTCTGTTTTCAATCGTGCTGAAAAAATATTTACCATTACTTTCTTAAATTCTGGGACAGTTTCCTCACTTTTGGTTCTATTTTTTTGTTTATATCTTTCTTCTTTGTAAACTGTCAATTGCTTCTTTTGTTATTTAACATGGTTCGGTTAAAAAATTTGTTAGACCTTCGTTCAGCGTTTTTCCTTCACATTTCCGCGTGCTAGTTTTATTTTTTGTTTATGATTATTCAATCAATATTAATTAGGTAAAAAAGAAATCTTTTTCAATAATTATATACTTTCAATCAGTTCGTTGCATTATTTCTCCCCCTCAACATTTGTTCTTCGATTTCATTTTATTTTTCTACTTATACGATCTCGGGACTTAATCGGCTCGAAGGAGCAAATTTATATTTACGGTTAGTCGTGAAAGGAGACGTAGAGAAAGCCAACGCCTCTCGCGCACGATGAAATTTACGCATATTCGATCCCCTTCATCATGTTGTATGCTGCGCGACAAAGCGGCAACGCGCCGAGTAGAGGGGGTCTATTGTGTGCACGGATTTCAGTGTAGAATATCGTACTACGGGTGATAGTAGTGTAGAAAGCAATGCGTTGCATTGGCTAACAGCCGCCAATATGGAATGGCGGTGGTGGTTGCGATTAAAAACTGAGAGAACTGAAACGAATGCCACGCGCAACTTTGAACTTGCTGTCCTCTCATTCTCAAAACAACCTTCAAATGCTCTTTGGCCTCTTTGAATGCGTTCATATGCTCGGAAAAAGGGCCAAAAATTTTTTTTTCATATGTATGTTATACATTTTTAAAAAACCCCCACCCCAATCGTAGGACAAAAATACGACTTCCCACAATATCCGTACGTTAATTAATACAACATTTTGTCAAAATAATAGTCACGATAATAATAACAATTTGATTCGTATAATTATATGGAAGCGTGTTAATATTTGTTAACAAAATGCTGTCAACCATTTTGTTCATATAGCTTATTCACTCGTTTTGTAATCACAAAACAATTCGAACTTTTATTTCACGGACTCATGATATCGTACCATCGTCAAGACAATTCAATTACATTACTATCGCCGTTATTTCAATTACCTTTTTTTTCTCAACATTGCAGGAAACGATGACGGAAAAGATGTATTACTGGGGCGAGGAGAGTGAGCCCGTCGATCCGGATCAAACTTTCATCGAGTTCAAGGCAAAATCTTCGAGGGTCGTCGGTGAATCTTCGCGTTCGTCGGTACACAAGAGAATCGTCACGACGCCAAAGGGTAATGGAAACGACGAGGTTGGAAATCGCGACGACGACGACGAAAGAGGCGGCTGGGACAACAAGCTTGATTTTCTTTTTTCGTGCATCAGCGTTTCCGTAGGACTCGGCAATGTTTGGCGATTTCCATATCTGTGTTACAAAAATGGTGGTGGTAAGATGAAAAAAATAATAATAATAAAAAAATTGTAAATATGGAGCAAAGGGGACCCACTTCCGATGACCTTGTCCTTCATATATAATGCCAAGGGCGCCTTCCTGAACAACTTTTTCCTCTGACAAAATTGGGGGCTGTTATTTATTAAAAAGTTATTAACAAATAAAGTTCATAATTCATATAGCTATTTTCTTTATATGTCGGTCCGAATCATCTTGTCCTTCACGTACGTTCTTAAGAATAACCCCCCAAGTAACATACAAAAAGTTTTATCCGTCGCTCATTGTTTGTTAAAAAGTTATTAACAAAAGAAGTTTTATAAATCGAACATGAAATACTTTCACTAGTGTATGGGGAACAGTACACGTATGAGCGTCGGAGCTGCGCCTCCTGCACTCCCCCCACATACCGGCCCAAAAACCAACAAAAAACAACTCAAACAAACAAACCCAAACAACCCAAACAAACTCAACGAACAAATAACCCTCCACCCCCACACGCCCCCTCACCTACGCACTCCCATACACTCATGTGTATTTGTGTTGGTATGATGAGTAGCATAGGTATCAGCAAGGGGTATATGTGTTATATTTACTGTCTTTACGGATTGTTTGGGTTGTTTTTGGTTTGTTTTTCGGCTGGTTGGCGGGTGCAGGGGGGAGGGGGTGCGCAGCCCTTCTTTTGTTAATAACTTTTTAACAAACAATGAGCGACGGATAAAACTCTTTGTATGTTATTCAGGGGGGTATTCTTAGCAACACAAGGACAAGATGATTGGGACTGACTGGTATAAGGAAAATAGCTATATAAATTATTAACTTTATTTGTTAATAAATTTTTAATAAATAACGACCCCCAATTTTCTCAGAGGATAAAGTCGTTTCTCGTGCAAAAACGCGTCGAATGGGCCTATTTAAAAAATTCATACAAGTGGAAAAGTGCGTTGTAAAAAGATGTGGTTAGTCGAAGGGAATTAAAACAAAAAAGTCAATCAGTTTACTAATCTTCGGGGATGAAAAAAATATACGTTTTATTAAAATTTTATTCCAACGAGTTATGTTCATCTTTGAGGGGCAATTGAAATTCATCCATTCAAATTCAATGGAAATAGAGCGATTGATTTTTTATCTTTCTAATAATTTCATATATTTTCAGGAGCTTTTCTCGTCACCTATGGTATAGCGATGATATTCTGTGGTATTCCGATATTTTTCCAAGAAGTTGCTATAGGGCAGTATCTGGGGGCTGGTGGAATGACATTGGTGGGCCAATTGTGTCCTCTGTTACAAGGTACAAATATTTCTCCGTTCGAGACAATTCTCAGAGGAGCGTTAAAGAAAAAAAAAGATTACTCGACGCATCATTTATTGAAATATTTTATATCTTACTTATTCTCAGGGGTTGGATATGCCACAATGACGATAGTGTTTTTCCTGGACGTTTATTACTGTATAATAATTGCATGGACACTGTTCTACCTGATCGCCACGTTCACAAGGTTACCCGATTTACCCTGGAGCACTTGCGGTATGTATCTATAGTAAATATATCTATATTGGAAGTACAAATTAGTTCGGTCCGTTTTCAAAAGATGGCGCTGGCTCTTATGAATGTTTCATAGTGACAGCTGATTTCGGTTCAGAGAGGTTAGACATTTGTCAATAATATTCAGTCTATATCGCTTTGAGTTTCATACAAAAACCTTGTTTTCACTGCGTTGAATATGTCAAATTTTGTGTTAACTAAGCAGCATTTGCGGGAGATTTTAGTTTTCTGCTTTAATTGGAAGAAAAGTGCACCGGAAGCGCATCGAAGGCTTGTGGAAGTTTATGACGACAGTGCTCCAACTAAAAAATCATGTGGGGAATGGTTTCGACGTTTTAAGAATGGTGATTTCAGCGTTAAAGACAAGCCTCGCTTTGGACAGCCAAAAAAATTCGAAGGCAAGAAATTGGAGGCGTTACTCGATGAAGATCCGAATCAAACGCAAGAGGAGCTTGCAGAATCATTGGGAGTGACTCAACAAACAGCTTCCTCACGATTGAAATTTATGGGAATGATTCGAAAGCAAGGAAATTGGGTGCTTTATGAACTGAAACCGAGAGACGTTGAAAGGCGATTTTTCACTTACGAGCAACTGATTCAAAGGCAACAAAGGAAGGGTTTTTTTTACATTGGATTGTGACTGGGGATAAGAAATGGATATTCTACGATGACCCCAAGAAGAAAAAATACTACGCTCAACTCGGTTAATCATTGCCATCGACCTCAATATCAACACCAAAGCCGAATATTCATGGTTCGAAGGTTATGCCCTGTGTCTGGTCGAACCAAACGGGTGTTGTATACTATGAGCTGCTAAAACCTGGCCATTCCATTACGGGCGATTGGTACAGGTTACAATTGATTCGTTTCAGCCATGTATTGTGCAAAAAATGTCTGGGATACGAGCAAAGATATGACACTGTTATCCTTCTGCATGACAACGCTCGGCCTCATGTCGCAAAAGTCGTAAAAAAATATTTGGAAATGCTCAAGTGGGATGTTTTACCGCACCCACTGTACTCTCCGAACATTGCTCCTTCTGATTACTTGTTATTCAGACGCATGCAACATGATTTGACAAGTCACCGGTTCACTTGATTCACAGAAATCAAAAACTGGCTGCTAACTTGGATCACCTCAAAAGACGAGACATTTTTTCGAGATGAAAATCGAAAATTGCCTGAGAGGTGGGAAAAAGTAGGAGCGAGTGGTGGACAATACTTTAATTAATCTGTTCATTCATTTTGTTCCGAAATAAAGGCATTTTTTACCACAAAAAAACGGACCGAACTAATTTGTACTTCCAATATATATATAAGAAATTTCCAAGTAAGTAATAAAATGAATAGAGTTAAGGAAATGTATTAGAATATAATAGAGTTTTTTGATGTTAATAATTAATTTTGTGAACATTTTCAGGGAATTGGTGGAACACCGACAACTGTTCCGATCTCGTGATGAACGGATCGAAAATTCACAAGCTCCAATTGTCGACCTTCCCGAACAACTATTCCGACAATATTTCTGCGCGCAAGAATTTTAGTGGTAATACTACTATTCACCGTACAACACCCGTCGAGGAATTTTGGGAGTAAGTAATTATTTTGTACGTTTTTTCATTTGTCTCAAATTATATTCATTTTTATCATATTAATGACAAGGGGTTGATACGGCAAGGGGTTGATACGGCTACGCGCTCCTGCACCCTGACCCCAACGGTTTGCTATGGCAACGATTGCCATAGCGGCCGTTGCCATGGCAACCATTCCCATGCCAACCGTTGCTACGGCGACCGTTGCCATAGCGACCGTTGCTATGGCTCTTGTACACGGCGGCGGCGAAATATTTATATAATATAGAGAGATATATAGATATTTTAGTACCGATAAAACCACGCGTTCGAGGCAATTACATTTGTGGATGATTAATTCTGTCACTTGTTGATCGACGCAGACGAAGAGTACTCGGCATGAGCAGCGGTATCGAGGATATCGGTGGAATGCAATGGGAATTGTTGGGTTGTCTTACTCTTGGCTGGTTACTCGTTTACCTAATCATCAGGCGTGGTCTTCATCAGAGCGGCAAGGTCATCTGGTTCTCGGCCTTATTCCCGTACGTTGTTCTTTTCATTCTTTTGGCAAGAGCGGTGACGCTCGAGGGTGCCCAAGATGGTCTACTTTACTACGTCACACCGAGATGGGAGGAATTAAGAAATCCCGGGCCGTGGATCGATGGTGCGACGCAAATATTCTTCGCGTATAGTATCGGCACCGGTGCACTTCCCGCTCTTGGATCTTATAACAAATTTCATCACAATTGTTACAAGTATGTGGAAAAAAGACATACATATAACCACTTGAATGTCCTCAGGCGGAAAATGACAATTGTATTGCAAAGTTTTCTTTCTATACTATCAGCTCGCGATTATTGGAATATAAATTGTTTGTATCGTATAATGACGAACCAGTGAATCGCCGTAAGAATACAACCAATACCAAAAAAACGTTAAGCCTATTGTCCTGAGCAATACGAAATTATCTACAGACGATATATTTTCAATCATATCGAAGATTACGCCCAAAGAATTGCTTCAACCGTTGTAAATCCCTAGTTCTTCATTGGTCACAAGCATTAGATTGAAAATGATGAAAAATTATCGACGTTCGTGACACTTTGTGAACTAACTTATTGAATGACGAGTATCGAAAAAATTGGCTTTCTTCGAATATTCATTTTTTTTCTCCTCCGTTACACAAGGGACGCACTCATAACTTGCGTCGTCAATACATTGACCTGCTTACTCGCTGGTTGCGTAACTTTCTCGATACTCGGACACATCGCAATGGAACAAGCGACCCATGTTTCGGAAGTTGTAAAAAGCGGGCCGGGGCTAGTGTTTCTTACGTATCCGGAAGTAGTCCTGAAACTTCCAGGCGCCCCAATCTGGGCAACCATATTCTTCTGCATGCTGATCGTAAGTTTTATTTCCATTAGAAAATTCGTCGCGATTCCGACGAAACGATGAAATATTATAGATCGTTAAAATTGTTTTGAATTTTAAGATTTTGGGAATCGACAGTGAATTCTGCATTGTAGAATCTTTCATAACTGGTGTCGTTGACAATTGGCCAGACACACTTCGGCCTCATCGCAACAAATTTACCGTTGCTACATGCGTTCTGATGTTTCTACTTGGTGTTCCTATGGTTACCCATGTGAGTCATTATTTTGACCAAAATTTCAACATTTGTTTTAGTTATATTCATTAGAACATTCCTGTAAATTGAAAATACGAAAAATCGAGTGAGAAATTGATACGTTTATTTGTCATTCCAGGGTGGTGTTTATATATTTCAACTGATGGATTTTTACTCCGCCAGTGGAATGTCCATACTCTGGGTCTGCTTTTTCCAAACGATCGCTATATCCTGGATATTCGGTGCTGACAAATTTTGCGATTGCGTTCATCGGATGATGGGTATTCGCCCGAATAAATTTTTGTACATATGTTGGTTGGTGTTTGCTCCGGTTATCATGGCGGTTCGTAAATAATCTCACTAAATTTTTATCGCCATCGAACTTCATTTTATAATATTTTCGTTTAATTATTCGATAGTAATTTATATGCTACAGTTCATCTTCGTGTTTCAATGCGCACAATACTCACCGTTAAAGTATGGAAGCAGTTACGAGTATCCAACGTGGGCAGAAATAGTAGGTTTTTGCTCAAGTTTTTCCTCGATGATTTGGATACCCGCGTACGCAATTTATTACGTTTTCGCAACTCCGGGATCAATAAAAGAGGTATGTGGTATCGTTGCGAATATTAAAATATAAATATATTATATAACAATGTTATAAAAGTTACGTAAAGTTTTATCAACGTTTTATTTTTGTATAGAATATCTTCAAGGGCTTACGACCGAATATAAAATCACGTGCAAAATTACCAAACGGTGAAAGAACAGCGGTTATACCGATGTCCGAAAGCAGCGCCGGTCTTATCACGAAGAACAACAGTTTTCTGAGTCAATCATGATTCATAATCACGAAAATGTTAATATGTTAATGAGAAAATATTGATGAACATCGTTTTAGAAGATAATTAAATATGGCTATGGAACAGACTATGCGGTTATGTCGTCGCACGGCGTACAGTAACTCGTAAGTAATGCAGCAAGTGACATTTTCAATAAGTATATTAATTATTAATATTCGTATTCGATGTACAAATAAAATACAGGAAACACCTGCAAAGATCTTAATTTGCGAAAAATCAATAATATATGTTGAACAAATAAATTTAAATTGATTAGCTATTTTTAAAATTTCTTCGGAAAAATAACGAGGTACAAGATTTTCGTTTTCTTCAACCGTAAATTTTGAACCCCACTCGGACAATTCATTTGTCTACTCTCTTCATATTCCAAATTTCATATATGCAACTCATTTTTTCTTTAACGTAGTATTAACCATAATTTATGATCTGTTTGTCAACGATATACACGACCGAAATATATGTGGGACGAGTTATGAAATTGACTTTCTTAACACAAATATCGACCCGATCAATGTCCTCGAGAGTCAAATAATATGAATCCATCATCGCGGGCACGTCGCACAAATTTTCATTAATTCGTCCGAAATATTTGTTTCAATAATGTTTCTTTCAAGATAATTCTAGGTAAGTTATCAGCATAGTCCCTATAAAGTTGGTGTGTATGTACGACGTGGTCTGCCTACAATTCACGAATTAGCTTTTTCATATTTCGTAACTAAGGATAGAAGATAAGAGTGGTTGTGACACAGAAAAAAAAAAATGAATCGCTGATTAGCAGTTTATTTTTTAGCTTTGTCTTCGAATTTGTTGTTGAGCATTTGTCGATACTATATAAAATGTTGAGAAGAAAGAAAGAAGAAGAGAATAAAATGTAATCCGTTGGAATCCTAGATTAAGTCGTGCACAAATTCTAATGTTCCTACGACCGAGTGGTTAACATTTACCTCGTCGCCATTTCGTTTCTTGTATTACACGTAAATTAAGTATTTATATGAATATAAATATGAACAGAACTTCGATATCATTATTGTACAAACTTTTTGAAGATGTTATCAGTTCCGGAAAACATATTGTACGGGTCGTTGATATTGTTTCGAGGCAGAATTAATCGTTATGACTATTCTACGGTACACCGGGGATGTTATTTTTATTAGAGTCTGTTTCAACCCTTGCGGGTTTTTACGCATGACCCATCCCAATTTCCCTTCTATCACTTCCTACCCGCACTGTGCTATCCAACCTAACTTTCCGTACCATCCACAGCTTAGTTTTAGCTGCACTATATTGCATTCTCCGTGGACACGGGGAAACCCGCGGAAAATCCGTGCCGCTACAGACGACTTTTAGTTTACCGAGTTTCAGTTGTCTCGCCATTAGAAACTCGTCCAAGCCAGCGTGCGGCTAAGCGGTCACCCATTCCAGTCAGTACTGGAATGGGTGACCGCTCCGGGTAGTATTGGCCGCGGTCAGTACCGCGGCCAATACTACTTAACGTGGAGAATCGCCGAAGCCGCGCACCGACCGCGCGTCCACTGCAATCAGTTATACCGCGGATGTAATTAGCTAGGACGGTAATTAGCGAGAAACTTTTATATTTTTACTCGAGCCATAGTTTAAGATATACATATATGATAGTTCTTATATAGTAGTAGATGAAATTATAGAGAAATAAATGTGTCTCTATGAACTACGGCCGAAGCATTTTTATTTCATATACTCACGGATTTATTAATTTCATGATCTTTGCTCCCTCGTGGACGAAGCTCTGTTATCGTGAAAAAATAAATTTGATCCAAATTTTCATACCATACTACTTAAAATGTTCCAAAACATCGAAAAAACATATTTAGAAAAAAATTTTCGGATCAATGCATATGTGTGTGTATTATACTGACATTTTGCACCTAAGGAGACCTGTCACTCCTCTCTGATCGGTATAATTTTAGTGAGCATTGAACGACTAGTTGGGATTTCAGATATACTTTGCTTTTTTCGACATGCAATGTTTGTTGATGCTCCAATGTTCACAATTTTTTAATTATCTAGATATATTTTTTGCTACACTAGAGGCCTACCATAAAATACTGTTCGCTATTGAATTCGAAAAAAGTCGATCGAGACATTCCAAAGTTCTAGCATTTCGATTTTTCGAAAAATCGCTGTAGGCGTTTGTTACGACTCTAGCTTGGTTAATTTTTGGGATACCGAGTAAAAATTTTGTACATCGATTGGGTACTATCGAAGAGTAGCCCGTATTGAAATGGAAGGAAAAAATTAAGAGTGAATATTTAAAAAAGTCGATATGTGTTTATTATGAGACTAGTTCGTGCAACACGTATAGAACTTTTTTAATTTGCGGGGAAAATATTGTACATGGATAGAATGTCATTGGAGAATGATCCAAGTCGATCATAGCAAGAATCGAAGAGACGGTTCTGATTATACAAGATTTATAATAATTCGAATAATTTCAGATTTACAATACAGTTATGAAAACAAGCTGCAAGTTGAAACTCGCAAGTTGCTTCGATGAAATTTCACACAACACTCAAAGCTCTCTCTCTGTGAGGAAGCCAAAATTGAGATACATGATATACTTTTTCATAAAGGAGGCTTTAATGGCTGTATGAAAGTTCGAGGAAACAACCTGCAGCGTGTTTGTTAATTCTCCCGTTGCAAATATTTATTTATCACTTTGACCAAAGAAATGCCATGGCGGTGTTCATTTGCGACATTAATCCGTCCTTATACTACTGTATAAGACATTTTCAATTGAATTTTATATTTGGAACGTATAAAATTACACATAACTCCCTGATGAATCATTCCGAAACTGATTGATATTATTCCTACTAATTCTTTGTTTTTGCTTAGATATTGATTACTTTTAATTTATCTAAATTTTTCAACAAAGATAAACAAATAGATGTAGAATTCATTTTCTTTTTATTCCAAGCTAACCTTTAGTTCATGTAATGAATAAATGGTTTATTGAATTTTAGACAAATTTGTTATTAGCTGTGTATATATCCTATATAATTTTTTTCAACATTGCCAACCGTAATTATTATCAATGAGGAAAAACTTTAACATATTATCAATTAAAAATACCCTGATGAATATTCACGATTCGTATTTTACTTTCATTGCTCGAGGAACAAAATTTTCATCCATCTCCAGTCATTATGATAATCTCTATGGAACTCCATTTTATTATGTCAAGTTGGCTCAAATATAACCGCCTAACAAATGGCCAACATTATATCGAAATGAGGAACGGTGCGAGGGGGAGAAAGGCCTTCTGAATTCAGAATGGAATTTCCTCGAGGATAGCGCTAATTATGGCAGTGAAGAGCTTACTCATCGGTTACGCGAACGTGTGGAGGTTTATTCTCCCAACTTTTTCCAACTTTTTGTTCATAAAAGTTCATGGATTAGATTTTTCTGGATGTGCATAGTGTATAAATGCACTCGCTTCTCCGGGGAAAAGTTTTGCGCTTGCACAAGAATCTACAAAAATCCAAAATCCTCCATTGCTTATCAAGAGACGCGGCAGCGTCTTGACGCCTATAATCACTATACCCGTATATTATTGCATATACACTGATTGAATGAAAAAAAATCTTTTCATAAATGCAGTAATTAAAGGCCCGGTCGGTTGGCGGTTTTCCTAGGATCTTTTCGAAGTCGATAGTTCGGCTAAACTCTTGAAATGTTAATAGGGAAAGAGTAAAACAATCGATGATATCGAGTAATATTATTATTACACAAATGATAAACGTTATGTTAATAATAATAATTTTCATTTGTAATTACGAGAGACGTGTTTATTTTTGGTTACTAATTACAATGCAGGTTTTAATGGGTTGTACAATTAAATCCCGCATGTTCTCCGGTCTTGAGTATGGTTTGTAAAAACGAGACTGTCGGTGTTACCGATGGATTCTGCAAGAATAGAAAATTGCGAAAGGTGTCTCGATGAACTCTGCGCGTAGCCATGGAAACGCCCTCTCCGCGCTAACGTAGACTGTGATTCGAATGATATAGGAATCTCAGTACAGGCACGAAGGATGCACTCGAGTCCAGCGACGTTGCGGAATCCTTTTTTTTAATCTCCTTTCGCTCGCAGAGTCGATGAAAAATACGACGTTCTCGGCTGTTCGCGGATATTCTCACTTTAATGCAACAAATGCTAACAAAAAAGGAAAAAAATGAGAGAACAATTGCATCCATTGTTTTATTCCGGTTCGATACAAAATAATGAATTACAACGAAACAGTTGTAGTAATTTATAAATATTAGCATCCATTATTGATTTTCAATAATATTCTTGACGAAACGCAGCGGTCCATTTTTATTTTACATCCGCAAACGAAAAACAAAGCAACAAGTAACGACGGTACCGTGAAAAAAATAACTTTTTGATGGTGCATTTATTACACAGTGGATATAGTGGTACAGATATTGGTAACAAAGGATAATTAAATGAAATTCCGGATCAGAAAATTTTTATTCGACATTTTGTACAAGGCTGATATTGCTCGAGAATGAAAGTTTACTCCGATACACGGGATTATAAACAATCGTCCTGTACCAATTTGTGCCGGTCGAAGAGGGTACTGGTCCACATCTTAAATGAGTCAGCTACGGGTTCCCGGATAGAAAAAAGATAAATCTATTGCCTCTTCCATAGGCCGTGTTATTGGCCATTCTCCATTTATTAGCAGTTTTATATATGGTGAATTCGGTAAAGTAAGAAATGGGATTGGTGCCAATGTTTAACATTCGCTTATATGTAGCTGAGTCAATAACGTTCATCCAATATCTTATCTATTCTGCACACGCACGTACGCATATACGCATGTGTATGCATACATATACATAGTTACAGGGTGTCGCAAAACTAGCAAGTCAGAGTGACACGGGGGTTAAATTGGCTCCGGACCTATAAAAAAAAACAAATATGACCTCAGTAAAAGTCTCATGGTTTTCGAGAAAAATCATCTTTCGGAAAAATCGTCTTTTTCGATTTTCCGAAAAATAAAAAAGACGATTTTTCCCGAAAACCATGAGACTTTTACTGATGTCATATTTGTTTTTTCTGACAGGTCCGGACCCAATCTAACCTCCGTGTCACTCTGACGTGCTAGTTTCGGCACACTCTGTATATACAATAGAGATAGACAAAATTTCGTGATAGCGCTGATACATGAAAACCAGCAAGATATCGATCTTTTGAGGCTGACAATGATAGTGTTGTATCAATGACCATGCGTTCTATGTCGAAAGGCCGTATTCAATATGTATAATCATAGACTTACGTGTCCTTTCCCCCTCCACAACATTGATATGAATACGATGTATAGATCGTATACGTGATCCCCTCAAATCCCCTAGGATTCCGTCCATGATATTTTGCATCACGGTACATCTCCATAAGGTACTCACTTTTATCATCAACATTTTGTAATTCGAGCTAACTTTTTGGTTTGCATCTAAAAAAAATTTGTCTTAAAAAAATCCGCTGACGACAAATTATTAATGGCATTTGATATAACTTCGAATTTACTTTAACATTTGGTTTTATTATATCGCATCGATCCTAACTCTACCGAATAGTGTAGATTACTTATATCTATACACGAAAATAAAAATTTGCTGCGACGTAAGACGTTTATTGAATAAAAACGAGGGATTAATTTGTAATTGGCTGGGGAACAACGGGTACAAGAATAGTCCGCCACAATATTGATTCTGTCTGGGTTTTCTTATCCTACCTTTCCCTCTTATTATTACACACTACGATAATGACATATAGTATATTAATCATATCAGTCATCCTGTCCATACTTTTGTTTGCATCGATCGAACACTCGCGTTTCTTTAGATAAATCAATTGACAAATATTTACTGGAACGAATGTAACAAGGAATTAATTGCAGCAAGTATAATGTTGTTAAATTACTCGCCGTAGATTGAATGATAAACTTATACGATATACATATAAATATGTCCGACAACTAGCGATACTCGGCGGTCGTAACTGTGCAAACTTCGAGGACCTCTATGAAGTATTCTCGTATATAGATCGTAGTGTGAGATTTTTCGAGTTCCCGAACTTGGTGGAAATGCGAAACACAACGGCGACCCGATATTTCAGAAGTAAATCTCGACACGGTTTCGCAAAATCTCGCGCTTAAAAACGTCGCAATTTTTTCGGCCGCTGGTACAGGCCGTTGGACGAGTTGGGAAAGTGGGAGGCCCTTCAGCCAGTCAGGAATTTCACAATCTACATAGCCATAATTTGTCCCGGCAAGTTTTATTACTATCCACGGTGTGCAAAGTGCAAAACGCAAATGCGAACGACGCGTAGCTATAAAGAAAAAAATAGGTTTAGAGAACGAGACTTTCGATCTCGATGAATTTTTTTTATGCAATCTATATTTTGGAACCGAAAATCAGGGGAGGGTTTCAATCGCCTGAAGTTTTATTCCCATGTGTATCAGTTCCCGTGTACGATCCCCATGTGTACAATCCCCGTCGTGAACGATTCCCATTTGGACAGTTCCCATAGTGTACGATCCCCATGTGTACAATCCCCATATTGTACGAGCCCCATGTGTACGATCCCCATAGTGTTTAAATCTCGTCGCGCTACTTCAGTTCTGGAAATTCGTTCGATCGGGCCCGAGATCTGCTTAGTCGGGCGCTTAACGCTTAACGCGGGGATTGTACGCCTTCGCGTACAATCCCCGCGCGTACGTTTCCCGTCGTTCGGATCTCTCTTAGCGGACAAGTGGGGGTATACATGGGACGCTCCACTAAATACTCCAGTGATTCTCAATTATTAATTTCGACAACCGTAATGTCGAATTTCAACCGATCATTTGGATCAACTATACGAAATCAATGAATTCAAGAAATGTCTTATTTATTATTAAACTTAAAAAAACGACCTTGTTAAATTCAAACGGATATAGCTCGAGTACTGCTTGAGCAATCGTGCTGAAATTTTGCGAAAAGGCAAAGCTTTAAGCGCTCCTTGTTTGCAGATTTTCTTGTCAAAATGACTCAAGGATTTTACAGTATGTTTACAGTATGTTTGTCTATACCGTAATCCAAGCGAAGACATTTTTTAGAGCTTCAATGAGAATATTCGTACTAATATGAAATGTGAAGAAAAAAATATCTTCAAACCAAGATCTAATGCGATAAAAGAAATTTTTCGATGATACGATGCGGATCAAGAACATGATACTTTCAATACTTCGCATTGGTGGTCTCAAACACTGCGCCTAATCCGCGCTCACCAATTTATTAATTTGCTTTCTTCTTTGATCCACTGAAAGTCCGATTCCCGAAATTTTTCGCAAAAATTATTTAGGAATTAGTATAAAGTTTCCACTGTGAGCAAATGCATTTTTCAATTTCGACTATCTCATTAATGATGCTCTATTGAAATAAAAAAATGCAGTGCTATTGTATCTCAAAGTTTTACGGAAATTAGAGCACCATTTTTATTTTTATTTCGAAAAATCAAAAAAATGTGAAATCCTTGAGTAATTTTGACAAGAAAATCTGCAAACAAGGAGCGCTTAAAGTTTTGCTTTTTCGCAAAATTTCAGCACGATTGCTCAAGCAGTACTCCAGCTATATCCGTTTGAATTTAACAAGGTCGTTTTTTTAAGCTTAATAATAAATAAGACATTTCTTGAATTCATTGATTTCGTATAGTTGATCCAAATGATCGGTTGAAATTCGACATTACGGTTGTCGAAATTAATAATTGAGAATCACTGGAGTATTTAGTGGAGCGTCCCATGTATACCCCCACTTGTCCGCTAAGAGAGATCCGAACGACGGGAAACGTACGCGCGGGGATTGTACGCGAAGGCGTACAATCCCCGCGTTAAGCGTTAAGCGCCCGACTAAGCAGATCTCGGGCCCGATCGAACGAATTTCCAGAACTGAAGTAGCGCGACGAGATTTAAACACTATGGGGATCGTACACATGGGGCTCGTACAATATGGGGATTGTACACATGGGGATCGTACACTATGGGAACTGTCCAAATGGGAATCGTTCACGACGGGGATTGTACACATGGGGATCGTACACGGGAACTGATACACATGGGAATAAAACTTCAGGCGATTGAAACCTTCCCAAAATCAGAAGCCCGCTTTGCCGTAAAATACAGAATCAAAGTAGAGTAAAAAAATTAAGAAAGAGAGAAATTAAAATATTCAAATATTTTCTTCACCTCAAGTATAAAAGAGTGCATTATATTTGTAGAATTCGTTTCTGAAATATTTAAAGAATAAATTAACGACAAATACGTAGTTAACTAACGATATGATGTCGCAGAAAGTTAGAAAATAATAATTTTCTCTTTTCCCGAACGAAGTACAATATATATATTTTTAAATCTTCAGTCTTCCTGACCTTTAGTTTTCTTTTCGCTCTGGAATGCACTCGGATGATACTCGGTTTATTTTACATGGGATACTCGAGGAGTGGGTACCCAGAAAATATTATAATATAAGTTTCCCGTTTCCGATGCATACACCGCAGATCTTGGAACTTTAGTTCGTTATTTTTTTCGTATCTGTATTCCTTTCCTTCTTATCTCGGTCTTATCTCTTATCTCGGTCTTTCGTCGACATTTTACCTCGTATTATCCTCCGGTACTATACAGAGTCTACAGTTTTTCGGGGCCGCATATATGTTTCTCTCGGGTAGTTTCCTCACGCCCACGATCTTCCCGCTCCTCTTGGGTCTCACCATCTCTAAAACTTTTCATTCTTGTCGTGGACTTGATTTTATTTCGCGGCGCCTCTATCCGCGCTTTATACGCTTTGCAAATATGCAGAGTAGGAGAAAAATTGAGTTTTTTCAAACTTGAAGATACTCGCAATCAATGATACGGTATTAAATAATATTTCACATCAGGACTCGGGTTTCGCAAAAAGTATTTTCCCGGGTCAAAGAAACGAGCGCTCGATGTGAAATATTATTTAACACCGGATCATTGATCGCGAGTATCTTCAAGTTTGAAAAAACTCAATTTTTATCCCAATCTGCATATTTGTAAAGCCGATAAAGCGCGGATAAAGTTGAAATTTTTTGTTAATTCGAATTTGGCTTTTAAAAAAAAATTATATTATCGATGAGGCAGTTCTAAATATCCTTCTACATATACTGGCAATCCAGTTTCTCGTTGAACGGTTCAAACCGTTCATTAGAAAATAAACTAGACAAATGGTCGTTGAGCGCTACATTCGTCATCGATGGGGCGGTACTAAAAACTGCAGCCCCCGCGAGAACTATTTTTTTATGAAAAGGAATGAAACCGGAGAATGGCAGTTTTATGGTTATCTCTAAAACGTTATGTTTTCACCATATCCAATGGAATTTGATTTTTTTTGGGATAAAATACCTCTAACGGATTATTCATCAGCGGGTGAAAATAAATCGGTATTCCGTCCGTGATTATCAGATCGGTTTTATTGCTTACGTGAGTAATCATCTAAAATGTATATCAGATTCAAAAGTCGATGGAAACATACTGAGGCTGCGAATGCTGGAAAAAAACAGAATAATTATAATAAATTTCCATAATAATTTTTTTCAATCCACATTTCAACAGTCGTTTATTTTTCGTAAAATTATTCGGTAAAACGTGATTCAATTCAATTATTCAATGCTATCGATTATCCAGTCTTTGGATATAGTATTGTAATAATACTTTCCCTCCGTTTTATTATAATTATTATCTCTCGAAGAAATAACGACAATTTTATTTCTTGTTATAATTGGTAATAATTGATTACGGATTTTATTTTATTTTTGTTGACTAGAGATCGTTTGATGGTCTTATAATTTAGAAGGTGCCGTGATATACATTCAAAAAGCTCACACATTCACACACATATACTTAACATTAACAATTATTGCGCTTATCTTATATTTTGTTTTTCTTTGAAGGGCGCTACGTCAATTTAGCCGTCGAAGCGATTCCTTTTCATAATCCCATAGGCTAGAGGTATTACTGATCACGTCAGAACTCCAAATATTTTAATTCCAGTAGTCGTTCTTTTCTACTCTTTAATTTAGGCTCTCACTAATTATTTGAAATGCCGGCGATTATGGTTCTCATTATTCTTTATATAATAATAAATTTGCATATATTGCCTCTCCCTGCCAATAATTTGCTCGTTGTGCAGTCGACACTTCTATATAACGCTTTTTCACACGCACTGTTTTCTACACGTACATAATACGTTAAAATACATGTATATACTTACGGGTGTAGATATATAGACACTTGTCTCTTTCAACATGATCGATGCACAACAAATATAACACCGTCTTACTTCGCGGTCGCTGGGAGAGTAAAAGACGCAGTCCGCGAATCTAATTTCCAGTACCTTAGAATAATGATATATTATAATCGACGTTATAATCGGAACGGCCTTTTGTTTGGGGGAACATGCCTATAGAGGCCTATCTGAGAATAGCTCATTCGCCTCGATCGCTATAGGGCTATTCTTACAGTATTGTGATTGTCGAAAGGGAAACTTTTGATTATTCTCGCAAACCGACAATTGTATTTTACAACATTTTTGTATTTGTTTACGTAACATAAAATGAGACCATGCTACATATGTATTCCTAACGCAAAGTCAATTCATTAATCAAGATTAAATATTGAGGGATTTTACGTATGTATATAGGGGAAAGGTCTAAGTAGGATCTTGAGACCCGCTGCGTAGAAGAGCCCTTCGGTAATCCCGAGAGACCGTACATTGAACCACTGTCCTTTCAACCTCTATCCTTGGGTCGTTCCTCTTCGGGAAATACCAGAAATGACCCGAGACAATTTTTCCCTTCTTTAATTTTAAGCTTAATTTTAATCTTTCACTATGATGGTCACATAGACCCGGTAATAGAGTAATTAAAATAAATAATAATAACTTATTAATATGTCATTTTTCTGTCCGACCTCAAAGGTATACAATTTTACTCAGTACTTAGTACTTGTAGTACATGCACTGTCCGTACTCAACTTGTTGAGTACGGACGGTAAAAGTACTTGAAAATAGTACAAGTACTATTTTACGAAATGTAAAATTACGAAATAGTACAAGTACACTTTTACGAAATGTCTCGAAACGTCGAGAAGTCATATTTAGAAAAAGCTTCCGGATGTGCGTCTGTCGGTGTGTGTGCATATGCACATTAAGCATGCATATGCAGGATTAGGAACAATTCAAATAGATGTATCTGGAGAACGGCTTGAGCGATTTAAATCGCTCTGAAATCGAGCTGAAATTCAACGTAATTTTTGGCAAAATAGCTGGACTATTTTGAATTTGGTATAATATTTTTCACTGACTTGATGTATAGGTAATTCCAACACTTGCGATGCAATTTCGTGAATTATTTTTATCAAATTGTATACACTATAATGATGTAAACTGTTATTTTCGTTTATTTCGTAGTCACGCGCTATGTTTCTCACTCTCACCGGCAAGGCAATTTGGAGAGTCCAAAGCGCCAGTAGCCCCGAATTCATGAAAAGTAAATTAACAATGAAAATCAGTAAAAAGTAAATAATGTGATTTCCGTTGTGATAGATTACGTTCGGAAAATCGTGAATTTTACAGAAAAAACCAGTGGTAATCTTGTACAAATAATGCTCCTGACCTCTTTACTCAATTACTCCAAATAAGGCCGGGTTTTTATTTTTTTACTCCAATATAAACTGAATTTCGCACATCATTATTTAAATAACCCCGCGACTTATTCCACGTATCGAGCCAATTTAAAACAAATGTAACTGCACTCTTAACCCTTTACGTGACAAGTAAAATTTCTGTTTGTGTCCCAAACGGCAGGAGAATACAGATAGTTCGATTTTGATAAAACATAATTCATTAAGGTTTTTTGAGTCGCTGATTATGCGCTGGAACTCAACAAATCGTAATTTCATTTTGGCGGATTTAATATAATTTTTATTCCAGATTAGTGATGAGCGACCTCAAAAACCTTGAAGTTCCGAGTGTCATCCAAGTCAAATCATTTTAACTTTTTGGTCCGCCATAATCGATATTTTCATTTCGGAACTCTTATATCAGATTGGTAATCAGTTACCTGAAAAACCGTCGTATACTGATTTTTTTCAAGCACTTGAAAAAAGTACTTGTTGAGTACTTACAGTACCGGTACTGCCACTACTTGATACTGGAACTACTGGCTCAGTACTGGCCGTACATTGAATAATTCGAATGCACGTCCAGTACTTAGCAATTCCAGTACCGGTACTGTAAGTACTGACTAAGGAGTACTAATATTCAAAGTACCGCCCAGCTTTGAAATACTACCGAAATATAACTGTGCGAAACAGAAAAAAATGTTGCATTTTTATGACATTTGTCCCGTTATTTTTATTTAAGTACACTCATGCTTTTAGGTGACTCTCGATTATCTGATAACCCGCACTGATGCTACCCCCTTAAAAAACGCTCGACAGAATGAATGAGTAGAAATGGCGTGTTGATACTGTACATAGAGGGATGGCGGACAAGACGACATGAGAGGAGAGAGCAGCGGCGGAGAGGGGAAGAAAAAGAAATAACAAGGGAGCTCATGCAGGTATAGCGGGCCGTAGAGCAGCGAGGGTGCGAGAGAAAGGGGGTTGAAAGAAAGAGAGAGGACAAAACCGAAGGACAGGGGCGTCAGTATTGACCCAGTTTGTAGCGCCTGTTGTTGCGCAACATGTATACTCCCGAAACAGGTAAACCTGCTTCACGGTATGGGCGCAAACGTGCTTCATATTATTTTATGTATAGATACACTGTACACAGAAAGCAACAAATATTACACGGCTATCGCTCGTTTCCTCTGTTTTATTAGGACAGCATATAGATATAGAAAAATTTATTGACGGAATCGTATTCCGAGTGCAGTGTTACGATTTTAGGGGGAGAGATGATTTTAGAGTCATGGTATTTGTAGTTCTGACTTAAAAGAAAATATTGTAACTAGATAAAAGTTGTCTTTTTGAATGGCATTTTGGGTTTGCCGCTTTTGAAATCATACCATTTCGGAATCAAACTCTACATATATACCTGACGAGAATGAATGGTACATTTTGACGATGTTTTATTTCACGTAAAATGATGTAATTATTTGAATCAGGAGTTTTATGTACGAATTCGAGTGGTTGATATAACGCGAGGTTGTTATGCTAATCGAAGATTTAAGGCAAAATCAAAAACTATATAGTGATCCAATTTTTTCAAAATCCATCACACACTATAGTGGTTGTATATAAATTCGCGGAAATAGGACTAGAGACTGATAAGATTGTACGGAAGAAATTTTCGTCAATATTTATCGATTAT
This sequence comes from Oxytorus armatus, assembly GCA_958009045.1. NCBI lineage: Eukaryota > Metazoa > Arthropoda > Insecta > Hymenoptera > Ichneumonidae > Oxytorus > Oxytorus armatus. The sequence continues at coordinate 7,001,347 of OY253752.1, forward strand.
GGAAACAAGACCCAATATTGTTTTGATGCCAATGGATATATATTATTATGTATATTAAACGCTACGGTCACCCGTCTTGAAATTTCCGCTTTTCGATCAACAGTCGTTATCACGTCGAAAAAGCTCGGTGAAAAAATAAAACTATACGGAACTTTCTCTCTCTGTTCTAGATTTATGAAATATACTATATATGTATATCGTCGTTGAAATGTTCACAGTCGTTGGTATACATGTATATTACAGAAACCTGTGGCTCTGCAAGCCTCTCGCAACTATATAGTTCCGACCGAAGTGTTATATAGATGAGGTAGGAGAGGTATTCGAGAAATTGTGACGTTGGACAGTACGTATCTGCTTCTCGGACCGTTAACTATATATGAAACAGCGTATCCGATGTTGATATAATTCAACGACCAAGTTGGACGTTGTTGGCATATAGCCAACAACTTATACCCGTTATCGCCACTACTACGATTCGCGTTATATCTCGTTATGAAAGACACAGTGATCGTTCATATACCGATAAGAAGCTCCATTGTGGTCGGAAAATTAGATTCGGGAAAAAATGTCCCGATGGATCGGCGTATGCGACGAGGGTGGCCAAATTGAAACTTTAATCACTAAAAAGCGGCTCAACGATACGAGGTTGTCGATTATTATACAAGAGTCACGGCCGGGGGGTTATTGCGACGTTATTAAATTTTTTATTTTTTTTTCGAAGCACGGACTTTCTGGAGTGAAAATTTCAAGCTATCGGTACAAAATTTTCATACAGTGTCGAGCGCCAGTTAATTAAACGCTACTTATTTCAAAGTGCCACTCTTATTCCATCATTTTCGCGTCACCTATTTAAAGTTTCCTATACCTTGCCCCCCCCCCCCCCCCCATTACAGCGCATATGAAGGGGGACCAACGGCAAGATGGGTAGCGATTTAGATAAAAGTCGTAATGAGTGAGGTCCCTCGTTTCTTGAAACAACTGAATTTGCACAGTCATGACTACTTGAAATAACTGGCGCTCAACTGAACTGATAAAATATGGCGATCGTGCGTCTTGTATCGAGTTCCATGAAAAGCAATCGATGAATCATGTCGACGACCGGAAAGCAAAACCCCTGCCAAAAATAAATTATCATGCTGTAACTTTGTAATTCTCCAAAGAGAGGGGTTTACTTGTTTCAAAAGCAACGGGACAGAGCGGCAATTTTTTATTCTGAGCATCCCATCATTCGTATTTCGACTCGTTCTTCAAGCACATCGCACCACTATGAACGAAACGATATGAAAGATTCGAGCATCCGGGTCAGGAACGAGGGATGAGTATTTACAGGGCGCAGGTGCGAATGTCGATGGGGGTTGCGCGCCAGCGCGCCACGGTTATCCACCACAGGATCTTCACGAGGCCACCCCTGTTTTTCCAGCCACCCTCCTCTATTCGTGCCTGCCACCAGGGTAGGTTTGCCAACTCCCGTTTCCCCTCAACCTCCCTCCACTTTTCCGGCCCGACGAAGAGCTTTTTACCCTCGCCGCCACCACCACCCCATTTCATCGCCCAAGTTCGCCCTGTCCCCCCACTCTTTTCGAGCTGCCCCATCTCGATTCTTGAGTCTCCGTTGTCCGTTTATCCGAGTGTACTCCGTTAGTCGTCATTGCCATGCGTACGATTCAGTTCGCGTTACTCGTCGTTCTTTCGTGGTGTTCGTGAACCGTATTTTCTTTCAAGTTTTTTATATCTACCCTTCACTTTTTTGATATGAGAGGAACTTTTCTCACTTCTGTTCGCCGTTGATACCTGGAATAAAGGTGAGTGCAAAAAATTCGGTGTTACGAAGTTATTGAATAAAAAGATAAAGAGAGTTTCGTCTACTTGACTCTCTGATACGATGGTAGCCTTCACACATTAGGTTGGTTGGAATATTAAGGTAATGACGATGAAAATTAAAGAACAGGAATTGCTTTGTATAATTAAACGAATGAATTCCAAAAATACCACGAGATTTCGTAATTTTAAGGTTCGAAGGATCATTACACTCGATCGGACACACTGTTTAAAGGATACTGGTTGATACTTGTTGTGACAGAAGCTTCATTTTATTGCCCCTTTGTTGTCCCGATAATGGGGGTTGTTTTATTGTATTTATTTTAAGACATCTGTCCTGTTAATGGGAAAAGATAATTATTAATGAGGCCGAAGGATATTCGGAAAATTAATACTTGGCTGGGGGATTGCCTCTTTGAGTCGGCCAAAAACTCGTAAAGCTCGTAAAGAACGAATAGAAATTCGCGCGTGAGCGCTGACTATCGCGGTGAATTAAGAAAATCATAGATAATACGAAAATGTTGATGTTCGCGAAACAAAAGTATCGAGACGAGGGCATATTTTCGAATCTGACGAAATCTTTATTTAAATCGACATAAAAAATGTACTTCTAACAAAGTATTCGTGGGTCATGATAAAAATTTGAAAACCAAATGCTATTCAAATGTCAAGATTTGTATCGTATGAAAATGGTACGGAGTTAGATTAGCAATCACTTTAGATTGACACAGAGGAACACAGAGAGCAATCGAGAAACAATTTTACGATTGATAAAGCCATGACGATTCATGACCGACATTTGCTGATCGAATTTCTTTCCGATTTCTATCAATTTTCTCAAAGGTTCCCGTTCATCGAGCTGGGACGACATATCTTCTCTAGGTCGTCTTCGTGAAAAAGTTTATCTATCAATATCAGCGCAAGCTTTTTTATTCCATTATGTAGACGGACACGAACATTGAAATAATACATTGCCAATAGTGTGATTTTTTCTCATTGTCCATTTTTTTTTATTTAGTGTAAAATGGAACTTCATTTTTATATGAAATCATACTGAAGGTAAAAAAATTATGACGAAACTCGCTGAGAATTGATCTACGGTACGCCAAGGCATTAGACTAAAAGTTCACTGAACATTAAGGAAGAACGGGAAAAGATTTGGACGAAAGAGGCAGTCGCGTCGTGGCTCAAACCTCTATATACCGAGCCTCTAACTTGACTTGTGGTGCACGTCGGTGCGCATTTATTGGACTTTCGACGAACGAGAAAACGGGAATTCCAGAGTGTGAGAAGAGTCGAGTGAGGAGGTCGGACTCACGATTGTGTATCGATCAAGTGAATTCTCGCCCTCTTTTCATGCTTACAGCGCTCGTACGTATATATATATATATATATATATATATATATATATATATATATTTATATATATATACACATGTATATATACTCGTGCCATATTCGTCGGTCGAGCAACCACTCTCGGAGAGGAACTCTGTGAAATTTTCATGAAATTGCTTCAACCTTTCGAATTTATTTTCCCCCGTCAATTGTTGCTCTCGGATTAACAGAAATGTAAAAAAAACTATTTAAAATGAAAACTGGGAGGTAAAAAAAGCGGTTATTCGACTAATTTAATCTCATGGAAAATTTACATTTATATTCATGTGGGAATCATTATTTATAAATATTATATTCCCACTGTGCATTTTTAATTCAATATTCATACCGTAATAACCGTTAAATAAAATAAAACCGAGGGAAAACGTATCGGCATCAATACAAATATTCTCGTATATTCATATTTACACCGTGTTTATTGTTCTATTTATCGCCGAATAGTATAAAAATCAAATTGGAAAAACGGAACACAAATTTCTATTGTATAAAAAAAAATCAAAACCATGGTGACAACATTGAGAATTCTACAAAACCACATGGAAAGATTTTATAAACGCAACATTGAACATGATTTTGTTTGTTTTCCATCGCCTCAAAGACGAAGGAAAAATATAATAAGGTTTGCTCGCAAGGGTGAATGGAGATATATGCAACAGACGTCGTGTGGTTATAACGTCGGGGCGCGTAACAAGTGGCCCCATTATTCCGACGAGTCGCCTTCGTTTCTACCTGTGCGCGGTTTATATACTCATCCCCTACTGCTTTTCCCCACCCAATCGATTCACTGTCTCTTCAATTTCGAGGATTCCAGCAGGAGCGGTGTCGAAACGTTACGACTATCCGTCGAGTCTGGACGTTTTATTTTTTTGACACATTTGTCTATTGATTCATCATGTAGTTTGAGTGCAATATTTAAATTAAATAATGAAAACATGTATTATCAACTAATATGTAATGGTTCGAGTATGGCTTCTAAATAGCGATCATTTTTCTTTTATCATAGTCGCGTAAGCGTTCCGCTGGTTAGATACTTTTTCTTTTATCATAGTCGTCACCCAGCGGTCCGCTGGCTAGATAACTTCTTACTTTATATTACTGATAATATATTCATTAAACTTTACGGTCTTCAACTTTTATACTCATTGAGCGTAGGGGATTTAATATGGTTCATAAAGAAACAATACAATCTTCTGATTTCGATAAAACAATGATTATTATCCAGGATTTGCACCGTAGCAGATTTTTGTTATAACCGCTGGTACACGTATTCGGCACTTGAAATCTGCGAGCAGGGTCCTTCATTTCTCTTATCGCACGTATTAGATTCGAACATATAATCCACTCCATATATCCCACGCATATGCTGTATTATACATATATGTATATGAAAGAACGTGTGTGGGAGTTAAATGTAAGCAAATCGCGTGTTAATGGAGCGGGATGTGAACTCGGGGCGTCATAATACCCAGCGTATCGTAGATAAAACGCAAGAAAAGATGTTGGCGTATATTCAAAGGAGTGAGAGAAAAAAGTAACGTTTGACTTCTGAGCTTTTGGCGCACGAGTAATAATTGTAAAGCACAAGCGAACGTTGCGAACGAGGAACGAAGGAACCGGAATAAAAAAGTCAGGGAGTGCGTGCGTCGCAGAAATAAGTAGCCCACGTTATTGACTCGACCCTACATTTCATCTTTCTCATCGCAAAATCGTAAAATGTTCAAGTTTTCTCGTACACCCGGGAATAACCCATCTTCGAGAAAAATATTTCGAAACCGAAGGGAAACGTCAAGTGGAAAGTTATTTTTGAAGATATTTCGAGTCGGAACGGTTAGTTCGTTTGCTTATACTCGGTTCTCCGTGAATTCTTAGTGACGCACGAAGCGTGTTCTATATCATTTTCTAATTAATGCATATATAATGGTCTGCAAATGGGACGGGGGTAATTGAGCACGGAATATAAGCGAGCTCGAATAATCAATAAGAGTTTGTCGCGAGATTAATCTTGTGTCATAGGTCTCAGATATGAAATATATATGTGAGCAACCGTTTAACTAGTGGGATCGTACATATATCGAATGGATAGTTGAAGATTTTAAACACGATATTTCGTGCTGCAGTGAAACGTTGAATAATACGAGGTCTGTTCAAAAAGTATCGCGAATTTTGTGTTTTTTCAAAAAGTATTTATTTATTCATTAATATTTATTTTGTCCCCTTCGAAGTAATTCCCCTCGGATATAATACATTTATGCCAACGTTTTTCCCAATCCTCGAAGCACTTAAAAAAATCATTTTTCGTGATCTTGTTTAGCTCCTCCTTTGATGCCGTCTTTATCGCTTCAATCGTGGCGTAGCGTCGTTCTTTCATGGGCCTCTTCAGTTTTGGGAATAGGAAAAAGTCACAGGGGGCCAGGTCTAGGGAATACGGTAGCTGCGGCATCATTAGAGTGTTGTTTTTGGCCAAAAATTCGCGCACAAGCAACGATGTGTGAGCAGGGGCGTTATCATGGTGCAAAAGCCAATTTTTGTTCTTCCACAAATTCGGGCGTTTATGGCGGATTGCTTCGCGCAAATTGCGCATAACTTGCAGGTAATGTTCTTTATTGACTGTACGACCCTGTGGCAAGAACTCATGATGCACCACGCCCCTGCAATCGAATAAAACAGTGAGCTAAACCTTCACATTCGACCGAACTTGGCGCGCTTTTTTTCGGTCTTGGCTCATGCGGCAGCTTCTATTGTGATGATTGAGCTTTGGTTTCCACATCATAACCATAAACCCATGATTCGTCACCAGTTATGACCCTCTGGAGCAAATTTGGGTCGTCGCCAACCGAGTCCAGCAGCTCCTTATCAATGTTAACGCGACACTGTTTTTGTTCGGAATTGAGCAATTTTGGCACGAATTTCGCGGCGACCCGTCTCATGCCCAAATCATTGGTAAAATCGAATAGCACGAGCCAGTCGATATGTTTAGTTTCTCAGCAACTTCTCTAACGATGATTCGACGATTGGCCAATATTATTTTCTTCACTTGATCAATGTTTTCGTCTGTTGTTGATGTGCTCGGGTGTCCGGAACGCATTTCGTTGTTTGCATCATCTCGGCCCTCTGAGAACATTTTGTACCACCGATAAACTTTGCTTTGGTCCAAGGTAGCTTCACCATATGCCACAGTCAACATTCGGAATGCGTCCGCGCACTTTATTTTGTTTTTCACACAAAATTTGATACGGATTCTTTGATCCATTTTTTGGAATAGGCAAAAATCGAAGACAAGCCAAAACACGTCTAACCAAAACAGCTGTCAACAATTAACTAAATATTCAAAATGGCCGATTTTTTCAGCATAAGTGAGGGACATGAGTACCGAACTAACGCCACAAAAATAAAATCTTCCTGTAAATTTTCTTTATTTTTAAGCTTATTTTTATCCTATATCAGCCTCATTTGCATCCAATTACTTTTCACAAAACCCTTAAGGGGCTATTTAACGTTCCAGAATTTTTAACAATTTAACAATTTTATTTCGTGCTGACCATCAACGTCGCCTCGGTCACCTCGGGCACTTTTATTTTATTCTATAAATGGCAACGCGAACATAGCACGAACAATTTGCTCGTGCGAAACGATTTAAAGATTAAAAAACCAATCCCAATAAGATTTCGATGTGGACGAGAGGCCTCGGGCATAACAAACAAATAATTTCGTTCGAAATGGAACAATGTATAAAACATTCTATTTAATATTGTATTATTATCACGAGCATAGCATTATTGGCCGCTATCTTTATACAATCTTTTTGTTCTACTTTTTGTATCCTCTGGTCGTTAAATATTTCGACAAATTTATACTTAAGATTTTGGCGCACGTGGAAAACGAATGATTGGCTCATAGTATTCGATACTTGATTAAATTATAAGAATAATTTTACAAATATTAAATCTTTGTTATCTAAGTACTGGTCCAACAAAATTTAGGAAATTCTTCTATTCAATGTAAAGGAGACCGAGCAACGAAGAGGAGACGTTCTCTGGTAAATTTAATATAGAATTTCTCTTTTAAAGTCCTTTAATTTGTCGAGGATTGTCGGTTTCCTTGTGGGGATTAAGATTATCTTCAATAATTCGCGGAAGTACACGATTGCAGTTGATCGGGCCAATATATTTAAAAAAATATTTATTAATAAACTGCTAGTATATGGATATACCGAAGAATATATATGTATATTCTTATGTGCGTCACATCTAGACTACATATGAATCTATATACGGTGTAATTTAATTGGAAATTTGTGGAAGGCCATTGTGGTCTTTATAAATTATGCAACAGATCGGGGAAATAACGCTGTAGAAGCCCCGACAATTATGCTGGGCAACGAAGCGAACGCTTTCGAAACACGGAAAACCCCCAGAGACACTCGGGGTTCTCTAACGATGAGTGACAACGGATATATTCGAGCGTGAAACATCCACCTTCCCTCTGTTCACTACAATAACACAGTTCACGCTATATATTCCTCTATCCACGTACCTATGTATATAGACATAAATCCATATATACATATGGATTTCTCTTTGCATCGGCAATCACTAGCCGTGCATCTCTCGATTTCGGCTATATTGCCGGAAATCCCCCATTACGAAATCCATTTGGTTCGATTTATTTATTTATTATTTTATTTATTTATTTATTAAGAAAACAATGAAACCCCATTTTTGTTCTATTATATCGGAAACGAGATCGGAGCTGAATCCCATGACTTTAGCTTATCGAAATCAGCTTATCGGATAAACGTATAACTAATAAAAAATATAAAAGTTTTGATTATTTACGTTGAGAATGAGAAATTTGTAATTGTTCGGCTGTAAGGCTGTTTTTCTCACAAGGAAAGTACTCGAGGTGTCCCCCTCCGATTTTGTTGAAACTCAAGTATGTTATAGAGCATTGAAAACTAAGCGACACGTATTTTTTTTTATCGGCGGAAAAACGGTTTCAAGGGGTGAAACCACCCCCTAAAGTTACACATCTCAAGGGGCGATTTTGCAGTTTCACATAGAAGCAGTGCATCGATTTTGATGAAACAAAGAATAAAATGTTTCTTGTGCGAAGAAATGAAGAACCCACCAGATAATGAAAAAAAAAAATATATATTTTAAGGGGTTGAAACACCCTCGAACATTGACTTTTTGCTCCCTACATTGAAAACTTGCGAATCGATTGGAATGAAAATTATGCTATTGTGTAGCGGAAATGAAATTAAAGTTGACGTGTTTTTGTATTTGTGCGAGAAATTTTTTTTCAGGGGGTAAACTACCCCTATTTGAGTTTTTACATTCCAGTTGTCTCCTTGTCATTTCGAATGCGTTTGTCGATAAGAACTCTCCTCATCAAGATAAAATTAATGATTCACCGTTTTTTTTTTAAATAGTACGTATACATAAGGGGGCAGACCACCCTTTGTAACCCTTTTTTTTAATAGTTATTCAAAAGTTTCCAAACCACGGCCAAGAAATTTTATGATGGTATGATTTTCGTATTCAGATAAACTTATATTATAGTATACTTCATTCACTAACGCATCCGATTTTTTATAACATTTCCCTTGCCTTTTCACACGTTGCTGCAAGAGCATATTTTCAATATGAGCAGTATAGCTATATGCCTGACCGTCAAAATACACTTTTGATTGTGCCTTCGTATCATTATCCGTAATTGAGGAATTTACAACTTCAGTACTATTACGGTTTACCACCTAAATTCGTTACTAACACTTTGTTGTTCGGTGACACTACGTGGATGTTACGGGCAATGCTTATCAGAAATCCTTGTGCTTGAAGCATTTTTTCGATGACTACCATTTTTGTTCGGCCTATGAACCATGATTGTGGTTCAAAGTTGATAACAACGGACAGTAGATAATGAACATGTATACAAATGATGATGATGGCGTGTGTTAGAGTAAAGTTACTATGTAAATAAAGTGTGTACGTCAAAAGCGCTCATACACATATGATCCTTTCGAAAGAAGCAACCGATTCACTTGAAATATACTATTAAGGTTCCCGTTTCAAAGAATCTAGCACATCTGTTTTAAGTAAAAGTAACACCTAACTGAAAATCTATACAGAGAAATTAGTTCCTCCATTAAAACCTGTCACTTTATTACGGGTAATATCATATAATAATATATAAACGACGGGTTTATGCTAGTAATAAAAAAATACTCCCACAGTGATATGTGAAAAAGTGAGGAAAATTGTATAAAAAAAGGATGTGTTAGCGAATGATGTATAGTATAATCCCTCCTAATTATGCTTCTCGTAGATGCGTAAGTTTATCTAAATACGAAAATCGTAACATCATAAAATGTCTTGGCAGTGGTTCGGAAACTTTTGAATACCTATTAAAAAAGGGGCCACAAAGGGTGGTCTACTCCCTTAAGTATTCGTACTCATTTAAAAAAACGTTGAATCATTAATTTTAGCTTAATGAGAAGAGTTCATATCGGCAAACACATTTGGAATGACGAGGAGACACCTGGAATGTAAAAACTCAATTAGGGCTAGTTTACCCCCTTAAAAAAATGTTCTCGCACAAATACAAAAACACGTCAACTTCAATTTTATTTCCGCTATAAAACAGTATAATTTCCATTCCAATCGATTCGCAAGTTTTCAATGTAGGGTGCAAGACGTAAATGTTCGAGGGAGTTTCTATCCCTTAAAATAACAGCAAAATGGTGAAACATTAATTTTAGCTTAATGAGAAGAGTTCGTATCGGCAAACACATTTGGAATGACAAGGACACACCTGGAATGTAAAAACTCAGATAGGGGTAGTTTACCCCCTTAAAAAAAATTTCTCGCACAAATACAAAAACACATCAACTTTAATTTCATTTCCGCCATAGAACGGCATAATTTTCATTACAATCGATTCGCAAGTTTTCAATGTAGGGTGCAAGACGTAGATGTTCAAGGGTGTTTCTACCCCTTAAAATAACAAAAAAATGGTGAAACATTAATTTTATCTTAATGAGAAGAGTTCGTATCGGCAAGCACATTTGGAATGACAAGGAGACACCTGGAATGTAAAAACTCAAATAGGGGTAGTTTACACCCTTAAAAAAATTTTTTCGCACAAATACAAAAACACGTCAACTTTAATTTTATTTCCGCTACACAATAGCATAATTTTCATTCCAATCGATTCGTAATTTTTCAATGTAGGGAGCAAAAAGTGGATGTTCGAGGGTGTTTCAACCCCTTAAAATATATATATTTTTTCATTATCTGGTGGGTTCTTCATTTCTTAGCACAAGAAACATTTTAATCTTTGTTTCATCAAAATCGATGCACTGCTTCTATGTGAAACTGCAAAATCGCCCCTTAACATGTGTAACTTTAGGGGGTGGTTTCACCCCTTGAAACCGTTTTTCCGCCGATAAAAAAAAAAATGTGTCGCTTAGTTTTCAATGCTCTATAACATACTTGAGTTTCAACAAAATCGGAGGGGGACACCTCGAGTACTTTCCTTGTCAGAGTTAAATGGCACTTGTGGTCGCACTAACGAAAGAGCTAGCTTTGGTAGTCGCTACAAGGATAGGAGAAAGAGTGATGGAGCTAACTTTTACAACTCTTTTGAACGCAAAGACCAAAGACGTCTCTTACATTACTGTACCATATAGACTATAAATACGTGGTATCCGCAGAGAAACTTCCTGGCAGTTCTGGCCAACTCATAGAGAATCGAGTTCCTTTCAATTTATCGTTCTTGTACGTTCGGCGTGTACAAGCAATAACATGAAAATGAAGGTATACCGAGGCTTCGATGGAACGGTGGAACAAAATTCTCAAAGGCAGTCCTACCTGTGTACCGTTCGTGACAACTTTGTTAAGCTTTTCTCGATAAAGAGTCGGGGAGTGCGACGAGAATAGAGTGTGGAAACGTCGAACGAAAAAAAACGTTTCTCGGGTTAAACGAGGGGCGTTTAACCCGAATGCTCGATCGGAAAATATAATTACCGAAAAAGCTTACGGGAAATTAATTGATGAGATACTGTTATTCATTATAGAGGCAGACGACTCTACCAATTTATATCTTGCTATTAATTTTTCATTCATTGTGCAAACAATAATAATAACACAATTAGAGTTTAAGGTTCAGGTGATAGGGTGTTTCTTTCCAATCATGCGCAGAAATGACGAAGAATTTTTTTTAATTCAAAGGCCGCAAACTACATACTTTATTCGTTCAAAATTTGTTACAACAAAATTATAGGAATATATCCCCCATTATTACACCCCCTTTTAGCCTTAGGCCCTTTCAGCCTTTTAATGAACGCTCATATGCAGAAACACTTTTTGTTATTGTCGCGGACCTATACATATCTCTCTATATATTATATAAATATATCGCTGGCGCCGTCACCGCCGCCGCCGTGTACAATAATTGGCGAGAGCGAGCCGGGTCGAGTAGGCTGGGTGAGGGGATATAGGGGTGGTGGATTGGCCGGGCATGGGAACCCAGCGAGGACGGGTGGTCCGGCACGGGGGCGCAGGGGGGGGGGGCAAGCCCCTAGTATATCTCGTACTAGCTGACTCCCTGCGCGCCAGCCCTCCGGCTCGGCGCTACGCGCTCTCGCATCAACCAAACCCAAACAAACCCAAACCAAAATGTTTGAGTTTGTTTGGGTTTGTGGCTGGGTCTGCTTCATCATACAGGTAAGGGGTCGTATGGTGAAGTTGACCTCCTCAAGTCTTGTACACGCCGGCGGCGACGATATATTTATATAATTTAGAAATATATACATGTATCTATAACAAATCTTGTAATCCGTGGGATATAAATCAACTTCACTCGTGACATACTCCTATGTATATACACTAGGGTGTGCCATTTCAGGGCAACTTTTTTTTCCTCCGGGGACTAGGTTGTATACTTCCAGGAAGGTGAAAAAAGAAGCCTGTTTAAATTTGAGCTCTTAATATTAATATTGAGATGCGCCTCATCGCGAATTTCTATTTCTCATTTAAATAACATGGGAACAAATTTTTTTTATATTTGGAATTTTATACTTCATCAATGATATATTGTTCGATGACGCGGATGACATATTTTATAGAGAACTAAACGCTCTACAAAAAAGATGCCTTACAGTTTTTCGGTAAACGTATCCATTCCGATGATATCCGAGTTTAAAGTTCAAAATGAACAAGAATTCGTCTTTTTTTAAATATCACAGCGAAACTATTGACTCTAGTGAGAAATTTCAAATGACTGTTTTGTACATTATTATATTTGCCATCAAAATTGTCTCATTTATGATTAATTAATATTGATCAATAATTGTTCAATGCTGTAGAAAGTTATGTTCCGTCACAAAACTGGTTCTAATGGGCTAGTATTTAACACAATAGTTACAAAGAAATGGACAAAATACTCACGAGTAAAATGTCTTTCGTTATTCTCAATAACAGTGAAAAGAAACGGTTCTTTCAATTTTTCTAAACAAATTTATTAATGAAAAATTATAAATATTTAGCAATTTATTACAGCGTGGAAATTCTCAAGACTTCATTGAATGTTATAGGTGAATGGTTTTTAAATGTATTATAATTGATTTCGAGGTCGAGAAGAAATAAGTCAATATTATATACTTAATGTTACTTCTTTGTTTTTATTAAAACTTCATTTAACCTGATTTGTTAACTATATTATCGCGATATTTTGGATTATATTCATTCGGAATTCGGCTGAACAGGATTCGGCAAACTTCGGTCCAAAATTTGGAGTTTCTCAAAAAATTAAAAGTTGTCAATGACGCTGCAGAACATGGAGTGGCATTATTGGAAGAATATAATGCATGCTTAACCAAAAATGAAGAGCAGTTTCAATATTTGTTACGAATAGTGAAAGAGCATCGTCGAAAATATGCACATTGCCATAAAATAATGCTTGAAAAATTATTATTGCATTGGCGAATTTGTTATATTCGGTATAACAAGACTTAAAATTATTGAAACAAAAAGTAAAAAATGTTCACATTGTAATAAATTATTGGATATTTATAATTTTTCATTAATACATTTATTTAGAAGAATTAAATGAACCATTTCTTTTTACTCTTATTGGGAATAAAGAAAGATGTTTTATTCGTGAGTATTTTGGCCACCTCTTTGTAACTATTGTGTTGAAGCCCACTAGCTCACTATAACCAGTTTTCTGGTTACGGTGAAGGGATTGACCGCCTCAACTCTTACACACGGCGGCGGCGGCGATATGTGACAAGTGGTCAAAGATGCATTTATTTCAGAACTAAATGAATGAACATATTAATCAAAGTATTGTCCATCGCTGGCTACTACTTTTTCCCACCTCTTAGGCAATTTTCGAATTCCATCTCGAAAAAATGTCTCATCTTTCGAGGCGACCCGAGTTAGGAGCCAGTTTTCGATTTCTGCAAAAGAAGTGAACCGGTGACTTGCCAAATCGTGCTGCATCCGTCGGAACAACCAAATCAGAAGTAGCAATGTCTGGAGGGTACGCCGGGTGCGGTATAACATCCCACTTGAGCGTTTCCAAATATTTTTGTACGACTTTTGTGATATGAGGTCGAGCGGTGGCATGCACAAGAATAATTGTGTCATGTTTTTGCTCGTATTCCGGCGATTTTTCGCGCAATGCACGGCTGAAACGAATCAATTATAACCTATACTGATCGCCGTCGTAATGGAATCTCGAAGTTTTAGCAGCTCATAATATACAACATCCTTTTGGTCCCACCAGATACAGAGCATAACCTTCGAACCACGAATATTCGGCTTTGGTGCTGATGTTGAGGTCGATGGCAACGATTGACCGGGTTTAGCGTAATATTTTTTCTTCTTGGGGTTAGTAGAATATCCATTTCTCATCCCCAGTCACAACCCGATGTAAAAACCCCTTTCTTTGTCACCTTTGAATCAGTTGCTCGCAAGAGAAAAATCGCCTTTCAACGTCTCTCGGTTTCAGTTCATAAGGCATCCAATTTCCTTGCTTTTGAATCATTCCCATGGATTTTAATCGTACGGAAAGTGCTTGTTGCGTCACTCCCAGTGATTCTGTTGTGACGTGCAGGGCGTTATTGCGCGTCGAGCAAAGTTAATCATTCACATGAAAAGAACGCCAAGGTTTATGTTTAATTTTGTTTAGGGTAAGTTTCAACTGCCGTTCTATACAGGCCCGGTCTCTTGGATTTGCAGGATAAGGATTTCGGTGCAGAAGGCGACTTGAAATAAAAGAGATTTGGTTCGCTTAGAACTGCCAGAATATATTGTTACAAATTCAGAAATTAAAGATAACAAAAAGAATACCAGAAAAGAGGAAGATGATTATAATTCAAATGTCAGGGATCCGGCAGGTTAATGTGTACAGTACGAACGCCGAACTTAGGTGTAAATCACGTATAGTTATGCATTCATACGAGATATGTTTATATGTAGATAAACACATATGCATACAATGGTATTCAGGCGACACCCCACATAGGTTTATAAAGATACATGCATACACATACGCTCTCACTCATACGCACTCGCTCGTGCTGGACGCACAGCTGACGGTTAGGTGTGCAATGACTCTAGTGACGTCGCGTGGCTCGCTCGCTCGTTCCTTGTCTCTCACTCACACGCTGTTATAACACCTCTTCGTAACACGACGGTATCACCGCGTATTACAATTTACTGTGCGGTCGTCTCCCTCTTTCCGATCTTTCCTCACGCACACTTCGACACTCTTAAGGCCTCACATACGTCCAGCGGTACCGAAAACGTACCAAAAGAAAAACTGTTTTTAGGAGGGATAGATATAGAAATTGATAAAAAAATTCTTACACATTGTTTATTACTGTGTTAAGTTTGTAAACAAATTTATTTCAATTTTTTTTTTCAAAAATTACAACATGGAGAATCACATTTTTTGACAGACTATAGAAAAAACAATTCCGAATATTAAAAAAAAAAAATCATCAAAAAATATTAAAAACGGTACGAGTTATCATACCGACCGTGTCAGAAAAAGTAGTTTTGAGAAAAACGCGTTTAAAGTTTCAAGCGCGTTTCGCTCGAAGTCGCGCGCGGCTGGAGCAAGAACTTTATGAATTTTTTTAATTTATTTAGTTAACTTACGTCTAATCTCCCATTCCAGCTTCATATTGTACGCCTTCCTTGTCAGTAAAAAATTGTTGTTGTTTATTTTTTTCTAATCGACGAATTGTTCTGGCCTCTCAACTCAGGTAGGCGCGCGTCAGACCTTTGTCCTTTCGTCGGGCAGTCACATTATCTACAATAACTTTTGAACTATGGGGAATTTTTACAATCAGCTTACACAGAAATACGCCTAAGACTATAAGGAATAATAATCTGTAAACAAAAAAAATCGATTTTTTGAAAATTCTCGACGTATGTAAGGCCTTAAAGCTACACGACAGATTGTTCGTGGCGGAAGTTGATTACAACAATTAACAACTTACGCCAAACGACTGACTACACGACGCGCACAACTTCGGGTTGTTGATACGATTATTGACGACTTACGAACGGCGCCTTTATGTGCAAATCGCAGAACTGTTCCCGAAGAATTTCTGCCGCTACGTGAAGCGCATTAGCGAAGTTGGTAATCGTCATGTTGACTTATAACGGAACGACTTACAAACATTGCGCGAGCAAACTTCAGGTTGTCGATACGGTTCCTGACGACTTATGAACGGCGCCTTTCTATATGAATAGCGGGACTGTGCCCAAAGAATTACAGCCGCTGCGTGAACCGTTGCCGTGGAGTTACTTCGGAGGCGAGCTTTACGCCCCCGTGTGCATCCGGTGACTGAATTGTTCTCGCTGTTACCTGTCGCTATTGGACGAGGTGGCGAGGCCAATTTTGTCAATTCGGCAGTTTCGACCGGGAAACGCTTCGACCAGTACAACGGCCGGCATGCGGTGGAACGATTAGCAATATACAATGTCATCGACCTCCTCATGTACATTTGCACATAGCCAAACGCAATGTAGTTCGATTGCACCTCGGTTTGTGCAATTGCCGAACGATACATAGCGTCATTGCACCCTGTATGTATATTTCCACAATACAACTGCAGTCCCATCAAATATGAATTATAGCTGATAATTCATATTTAATACGGACATTCAGTTGCGACTTGCCGCTGCTATTGCCACGGTCGTACCAATTATAAATCATGAATTATAATTTATATCTAATATGATTTGGTTTTAGAATAAAGATAATATAAAAGTACCCTAAAGACACGGACCGTGACACTGTAAGTTCCTCGTGCGTTTGATTCGGATCTTCATCGAGTAATGCCTCCAATTCGTTGTCTTCGAATTTTTTGGCTGTCCAGAGCGAGACTTGCCTTCAACGCTGAAAGCACCATTCTTGAAACATCGCAACCATTCCCTACATGATTTATGAGTTGGAGCACTGTCGATATAAACTTCCACAAGCATTCAATCCTTAGCTGTTAACGATTCGTAGTTAGTTTCGTTTTAGAATCTAACACTTAGGTCTTTCGGTTTGTGTCTTTTTATGCTCCTCCTTATTTCCTCTTCTTGGAGTAGGTTCGCTTTATTTTATTAAAATAAATATTTTGCTGGAGATATATAAAACCGATTTTGTTAAATTTCTTTGATTTGAAATACGTCCAAACTACATCCTTTGGACGTACGTGTGCTGCTTGGGAAACATATTTTATAACGCGGTAAAAAGAAATATAAGTTACTCCCAGAGAGAAATAGAATTTCAATAGACATTGGATCGGCATCCACTAGACGCCAAAAGTGTCTAAAACACGTCGATTCGATAGCTATTTCATTTGCCATTTCTCGCTGAGATGCAATTTGCAGCGTCGGCAAAATCGTCTGCCATATCTGGGCCAAAGTCTGGGCCAAAGTCTGGGCCAAATTCTGGGCCAAAGTCTGGGCCAAAGTGTGGGCCAAAGTCCGGGCCAAAGTCCGGGCCAAAGTCCGGGCCAAAGTCCGGGCCAAAGTCCGGGCCAAAGTCCGGGCCAATTAAATAACCGGTACTGGTCCGACCGTTGGTGCCACTATAACGGCCGGCTATTACACTCCTGTACCGAATCTGTACTGACCCAATACTGGCAACCAGTACCGGCACTACGGCAACCAGTATTGGCCGAACGCTCGGCCGTTACAATTTTTCTACGTGGCGCGCTTCAACTGCACTTATCTTCCAATTGAAGCAGAAAACTAAAATCTCCCGCAAATGCTACTTAGTTAACACAACATTTGACGTATTCAACACAGTTAAAAAACAAGGTTATTGTATGAAACTCAAAGCGATATAAACTGAATGTTATTGACAGATGTCCAACCTGTCTGAAACCATCGAAATCAGCTGTCATTATGTTTTTTTTTTTTTTATTGAGCATACAAAGTAGATGCTTACAAAAATATGAAGCCTTGGGAACACTTGCCCCATCTAGCCCAGCTGTCATTATGAAATATTCATAACAGCCAGCGTCATCTTTTGAAAACGGTTCGAACAAATTTGTACTTCCAATATATTATATATATATACACCGGGGGGGCTTCGCCCTCCCTACGCGCTCCACACGCCAACCCCTCTTACCTGCCCCCCGCAACCAACCGCCCCGCACCCAGCGACCCCCGAGCCCGGCCGCCCCAACGCTTGTACACGGTAGCGGTGGCGACAGCGATGGCAGCAACGACGACGAAATATTTATATAATATAGAGATATACATATACCCGTTCGAGATACAATCTGGTATATTTCTCATTTGCGTGATTTATAAGAATTTTATCTAATTATAATTGACATATTATTGCGTATATAAAAATGTTTAACTATTTAAAAAATATTTGGTATTAAATTAATTGTTAAAATAATAACTTAATATTGAATGTGTGTTCAAAGAAAAAAAGATAACCATTCCCGTACAAAAATTTGTTAGAGAATCCCGGTTTCGAGCAAAATCCCGAACGGGATGTATTAGAGATGCCCTAAAAAGGGAGTCCCTGCTGGATCCCAGATGGGTACCAGACTGTTTCTGATGCAATCTTTCAATTCACATTTCCGATAAAGTCTCGATCGGATTCGTCGAGGGCGCGCGACACTCCAAAATGAGGATCCCATTGGATCGCAGACCGTGCCCTGCGTGATAATTTCGACATTTCAAGGTTTCCGTAAAATTGGGCAAAAAATGACAAAACATTTTTTTTCGTTTTATGCAAGGTTTCGATACCTTATTCGGAAAACTTTTTACTGATTACGAATAACACCGGGCTTTTGTCGAAAACTCAAAAAATCAATGAGAAAATCGCAGAAATTGAAGAAGTCACTTTTCGGACGGTGGTCTGTAGGATGATTCTTCGAGTGAGACGATCGTTCGTGGTAATGTGAACATTCGTGGGACTACGAACATTCGCGGTACTACGAAATTTCGTGGTGCTACACGTTCAAACTATAGAACCCAGTCGTTTGGGGGTGGGGGCGGGCGTGGCTTCGAGCCGACTCCTCCGTTTCGTTTCACATTGCAAACGTCAGACGAACATTCGTAGTACCTTGAACCTTCATAATATATGATCGATAGTAGTACCACGAACGTTCGTCTCACTTGGGGAATCAGGCAGTTGCATATACTTACGGATCCAGTCCGGCAAGCCCCACCTGAATCCATTTTACGACGATTTCGGTCATGGGAGCTGATCAGAACGCTAGACGGATCCTTACCGGTGGCCAGTGATAAATACGGAAATCTAGCGCGATAACCACCACAATTTATATATGGGTTGTATGGAAATATTTCGGAGAAAAAAAAATAGTAAGGAATGCAGCAGCGGAGTGAGTTCGTAGAATCATTTTTTTGAAAATTTTATTAACCTGGTTACGTAAGGTTATCATTGATGAACGATGTATATAGCGTGTCAAAGGTTTATTAGATGTCGTTCGCCGAATGGCGATAACCACGTAGAAACTTCGATACAAACTTCCCCGCAGGAGTTCATATGTTCGTGTTGTAGCTAATGCACCACCAAGTTCGCAGAGTTCGATGCTCTGCATACGCTGTATATTTAATCACAACCGGGACTTTCGGGGTAGGGGGCGACTCGAACTATCGTATCAAAGCTTACTCGACATGTTGTCTCACGGGCGTTGTTTGATTTGAATATTCTAATATTTTAATATTTATTTGAATTCGTATCAAAAAAATTACTTCCGTGCGAAATTTAATTAGAACAGTATTTTTGGTTTCTCGTCACGCAATTGGAACTGACGCTCATTCGAAGCAAGGGAGAGAAGATAGTTTTATCAACTCCTTCGCGCGACAACACGTAGAAAGAAAAGTCAAAACATGACAAAACGTCGTTGAATATTTGCCAAGATAACCATCAAGAAAGGAGAAGGAAAATGAAAGCCCTATTCTGGAATATTCACACTCTTTATCGTAATACATAGTCCTTTATTGGGGATTCAACAAATTTTTATAAATACTATATTATTATTGTTATTTCTGTTGCTTGTTGGTTTGATAAAAAAAATTGAAATATTATTGTTATTGCTATTGCTTTTTGGTTTGATAAAAATAATTTACCACTATCGAAAAATGATTAAGGTTAACTAAATTACACGTAGTTCTAACAAAAAATGATAGAACGCATATTAAATAAAATAACATATAGATAACAATGATAAAAAGTTCTGGGCGGCTGTAAATTTGTAATTTCCAGTTGTAATTATCGTTTCAACTAACTCGAAATCCACATCCAACGGGATATTAAACAGAACGAACGAACATGCACAATGCTCGTGACTTTCGAACAGAGGTGGTCACCGCGTTGTTTCCTTTGTTGCCTCGCATACCTTCCGATATCATTATAATTTATATATCCCTCTTAATTTCTACAATGCATACCAAAATGTCTTCCTCCATACATGTATATGTTGTAAAGTATTGTGTTACATAGCGGAGTTCAATATGACAAGGATCTCCACAACATTTTCTCGAAAATGGTCTTATTCGCTTCATGAATTTTAGATTGGAGTTAGCTCGACTATGCTAAAATGCTGTGTGGCATTCTAGCATGATCATACTACACGGAATAAAATTACTTTTTCAAAGAGTACTCACGGTAGGCGTGGTTATTTGCATGGTTGATTTTAAGTACAAAGTAAATAAATGTTCATCCAAGTTGGGGTGTAATTTCGTTGGGTAAATCGTTTAGCAAGTGGAAACATCGATTGCACGTCGGACCTGAATTTTTATTTTCATTAAAATTATTAAATTGGTAATAGAAATGATGGGAGGAGTTAACTTGAAAGATCATTTTACTAGAGTAAAGGGTGATATTTTGATCGGGTGCCGGGAGGAAGGATTTTTCGATGTTCAAAGTTATTTTTTAGGTTTATATAGCTACGAGAGTTTAACAAGCGGGAAATTAAGATGAATTAAGGACACTTGTATTGGAATAATAATATATTGACGATTTTTTTTGCTGTTTCAAAAATATATAGATTTAAAAAAGCATCGCTCGATCCTACAATAAAAATTCCCCGTGAGGTCGGAAAAGTAGATTTTCTTGTAGTTTCAAAAAACTGATCGATGAAGAAAGCAGTAACGGTGACTTCAATGGTACTGTATTTTTTAGCGATATAAAATTAATATTCAATAGAAAAATAAGATATACAAATTCAGTCAATTATTTCTAAGCCGGAAGATATTGATTAATGAGATAAAATATTGAAATAATAATGCGAACCACGAATATAGGATTTATATTGAATTTACTCGTGCAGCGAAAATGATTGTTTTTTCTATTAATTAAAATACCTGGCGGTAGAAAGAGCTATGACGGAGTGGACAAAATATTGTCACATCCGAGTTATTTTTATGAAGACAAATCGATTTGAAAGATTTTTCATACAGCTCGACCGAATATTTCTATCATGTCCAGTCAGAAATTAAGATTTGTTTTCCTCATCCGAATCACGACGAAGCACCGACAATTATTTCGAGATGTCGGTCGTCAATGATTTTTTTCATTCGGAATGTAATCCTGAACGCCTGTGAAATTCGGTTCAATCGCTCGTATTTTTCCACACGGTGACACCGTTGTTGAAACGAGTGTGCCATAGCAAAGCTGGAATATAATTGCTGACTTTCAGGAAGGTTTTGAACCGTTAAATTCAAATACTTTTTGAGAATTCATCGACACTGCCAACCGCTATGATTCTTGGAGCAGAAACTCGTGATTTATTGTAGGATCTGGGATCTTTACTATCTGGCGATTTTAAGTTGATCGTTCGGAGCAATTAATAATATAATTAAAAAAACAGAACATTATATCAATATGCGAACATTTTACAAGTATTTTCGTAAATAATGAGTTTGTAAATCGAATATGAACATAGTAATTCATGAAAATATTACCTTTTGGGATCTTTTTGGCCACACAAGCATAATTTAGTCATCGTTATTTGTTAGTTTATATAACCTCAAGTCGTTTCTGCCTTCCGAAATTTAGTTTTCTCGATTTTTTCCTTTCTACAAAAAAAATCTGGCGCGATTGCAGTCACAGCATGGCATGGTCGATTCCAAGATTCCTCGCCGCGATCCCACGTTGTCCCTTGGCAGACCTCGAAATATCGACCCTTCCCGAGCTCTCTCTCTCTCTCTCTCTCTCTCTCTCTCTCTCTCGGGACCTCGGAATAACGGAAATTTACCAAGAAAGGAAATTTACTCGATACTGTCGTGCACGAGAGGCAAGCGATAGGGGCTAGTTACCCTCATATACCATAAGCATTACGGAGTTTACACATTGAAAATCCATGTTATTAAAAAATCGAAAACAGGTCAATTTGAGGAAGCAAGAGTCTATAAACTAATCGATAAATGACTAGATCCGTAGTGCTCTCTCGAATATCCCTATTATTATGTTTAGTGCTTTTTTTTTAAAGTGCCATTAGGGGGATATATTGCATTCAAAAAGTTCATAGGACTTTTATTTTATTTCTTCTATTATTCTTATTGTGTGTTCCAATGTATACCCTTTCGGGTTTTTTACGTGTGACCTTTCTCAATTCCACTTTTTCCATTTTTCCCACGATCACTCCCTACCCGCACTTCGTTAACGGGGGGGTAAGGTTAATTCGTACAAAAAAGGCATGTTTTTGTGATTTTTTTGTGACGACGCAGTTGAATACTCTTTATTAATACTAATCGCACAGTAAAATATGACATTCGAAGAATATTATATAAAATGTTCACGAAGAAATATTAAAAAATACGGCAATGGCAGCAATTATTCGGACGTGTCTCGGAAAAAAGTAGAATTGCGGTATCCCTCATAACTTGGTGCTGGATCATCTGAAATGAAAAAATGAAAGTTCATTTGTTAGATAATAGTTTTCCCCAGGTAACGCTGGGAGGGTTTTTCAAAATTTCAATTTTTCAATATTTTGGAACATTTTGAAGGGATTTTTACGAAAAAAATCGGTTAATTTGTTATTGTAAAATAAAAATTATTAAAAAATTTGAAAAAAACTCTCCAGCGTTACCTCGTAAATTATGTACAGAATATTCAAAATTTAGTATTCAAAATTTCAAAGGGATCGGTGCTGTAGTTTTCAAGTTATGAGGGACACCGACTTTGAAAACGTGAGTTGTGAGGAAAACGCTTTAAAGTTTTGAACACTAAAAAATCTGGTATAGAACGTTCATAAGCGAATTTTATCCGTTTACCTCACACTGAATCGTCAATGCCACGTCCATAAAGGATGTTGCTATCATCAAAGATGTCTAAAGCACCTTTTTGCCCCTGTCTACGACGAATCCTGCCTTCTTTAGTTTTTTTTTTTCAGCTTCCTCCTCTGCTCGGCTTACACGTATAGAGTCAGTTGATCGCGCCCAGTCATGAGCACCGGTCTGGAGCAACGGACGCTCAAATGCTCATAACTCCGGTAATTTTGCTCCGATCAATTTGAAATTTTGACACAATATTCTTGAGATGTTATACATTCATTTAAAAAAATTAAAAAAAAATGCAAAAAAAAAAGTTTAAATACCTTACCCCGCCCTTAAGCTAACCTAACTTGCGTCCGCAGACGTCTTATGCCCATACAGACGGCTTTTATTTTTAACTGAGTTTCAGTTGTATTACCATCAGAAACTCAAAAAAACTGCCTCTCGCTCAGTAGTCGGCGTGCAAGTCAGTGCACGGCTAAGCGGTCATCCATCCTCGAAGAACTTTTATAAGTAACAAAAAAAATCATTTCTTTCCACCCCTAACGTGTGAGTCTTTAGGGGAATGTTTTTCCCCTAAATTTTCCATCACAACGGTTATCCACACTCGGTCATTCACATTGGTTAATTGAAAAATATTTTTGATTCAATTTTTTTTTTTCATTTCATCTGGTACGGAAAAGACTTATTTGATCGAACATGAATAAAAAAAAATCATACAACATTAGATGGTTCGAGGCCGAAAGGTTTTTTTGTAACTATAAATTCCATTCGCATACTCGTTAAGTGAGAAACAAGATTTTTAGGTTTTCTTCTTGTGTAGTTTCTCTTTAAAAACAATGTCACGTTCAAACAATTGGCTATAATAAAAAAATTTATCTTTTTTTATAACAGTCTTGACGATACTGTCGTTAGCGACAATTCATTTCTCAATCACCACAGCTCAATCCTGTTACAGATTGTATGAAAAAACTCTCGTAAAATACAATAAGCGAAAAAACAATGTATTCGACGGAAAGTTTTTCCTTTCAGAAAGCTTTCTGTTTAATTTTAATTATGTGGAAAATAAAGCGAGTACGCTGGATGCACCTCGACGACAGCGGCGGCAACGAGGAAAAGAAAAGAAACAGTCGTGTTCACGATGACAGCTTTTTTTCCCTCGGTTCGTCGCTCATCCTCCCGTTGCACGAAAGGCGATGCGCGAGAGAAAAAATAAATAAAGAAAACCGACCTGTTCTATGCGGACTATCGCTGCTTGCCCGATTAATCGTCAAGCATCCCCCTCTTTGACGTTCGCTTCCACGTGTATTATAAATTGTTCAAGGATACGTGGAATAAAAAAAAATTATCTCAAAGTGAATAAATAATAAAAAAGAATAAATAATAAAAAAGAATAAATAATAAAAAAGAATAAATAATAAAAAAGAATAAATAATAAAATCATAATCGAAAGTGATCTTTATATCTTCCATTGTGCACGAGTAAGAACGGATCATTTAAAGATTTTCAAGATTTTCACCGGTGAGTACATGCAGTATAATTTCTGAATAATATTTTCGTAAATTATGAAAATTCGATATTAGATCGGGGGTATCTTTTGGTCTCAAAAATTTTCATTTGGATTATCAAACTTTTTTTCAAAATGGATTATATATTCATTTCCGGTGGTTTTTCACAAGCTCTCTCGTTGACTATATTCGTCGACTTTAATTCGAAAGGGTCGGCTAATTCACGAATTTGAATAATGAAATAATGCCTGCTATGGTAAACCTGACTTGCAGATGACAGATTGGTGATGCATCAGTGGTGACCGAAATTCCGTTAGGGCATTCGATTCTGTTGATGCGGATGCTCCCGAGTTCAGAAAGAAGGACGGAAGAGATTAACGGAAATAATTTAACCTTGATCCGTCACAATTTGGATCCACATATCGATATATTCAGGGTATTAAGCCTCTATGTTTGAGCGTCACTTGCCTGCAATACGAATATCACAATTATTTTTAATGAAACAAAATAGTCAATTGCTTGTTGTAAGTATTTTTTTCTTTTCTCGCCATGACAGTTACTACACCAATGATTGAGGATAGATTTTTCATTAATTTTATTTATTTTGTATTTTTTCAATCAAATTATGCAGCAACGAGAACTAATAAAAATCTGAGGGGTTTTGAAATTGGCATTGGAGGGTCCGGAAAGTTCGGCACAGGGAACAGTAGGAGAAAAGCAATCGTTCGACCAAACTTTCGACCGAATTTATTTTCACGAAATCTCTATAATGGCAACTCGAGGGAAATTGAGATCTCTTCAGACTCGGGACATGTTCCATCTACGCCAAGGGTTTTTTTTTCTGTTGTTAGCACACCCATGACTCTGTACGGTCCATAAGGATTGAATGAAAATAGAAGTGATGCAATGGACACGAATCGAATTGGTAAGAACAAAATGAGATTCTTCAATACCTGGTCCGACCAGTTACGGACCTGAATCCCTTCGTTTCTGTGCGAGATTTTCCCTGCATCGCATGGCTTCGTTTCCACGAAAATATCCACGGGCAATGCCCTTGCAATTGTTAAATGAAATTCTCACTATTTTCAGTTGCAATAAGAATTAAATACGATAATAGAAAGATAGATAGCCATTAATGAATCAAATTGACGTGATAAATAGGATAATCAAACGATAACATTTTTAGCCGTTAATATACATATATTTTGTCCATTTGGATTATTTGTCGTCCGTTTTTGTTACCCTTGTTGCAGACGGTAAAAGGTCATATAGACCGAATCGCCAAGAGATTTATCTCAGGTTTTTGTTTGTTTTTCATTATATATTAACCAGCCAGATAGGTCATGTACTCGTAATGCAATTTTCCTTTGTATTTTTTTTTAATTACCTTGCGGAGGGGTCGGATTACAGCGGAAGTGCGTAATTTCTGATTCGTTACGATCATAACGAATAAATTGCCAGTGGCTTCGTGACCAACTTGGTTGACGTTCTCTGGGATCTCCTTGCTGAAATGTCGTTATTTTTCGTCACCCTTTCTCCTCTCTTCGTCCAATTGTGATACTCGACGGCAAATGCCGTATACGCTCGAAATAATCGATTTTCAACTTTTCGTGGCATTACTAATGGCTTCGCCCCCAGAATTATTAAGACTGCGTAAACTCTGTCCAGCTCTGAACTCGTCACGCAATTCTTACATTTGATTTTCTTTGCCCTAAAGTTTTTTGCTTCCGGTTACTTGGTCCCTACGAACTGGGAGAGACCAACGATGAAATCGTTTGATTTCCAGGAACGAAATAGCTATTATTATACATGGCCTATGTACTACGTTTATTCAACATGAGTCATTTTATTCCCTGCAATTTAGTCCTATGCAGTGCTAAAATATATATTGGAGCTACCCGATCAAAAAAGATTAAACAATTGATATACTTTGATGAAACAAAATAGAGACAAAGAAAAAGAGTCACAACTTTTTTCATACAATGTATTTCGATTTTAGAAATTTCTGCGCTATTAGGTAATACTCCTTTTACAATTGTTGGTCTTTTAAATTACGGTCTTGAAAATCAACCAACGCGTAGTTTGTATTTAAATGAAAATTGTGTATGCAATATCTTCGTTATTCGGATTACAAGTAATAATTGATGCGGGTAAAAACTGGAGAGGGTTATCGGATCTTACCGATTTAAAAAATAAAAGCCAAAACAAATTTTCCCCAAAGTGAGTGCGAACTCGAAAATCTATTCCTCGCGGAAAAATGACACAGAAAGGACCAATAAGTTACTTCGAGCCTGCCGTTTCGCCTCTTCATTCTTTTTATATACTTTCACCCCTCTACGCTCTCTATCCTCGTACTAAGTGTACGCACGTTTCGTATGAGTTACGGAAACTTCTCACCCGGTTGACCGCCCCTCATTTGCAACGGACAGGGGATGTCGGAAAACAAAGAATGGTTCAATTCGCGCTGTAAGCAGGACCAAAATGGAGGGGGCGAGGTAAAAAAGCAGAAAAAAAAGAAAATTATGACCTAGCGTGACCGTTCAAAAGTATCTCTGACCCAATGAGAGATTGCGAGGGTTGTCGAAAAAGCTTTAGTTAATTATGCGAAGTTGTGCCACGGTACTTCGGCACCCTAATGTCCACGCTTCGAGCAAATTGCACGTTTTACCCTATATTAGATTGTTGCGTGTCTCCGATGGCCCTCACCTTTCGCAATCTAGCCTGATGTTTTTTTATTCGTTAAACATCTTGATTTCGTCCTATACCGCTCGATCGACCATTTCTCTCGGTCCGTTTATCCTTCGTTACGACAGGGCCCATTCTTGTACGTTTTTTATATAAGTATTGTATCTGTACATTGGTATAGTAAATATTATAGTTAATAACTGAATCGATCCAATCAATCCTTTTCAACTGATCACTCCTTAGTCAAATGACAATTGGGGTCTTGCGTATGATAGGTGACGAGAGACCTACTTACGGACAATGATTTGCTGGGCTTGCTTCGTACGAGTGATGTATATAATTCTCTATATTATATAAATATATCGCCGCCGCCGTGTACAAGAGTGTGAAGGGGGGGGCGAGATGGAACGGGGGGGTTATATAATATCCCCCCGTTATATTATATATAGTATATTGGGGCGATTTTTTTTTCGATTATTTTTTTTTTCAGTCCCCACCCGAAATTTTGTTGGATATGTCGAAAAAGAAATTCCCTGAAAGTTACAGCCCTTAATATCAATTCTAAGTACTTTCCCAAAGCGTGAGAAGAGTTTCCATCTAAAATACACGTAAAGCGAATTTTTTTTTTTTCAAATTTCTATAACTCAGCCGCATTTTACGCTATCATATTGTTCTTGGTTTCGATTTACTCAGAATAAAACAATCTAAAAAACTGCGTTTTGCGGTGAAAGTGTAAATTGTACTGATGAGTTGGTACGGTTCACTGAAGTTGATTTTTACCCAATATTCTCGTTTTTTTGCTGTTATCTCCGAAATAATTAACTTTACGAAAAAAATGTAAATAAATAATTTGTTGGAAATTTAATTTCCTGCAAGAAAGGTCCTATCGACCCAATTGCTTGGACTAATATTTCTTGAGATATTGAACTTTAACTTATGAGTAGTATAAAATTTATAAAATATTGAATATTAAATAATAAAAAAAATAAAAAATACAAAATTTCAATATCTCGAGAAATATTAATCTAAGCAATAGGGTCGATAGGACCTTTTTTATAGGAAATTAAATTTCCAACAAATTTTTCGTTCACATTTTTTTCGTAAAGTTAATTGTTTCGGAGATAACAGCAAAAAAACGAGAATTTTGGATAAAAATCAACCTCAGTGACCCGTACCAACTCACCAGTACAATTTACACTTTCGCCGCGAAAGGCACTTTTTTAGATTGTTTTATTCTGAGTAAATCGATACCAAGAACAATATGATAGCATAAAATGCGGCTGAGTTATAGAAATTTGGAAAAAAAAAATTCGATTTACGTGTATTTTAGATGGAAAATCTTCTCACGCTTTGGGAAAGTACTTATAATTAATATTAAGGGGTAATATCCACCAAATGCTCAAAAAAACAAGGCTTTTTTCATGATTTTTTTTAAAGGACATTTGAGATGTGAGGTATATAAATAATATATCATTGGATTAAGCAACTCTTGGAGAATAGAAAAAAAAGTTTTATTGTTATTTTTTTTACAAAATGGCGGCTGTGCAGCGATTGCCGTGAACCGCTTTTTTAAAAAGTTCTTCCGCGGCGAGCAGTAGAAGTCGTGCCCAACTCCACCTATAACAAAAAAAAAAATTGTTTCATTATCTACATGAGTGTCGCTAGTGAAGTACACATGATTATATTTTTAGAATTTTTTTTCGCAAAATGGCGACGGTTTAAAAAAAAAAAAAAATGTTTGACAAAAAAAATCGACTTTAATTGTTTATAACTTTTGTTGTTGTTAATCAATCGCTAAAATCGTGTGTACTTCACTAGATAATCTAATGAAGAAGCTACAGTTAAAATTTCAAGTCAATCGGATGTAAAATTTTTCAGTTCTACTGCTCGCCGATTTTGAAAACATGGTTTTGAGAAAAACGCGTTTAAAGTTTCAAAATGCTATAAATCTTAAGAATCGCAATAATATAGTCCTTAATAATTTTTTTACCTTCAGTCAGCTATCCCTGCGCCGTAAAGTTGTCCTTCCCGGGCCTTATTTTCCTCTTCTTCCTTTTTTTTGTCTGATGTAAGGCTGCGCCTAGCCTCTTTCGCGATATCGGACATACGATGCTCAGCGACTTTGACGCGATTGGCGTCCGATCCCACGCAAAACTCGTACATGTTCGGTCCAACGGTTAACCCAAGAGCATCGTAAACGGCAAACAGACCCGACAAGCCTTCGTTGAAGGTAATAACGGCTACATCAGTCGCAATATCAACTATAGTCTTACCGCTAGACATCGTTTTTGGAGCAATTGACCACACTACAGCATTGAAGGAATCGTTACTATTTTGAGAATACGCACCCAAGCAGCGTGACAGAAGGTTGTCGGAGCTGAGTTCTTTATAAATGGGTTGTATCGCCTTGAAAACATCCTCATGCATTGGACTCTTGTGCTCGTATGTTGCAAGAGTACCAAGCGCTTTACTGCGCTGCCAAGAACACCAAGAGTCTACTCCGACGGGACACTTCTCGTGCTGTGGATTCTCGTCCGTCGACATTTTATGATATAACGTTGACCAAATTTCATTCCGCATTTTTTCGACTGAATCGGAGTTTCTCCTAATTGAAAGTCCGTAGTAAATTGTAAGTTCATCTATTAATTTTCCGGTCAATTTTCCTCGTCCGCCAAGACCTTTCGTATTTTTTTTCAAATTGCGCAGCCGCGTTCCCATGCGCTTTTGCACGTGGCCGACGCATTCTTTTTTCTCAACGATGACATCTTCATACGGTTTTGAATCGACTATAGCGGTATTGAATCGACTATGAAAACCCCCTCTTCCGCCAAGATCCATCGCCTGACACCGTAAGACCGCCTTCTTCACCTCGTTCAATAGAACGTTCATTCTCTTCAATAGCTGATTTTTTCATA
The DNA here is from genome assembly GCA_958009045.1 of Oxytorus armatus. Lineage (NCBI taxonomy): Eukaryota > Metazoa > Arthropoda > Insecta > Hymenoptera > Ichneumonidae > Oxytorus > Oxytorus armatus. Next base: position 7,031,449 of record OY253752.1, read on the forward strand.
GAAATAATTTTAACAGATGAAGTAGCAGTGGCGATATTGGAAATGATCATACTGTAAGTTGTTTGAAAAACAGGCTTTGCGAGATCCATCATCGCACAGAACTTTTTTATACCGTTGATGCCTATGCCAATGACGCGCATAGCAAAAATAATACGGCAATTGATCTCATAAGCACGATCATGTATTAGAGGACAGTTAAAAATATCGGCATCACCGCAGTTCGAACAAGACACAACAATTTTGAAGCCTAGTCCACGCTTGCTCGACTGTGAAAACCGCACATCACTTTTACATTTTTTACACACTAATAATTCAGAAAGAGCAGTAAATACAGCGTAAAAATGTATGAAACAGTAGCCGAAATCCCTATCAACATCGCGATCACGGTTTAAATCAGAAGTTTTTAATTTTTTCGCCGAGGTACTAACATACTCTGAATCGCCTTCGGACGCATGGCGGTTAGGCGGGTGTCAGTTACTAATTTTACTCCGGATTGTTCTGGTACTTCTTGTTTTACTGCCTTTGTGGCCACTGTACACCTTGTCACTCATAATTAAGTACTTTTGAATATAATTCACAGTTAAAAAGTATAGCAAAACTCAAACTAAGAACGTACACAACGAGAACGGCTGATCGACTAAACAAAGGGAAATTGTGAGTAAATACGTGCTGTACAGATGCTGTAACGGTCGAAATTTGATGCAGCGACCTCTATACTTCAAATTCAAAACACGATATCGATCATAGGTAACTTCTACTAATTTACAAAGCCGCGAAATTAAAAAAAAACGAGCATCGCTAAAAGAAGCGAAAAATGTGATTTTTGAGCATAAAAGTTGTTCGGTAAAAATTGATTTTAACGAATTTTGAGTTTAGATCAGTACTTGGGCGTTGTAGATTTTGATTCTAGGATAGTTTTAGCATGATTTAAGCCAATAAAAAAAAAATGACAAAAAAAAAATTTGGTGGATATTACCCCTTAAGGACTGTAACTTTTAGGGAATTTCTTTTTCGACAAATTCAACAACATTTCGGGTGGGGACTGAAAAAAAAATAGTCGAAAAAAAAAATCGCCCTAATAGTATATATATATTATATAAATATATCGCCGTCGCCGTGTACAAGAGTTGAGGGGGGAGCCCGGGGCGAGATGGAACGGGGGGGGGGGGGGGGGTGACGCGCGAAGCGCGCAGGGGGGCAGAGCCCCCCTAGTATCTATATATATATATATTAGGGTGTGCCATTTGGGGACAACTTTTTTGAGAAATTTCAAATGACTTTTTTGTAGATTATAAAATTTGCCATGAAAATTGTCTCATTTATGATTAATTAATATTGATCGTTAACTGTTCAATGCTGTAAAAAGTTATTTTCTGTCAGAAAACTGGTTCTAATGGGCTAGTATTTAACACAATAGTTACAAAAAGGTGCACAAAATACTCACGACTAAAACATCTTTCTTCATTCCCAATAAGAGTGAAAAGAAATGGTTCATTAAATTTTTCTAAATAAATTTATTAATGAAAAATTATAAATATCTAATAATTTATTACAGTGTGAAGATTTTTTACTTTTTGTTTCAATTATATTAAGCCTTGTTATACCGAATATAAAAAATTCGCCAATGCATCAATAGTTATTCAAGTATTTTTTTATGGTAATGTGGATACTTTCGACGATGCTCTTTCACTATTCGCAACAAATACGGAAACTGTTCTTGGTTTTTGGTTAAGCATGTATTATATTCTTCCAATAATGCCACTCCACGTTCTGCAGCGTTATTGACAACTTTTAATTTTTTGAAAAACTCCAAATTTTCTTTATAGCTTTCGTTATTCGGCCATAGTAGTATACCTTTTTTGTAAGGCAAGTCAAATTTTTCAAATAGCTTTAATGAATTCTTCAAGACACATCCACTAATATCTTCATTTAATATCATTTCTAGCTTATTTTTATTTACTACGAGGTCTGTTCAAATGTATCGCGAATTTTCAATTTCCGCGAGCTACGTATATTCGATTTTCGACTTTTTTGTGGCGTTAGGTTGGTACTCATGTCCCTCACTTATGCTGAAAGAATCGGCCATTTTTAATGTTTAGTTAATTGTTGACAGCTGTTTTGGTTAGACGTGTTTTGGCTTGTCTTCGATTTTTGCCTATTCCAAAAAATGGATCAAAGAATCTGTATCAAATTTTGTGTGAAAAACAGAATGAAGTGCGCGGACGCATTCCGAATGTTGACCGTGGCATATGGTGAAGCTTCCTTGGACCAAAGCAACGTTTATCGGTGGTACAAAATGTTCTCAGAGGGCCGAGAAGATGCGAACAACGAAGTGCGTTTCGGACACCCGAAACAGGCACATCAACAGGCGTAAACATTGATGAAGTGAAGAAACTAATATTGGCCAATCGTCGAATCATCGTTAGAGAAGTTGCTGAGGAACTGAACATATCGATTGGCTTGTGCTATTCGATTTTTACCAATGATTTGGGCATGAGACGGGTCGCCGCGAAATTCGTGCCAAAATTGCTCAATTCCGAACAAAAACAGTGTCGCATTAACATTGCTACGGAGATGTTGGAGCTGTTGTCGGTCCGCGACGACCCAAATTTGCTCCAGAGGGTCATAACTGGTGACGAATCATGGGTTTATGGTTATGACGTGGAAACCAAAGCTCAATCATCGCAATGGAAGCTGCCGCATGAGCCAACACCGAAAAAAGCGCGCCAAGTTCGGTCGAATGTGAAGGTTTTGCTCACAGTTTTCTTCGATTGCAGGGGAGTGGTGCATCATGGGTTCTTGCCATAGAGTCGTATAGTCAATAAAGATTATTACCTGCAAGTTATGCGCAGTGTGCGCGAAGCAATCCGCCATAAACGCCCGGTTTTGTGGAAGAACAAAAATTGGCTTTTGCACCATGATAACGCCCCTGCTTACACATCGTTGCTTATGCGCGAATTTTTGGCCAAAAACAACACTCTAATGATGCCGCAGCCATCGTATTCCCCAGACCTGGCCCCCTGTGACTTTTTCCTGTTCCCAAAACTGAAGAGGCCCATGAAAGAACGACGCTACGCCACGATTGAAGCGATAAAGACGGCATCGAAGGAGGAGCTAAGCAAGATCACAAAGAATGATTTTTTTAAGTGCTTTGAGGATTGGGAAAAACGTTGGCATATATGTATTATATCCGAGGGAAATTACTTTGAAGGGGACAAAATAAATATTAATGAATAAATAAATACTTTTTGAAAAAACACAAAATTCGCGATACTTTTTGAACAGACCTCGTATGTGCTGTTTTCTAACAACAACCGTATTCTCATGACTCTTCGTCGCTTCAATCATTTTTTTAAAATATCTACTGAAATGCTATCACCAAACAAAGAAACAGGAGCCAATTCTTCATTTAAATACCATAAATGATCAGGCAGTTTACCAGTAATAGCTCGTGAGACAGAAGGATTCCATTTATCACGAAGAATCAATTTTTGCATCAACTCTAAATCTTTTTTTAGCGCTAGAGTAGCAAAAATTGAAGTGAACCAAGCTTTGATATGGAATAAAATAATAACAGTACCAACTTTTCCTAGATTCCTTTTTTCACGTTTTGTCAATTGAAATTCATTTCTCAATATGAATATTTTCAAACTGTAAATGGCTTTCGAAATTTCTCAATAGGGTCAATAGTTTCGCTGTAATATTAAAAAAAAGATGAATTTTTGTTCATTTTTAACTTTGAACTCGGATATCATCGGAATGGCTACGTTTATCGAAAATCTGCAAGATATCTTTTTTGTAGAGCGTTCAATTCTCTATAAAATATGTCATGCGTGTCATCGAACGTTATGCCATTGCCGAAGTATAAAATTCCAAATATGAAAAAATTTTTTCCTACGTTATTTAAATGGGAAATAAAAATTCGCGGTGAGTCACCTCTAAATATTAATATTAAGAGCTCAAATTTGAACAGGCTTCTTTTTTCACCTTCCTGGAAGTATACAACCTGTTGAACAGATGAAAAAAAAAAAGTTGCCCCCAAATGGCACACCCTAATATATATACTAGGGGGTGCCCCCCCCTCCGCCCACGCTCAATCCCCCTCTCTGCCCCTACTCCTCAGCTCTTGTACACGGCGGTGGCGGCGATATATTTATATAATATAGAGAGATATATGCGTTGGGGGGCTTCCCCCCCCCCCCCCCGCGCTTTGGAAGAGCATTCCGAGGGGGGCGGGGGTGAAGATGACCGCAAATGCACCTCTGTATGTTTGGCTTTGCTTGCGTTGCTCAACTCTTCTACACGGCGGCGGGGATATATTTAAATAATATAGAGAGATACCACTTTCTGATGTATTGGACCTAAAACAAAATCAGCTTGCATCGAGTTTTTCTATCACGACATGCGTCAAAATTTATCGTTTTAGAGTTTGCTGGAGATCGGGGCGATTGAAGATTAAAGTTGTTGGGATCCTTGAGTCCCTATATAGAACACGAATATGCCGGAGAGCCAATGCCTGTCTCGTACAGATAGAAAGGCAGTTACGCATATTCCTATACAATCTCATCTTTATCATCTTCGTGAATATGCTTTATATTAAACCTAGGCGTTTTTTCATTTATCAATTTATTTATTGATGGATATATTTGTTGACTATATATAATAGTCAAATAATATTTTACCGGTGGCTATATAACTGTTTGAACATTACACCGAAAGTTCCTAAAATAAAATGAATTACGTTCACGATCGGAAGCTTCGAGACGAGTTTACTTTCGGTTCGTGGGAAAATAGGGAAAAACGCGGTAAGCAGGAGAAATTATTGCACAGCCCCGAACGGTATTGGCCATGGTGTGGGTAGACGCAAGGGGATGAATAAAAAGGAATATTTTTTACGGAATAACCGAGATAAATGGGTGGTCGGGTGCAGGTGGAGAATAATGCGAGGGTAACTTTGCGGAGCGACGCCGTTCCCTCTATCTTCGTTCGCATTTGACAAAAAAAAATCAGAATAACCACCCTCCGTTTCGGTCTGTTGTAGCTAACGATTTCTCTACCGGCAATTCTACTTTGTTTCCACGATGACTCGTATGATCTAAATCTTTTTACCGACCGTTGAACGCCCGACGAATATCGAGCCAGGTCGAAATAACGTTGATGATAAAAAGTTTCAGCGATAATATTTATTTATGTATTTCGTTGAACACTTGTCTCGTTTCCTCAACGAGTCTCAAAGTAAATGTGGATCTGCACGCCTAAAGGCAAAACTCACAAAAAATTCAGTCTCTTCCCATATTTAATTCATAACTGCAGTTGATCTACCACCCGTCACAAAGTCCCAATTATCCCTTTTACAAAGTGCAAAAGCCAGGAAACATTAGAGATCCGTTGTTATGCCTCTTTGAACCCTATATGTATATCATTACTTTATAAGTTTTTATGCAATAAATATCTAGTGGCAAAAGAAATAGACAACGATATTTATCGAAATGTATATAAAATAAGTTTGTAGGGGCAAGGCATTTTTACGTACGATACGTACATCATGGAAATACATAAACAATTTTATGGATTACACCTCAGCGTTTTCACCAATAACTTTTTCCCTCCTGGTCAAGTGCCATACTCTCCTTATGAGAATATGTAACAGTAAATTGAGAGAAACATATTTCATCTAGTGTTTTATAACGCATAATATTTATAATCGAATGTCTCAACTTCGGCCATAACAAGGAATGCAAAAGCATTTGCAGGCTCAAGTTTCCTCGCACTCCTGCATTTAACACACGTCACTTATTACCTCACTTGACCTATTGAGAACCTGCCACTGAAATTTTTCTTTCAAAAGTAAATTTATTATTTATTTACCAGATTTTAAATAATAAGGATAATGCTGTACCAGAGATTTACCATCTCTGGTACAGCATTATCCTTATTATTCAGATATTTTGTTAAACTGTAACCTCAAATCGTAGCTGAAAATTTTATCCTGTAGAATTAAAATATGATATTTAATATAAAACAAATTCTTTATTGAATGTAAAATCAACATTTAGTTCGTAAGAAAGAAAAACTGTTAAATATAAATAAAAAGCAGATGGCTTCAATTAGACTGTGCTAAAATTTCTACAAGTGTCTGCGCGAAAATAAATAACGATCTCGAAACAATTTATCTTTCTGAGCCTTTTGGAATATGGATACGTATGCACACATTCTTATCCGATGGTTTTTCGTGTCTCGAAGCAATGCAGGTCGAACAGACAAGCAAAGATTAATCTTCCCTCGGGCTCCGCTGTGCAAAGCTGAATATCGTCTGACCCATTCTCACGACGAATATCCGTACGTGTTTGCGAACAAAATCGCAAAGAAAAGGAGTCTGCGCGGAAAATCGTCAACCACAGAGCATTCCGACGCGACACAAAATTAGCATCCTGTCTGCAATCTAATTTTCCAAAAATATTATTTATCGTTAAGTCTCTCGACAGAAAATCTCCTTCCGGACTACTTGAAATTTTGATGAAAGGATACAAGACAAACAACTTCAAGTCGAAAGCAAAAAAGAAACGAGAGAGGTAAGGAAGAAAGAGAGAAAGAATGAAAGAAAAAAGAATGATCGTATCGAGTCTCGGATAAGGCTATCTGACGACCAAAGCCACTTCTATCTGGGTTTTTCTGGGTCACACTTATTCCCATTGGCACGTTGCTGGTACTTCTTTATCTCCTCGGTGTACTCGTCACGAGAGATGGATCTTATGGACGGTGTAAGGATGAAAAAAAAGGAAGGTTAAGATGCGTGGAAATCGTGAATTGCCTTATTGAGCTACAGGCGTGTCATACTTTAAGCGATAAACCCCCTGAATGACTATTGATAAGCATTTCCGTACACATAACGAATAAAAAATATTCGAGTCTGATATATTCAAGACGACAGCAATGACAAATACAAACCTCCGATATTTTAAGGAAGGTTTTCTTCAATTTCTGCAAAAATGTAAATTCATATAATTTTAAATCCCAAGGAGATTTTTCTACCCTTTCAAGATTCATTTTGAAAACGGAACATTTTCCGACTAATCAGTTGGAAATTAAATTTAACTAAGCACGTAATGCTGCATTCTGTAGACTTTTTAAGTTTCGAATAACTCGAGAAAATAATCCCTGTGTGAATTTTAACATCCGGTGTTTTAACATCTCGTATACCATCGTATATTTGCTGTAACCGGATGTTTACAGAATGAGTTGGCAAATAAGAGCATACGCAGGCTCGGCAATCGGGTGATGGTGTTTGCCCGAGCGGTATCTAACGGATTAAGACTGACTTCTGGTGGTGGTCATCGCGTTTATTCCGGCCTGAGTACTCCGTACTCGGTGGAATTAAACTTCCACCGATCGAGAAATCGGACTAGTTTATTTATAGTTGACACAATAATCCAAATTCAAAGTGAAGTTTCTCGAGGCTTTCGATTATCGGTTCGAATTTAAAAATATTCTATTTCAAAATCCTGATGAACCGTTATTTCGAAAAATCACAAGCTACGAGCCACAAAAGAATTTTTTTTTCTTTTTCTTATATTCAATGCACCGTGAATTAATAAAAGTTTGTTGACTTCCGTCGTGTCAGGTAGACACGAATATCGAGAAATGTATACACTGTATACATTTCCCAACGGGGTTGTGTACGTCAACCCGTCGAGCAGTTAATTATCATCAACGTTGGTATATAGCCGTTCGTACCCCTTTACCGCCGCCCTCTTTTCATCCAATTCCACCACCGTATACCAATGTAATCTCATTAAGGCCATCGCGTAGACTTCCAGCTGGGTGGACTATTTCCAAAACCCGAATATCGTATTCTTGCACCCGCGCACACACACACACGCAAATACCAATATCGTTATAATTTGCCCCAGATGACCCGGGAAAAATTTCGCTGCACTCACGTACAGCCGATGTTTATCGAAATTCGAAATGAATATTTATTAATTTATCCGGAAAAAGAGTAATAATCGTGAATTTAGTTTCATAACATTTTTGAAGAATATCACTTTAGTTCAAAGAATTTATTATTTTTAAATTTATTCACTTATTTATTTCATCATGTTACTGAATTAACAAAAACTAGAAAAAACTCGGACAGTTTTCAGATTTATTCGTAATGTAAACTAGTGTTTTTTATTTTTTATCGAAATCGTGATATCGTAATAGGCGGAATATTATTACAAATGTAAAAAATGCATCGAGAATCGTGCGACGGCTAATTAAAAAAATTATACAATACACTTTTAACGAAAAATTTGAACGCCAGTCTCCTATTTTCGAGATCATACATGGAGTTTTTTCCTTCTTTCTGCTTGTTTACCTTGATTCGTATTCAATCTTTTAGTCCTCGACTTCTTTACTCAACTGATCCGGTTTCATAATCCGTCCGGATCTTCGTCATTCTCAATGGGAGACAAAAAGTGACGAGAATTAAAATACAAATGACATTTGATTTATTCCAATCCCGCCGATTTCTTTCGTTAATCATATCGGTGAGAACTTTGAGTCTCAACTGCATCTGTGGACAAGTCCTATTTTCCCTTGATTATTTTTTGCTTGCTCACTGCTGAAATGTGATTTAACCGTTCCAAGGGGTGTGACAAAGCTTTGCACTCTTATCGGTACACTCCCTCTGCTGGTTTATCCGCCGAGATAGTAAACGAAGGTAAAGTACCACTTTTACTTGAGATGACAATTTTTTTAATACTTGCCAAAAAGGTATAGGAATTTATTTTAGCAATAAAATAAGTTGGATATTCGATGACCATGAATAATAAATAATAACGTAATGTAAGCTAATAATGTTGATGTATTAATCATAAATATTTTAAAATTACATCGTTTTTGATTCTCAATTAATTTACTAGAGAATTTAGGATTAATCTTCGTTGCAATTTCATTAATTATTTAATTGCCTCACTTTCTCACACTCCCCACGAAATATTGGCGGGCATAGTCAATGTATAGAGACAACGGCACAGTTTAAAAACTTTTTTTTAATACTTGGCGTCAATATGCTGCCGCGTCTCTTGATGTTCAACGAGAAGGGAGAAAAAAATGAGGAATTATTTTTCTTCTCCTCTTCGTGCATATTAATTATCTCGAGAGTGGTAAAAAATAGCTCAATTCCCTCGTGAATGAAAGAAAGTGTCGAAAAATTTTTCGCAAACGTAGCCCGTAATGTATCATCGGGTTGTGAGAGAAGCGAGGGGTTCCGCCCGTCCGGAGATTACTCGGTGCGAATAAGGGTGAAGGGTAAAAAAAATGACGTAAGAAAAACAGGATACATTTTTTCGCGAATGTATGAAGTTTTTGTGGGTCTTGCATGACCAAAATCAACTTGATCGTTGATTATGAAAAAGCCTCGCATTATTTCGCAACGCGGAGATTGGGCGTCGCCCACAAAAAATTCTCAGTCGCAAGAAATACCTATTATATTAGCTATTCATTTGTTGTCTCATCAATGAAATTTAATTCCGAAATATTGTTGCGCTTTGGTCCGAGAGAATTAGAGTTTGCGATAACCCAATTCGATAATTTGGTTGGATATATCGCTTAACAATTTACAAGCAACCTCGTACAAAGCCGGATAAACGCCGGGAAATCGATAAATAAAAGTTTCAAATCACGATAAAATTCGTAAACACTTCAGGGGACATACACTACAAGGGTTGTATGGAAACTGATGCAACAAAACCCGAGGAATCGGAAGAGTTACGATTGTTGCATGGCAAGCGCAACCCCCGAGGCGCAACTGTCGTTTTATTCAGCGCAGTAACCCAATTGCGCTTGTTCATACCTATATTTACAAATATTTTTTGTGAAATTAGCTTGAAGCGTTCGATCCTATTGAGCAAGCTTAAAATGATGAACCAATTTAGCATGTATTTTTAACTATTTGGAAAGAACGTTCATCCCTTCAAAATGTTCCCGCACGTTAGCTGTATACCGACGAGGCTAATTGATAAATATTTGCCAAATTTTGAACCTCAAACCTTCGAGAGAAATTTCGTAAACACGTATATGATATCATCGATATTGCTTTTATTCGATTGGAAAATCCTATTTTATTTATTTTTCAAATTAAGATTCAGAGCATTAAAGTGGACCAGGGAGACCGGGGCGAAACGGCCCTTCCAGAATATAAATAAATAAAACTAATTGACAGATCTTTTTATTTTCAAAATTATAGTTATAATGGCCGGATATATACTGTTAAATCCCGGCTTTGGTTCCATCTGTTTAGTTCCGTTTATTTCGTTGTTTTTCATTGTTCCAAACTATTTGATGAACTTATCGTGGTCGGTGACGTTAGGTCAAAGTTGTTTTTCCCTTGTTTGTTTGTAACGGGAATACGCCCGCCGATGTGCCGAACGATACGAATGCGGATGATGATTTGTTGTTGACGTTGGTTGTGTTGAAGAACGATGTCGTTGTATGAGATACGCAATAATACAGGATTCAGGTAGGTGTTTGGTATTAGGTGTATAGGGTTGTTTTCGACGAATGAATGTCGTCGAACACTTTTAGAAAACTCAACAAACAAAATATTGGTTTATTTGTAAAATCGAATTAACAAATTTTGACTTCGGATATATTATTATTAAATTTTGTTTTGACAATGTTGATTTGATCTCAGGTCGAGAACCCTTCAGTTTGGCGCATCATGTAGTTTCGAGAACGTTGAGCCTCGCACTCGGTTAACGCGCATTCAGGAAAATACATGACGCGTACTCGATTCGTCCGATAACTATCGTAACAATTCCCGAACTTGCACTTGATCGTTTCGCGATAATCACTGTTACACTCTTTTCGGTCGAAACTTAAAGATCGCCGCCTTTCAACTTCACCCGTCTACTTCGTTGACTCGGGTGTAACGCGTTCCGACTTATAGTTCTAGCAGATCGGACAAACGATTAGAGATTGTATCTCGATCTTTGGCGTTGTCACCGAATTTAGCATTGTACTTTGCAAAAATAAATATTTTAACGTGCTCGACCATACTGGTCGACCCACGGAGTGAAACTACCGATTACATTTCGAGCTGGACTGTCGTGCCTGAGCTCCGGAGAATAACTGCTTAATTATTGTTTGGTGCGTCTTAAGTAATCTCGCGCTCGAGATTAATGCGCTCTATTGTCTCACGGTGGACTTGATCATCGTGCATCCCAGAAGCGTGAGGCGTCTGCTGGCTACCGTGAGATCTACGCCGTCAGCAAAACGCTGAACGGTGTGACTCCGAGTAGTCATCGGTTGCACGCCTTAAAATCGACCGTGAGAGATCTGCCGTCATTCACCTCGCACGCTGATAACACGGTTCGCGAGATTTTGTTAGAGAACGCCTCTGCGGGTGTTTATTTATTTTGTATATTGATTATAATTAACTTAAATTGTAAAATAAAATGACCTGTGGGGTTTCCCAGCGGTCTGAAAACCCCGGACGTAACAATATACATATACGATCAGGAACCTAACGCCAAATCTGTGCTCAATGAAACATTTCCTTTTCGAAAATTTTAACTCACCGAAGAAATAATTTATAAACAGGGTCTCCCCTCTCCCCCCTTCTTCGCGATGGTCAGTCTCATCAATGAGTCGAGCGTTAATCGACGCTACCGTGAAACGAACAAATTTTGTGTTATTTCTTTAGGGAGGCTGTTCTGCCCCGGTCTCACACCCCGCTTTGAGAAAAAGTATATAACAGATGAAAATAACAGTAACATTGGACGGCCGAATATCCTTTGAGAAATATGTCAATGTAACGTAAATATTTCCTACTGGGAAAACTGTAACTCTTCGTGAAACCAATTTAATCTCGTACCGGTAGTCTCTCAATTATTCAAACGTGTTGGGTATCGATATCCGGTCGATCCAAGATTGAAGTATACGATTCTCATGTCGAAATGCAAGTAAACATTTCAATCAATCGCTGGCATAGCAAAAAATATTCAATCGTTCGAACATTGGAAATGGCATTTTAATGAATTTTATGCTGAACGAGCCTAATGAGGTGAAATATTATAGATTAACACGTGGAACCATCGATAGGTTCACCATCGGAATAAATGACTTCGTAATCAAACTTTTTTTTATATCATATTGCATTAATCACTAAGGTCCCTAAGTAAAGCACTAAGATTTTCTAATATTGCTATGGACTTATCATAATAAATGTATAATGATAAACCCATCGCTGGTTCCACGTGTTGATTTGTTTCGTCTCGTTGGGCTCGTTAATTGAAAATAATAATGAATAAAAAGAAATGTTTACAGATGTTGCGGGAATCGATAATGTACGAACATCTGGCTCCATTTAATCATAATAAATTCTTATGTAAGTCACAAGGGTAATCGATGGATGTATAGTCAAGCCCGCTGGAGTTCTCGTATTGATGGCGCGGAAAGTCGTGATAGTTCGATAAAGTAGCGGGGATACATAAAATTAGTGGATTTAAAAGCGTTATATAACGTTTTACACAAAGTCGGTTATCGGAGAGGGTCGCGTGTGGAAATTTTCTTTCATCTATAGCACGCACAGTCGAAAATGTGTGTTCATTCTTCTCACTGTCGTTCAATATAGTATATGTATTCTGATCAAAAGACGGGCACGCACTATCGACACGAAACTCTGATAACTTTTTACTCGGTCCCCGACACGTTCGATCGAAAAATGTACGTATCAACGTACAAGATCCGTATCTTGATCACATAAGATTAATGATGGCCCCCTGTATACATATATTCGTAAGAAAATTAATAGGCCAAATGTTGCCTCGCAATTTGAAAAATGAAATAAAAAATTGATATGTAATTCGATTTTGTTTCGAAGTTTAGTTCTTAACTTTGAATAACTCGAGAAAATGAAAAATTGGCAACGTATCTAGGGATTTAGGGGAAAAGTGCGGTTTAACGACCGTTGTATCTACCGTGTAGTCGCGAGGGAATTTCGTCCACCGCAATATCTACCTTGTCTCGTCTGTTTCATTCTGAAAGCTTGGGGTCAGCAAATTTCCGTTTACGTCCGCACGTGCGGGACATCTCAGTGTCGTTGGCTATGGTTGCGTGCCCATTTTCTTTTATCATGAAATGGTAGCCGGAGTGAAACCGTGTAAAACCTTCGTCCGCGTTTTCGCCTTTTCTTTTTCTTCTTACGTCCTAGAGAGGTTAGGTGGATTACATAGATCCTAGAAAAGAAAAAATATATAAATATATTTTATATAAAAATCAACCGCAAAAGGTACCGAGGATATACATGTTCTTTCTAATCTAGCGTACATGTACCGAGATTTATAGCGAGTGCAAATTTAAACTTACTTTTTAATATTCTATACTTTTTTTTTATAATCAGTAGACGATTCTATCGGAACTTGTATTTCGTAAATTACTAAGAAATCTTAACAATATAAACTAATCAAATATAGACAAAACAAATACGAACGGTTATTTTTGTTATTTACTTACAATATTTGTTCGTAACAATTCCGTAATTAAATTATTTTATATTATTATATGTTTTATTGCAACGGTGTTCCCCCTCAAGCATTCAAGAAAAAATGCGGGCCAGAGAGGTTTCGGTGTGAATTAATTCCGTAACGAGAGGGTTTCAACGTGCCCTATGAGCCGCTCGTATATATTCAAGTACACTAGAGGGGACGAAAGGGCCAGTATGGAAGATTTACGACGATAACATAAATACACGGATAAGAGAGAGAGAGAGAGAGAGAGAGAGAAAGAGAGGAATAATATCCCACGAATCCGGTCTCTACATTCACGTACTTGGCAAAACTAGATATTTTTCAGACATTCAATGACGCTTTATGTTATTGCTGGATATACGTATAGCTTCTTTTTCATCCTCCACCTAACAGTCCGATTCAAAAGTTGAATTCACTGAAAGTTGAGAAAAAAAACTTTACTACTATTTGTACGACACTATAATCAATATTTACACATTTACAATAAAATATTGTATATATATATCTCTCTACATTATATAAATATATCACCGGCGCCGCCGCCATGTACACGGGTTGGGTAGGGTGAGCGGGGTCGAGTAGGGCAGATGGTCCCTACGGAGGTCCAGACGGTGAGGAGCACTTACAGCCATATATACATGGCCTCCCAAAACTAGTAAGTCAAAGTGACACTGGGGTTAGATTGGCTCCGAATCTATCAGAAAACACAAATATGATCTCAGTAAAAGTCTCATGGTTTTCGAGAAAAATCGTCTTTTCTTTGATTTTCCGAAAAATCAAAAAAGACGGTCTTTCTCGAGACGACTGTTACTGAGGTCATATTTGTTTTTTATAGGTCCGGTGCCAATCCAACCCCCGTGTCACTCTGACACGATAATTTTGGACCACCCTGTATACTGGGAGGACTTTACACCCCCCCCCCCCCTCCAACCCGACCAAAACCCAGCCGACCCGCTGTTCGATCCAAAATGACCGCAAGTGCACCACTGCATTTGCGATAATTTTCAGCGAGGTCAGCTTCACGAAACGGGGAACCGGTCGACTCGTACGGTGAAGCTGACCTCCTCGACTCTTGTACACGGCGACGGGGGCGGCGATATCTCTCTATATTATATAAATATATCGCCGCCGCCGCCGCCGTGTACAAGAGTTCAGCAGGTCAGCTTCACCAAACGGGCCAGGGATTATCCCGTTTGGTGAAGTTGACCAACTTCCCTTTTGCCACAAGGGGGGAGCGGTCAGCTTCACCAAACAGGGTAACTCGAACCCGTTTGGTGAGCTGACCGGATCGAAAATGACCGCTAATGCGACCCTGCATTTGCGGTCATTTTCGGCGAGGTGAACTTCACCAAACGGCAAAGTCTTTTCCGTTTGGTGAAGCTGACCGATTTCCCTTTACCACAAGGTGGCGGTCAGCTTCACCAAACGGGTTCGAGTTGCCCTGTTTGGTGAAGCTGACCCCGCCGAAAATGACTGCTAATGCACCCCTGCATTTGCGGTCATTTTCGGCGAGGTCAACTTCACCAAACGGCAAAGTCTTTTCCGTTTGGTGAAGCTGACCGATTTCCCTTTACCACAAGGGGACGGTTAGCTTCACCAAACGGGTTCGAGTTGCCCTGTTTGGTGAAGCTGACCCCGCCGAAAATGACTGCTAATGCACCCCTGGCGCGCAGGGGGGCGGGGCCCCCCTAGTATATATATATATATATATTATATAAATATATCGTATATCGTATATACGTGTACAAGAGTTGAGGAGAGCGAGCGGGATCGAGTAGGCCAGGTGAGGGGATCGAGCGGCGGCGGGGGGGGGGGGGTGAAGCGCGCAGGGGGCCAGAGCCCCCCTAGTATATATCTCTCTATATTATATAAATATTTCGCCGCCGCCGTGTACAAGAGTTGAGGGGGGAGCCCGGGGCGAGATGGAACGGCGTGGCGGGGGGGGGGGGTAGGCCGGGGCGAGATAGAACGGGGGGGGGTTGGCGCGCGCAGGGGGGCGGAGCCCCCTAGTATATATATATATATATATGTGTATATAATAAAACCGGTGGGGTGAATAAATAATGAGAGTAATTTCAAAGTAACGAGAGGATGGTCGTGTCTCTTGTAGCATTTTGCGGGTCTCAAGGTGAGCTTACTCAGAGATGCAAGGAGCAGAGATATGTGCTAATTCGAGAGCTGGAACTACCCTCACCACCGGTAATGGTCGAAGGTACCGAGAGAACGTTGAGACTTTTTAAGTAGCATATACTTTTGGCACTTTCGACGTGTTAAATATTTTATTAACCGAGTGAGGTTCGAGTCACCCCCTCTCCCCGCACTTACTACCGTCACACAAGCCAACCTCTCGGTATATGTATAATATCGCTGTATCGCTATGTACACACACACACGCA
Source organism: Oxytorus armatus (assembly GCA_958009045.1). Taxonomy (NCBI): domain Eukaryota; kingdom Metazoa; phylum Arthropoda; class Insecta; order Hymenoptera; family Ichneumonidae; genus Oxytorus; species Oxytorus armatus. The sequence continues at coordinate 7,047,359 of OY253752.1, forward strand.
CGCACGCACGCACGCACGCAAGCGCGCGCGCGCGGACACGGACATACAATCGGTAGACTCGCGGAGCAAGGTAAGAAAACATAAACTGAAACGACAAAACCTTAGTACGTATACCCTCGCTTGTTCACCCTGGCAACGCGCAAATTAAGCCCCCGGCTATATGACGCCCCCGGTGGTTTTCAAGGGGATAGATTAGACGAAGACGAAGATAAGTTGGTAAAACGAGAGAGTGAAAATTGGCCAGTACGACGAGAGAAAATGAGAATCCCGGTGCACCGTAAATATACCCGTGACGTATATACATAGAGTTGATTCTCACTGTATATTATATACAATATACATGTATAGAAATCCCTCTATACCGCTGTACTCGACGACCACGAGTTGTTTAATTCCGGCATTATAATTGCTCAGCGAAAATTGAGCAATTTTAATTCCCTGATTTTCTGCGACTGAAATTATTCAAAGCTCGGAACGCTTGAAAATGAAGATAACCCATTGGTCTTTTTCACTAATGGGAAAAATGATTCGATTGAATTAAAATAAAAAATAAACCATATACCCCGAAACTTGAAAAGTTGAGATTCCAACACAAGCTCCAAGGACAAAAAAACATCGCGGAAAATTGACAACCCGTTTATATATTATACCGAAGTACGGTGTAACTCAAAAATGTTGATCCTTAAAATTATATATTTTCTATACGTTGGACCACCTACATATAAATATAATATATATTTCGTTCTGCCAATGAAATAACACATCTCCCGGTATTTGTATACATATATTAACACTCTCCACATTCGTAGCGCTTTAATTTGTCGAATTTATTACCGATACATTTACGCCTGTGTGACTCATTACCTTTATCACGATTATACCATATGAATTAGTCTAAAATTAAGTTCGACAAGAACGGAAGATCGTTGCTGGTTTATTGCATTAAAATTAGCCCCGGACGCGATTGGCTAAAGGCATATTTACTTGGACCCCCTCACACATTTATGGTTTCGACGCGGCAAAAATATACCGCATGAGAAGTCTCTCGGACGAATGTTATAATTTTCCCGGGATCCATTCTCGCCAAGTGCTATTTGCTGAGTTCGGATCTATGACAGGGAACGTGTGTCACTGTCATAAGAGCAAATTTCTATGATGAATTTATCCTCTCTGGTAAATAAATCGATATTAATTGTAAAGAAAAATTAAATAAGTATGAAATGTAACTAAAAATATAGCAATTCATAACTATGAACGCCATTAACTTTGCCACTGAATGTTCCAAAAAAATTTTTATGACCAAATACATTGGCAAAGCAATAATGAATGTTTAAGTGAATAAATAATGTATATGGATTGATATTGTCAATAAGATTTTGAAATTCATTCAGTGATACTCAAATTCCATTGATAACATAACTTTTATTGACGATCATCTTACGAACGGCAAATTCGAACGCGACAAATTCGTTTTTTTGACGTTTACTCATTATAACGTTTGCGCACTGGTTTTTTTTTCAATTCAAGCAGTGTATATGATTTTTTTCATCATCGCGAGCACTTTATCCTGCGTAATGTAACGGGTGAATGCAGCCAAGCACGGGACAAACAACGTTTGCCAACTTTCTAATTACGAAAGCAATTATCGTGGCGAGCGTATTAGTAGCGTTGATCGTGGCTGTACCAAAATTAGTTCTCGTTCCCATGGAGACCAACGAGGAACGGTATAGCTATGTCATTTGCATGGGAAACCGATCGAAATTCACGTTGTCGCTACGGACATCGACAAACGTTGAATACTTCACGGGAAATCGCGAATTATCAATTTCACGCGTAAAAAATAAAATTACTAAATTATACATTTATTTTTATTTCTTCACGACGATTCTATCCCGATATATTATTTTTCGGCGAAGCGTTTGAACGATAATTTCCTGACCCCGAGTATAGAGTTGAATGATTTTTTATAACCATCTTTGTTAGAGTACGAATAAAAATTGTTCAGGGGATAGGCTTGAAACGAGTAAAAGCGGATAAACAAAACTTGGATACTTCGAGAGCGTCATAAAATTTTCCCTCGCCCATCGAGTCGTCAGCGTTTTGCCTCCTTTTCCGTTCTAAAGTCGCAACTTTTCTTATCTTTCCATCTCTTTGTATTAGCTTTCTTTAGCTCTGTGAAAAATCGAGACACTCGATCATTTATAATCATCACCGACGAACCAGAATAGACGGACTATGATTGAACCAGAAGAAAGAACGTTCTCGCCGTGCAAACACGATCAATTTATCATATACGGAGAAAAAAGGCTTCGTTCATCGGAATCAAAAGATCGACGATTTCTTTACAGACGCTCATAAAGATAGATCGATTGTTTCCAATTTTTTTTACTATTTATATCTTTTATTGAGTTTTTATTTCGCTGCGTCACGATAAAATTCCCAACGATTAATTTCCATCAAGATCATAACCCGCTTTCATTTTTTATAGAACCCGTTTTTACTGCTCATAGGAAGTTCTTAATCACAGCTTAATAATCGATGTTGCATCATGGCACATCGTCGATGAAACACTTTTAGAGCATTTTCATTTCTCTTTCTATCCTTTGTTCGATATTGATATAAATACCTTCGAATCAAAATTATTCGTCTCAGATAAGAAACACTTTTCCTTTAGGCTCCAGCATTTTTGTATAAAAATTCGAATATCTGGATACATCTTCGGAAAATTAATTTGATTTTAAAAGTAAATTTCGTATATTTTTTAAAACTTACCCGTGTCCAACGCCTCCCGCAAGTTTCAATCCTAAGCTCAAATTGAGCGGTACACGTGGATTATATTGAAACGTCCTTGGAGAATAACGGGATAACCCCCCCCCCCCCCCCTCTTCTTCGGGGATTCTCAAATTTCATCCCGTTTCGCGCGAGTACTCTCTATCTCGGAATCTAACGAGAACGCAATTCGAGCTCCAATATTATATCATAGCCGCTGCGTATATATGTCTCGCGGCATGAGGATATTCCATTTACCTTCCGGATAAAAAAAAAACAAAGTTGATAGAAAAGATCGTGGCTCGTTGGGGCAGAGGGTGAAGAAAAAGGATTTATTTACGAAAAATGGAGTCAAATTTTCTCGATGTAACAATTTGTTCAAGAGAAGTCCTTATCTCATTAATGAGAAAAAGAAACAAGGAACATTTTTATAAGAATAGGGGATACATTGTGGAGTTTAATATAAAAGCCAAGGGGCTGAGAGACAAAAAGTTCACTAGATGGTTCTTTTCGATGGACAAATTTATTTTTATTATTATAAATTTCGGAATTGTTTGTGAATTTGTCAGTTAATATAACGTTTTGGAAATAATAAGTTCACCGAGAGCCCATAGTAGATCACTATATACTAAAGCGCTACCAGGTTTCACGTTGAAGGGTTGATAGCTATATTGTGTAGAAATATACGTATGTAGTGAAACATTGGGGATATTATAGGAGCCTCGTGGACTTGAGTTCGTGACTTAGCAGGGAGCGTTAAAATACGGTTAGAAGATCCGTAACGAGGGGCTATAATACGACGTGGGGTTCGTGAAACCGTTGAAATACAATAGAAGGTACACATAATCCTAGGAGTACACTCTGGCAAGTGTTTCGGTTTTCTCTCGAAGCGCCCGATTAACTCTCTCATCACAACGAGGTTTTCGAGTGAGAATATCACGCGTTTGCTTCGAATTTAAACTTTGTTCATTCAACACTTGAATAAACGAAGAAAATAACAATGATCTTCAAACATAAAAAATACAAAATGGAAAAGCGATTAATTTTATTGAAAATAATGAGTATTCATTATTTTCAATGCAATCCATCGCTTTTCCATTTTTTGTTATAGAAATAAATAAATTAATTTAATGAAAATAATATTCATCATTTTCAATGCAACTAATCCCTTTGCATTTTTTATTTTTTATTTTTGAACATCATTATTATTTTCTTCGTTTATTCAAGTATTGAATGAACAAAATTTAAATTCGAAGCAAACGCGTGATATTCTCTCGTCTCACTCGAAAACCTCGTTGAGACAAGAGAGTTAATAACAATGATGTTCAAAAATAAAAAATGGAAAAGCGATTGATTGTATTGAAAATAATGGACATTCATTATTTTCAATACAATGAATCGCTTTTGCATTTTTTATCTTTTATTTTTGAACATCGTTGTTATTTTCTTCGTTTATTTAAGTGTTGAATGAACAAAGTTTAAATTCGAAGCAAAATAAAAATAAAAAATGGAAAAGCGATTAATTGTATTGAAAATAATGATCACTCATTATTTTCAATACAATTAATCGCTTTTCCATTTTTTATTTTTTATTTTTACCTACAAACTGATGTAAATTCATCGATGTAATAATTATGTGAAGAACTTTTTTTGAACAAGTCACTGAAGAAATTTCGCCGGAAATTTCTTCTATACAGTTCTATATACCAGGGGTGTTAGTTGAAGTTTGCCGGTTTTACTAGTAGATGTCGCTAGCAATATGTATACATTTCTATGATTTGGCATGTATGTCATTTTTTTCTATTGACATTAACCTACAAAAATACGCAAGTCACATTCCGCCAAAATAATAGCGTCATATTTGTTTACCTCAGTGAATATGTCGAGTTTCGTTCCAAGTAAATCGCATTTGCGGCATTCGTTGCTTTTATTATTTCATCAAAAGAAAAAAGTAGCTGAAGCTCACCGGTTGCTGGTAGAAACTTATGGTGAACATGTTCCAGTGATTAGAACATGTGAGACATGGTTTCGTCAATTTAAAAGTGGAGATTTCGATTTGACAGACAATGAACATCCTGGTGCAGCGAAAAAGTTCGAAGACGAGGAATTGCAGGCGTTATTGGATGTTGATCCAACCCAATAGCAACAAAAATTGGCAGAAACACTAAATGTGCCTCGAGGAGCAATTTGCCAACGTTTAAAAGCCATGGGAAAGATCGAAAAGTATGGAAAATGGGTGCCACATCAGCTGAACGATAGACAAATGGAAAATCGAAAAACCGTTTGTGAAATGCTGCTTCAACGATTCGAAAGGAAATCTTTTCTGCATCGAATTGTTACGGGGGACGAAGAGTGAATTTATTTTGAGAACCCGAAGCGAAAAGATCATGGCTTTCACCTGGCGAAGCCGGCCCATCGACTGCAAGGCCAAATCGCTTTGGCCGTAAGACAATGCTCTGTGTTTGGTGGGACCAGTGTGGTGTGGTGTACTACGAGTTGTTAAAACCTGGTGAAACGGTGAACAAGGATCGCTAACCGACAACAAATGATCAATTTGAATTATGCGTTGATCGAAAAACGGCCGGAATGGGCCCAAAGACATGGCAAAGTTATCTTGCAACATGACAACGCGCCGTCTCATACCGCTAAACTGGTGAAAGACACATTAAAAACACTTAATTGGGAAATATTATCACACCCGCCGTACTCTCCTGACCTCGCCCCGTCCGACTATCACCTTTTCGCATCGATGGGACACTCCCTTGCAGAGCAGTGCTTCGCTAATTTTGAAGAAGTCGAAAAATGGCTCGTCGAATGGTTTACCTCGAAAGAGAAAAAGTTTTTTTGGGATGGTATCCATAATTTGCCTGAGAGATGGGCGAAATGTGTAGAAACCAATGGTCAATACTTTGAATAAAAAAATGTTGAGATTCCTCTGAAAATTAAGTGTTTTCTTTATCGAAAAAACCGGCAAATTTCAACTAACACCCCTGGTATACATCTCCCTATATTATAGAAATACTAGGGGGGCTTCGCCCTCCTGCGCGCTTCGTGCGCCAACCCCCCCTCCCCCCCGTTCCATGTAGCCCGCCCACGCAACTCTTGTACACGGCGGCGGCGGCGGCGGCGGCGATATGTTTATATAATATAGAGAGATATCGCCGCCGCCGCCGTGTACAAGAGTTGGGGGGGGGGGGGGGGGGCGAGCCCGAGGCAACATGGAATGGGAGGAGTAGGCAGGGGCGAGACGGAACGGGAGGGAGGGATTGGCGCGCAGGGCGCGAGGCCCCCTTGTATATCTGTCTATATTATAAAAATATATCGCCGCCGCAGCCGTGTACAAGAGTTGGGGGGGCGGCTGTTGGCGCGCGAAGCGCGCAGGGGGACGAAGCCCCGCTAGTATATATATATATATATACTAGGGGGCTCTGTCCCCCCCGCGCCCGCTCGATCCCCTCACCCAGCCTACTCGATCCCGCTCGCTCTCCTCCACTCTTCTACACGGCGGCGGCGGCGATATATTTATAAATCATAGAGATATATATACGAGGGGTCGGTACGGCTCGGGCGCTACGCGCCCTCGTACCCAAACCACAACAATTTGCTATGGTGACCGTTGCTATGGCTTTCAACTCTTGTACACGGCGACGGCGACGACGAAGTATTTATATAATATTACTCTTCTGTTATTTTATTTGCTTTTGTCTTTTCGTCCACGAATCCCCATTCTGAAATGCATGAATGGCATTCGTACGATATACGCTTCAAATACACGACGATCCACCGTGGTTTTATCTCTTTCATCCTCTGGTTTTATTTTTTCTTTTCCATTTCTGATTGAGAATAATTTAGCGTGCCTCCTAACACACAACGTGAAACGCAAATACCCAATATGTCATTGTGTAAATATCAGAGGATCGTAGAGAATAAACACACACGCACACGTATATTTATACTGTATATTTTACTCCATTAAAAACTTAAAAAGTTAAAAATGGACGCCAAGTAATTAGAAAATGTGTCCAATCTAGAAACAAAAAACTTACGACTTCAAAAGTCGTTTTCTAATATCTAATAAAAAGTGAAAAGAAATCATTTCATAAATTAGCCAAGTAAACTACTAGTCCTTCCGCCAATCAACCTGTCCCCTTTTGTATGGTATGCCACAAAAGTCTACTGAAAATGCTGTACAAAAACTTGGCGTGCATGGTTAAGACAAATAACCCCGGGAAGATCCAGGCGTGACGGGCGGCCCGGTGTTCTTTCCGGACAAACAACATACTCGTTTAATGAGAAACCAATTTATTTAATGTTCATATTTTTTTCTCGGATATGGTGATATAAACGTTCAATTTATGTCACATTGGAACATCTAACCAAAATTTAACGCCTTGGAAATCCTACTATCACCAAAGAAATTGAAATTTGATCACAATAACCGATTATTTACTTTGCCATATCTATCAAAAGATTTATTATGGGAGAACGGGATAATGGCGAATACCTAAGAGCAGTGTTGAATATTTCCGATAGAATTCAACTATTCGGATGTTTTCAAGCAGATAATGACGATTTAATAACTTTTTCTTGTATAATGTTAGCCCAAGCAGTCGGAATAAACGAATAATCAAATTTTGTTATTAGAAAAATAGAACGCAGTGGTCGCAATATTTTTGTTCGATATCATTATGTATAACGCTATTAAACCATAATATGAATAGAGTGAAAAATGTTTTAAAGTATTCAGGATGAAACATGAAACGTCTCGAAAAGAGTATTGAGCCTATGCCAACCTTACATGTACAACGCCATTCAATCCTTTCGTACCCAACTTGGATGATACCGCCGCGCCGATCCGACTCCCATTGCGTTCAATCGCCATGAAAGCTCGAATGACCCAGCTACATCATTTCACGCTCTCCCTCAGTGTACCGAGATCACTTACGACGGTATTTCTCTCGTACTCGTAGGAGCTGGACACGTGGTGGTTTCGATTGATGTTCACACAAATGACATGCGTTAGATCCGGTTCGATCTACTGCAGGCACAAAGAGGCGGCGGCCCATTCGCCGAGCTTATTGTTCTTAACCATGCACGCCAAGTTTTTGTACAGCATTTTCAGTAGACTTTTGTGGCATACCATACAAAAGGGGACAGGTTGATTGGCGGAAGGAGTAGTAGTTTACTTGGCTAATTTATGAAATGATTTCTTTTCACTTTTTATTAGATATTAGAAAACGACTTTTGAAGTCGTAAGTTTTTTGTTTCTAGATTGGACACATTTTCTAATTACTTGGCGTCCATTTTTAACTTTTTAAGTTTTTAATGGAGATTTCACTTTTTTTTGAAAGACCTGATAGAAGTTCAGCATTGAATCAACATTTTATCAAAATAAAAAACATATTATCCAAAGTGAAATTAAGAACAACTTTCAAATATCTCTGATAAAACGATGCGTGTGGATGTTGTATACCTATTTTTTTCTTTTCACTTTTCATTAGATATTAGAAAGCGATTTTTAAAGTCGGAAGTATTTTGTTTATAGACTGGACACATTTTTTGATTACTCGGCGACCATTTTTAACTTTTCAAGTTTATACTGGGAATCATATCTACCATTGATATAATGAAATTAGGCCTGAGTGTAGGAATTTTTCAATTGAAATTAATGCGCAGAAGTTATACTCATTTACCCAGTACCTTATCTTTACGCAGTAATAATTTACACTCCATGAATGCAAACATTATTTCATTTTCAACTTATCTTAAAGTTCGAACTGCCCCGATGAACTGAAAATTGGCATTGCAAAATCTCATTATCTTTTAAAGAAAATTCTTTCGGGTCCGAGTGTAGTAATTTTTAAATTGATATTCGTGCACAGAAGTTATACTCATTTACGCAGTATCTTATCTTTTTTTCATGGGAAGCGATTGGTTTGGTATACGGGGAATAGTAAAAACTAGCCAATTGCACAAGCATTGGCCAATCCCCACGCAGTATTCAAAACTCCTCGATTGTGATTCGTCAATTCGATTTTCGCACTTTATGTTGGCTACATTCTTATACTGTGCTGGGATTCTGTACTTGACTACCGACAACTATCGGTGCCGTTAGCGAGCGACAGCCAATTGTGAGGAAGATTCCAACGGAAAGGCGTGATTCTCATAGGCTATCGTTCGCTGACGACACCGATAGTTGTCGGTAGCAACTACAGAATCCCAATGCTGATGTATAAGGCAAAGCCAAACACCGTCTCGTTTACTCCTACACATGATCCCTATGGTGCTATCCCTCTCACATCCCGGCGACCGTTCGTTAACATAATGTGAACTACATTGTGTGTGTATCTCTATTGCTTTACCGTGAAAGCCATTAACGTTACCTTTGTCGCATTCATATCTGTGGTAGAATTTTGTTATTCGCTATCGATGATTTTCAATATCGTTAGCGAGCGATATCCTATGAGAGTTGTGTCTTTCCCCTGGACCTTCCTTGCAATTGGCTGTCGCTAGCCAGCAACAGCGACAATCGTCGCTAGAAAATTACACAATCCGGGTACTGGTTCACAACTCCTTAAAGCCTTAAAGGAAATTAATTTTAAACGAGCATAAAAATCGCTGATCCAACCAGGGCACAGTGTGACACAGTATACATATTTCTGTTGTATTCCTTTGTTCGGATTGGCCGGTTACACCGGAAATGTGTACACTGTGTCGCACTGTGCCTGAGAGATTCAGATAGAGACAGGCGCATCAGCATAGCATCTGACGCAAAACCGAAATAGCCTATCGGAGTCGCGCCTTTCCGCTAGAATCTTCCTTGCAATTGGCTGTCGCTCGCTAACGACACCGATAGTGTCGGTAGAAAAGTACACAGCTGACAACTCACGTGCACTTTCTCTCTCTCTCTCTCTCTCTCTCACTCCCTCTCTCTCTCTCTCTCTCTCTCTCACTCCCTCTCTCCTCTCTCCCTCTCACTCTCTCACTCTTTCTCTCTCTCGCACACCGCGACGGCCCCATTATCTCAACTGATGACGTAAGCACGTACGCGCAACGAGACCGCGCAGCGTCGTAGTGAAGAGAGCCACGAGCTCGCATCGAACATGTGATATATATATCGTTTTTCTGTGATTCGTATGAAAGGGCATACAAGCTATATGCTATACTAGGCACATATGCCCCTTTGTCTGAAACACGGGAGAAGAACATTTGAGACGAGATTTATATGAAAGGGCGTATAAGCTATATGCTGTACTAGGCACATATGTCCCTTTGTCGAAAACACGGGAGAAGAACATTTGAGCTGAGAAAAGTTGCGTGAAAAATCATGGCAATATTACGATATCTCGACAATGCGTGGATGGATCTAAATAAATCTTAATGCATTCGAAAGAAAAAAATAACATTACATCAGAAAAATGTCGTCAGATTTGTTATAACTTGACGCGTTTGCGCGTGAAGTCGATTTAGAGTTTGAATACAACGGTTTTCAGGCCACCTTACTGTATAGATACATCGGCACGTTTAAAAACTTTTTTTTAATACTTGGCGTCAAGACGCTGCCGCGTCTCTTGATAAATATATCGCTGTCGCTGTCTACAAGAGTTGATTGATAACAAAATATTAATGATTAATATTTGTCTCGTTCTGTACGTTAACATACCGTGAAATAAAATACGACTCTCACTCTTAATTCTCTCGTAATAAGATATTTTGTTGTTGTTTAATTTTGTTTTTAACGCTGTTATAGGATATCTTCATTAGAACTAGTGCACTTTCTTAATAATAATATCTCACGTTTTAATTGCCTTTTTTCTCAAGTTATATGCCGCTGGGCGTCGCGATAATTTGGAACGATGGCCACCAGAGGCGCCAATGTTGATTTCGACTAGGCCCAACTTAACGACAACTTGTACTACTTCCGCTCTCGCTTGCCGCCTCTCTCTTCACTTAAACGACTTATAGACCGGAGATAGTGAAAGAAATGTCCTAATCATTTTTTACAGTATGGCATTCCTTCAGAAGTCAAATTTCATAATTAATAAAACGAAAATGATAGTCTGACCGCTGGACCAGGAGGCGTAATCGTAGGACGATTAATCGAACTTGTCGGAAAAATTACTGATTTCAAACGATTTTTTACACAAAGATTCGCGTATTTCCTGGTAGTTAATAAAAAAAACTCGGCGGATGCGAAATGCCATACCGATCGAGTGGGGCTAATAGCCTGCCATACTAATTAAAACAGGTTCATTTTCAAATTTTACAAAAATACTTTTTACAGGCTCATTTTTTTCAACTAATCATGTTCAAGTAGTCATTCGTTAAAGTCACCATGCCATACCTTTTCGATGGTTTTAAATAGTCGCCATACTGCCGCAAAGAAGCAGATTTTCGGGAGTAGTGCAAAATGATTTTCTACAGTATGGCACTACGATTGTTGGAAAGTTCAAGATACAATGTGACCGTAAATAAATTAGCCATAATTATGGTGTAGAGCAAAGGTGGTACCGTAGTCGAAAAACTGATTTTCGAAAACGTCTTTATAACTGGTATAAGACGTCGAATTACTCATTACAAATTTTATTCGTTTGTTTTTCAATATAATTTTTCTTAAAAAATAGTCCATTCTGTGGCCACGGGGCTGGGAACTGCCACACTCGTTCTGATATTTCAATAACCAATAAAATCTTCAATCAACATTTTTAAGTCGCGCACTTTTAATATCGTGAAGGTTATGGGAAAAAATGATATGCAATATCAATATTAATTTCGCTTAATCCGATACATTTTCGTCGCATATTCATTTTTTGGGACTACCGTCTATCTCTTCATCAGCTGTAACGGAATCCCAAGCATCCTTAATGGCCTCTTCGGTAATAGATAAGATCCGAAGCTAACAAACCGACGCGCAAATCCGTTACGTGACCATTTATTCGCCGATAATTATAACCACACAAAAAAGTTTCAAGAAATGTTTTTAGAAACTCGGGTATCTCACATTCTCCCGCCGTCGAATCTTCTGTGATAATTTGATGAGGAAGTTTACGTTTATCCATGTTCAAAATCTACGAGCTCAACATACGTCACACATACGAGTCCGCACCATGATTGGTGCTCCACCACGCGCTCATTATCAGACTCGTATGTGCGACGGCTACTGTCGTTTCATTCCTCCATATATAATATGACTCTGTCATGCTGCGCCATGGGCGCGATTACTTTCTCTCTCTCTTTCAACCGTCAATGCCGTCTGCTGGATAAAGAACGGGTAGAGTGGGGTAGAGCAAGCATGCATGTAAGAAACTCGCGTTAGCGCCGCCACTCGTAATACTGGCGCACTAAACTTCGGGTATTACAGGGAAAAGTCGGTATTTTTTTGAGAAAAAACGAATAAACCTAGTTTTTTGCTCAATTTTGCATGGAATGAGATGAAACTAAGCGCAAAATGTGTGTTTTTATATTGCCGAGTGGGTAAGCTTTGGACGTAACAATCCGTTGAGTGTAACAGTGAAAAATTTAGTGATTTCTGCCATGGTAACTGAAACTGGAAAATTTTTTTCAAAATTTCAAACCGCCAAAAGCTTACCCACTTTTTGTCACCGTTCAGACTTCATAGCCAAAATTTCATCGCGATCGGTCGTACCGTGTCGAAAAAAGTAGGTTCGCCGTTTTCGAGTCGGTCGAGGCGTGTGATATATCGCCTTAAAAGCAGTTCTTCGTCGAATATGTTTAGTTGGAGTTTATCTGTGTTGTTGATACTGTTACGTTATATGGAGCAATAATCATTTTAGTACCGCACGTTATGGCTCTAATTTTTATTTAAAGATCTCTTGCGCAAATATTTTTTTTCGAATGTGATACGTATCGAAAATATTTACATAATCTACTGCAGTTTCTCGAATCAAAAAGCTGACTGAGAAATTCCATGAAATAACATTTCCTTTCCGTCATGATATTACCGTGCATAAAAGTATACAATTTCTTATTGCATGTATATTGCGGTTTTTGTGCCATCCGGTTTTTTTTTATTAGCAATTTTGGTGCGCACGTTCGAGATGCCGTTCTGCATATTCTGTGATACGGGATAGATTGATAATCTGATATTTTTGCATGTGTTTTGGACAAGAACTTGATATCGTTTGTTTTTGTTGCGTATTCTTTATCAGCATTCATTGATTCATATTTATTGGTCATGTTAACGAGTACGTTCCGCCCTTTGTATTTGTTTACTTGTTTGCTGCAAAATATACATATTTCGAGTGCTTCTACCGTTTCTGAATCTGTCACCTCCATTATGCTCTACAACGACTCTGATGCAGAGAAAACAATAAAATTAATTGAACTTAATTAATTGAATACAATTTGAAATATTTATTATTTATTATACCATTTCATAACCGACAGCGCTGGACGGGCGGTCGGTGCGCTGCTTCGGTGATCTTGTGGGCCGTGGCCAGTACTGGGATGGCTGACCGCTTAGCCGTGCGCTGCCTTGCGCGCCGACTACTGAGCGGGAGACAGTTTTTCTGAGTTTCTGATGGTAATACAACTGAAACTCACTCAAAAGAAAAAGCGGTCTGTATCGACACAGGTTTTCCGCAGATTCCCTGTGTCCATGGCAAATGCGACACATGGTAGCTAAGAAGTCTGCGGACGCAATGGAAGTTAGGTTAGTATAGCGAAGTGCGGGTAGGGAGTGATAGGGAGGGAAATGGAAAAAATGGAATTGGGAAGGGTGCAACACAATACACAATAATATCAAACGATTACCTGGTAAAAATCATAGGCTGTAAAAAATCATCTTGCACAACACCCGAAAATCTGCTTCCTTATGGCATTATAGCGACTATTTAAAACCGCCGAAATGGTATGGCATGGTGATTTTCTTGAATGACTACTTGAACATGATTAGTTGAAAAAAATGAGCCTAGTTTGGCCAAATTTGAAAAATTAACCCGTTTTAATTACTATGCCGAGCCCCACTATTAGCCCCACTCGATCCGTATGGCATGTCGCTTCCGCCGAGTTTGTTTTTATTAACTACTGGAAGATACATGAATTTTTGCGACTCTTATATTTGCCATCTGCCTCTGTTGTCTTTTTACATTTATCGTGCGTTCGGTTCTCGCGGAAACTCTCTCGTTCATGGATCCGGTTACAACGGGATCGTTGCCGCACAGTTCGCGCAAAGACTATACCGATTTCACCGCATAGAATTAATTGGACGTAAAAAAATGTCAAAAGTACCGTACCAAAAATGATATTTGGGAATCAATGTTTTGGAAAAAAAAGATGACAGGAACATTATTGCTGTTTGAGGTATTGAAAAAATTTTGAACATGATATACAAAAAAAAGAAACATACTGAGACGTACTGTATTACCATAAGCGCACTTGCGAAGCCTGCTACCAACAACGGGGGGGCAGGGGGGGGGGGAGGATCGGTAGATGACACCAAGACAATTCTCGACATCGATATTTACGAAAGGGCCAATCCATAGAATCAATCTTACACACGTTACAAAAATTACGTTTATAACCAATCACAGAGGTCCACGACAAAATATTGCAATGCGGCAAAAAGATAGAAATGGGAAGGGGTAAAAGAAAGGAGAGTGGGCAGGGCCCAAATGGGTATCAAAACGTCGATTTTCTCGGACATTATCACTTGTTCTCTGGATTTCGAAAGGAAACTAAAGGCCTGAGATGTCTGTCGTACTGGCCCGGTGGTCACGAAAGTAAACATCTCGGGAAATAGAAGACTAGAAGAAGAAGGTAATACAAGCGGTTCTGAGGGTGAAAGAGGAGAATTGAGTACTGCGAAGCTCTCGCCGTACAGGCTCAGTAGCAAGGAAAGCTAAAGGGGAGCGAAACAACAGGCACTGTATCTGAATTAGACTTCCCGAGTAAGTAGCTAAAGTTTGTGACTGAGGGTTACCTAGAAGTCTAGGGACAGTCCGATTTATAAACGCGACAAATAGATGAGAAAAAGTGCGATAGAACAAACGTGAGAGGATTATTAATGGATCGAGAAGCATGAGAAAAATAAAAATGCAGAGCTTCTCAATCATACAAGTAAGCGACCGAAATGATTCAAGTGAAAGGACACTGATACGAATAAATTAAAGAAACCCCATATTATGCGAAAGAAATCCCATAATTAAGAAGAAATCTAGTCATAGTGCAATAGTCTACGCAACAGACAGAAATATAAACATCATAGGGTGCGATTTAACAACATATGAAAGAGAAAAAGAGACGGATAGAAAGTGCGCGGGTCTCTCACCGTCAAGATACAAGAACTATAAACAAAGATTTCGGGCGTCGCGGTATTAGATTTTAGCAAGGAGCGAGAGGTCGGGCTATAGAGGTGTGTGGGAATTATACCAAGGCACTTACCAAAGTATGTACTCAAGCGTGCAACCAGACGAGCTCTTGAAACGAGCGAAATCATGTAGAAAAACTCTGTACAAAGTCACGACAAAGCATTTAAATGTCCAAATATCGCGGATAGAAATTTGAAGTGCTCTAGCGAAAACGATATACTCCCAGAAAAATAATGTGATGAGGAGGGCAACGATGATTGTATAAATAAACTTAAGTATCTTACATTATCCGCAAAAGCCTATACGAGCGCTCGTATTTAATTCACTCCCGGCTCAAGTTCCGAATCCACCCAGACATTTGTTCTCACATTGTCTCTAAATAATTGTTAACGATAGTTAATACCGTTACACTACGTGCCCTCTTTCGAACAGACATTTCTACGGATTTCACTTTTGTATTTTCCACCGTCGGCACTTTCATACCTTCAGGCCTCTGTTTCCATCGTACAATGATCCCGGCCATGAAAGGTTCATATTTATGATGAGTTATCTCCAACCCAAAAGTCGTGGGAACCTCACTCTAAAATCAAGAAACATATTTGATCCACCGCGGATGGAACCTGCTTATCTTGAAAACAACGACGATATTTCATGTACCCAACAAGGTAAATAAGAGGGAATCGTATGGATTATTCGTCCTATTATTGACTGCAGAACGCATCCCAATCAGAAAGTCGCTGTTAACCTCGTAGGCACGACGGAACTTTACACGCGGATGTTTCTCTGTACGGCAGAGTTCGACGCGACTTGCGCGTAAATGATACAGTGAGCCACTATAGTGGCGTCCCGTTCTACAAGATGCCATCCTCGAAAGCCACTATAGTGGCGCGCAGTGCCTAAGTCGTTAAATAAATTTTCTCCTTCAATTCTTCCAGGCTATGGATTAGCTTTAATCGAGATAAAGACTTTGTTTACGCAGCCGTCAATATCTTCAATTAGCATAAGCTTATGCTAATTAAACATGTTACATTTATGTGAACCATAACTCTGCTGTAACGATGATAGTGTTATCAAAATCTCGTGTCAGTTTCATCTACTCATTCTTCGTGTTACTTTGTGTTGAATAGTTTATGTTTAATAGTTTACGCGACCTGAATATCTCAACGTAGCATGAATGGAATTCGGCATAAATTAATTCAAAGTCATGCAGGGTGAGTAGTAGGGGTATCACTCTAGGGAGGCCAACTCGTTAGCCCAATCCCATCTACTCTTTAGCTTTGTCGGTCATCGAGCTGTGTGAACGATAAAGCTGAATGCAAAGATATCATAACATGACGGCAATATTAATCGCAAAAAGGGGCTGCAAGAGCGGGGCATTTGCGCGGGCGTGTAGGTGGGCGTGGGTGTTAGTGCGTGTGTGTTCTACCGGTTTCTTTGCTTCTCGTCACGTGGGTTCCGAACGTGGCTAGATTAACGATAACAAAACTCACCAGATTGTTACCAAGGTAGAGGCAATTTCGATTTCGGGGCAATAAGCACGTTTCGCTATCTTGCTATTTTACGAATAATAAACGTCTGTCTCGATCCGCCTCTCAACCATGGCAATTTTATCCGGAAATAAGTACAAATGAAAAAAAATAGTGCCCGTCGTATAATCTCGAGTGCATTAACATTCCGTAGTTTTCATTGTGTAAATATGTAAATGGGAGTTCGCCTGGTTGATGCGTTGATCGGAAACTGCATATATCCGGACGAGCAAACATTCCGAGCGTAATGATATCTTGGACGAGAGAAAAAGATTGTTATCTCGCTAAACATAGAAATGGAAAAAGTGTCCTGTCATACGATTGATTCCACACACGGTGGAAAAAGTGAGCCGTGAGTAAAATGCATATTCAGGATTTTAATATCCGTTCATAAATTAATCCTCTATTTTTCAATGGTGAACAAAAATAGTCTCTTAATTATAATTTTTTTCGAATTCAATTCTATTATTAGATTATTGATAGGATATTGCAATTTTATATCACAAAAATTAACGTCCAAGTCATGTTTTTCATTCGTTCCTTCCCCTTTCGTTTTTTATTCGAGATTTATGTTCAAATCAATCGAGTTTGAAACGACTAATGATAAACTTCACGAACCATTCTTCCTTTTATGCCTCTCACGAGTGTGCAATGACCGTGACCAATGAGAGGATGGAGACGGGTAAAAGAACAAGGAAAAAGAAAAACGAAATATTGTAAAAGTCGGGCTGACTATTTAATTCCAACTGGAACGAGGCACACATTTATCCTCGAGGAAACTCGCGTCTGATATCCTTTATCCAACAGGTTTTGCCCTTTTCTTTTTGTGTACTTTTCTACAACAAAGTTCCCGGGGATGAAGCAACCAGAATGGTCAGTGTCGCTCCCCGAACCATAAGTTTGTCCTATCTTGCTCCAACGACATATCAATGATTTTTGGACGTCGTATGAAATGGCACGCCATACTAAACATTCGCCCCGAGTTGTATGTGTTTTTTTCCCGTCAACGCTTACATCACAACACCTTGCGTACGACGCCGACACGAGAATTAAATATTTCAGCCGTCGTCCAACGGATTTTGCCAATATGACACGGAAATCTATTATTTTATTATTGTGTGTTCCAACGTATACCCTTTCGGATTCTTCCGTGTAACCGTTCCCATTCCATTCTTTCCATTTTCCCTCTATCATTCCCTGCCCCCCCCCCCCCCCCCCCCAGTTCGCTAAGCTAACCTAACTTGTCAACCAATTAACAATGTCATCTATTGACATTCTACGATACATGATTTTTACACGGCTAGTAAATACAACTGAAACCAAAGCCTTCTGTATTGACACAGATTTTCCGCAGTTTTACTGTATCCATGGTAAATGCGGTACAGTATAGCTAAGACGTCTACAGGCGCAATGGAAGTTAGGTTAACTTAGCGAACTGCAGGTAGGGAGTAATAGGGATAAAAATAGACAAAAATGGATTAGCGAAGGGTTGTACGTAAAAACCCTCAAGGGTATACGTTTCAACACAGAAAAAAAATATAGCGAGTTCATGATAATGGTTAAAAACTTGAACGATCGTTATTAGTCATAACAGTAGTCAATTTTATATCAGATTGTATGCACCAATCTCCAAAACGGACGAAGAACGAAATCGACAAATGCATTTACGATGTCTCTCTCGAGGGCCGTTGCACAGCTGGAGAGTTGAAAAAAGTCGCGAGAATGAATCTATATGAGAACTCCAATAGGTGCAGATCCCACTTCGGACTATAGTATACGCACACCTACGAGTATATTACCACACTCCTCCCGTCAGTGCCTACTTGATTCTGCGCTGCGAGGAGATGCGATAAAATCACTGGCGCGAAATTAAGAGAATAAAGCGATGACGAATTAAGAGAATAAAAGATAACGAGCCGGAACAATATTATGAAAAATGAAAGAAACAATGGACCAAGTGAAGAAGTACGAGTTATATAGAAGTTGAAGAAATACGAGGAATAAATCGGACGGGGCAAATGGAAATCGATCATCAGTTGGTAAAGTCAAATACATGTAAAAGAAAAAGGATATATATGGAACAGGACGATCTGGATAAGTAGGAGAAAAAATCACGTGAAATTGTGATTTCAAAAAGTTTGTTTATATATTTTATTTTGTTTGGTACAACACGATAACTTTATTCTCAACGGCGCCCGGAAGATTATGTACAATTACGGTTGAGCAGAGAGCCAATATCTACCGATAAACGTAATTAACCGATATAACGAGGGCTCTAATGATGTTCTGATAATTCACAAGTCACGTCAAGAAGTACAATGTCTATAGTTACATAGTGTACACACATACGGATACCCCCTCACATATTACATGCTCGTTAACTATTACGATCCTATGTGTATACGTAACCTCTGAGGTTCGATGTTCGTGAATCTACCTCGGAAGAATATGTGGGCAATCAGTAATATCGGTATAATCGTGCGTAACACGAATATCTTATGTAGAGGCCGTTTCGTGAACGACGATTAGAATCTGGTGGTAATAACAATTTTATTGTTGTAATACAACGATTTACCAGGGGTGTTAGTTGAAGTTTGCCGGTTTTACCAGTAGATGTCGCTAGCAATAAGTATACATTTCTATGATTTGGCATGTATGTCATTTTTTTCTATTGACATTAACCTACAAAAATACGCAAGTCACATTCCGCCAAAATAATAGCGTCATATTTGTTTACCTCAGTGAATATGTCGAGTTTCGTTCCAAGCAAAAAAGCAAACGAAGCAAAAAAGCAGCAAAAAAGTTCGAAGACGAGGAATTGCAGGCGTTATTGGATGTTGATCCAACCCAATCGCAACAAAAATTGGCAAAAACACTAAATGTGACTCGAGGATCAATTTTCCAACGTTTAAAAGCCATGGGAAAGATCCAAAAGTATGGAAAATGGGTGCCACACCAGCTGAACGATAGACAAATGGAAAATCGAAAAACCGTTTGTGAAATGCTGCTTCAACGATTCGAAAGGAAATCTTTTCTGCATCGAATTGTCAGGGGGGACGAAAAGTGGATTTATTTTGAGAACCCGAAACGAAAAAAATCATGGCTTTCACCTGGTGAAGCCGGCCTATCAACTGCAAGGCCAAATCACTTTGGCCGTACGACAATGCTCTGTGTTTGGTGGGACCAGTGTGGTGTGGTGTACTACGAGTTGTTAAAACCTGGTGAAACGGTGAACAGGGATCACTACCGACAACAAATGATCAATTTGAATTATGCGTTGATCGAAAAACGGCCGGAATGGGCCCGAAGACATGGCAAAGTTATCTTGCAACATGACAACGCGCCGTCTCATACCGCTAAACTGGTGAAAGACACATTAAAAACACTTAATTGGGAAATATTATCACACCCGCCGTACTCTCCAGACCTCGCCCCGTCCGACTATCACCTTTTCGCATCGATGGGATACTCCCTTGCAGAGCAGTGCTTCGCTAATTTTGAAGAAGTCGAAAAATGGCTCGTCGAATGGTTTACCTCGAAAGAGAAAAATTTTTTCTGGGATGGTATCCATAATTTGCCTGAGAGATGGGCGAACTGTGTAGAAACCACTGGTCAATACTTTGAATAAAAAAATTTTGAGATTCCTCTGAAAATTAAGTGTTTTCTTTATCGAAAAAACCGGCAAATTTCAACTAACACCCCTGGTACTTACCGGACCATCTCGTAAGAGATAAATACAAGAAGAGAAACGACAAAATTTTATCAAACGAAAAAAATCATTATTTATTATTAAAATTAGTAATAAAAAAAGATTGGTCTTAAAGCCTGAAGAAATAAAATTTTTAATAATAACGTGATCGTCGATAAACGTTTTTCGCAAATTTCGTCGACGTCCGAAACAATAATGTCCGTGTTATGAATTTCGGAACTTTGATGTAAGTTGAAAAACTGAAATAGCGTCCATTCGTCGAATCATTAGATTCGCCCCAACCAAATCGAGCTAGCCATCAATGGATCGTCAATCGTGAGCTGTGTGACAGTGTCGTAATGCTGTGCGACCAATTCCCATCATCATTACGAGATACCCAATTTCCATGTTTTACGAGTGATAGATGGAAATAATCGTGAACAGATACACGGGTTTTCAGGAGTACCAGAGACGACTACCAGGGTGTTCTGCAAAGTTTCCGACCCAATATAGAAACAAGAAAATTTTTTCCAAATTTATTTTTATTTTTCTACATAGTCTCCTTGTAAGTCTATACACTTATCCCAGGGATGCTTCCATCTCTTTAAGGGAGAACACCACTGTGACCCCTGTTTTTTTTTCACATCTTTCAAGATTTTTTTTTTGTCGGAAAAAAAAGAGATATTCGAAAAATTTGTTTGGATTTGTTCCTTGTTTATTAATGTATCAAAAAACATTTTTTCACATTTTTTACGTCGCATGGTGGCGCTGGGGAAGCTCTCGCGTCAGGTGCTGTAATCTCCGCGGCACGCAGCAGAACTCTCTTCAACGTCGATCTGAAAAAAAATACCGAGTGTTTTCGTTAATAATATGATATTTTGAAGAGAAGTACATAGGGATTTGGAAAAATATTGTTTTAAAAAAAAAAGGCACGCCTTTGAAATTAACTTTAATTTCAAAAAAAATACCGAGTGTTTTCGTTAATAATATGATATTTTGAAGAGAAGTACATAGGGATTTGGAAAAATATTGTTTTAAAAAAAATAGGCACGCCTTTGAAATTAAAGTTAATTTCAAAGGCGTGCCTATTTTTTTTAAAACAATATTTTTCCAAATCCCTATGTACTTCTCTTCAAAATATCATATTATTAACGAAAACACTCGGTATTTTTTTTCAGATCGACGTTGAAGAGAGTTCTGCCGCGTGCCGCGGAGATGACAGCACCTGACGCGAGAGCTTCCCCAGCGCCACCATGCGGCGTGAAAAATGTGAAATAAATGTTTTTTGATCCATTAATAAACAAGGAACAAAACCCCAACAAAATTTCGAATATTTTTTTTTCCCACAAAAAAAAATTCTTGAAAAATGTGAAAAAAAAACAGGGGGTCACAGTAGTGTTCTCCCTTAACCCGTCCAAATAGTACTCGGCGTCTTTCTCTGCAAAATAGTTTATTACAGAGGTGATAGCCTCCTCATTCGACGAAAATATCTGTCCTCCGAGCGCGATTTTCAGCTTAAAAAAAGTCGCTTGGGGCTAAATCTGGTGAGTAAGGTGGGTGGTCAAGCAGTTTAAATCATAATTCGTGGGCGTTCACCATGGCAACCGCTGAGGTGGGAGACGGCATATTGTCTTGGTAAAACAAATTCTTTTTTCTGCAAATGTGGCCGTTTTTCCACAATTTCTGCTTTCAGCTTGTCAAGTAATGATGCTCCTGTAATGGTTGTTTCTTTTTTAAGATAATCGATTAAGATAACTCCATGACTATCCCAAAAATCATTCGCCATCACTTTCCCAGCCGTAGGAACAGCTTTTGCCTTCATCGGAGCCGATTCCCCCTTCGTAGTCCACTATTTTGACCGTATTTTTGTTTTTGGAGTATAATGGTGTATACAAGTTTCACCTACAGTAATTCATCGGCGCTAAAACTCTGATTTATTGTGCCTAAACTGTACCAACAGAGCGTTGGAAATGTTCATTCGAACACATTGTTGGTTTAAATTCAGCTGCCCAAAATTTCACGGTGGTAAATGATGGTGCCGAGTCTCCGTACACAGTGTCAAACTCTTCTTGGATTTGCTTACGCGTATTGCCTTTCAAAACCAAATATTTAAGGCCTTATATACGCGATTTCGCCGATTTTCGAAGGTACTTTTCTAGACGCGGTTAAAAAAAAATGACGCATATATTGACAACATTTTTTTACAGATCACTTATGCACATGGTTAAGTCTATGTAAAAAAAATCACAAATATTAACAAATGACGGAGATATAACATAATAAAGCAATGTATTTTTTTTGTGCGCGTATTGATGGTGAAAGTTCTCGGCATCGATGTGGGTGTCTACAAAAAAAATGAACATATTTATAATTGCATAATGAATGTGTCTTCAGTATGAACTAACGATATTATTAAAAAATTATTATAATAAAAATTCGAAACTTAAAATTTGTTTACTCAATTTTCTGTCGGTATTTTATTTTTTATATTTTTTTGTGTCATTGAAATTTTTGTTTTTGGGGTTCACACGATAAGTGATGATACTAAGAATATGGTGTAAAAATTTCAAAGCGATCTGAACCTTCGGTTAAGAGTAAAACTTTCACAAGGTTCAAAAAAGTGAATCGTGGAAAAACTGCTTTGAAGTTGGCGGTCAGGCGCACCATGCGGTATCTATTATAAATGTAATCTTACCATATTTAATAGCAATTTTTGGAATTTTTCAATTCTGTAAAGCTTAAAATATTCCTAACCGTTCAGGCTAATGGAATCAAAAACTTTAAAAAAATTTTTCGCGATCTTAATGATAGCTCGATACTCGATTTTTTTCCATTTTCACAAAAACACTCACATCGACTCACTCAATTGGAATTTTTCAATTCTGTAAAGCTTAAAATATTTCTAACCGTTCAGGCTAATGGAATCAAAAACTTTAAAAAAATTTTTCGCGGTCATAATGATAGCTCGATACTCGATTTTTTTCCATTTTCACAAAAACACCTACATCGACTCACTCAAGCGATTGTCAAACAGCAACGGCGCGTCCAAAATGACTGAATTCTGGCTAGTACCTGGATGCGCAAACACATTCCCTAGTTTTTGTTGACAAGTGCTGCCATCTTCATGTTGAGATCTGAAACTTTTCAGACCACCCTCGTATATATAGCGTTACTAAGAATATGCAATTAGTGTTAATGAATTTATTAGTACGGGAGTTTATTACTACACAGCAACGCGATTGATGCATGGTTAATAATAATATTCAATATCAAATTCGTGTCTTACACCCTATCAATATAGACGTATATACCGTCGTGAAACCGTGTATTGGTCTGATCCGATTACAATTTTTCTGCCTAACGAATATTTTCACCTTCAATTCCGAGTGAAAATGACAGTCACATGATTCTCGAAGTTATTATTTATTAAGCTTTTCCCCAGTATGTCCCATTTGGTCAATCAATTTCTGTTTCCTACTCTGGTATCGCTTTTCTCTGTCGCTCGTATTTCAATTCCGCAATTTTCGGCCCAGCACACTGTTCGTCCATTGGTTTAGCCCGAATGAGGAAGGTTTTTCGAGCTCCTTCAATTTCGATAATGAAAAATGGAATGCATGAAAAATATTACAGTTGATGTACGGAAATATCACTATTATTATATCTTATTTCGGGGAATATCCTTATCGTTAAATCTCTCGTATTTTTCGAACCAAAACGAAATATGCAAACAGGATGGGGGTAGGCGGCTGCTCCTCGGATTGACGAACATTAACGATTGCCCGTTGCACGCCGGGATAAGCGAGTCACAAGGGCAAACCTACATACATGTAGTAGCGATTGGATGAGAACATGGAGCAATCAGTAAAGATACATGCGGAACGTATGAGTGATACGAGTAGCAATAGCTCCCGAACTGCCAATCAGGAAAATGCACGGTTCCTTGATTCCTAGTGCACTACACTACATGTATATATACTATCATCTACACAGTCACTTCGATATTACGTGTTTGATTCTTCCGGTTTTGAGCTTTCGAATAGAGTTTCTTATCAAAAGATTCATTCATGGATTTACGGTGCATCAGAAACGAACCCCTTTGGAACTTCAGATATTAGTTCAATTCTTTATTTTCCATCAATGGAATTAATATGTAAAAATAAAACATTACAGTAGGATACAAGAAACAAATAATATAAATAATAAAAATAATAATGAATTAAGTTAAACAGCCTTCGAAGACTGTGAAGAAGAAAGGACAATAGAGCGGCACCTTTTCTACAAAGGTTTTGTCGTTTTTTTTTTGCAAATTACCATTTAAACTACGTTATTGAAGAATTTCATTGAAGGCAACAATACAGCAAAACTTCCAGGATTGATTGAATTTCTGTTCATCCAAAACAATTATGTCTCACAGATAGCATCTGTACAGAGGGTTTGGAAAAACATTTGATTGGCTTTGTCGCTTCAGGGGGAAGCCAGAATGGTAATGTCAATCGTTGAATCGAAATTTATTCCGAACTTGCATATATTGTATTTGTATATTATTCTCAAACTCCAATATCACAGGGTTGTACGTATCAATTAGTTCAATCAACCATCCAACGTCCTATTCGTGCGATTACAGAGTTCACAGTGGACGTCATTACGACAATCACATGAGTAATTGACATCGTACAGATTCGAATCATCAGTTTGATGAAAGTTCTTTGGGGGCAAGTAAAATTCTAATATATTCTACTATTATACGATTTGACCGTTCGAAACAGATTTTTCTCGTACTGCCATCATTCAAGTGTGTGAGCTTTGATACCCGCTTCATCGTGCCACTGCACACATTGCGAAATAAAAACTAATAAAATCCCATAAAAAAGCAAAAGAACGATTGGAAGTGGTGACAGATTGAGAGTATATTTGACGTATCGATTCAGTAGCATTCCGTTGTGCGTTTCATGCGCAACGCTCCACACGCCGTAGGGGAGAAACAATACCGCCAGGAAAAATCGAAATCCGACAACTTGTGCGGTTACGAAACATTTGTTTGTCTTATTCGATGGCAAAATTAGAAAATGAAAAGAAATGTATCATCGATATGTTTCATTATTCGTTTCCGATAACGTTATAAAATCATTTTTTGTAAAATGAAAATTCATTTTTATAACGAATTTATTATTATCGTTCTCTCATCGGTGCTCATAAAATGATGAACAATTCCACAAAGAATGTACATGATCATTATCGTCTCTCGGTAATTTCAATTTATGTGAAGGGTGATTTTTACAGCAGGACCTCGCGCGACTTTTCCTCGCTCTTGGCAATTTCTCGTTTGCGAAAATGAATTAACGTTGAGAATTATTTTTAATGAAATTTGCACAATTCGCGGATATTTATGGTATAACGTGCTATTACGAATAAAAACGGTATTGACGCGGGAAGTGAAGAGCGAAAGAGTAAAAATATAATATAAACGCGAGGAAGAAAGAACCTAATGAATAAAAACCTCTTTCGCGTCTCGATTCGCGCGAATGGTATATTTTCAACGAGGAAAGGTGGATAAATATTGGCACCGTTGGTTTAAAAGTATATCACGGAAAGGTGAATTGGGTGAAACAAATAAATCCGATTTTTCCGTCCTTCTTTCGCATTTTTTATACGAAATAATGTGTCTTATATCGAAAGTCTCACGACCGATTCCATTGATTTTATTTTTCGTCCGTGTTTTTCCTCATATTCTCTTCCATTCCTATCCGTTTCATCGATATGTTTTATTTCCAGCTGTGCTTAAAAATGCTTATAAAACGTTTTATCACAGATGTACGAGTTGTATTTATTTATTTATTCCCAACGGCACTCTGATTGAAATTAACTTAGCAAAAAGCACATTTTCAAAGATTTTGATAGGAGTAAGTAGGTAATGTACTTAATTAGTTGGACGGTCGGGTATACATTTTTCTAAATCGTTTTTTTTTACTTCAAACTTATAACATCAGTGAAGTTATTAGGTGTTCAACTTTGCTTCCGCCGTTTTCCTATAGATAACTTTAGTGGTAAGTAGTGGTCATAATAAATAGTAGATCATAGACGTCATGCAATAAACTTGGGCATCCGTCAACGTAACCCCATGAAATCATTAGTCGATTTGTGTCTGCATCATAAAGTTATTCTCGATTGAGAATATCACTTTACCAGCCAAATTCTCGTCATTTGCTCGAGTTTTTAATTTTCTGCTTCAATATGAAGAAATCTGCGGCTGTAGCTCATCGAATGTTTTCAAATAATTATGGTGAGGCCGCTATTAGTGAAAGAAAGTGTCGTGAGTGGTTTCAACGCTTCAAGAACCGTGATTTTCACTTCCAAGCCCGGCATAGCGGTAGAAGAGTGAACGTTTTTGATGATGCAGAATTGGAGGCATTACTTGATGAAGACTCGTCTCAAAGTCAAGAACAATTGGCACGATTATTGAGAGTGACTCAACAAGCAATTTCAAAATGCCTCAAAGACATGGGAATGATTCAGAAGAATGGAAATTGGGTGCGGTATGATGAGTTGAAACCAAGAGATGTTGAACGGCGTTTGTTTGCTTGTGGACAATTGCTGGAAAGGCAAAAACGGAAGGGATTTCTGCATCGCATTGTGATTGGAGACGAAAAATACGTTCATTACGATAAACCCAAGCGCAGAAAATCATGGGGATTCTCGGGCATGCTTCTACGTCGACGGCCAAACCGAGTATTTACGGCTCCAAGGTTTTGGTGGAACCAGCTCGGGGTAGTGTATTATGAGCTGTTAAAACCGCCTGAAATAATCACAGGCGATCGTTATCGAACCCAATTAATGCGTTTGAGCCGAGCGTTGAAAGACAAACGACCGCCATACAACGAGAGACACGATAAAGAGATTTTGCAGTATAACAATGCTCGACGCCATGTTGCGAAAGTGGTCAATACATATCTGGAAACGTTAAAATGGGAAGTCCTACCCCACCCGCCATATTCTCCAGATGTTGCTCCCTCTGACCATCACTTGTTTCGATCAACGGCACACGGCCTTGCTGACCGGCACTTCCGCTCTTCTGAAGAAGTAAAAAATTGGATCGATTCGTGGATCGGTTCAAAAGATGACCAATTTTTTCATCGCGGGATTCGTATGCTGCCCGAAAGATGGGAGAAGGTAGTGGCCGGTGATGGACAATACTTTGAATCATAAATGTATAACCAGTTTTTTACAATAAAGCCTCGAATTTCGGAAAAAAAACGGCGGAAGCAAAGTTGTACACCTAATAATAAGAGAAATAATAGATTTTTAATAGTTACGTAGTTATTAACCCTTTAATGGCCCGTGGAATACATAGGTGAAAATGATTATTAGAAAAAAATGTTTTTATTAAGGTTAAAATGCATATAAATTGTGATGAGCTTTATGTATTCTGACAATTGATGAAACGATGCTTCATGAGACTCAACTGAAAAATGATTAATTAAAATTCAGCGAGATCGCGAGTTGACCGAAAAGAATGGAATTTGTTTACAATTAATTAATCGCACAAAGAATGGATGGAATGTTTGTTGAGAGTGTCGTCAGAATATTTATTACACGCCCGCGATTATCTAGAGTAACGGGGAGTTATTCCTTTCGGTCGTGCGGTCTTCGATGCACTCGGTCACGTACACAAAATCACCCCTATATTTCCCGTTTAAGATGAACTTGAATCAGATTTTACTATAGATTCCCCTTCACTCCCCTGATATCGTTTCGATGGTTCGACCGGATTCTATCCCCGAGCCACGCCGGAGTTTCGCGAAGGTAATAATTTCTTTATTCGTTTGTTATTAATGATAGATAAGAAAAGATTTTATTTATTTCATATTTCGATCGTCAGCATTGATTTTTCGACTATTTTTCCATAATATATTATCCACGCATGTTCGACCGAAATTCGAGGATAGCTATCGCGACCATCGCTGTTTTTCCGATTAAATTGTGTCGACTCTCTGCTTCCAAGGTTTTATACACTCCCTGTATAATATTCACAGTCCTAGGGAGCCGATTAAACGACCCATGCACGGTTATGTGTGGTAACGTGAGATTGTGATTGCCACGTTCCTCATATATAAATATCCGAATAAGAGGCCGGTTTTTTGTATTATTATTTTTTTCTTACGAAGCCATAAGTCATACTCAATACCTTTATATCGAGATGGAAAAAATATTAAGGACGATTGTTTTTGTTTTGAAAATTTCTATTCTACCAATATTCGAGAAAACTGTGTTTCTCATCATAGACAATTGTGTGAAAAAAAACCGTCCCTAATATTTTTCCATCTGGACAAAGGTTCGAATCGCCGCGTGGCTGATTCACTAATATATTAACACACTTTCAAATCGGAGCATCGATTATTTTAAACTTTAATACCCATTTTTGCTTTCGGCTTCCTGTTTTCTACATATACAATCCGCGAGGTCCCCTCGGATGGAACAGATACGATTACGTTGGCGTACGTTCGCGGATGTCTGAAACTCACAGTATCTCTCATAATTCCCCAAACCGGAAGCTGCCCATTAGAGCCCCGTACTGGACAATGCGAACGGACAGCCGGGTCACCGACAACGCGTGTAACCCATACCGCGCGTCGACTGACGCACCGTTACTGCGCGACTATCAGAGCGTTTTCTCTTGATTCTCGTAAAAACAACAAACAAAAAATATAGAAAGGAGAATAATAAGACGAACTAAACGAGTCGGAAAAAAGAGGAAAAAATGAGCAAGTCATCTCAGTGAACGAGTTTTTTTTTCTAGTGTCCAATTATTTGATGCAGTTAAAACGTACCCGTGAATTGTGGAAAAGTGTTGAGATTTGTTAACGCGTCTTCGACGGAAAGAGGCTTGTTTTGTTATTTTCTTATTCTCGTGACGATGATAACAGCCGGATAAAGTCCATTACTGCGCATTGAATTCAGTGAGCCGCTATGATCATGACAGGTGTGATAAACCTTACATTTTTTTCAAGTCATTTTTTTTAACATTCTTCGCTTTAATATTGCAAATTTTTATTCTTGTTGTTGTTGTTGTTGTTGTTGTTGTTATTATTATTATTAAGCGAGATATTTTCAGCTTATTTATTTAAAGTTGGAAAGCCATCGCGTGAAAGCTCAACTACGTTGCTTTCGAGATTATTTAAATCTTCACTTTGTTTTCTCCAAATGTCAAGCATTCTTCGTGGTTCTCTCCAATATGCACCTTGGTCGAGCATTTTCTCGCAATGGTGATGTCATCGCAATTGGAATTTACTACGCACTGAGTTGAATCGACGTATTTCATAAATTTATGGCGCGTTACGAAATTCTCTTTTCACCCAGGCCACTTTGCGATATAGTTATTTGTACAACCAAAGCGGAACGTACCAGCGCGCATATATCTACATCAAAAGAGTATATAACAAGAAAGTCAAACAGTGTTTTCCGTTAGTCGATTACGGGGTGTGGCGTTTGATGAATGTCAACCAAACTCGACGGGCGAGGTCAAGGGCTTCGTAATAATCATAAAAGTACAACACCCCTCTGGATCGTCCCGCGGCCAGTCGAAATTAGTAAAATGTATTCGTAAATAACAAACATCATTCGAAAAAATTGAATTACAACAAAAATTAAGGCTTCATCGTACGAAGCGAATTAATCAATGTACGATTATCGCTGCTACCGTTTTGTGAGTTTCTCCCCCTCAATAAATAAAAATAAAACGAAGATAATGACAACGATATTATATACGTACATCCACCTGGACATTTTATTTAGCGCGTGTCATCTTTCGCCTGGGCACGCGCGAATGTGTATCGAAAAAAAAATCTTGAAAATGCAAAACCACTACCGGTAATTCATCTCAATTGCAGTTAGCCATAACTGGATTTTTTCTGGCTGCTTACAGATAAGGTGTATCGCGGCGCACACCGGGAGGAACGAGCGAACGATGGGAATTAGCAGAACGGAGTCTAAATAGCAGGCTGAAGAAGGCACGTGGCAGTAAGAACGGAAGGAGGAAATTTGATTCGTGATAATCGAGGAATAAAAACGTGACGAGAGTGCAGGGGTTGCGTGTAGCCGAAGGAGGGGGCGGGAGATGGGGTTGAAGGCGCGTGAAGAATCGAAGAAAATTGGTCGCTAAAGCCGAAAGAACGAAATAAATAAAAGGAAGAGTATAAAAAAAGGTAAAAAAAATACAATCAAAACTGGCCGAAGATGCTGAAGAACGGCAGTGCCTCGGGAACGATATGGCGATGCCTGTCTCTGCTGTATCTCGTACTGAGCGGCACGACACTCGCTGAAACTATGCAAAATTGTCCGTCCCACGTGGCAATATCGCCGTGTATATGCTCGGTGAAGAAACTCGGTCTCGACATAATATGCGAATTCACGGATCACAGTCACATAAGCAAAGCCATGGATGTCCTTAAGGGACAACCGAATACCGTTATTTTTTATCTGAAACTAAGGCACAACAATCTTCCGAAGCTGCAGGGATTCGTTTTTCTTGGTCTCATCGTTCAGCATCTTACGATTCATAACAGCAGCCTTGCCGTTGTCGAGGAGAGCTCGCTGAGCTCGATCGGTGAGTGTCTGCCGTTATAATCTTTTTTATTCTTAACTAGCGATGCCCCGCGGTTTCACCCGCGTTAAATTTCCGTCCCCCGCTTCAACGTGCCGCCGCCGCTCCTTAGAATCACAGCATGAAATTATATGGCGTAAAGCCTTCCTGAATAAACGGGCTATCTGATGCACAAAGAAATTTTCAAATCGGATTAGTATTTTCTGAGATTAGCGCGTTCAAACAAACAAACTATATCTATACTATACTATAATAAAGCTAGAGAGCTTTATTATAGTATAGTAGAGATATAGTAGTATAACAGTAAGATAGTACGATTAGGATTATAGCATGAAGTTATATGGCCTAAAGCCTTTTCGAATAAACAGGCTATCTAATGCAAAAAGAATTTTTCAAATCGGATAAGTATTTCCTGAGATAAGAACACTTCACAGAACACTTCTCCTGCTATAGGGTTATCTCTGTGTAGCCTATAAGTTGGTAGTCTCATAGGCGCGAATGTTTGAATTTGAATTTATCGCTTACACAATGGAATTTTTTGATCGACAGATGTCAACCGATGCATCTATTAAATCACACTTGCTTCGCGCGAACTGTCAATCGCGCGAAGGTTAAATAGTCGTTAAGTTTTCTAAAAATTTCCAATTTTCTGCGCAATTTTCTTCATTTTTCTTTCCGTAAGAACCTTCTACGAAGTATTAGAAAACTTAAAAAAAATATGACTGAAATCGGTAAAGTCGTTCTCAAGTTATGTCGTGACCAAGGGAAATAGGGATTCATTTATATATATATAGGTTATTTTTCAGTCACTTCGTGACGTAATATATTTGGTTCGTTTAATCGAAACAAAGCTGCAGTTCATTTTTATCGTCGTTCGCCGAGTCAAAATTAATTTACGAAGCGGAATTAAAAGATAAGATTTTTGCGCTCAAGTAAAGTAGTTTAATGTTCGCTTTTTCCTTTGATCATAGCGAAAGTTTCCCAATGTGTTTCACGATTTTTTTTTTCAATTTACAGGCAAAGGACTAACTCAGCTAGATCTCTCGCAGAATTCCCTTATTTCCGTACCTTCAACATCCCTCATTAATCTTCATAATCTTCTCATTCTCAATTTAAATCACAACAAGATCAACGAATTGCGGGCCAGTTCATTTGCCGGTCTTGATACACTGGAAATTCTCAATCTCTACGGAAACAAGATATCAAGCATCGCTCGCGATGCATTTATCGGATTGGACGAGTGAGTTCGTTTTTGTTTTATCCTTTTAATGCTCAACTATATACTTGTCAAATGTCAGTTTAAAATGAATTCAATCAATCTTTTCCTATTTTTACGGTTCTTTATTTATTTGTATTTATCGTGTCGAATACCACACATTTCTCGTGTATATATATTGGGCCAGTATTCGCTGGAATGGGCTGTTCCGGGGTTAAAAATTACAATACTTTTTAAAAAATTGCAATTTTTTTTGCAATCCTAGTCGTAAATTGAAGCGTCTGAACCTCGGAGGAAATTTACTGACCAGCGTCCCAACGCCGGCCCTCTCGTCCTTGGATGTTCTGAAAAAGCTTGAGATGCACGAGAATAAAATTGTCGAGATCAACGAGGGGGACTTTGAGGGTAAGGCGAGAATAATGATGAAATTTGATCCAATACAAAGAAAAAATGATACATAGGTACTTCATATATATTTTTTACTTCATTTAAATTGGTAGAGGAGATATTGTGAAAGAGCTCTCGGACCTTTTACCATCGTTAATTTCCGACGATGTACACGCATGTACGACAACTACATATCCTCGTTGTCGTCTTCGTCCTCTCCTTCGAAGGCACATTTTGCACTGCAATCATGCAAATTGCATTGTGCCGTATTCAGAATGCGCACGATATTTCGTTTCTTCGGGAGTATTCCACTCTCCGCTTTCCTTTAGTGTATTGAAAGCCTGTGCCTTCTCAGTCACGTCGAAATAATTCAACTCGGATCGTATATCCCGTGTCTGTTTTCTTCTCTGCAGTTGGTCTTTGAGGTACATTGTTTTTAAACTTAATCTTATTTAAAACATAGAAAACAATCTCATAAATCTTCACAACTCTCTGCGTTTGATTTAAGGAAAATTGTCATCCGAATACCAATTCGTAATTGACGGTTTATTCTTGTTTTTTTATTGTCGAGAAGAAATCTGACGTACGGCTGTAAAATTGAAAACAAATTTCATACTACCGATTTTCATGAGGACTATGCAAATCTCACAATGATCAACGATATTTTTTTTACACATCTCACCAAACCATAAAAAATGGTCTATTTTTTTTTATTCGTGATAAAAAAATAAAAATAAATATATTTTACGCCCGTCTGGCCTACAATTGCGTAATTGCCATGGTTGGTAAATTCAAGGAAGTCGCATTAAATAAAAATTAAAAGTATATTTACCAACCATACTCGGTGCCTTTTTTCGTTGTTTGGTCGTTTCGATGAATAATGTACGTTAACGCACGGAGGCTAGAACCATCTCAAGACGAACGGATGCTAAACTTCCTCGAACCGTTCGCTACTATACGCCCGCAATCCCGCGCGTCGTATATTTTTTGGGAGCTGAAAAAAAACTACAGAGACTTACTTCCGTAAGAATCATGTCGGTCTATGATCCTCGTGAAGCTTAGTGCAAAAAATAGAAAGAAAAAAAAATGTGTAGTAGAAGAGCGGGAGTAGAAAAGACTCCAGAAATGAGAGCTCGAATACGAAATAAGAGAGTGAGAAATACACAGAGGGAAAATTTACTCCTTACCTGGGAGCACTTTCATGAATTCTAAATGACACCTTTGGGACACTTGGCACTCGGTACTTGGTTCGACCTTATCTTGACTTTCCCACCACGCGCGTCGTTAAAACGATGGCGGTACGCGTATACCATAGGCGCGATGATAAAATGGATGTATATATACGTTGAATAAACGGAGTGGGTACAAATTTTTTCTTCATTTGAGATCGAATGATGAGAAATCTTGTGAATAAAAAAGTACAAATTTGAAAAAAAGCATACAAGAACGAGATATAGAAAAATGCCGTGTTGCAGAAACTGAATTTCGACTTTTAATCGACAGGACTGAAAATGTTGGATTCTCTGGTATTGGCTCACAATCAAGTTCGCCAAGTGCCGGCGCGTGTTTTTTCCCATCTGACACAACTGAATTCCCTCGAGTTGGACGGCAATCAGATAACCCATGTCGATCCTGACGCATTCATAGGATTGGAAGGTGAGAATAAAGCACAAATCCGACCGACACAATTATATTTAACACAATTTTTTAAATTTTATATACTCGAACAATTTTATGATATTTTAATAATCGACATAATAATATGTAGGATGCTATAGAAATGATTGAATGACATATATGTATATATATATATATATATATGTTATTCATGATAAAAGAAAGTGAATATGTATGTTTCCAGAAGAATTTTTTTTTCGGCGAATTTCATTCCGAGTTATGCATATATCTTCGTTCCCGGTTTGATCTTTCCGAACTTTTGCACGGATGTCCGATTATAGCGTTCGACATACAGCCATGCTGGAATTGGCTAACAGCTTGCGGGATCGAATGGCTGATAAGCCAGATGCACGATTCCCGTGGGAATTCTAACCACTCTTGTCCCCGTGTATCACAGAGGAACTAACGAAACGCCCGCTGCAAAATATAATCTTCGACGATTCGTGTTTTCTTTCCATTTTCTTTCTACGTTTATCGAAATTCTTCGATAATAATTGTAATCCTTCTGCAATTTCTGACTGTGTATGCCGTGTATATATAGGGATTACTTTCATCGCAATCGCGCTAGTCCAAAAACGATTATCAAATTCGTCAATACTCTTTAATATACTTTTTATATCCAATTTTTTGTTTTCGTTTTCAAGGGATTGTGGGAAAATTAAGAGAAATAGCACCGGTAAAACTGAAAACGGTTCGTTAGGAGGCCCTGAAGAGAAAAGGAAATTCGGTAATTCAGGAATTCGTCAATGTACTATACAAATGGAAACACCGGAGAACATTAGTTGACCCGGGTTATAACCCGGGTCAACTAACGTTCTCCGGTGTTTTCATTTTTTTTTGCATCGAATGAAGAGGAACGAAATATAATTTTCAAGTGAAATAAGATAATTTGTATATTTAAAGCGTAAATACAACATTCGATTAGACGAAGATAAGCACAAACTTTTATATTCTGTGTCGATACATTACTGTTTCATGAAAATAAAATTTATTTCGATTGAATACGTATTATTTTCGTATTATTTTCAGATTTTTTTTAGTTACGATTCGTCAAATGTGAAGAAATCATTTTTATTATTTTTAAGAAAACCTTCAGTATCTTCGGCTGGGTGACAACAATCTGCATTCTATACCGAGTGATGCGCTTCGTCGTCTGCATCGTCTTCGTCATCTTGATCTGCGCTCCAACAACGTTACTTATCTTCCGGAAGACGCTTTCACAGGCTACGGTGACTCTATAACGTTTCTCAATCTTCAAAAAAATTTGTAAGAGTCATAAAGATTATATTCTCATTCGCAATAATTATACGAGTGTCGATTGTTTTTTTTCGTAAAAAAATAAATCAAAGTAATTTGAAAAAACTACTAAAACCGTTCTAATTCATTGATTGATCTATTTATATTATTAATTCATCTATATATTTTTCCAGAATCAAAGTATTGCCACCGATGATATTTGAAAATCTAAATTCCCTGGAAACTCTGAATCTACAGAACAACAAACTCGTTCATGTACCGGAGGATATTACCGAGGCTGTTGTTGATACTTTGCGAATGATCGACATTACCGGTGAGTATAATTAGTTTGTTGTATTTTTGACGAATTTTAGTTTAGCTTCCGTTTTAATATCGCAACCGATGATATCGAAAAAAATGGTTTTTATTAAAATTAAAAAAATTCTTTTTCACTGTCCCGGGAAAAAACACGTTTTTCATCATTTCTGTAACGAAATTTCAATTTTTTCGAGATAATGTCTAGCGGATAATGAATGAACGGGTAGAAATACTTCGGTAAGGCGTCATAAAAAAGATTTAAACAAAAATCCAGTTAAATTCTCATCGATTTTAATAAAACAGAGCGAAAAAGGAGCGGAATAAAATCGATTCGTCTTTTAACACGTTTTAAATCTATGTACGACCGGAGATTTTACGGAGATTTTCCGCCGATTATATTCTTCGTATTTCAGACAATCCGCTCATTTGCGACTGCGATCTTCGATGGTTCGCGATATGGTTGAAAAATTTACGCGACAAAGACGACGAGATGATGTCGAAAAAGCGTACGGTTTGTTTGATGGCCTCGGAACATCGCGAATACGCTGTACAGCATATACCACTGGAGCGAATGGGTTGCGTGGGAAAAAATGCTGAAAGAACTTCAGCCTCGGCTTACGTATCGGCTTGTCCATTGTCAGTCGTCCAATTTGGTCTGATAATGAGTGCAGCTCTCATGTAAGTTTTAAAGCCGCGACGCTGAGTCTCCAGACAGAACAAGAAATATAACGGACAAGTCGAGAGATCGAATGTATTTTATTGCCATTTATTTTTGTTTCATTGTACAAGGTTTTTTTTTCGTTCGATATAGTGAACTGAGAAAGAAGATAATCTTCGATAGAAAAAAAGATTAGAAAGGTCGATATTGATAGATAAAAAAATCGATCGAATATCGTTAACATATTCGGAGAAACGAACGAGTTTTTTTTTTTTTTTCGTCTTCTCCGAACACGTTTAACTTCGACAATCGATTAGTCACAGCGCTCCGATGCGTTTATTGCCGGCAGTGTGTGCACTAAAGAAGCAAAAAAGTAACAATCGTCAAGATTTTCTTTTCTATCGCACAATACAAACAATTTGAAAAATCATTAATAATATTATTATTATTGTATATCAGTGATTATAATTTTCGAGTTTTGTTTAGACCCGCTTTTTTATTAACACTAGCATATATATAGATATATAAATTTATTATTGCTAAAGAGGGATATAGCGAGAAGTGAATGAGAGTAGGAAAATATTATGTCAGTTAAAAACAATTAAGAATGATGATACATATTGTTATAATGCTACCGAAAAAAATAAATAAATAATGCGACAGCGATCGTTCGATCGGGAGCGACGATCGTTCGTTCGCTGCTCACATATATACCGAGTTGTTGTAACGAAAGCTAAGAGAAATATCACATTTTAATCTAATAATAATCGGTTTTTTTGAAATACTTAAATCAATCGATTGCACACAATAGTAGAATAAATATTTTTTTTAAATGCCCTCGCGAGCTTATGTACCGAAATAACGCGTATCCAAGCGTCGTTGTCAAGAATTTTTATTTTATTGTTGTGGATATTCATTTTTTTACTCATTTCCTCATCTACAAAAAAGCATTATTGTTCTCTTCGCCTTTTCAATCGTAACGGGAAAAATTAAAAGCCATCCCCGATTTTTTCGATTCGGGAGAAATACTTTTCGTTTAACTCGGGTTTAATATATATATCAGCGCGTTTCGAAAAAGAGAGTCGAGTGATAGTTGGGTATCATTTCCGTAAAGGGAATGGTACAAAAAAATTCAAAGACATTATTGCCTTTTCTCCCGTTTGTTAATTGATGAGAATTTTTTGAAAAATTTTCGTGTCTCAACGCACAATTTCTCGAAAAAAAATATTCTCTGCACTTTTCGGACAATTTTTTGGTTGCGGTTATATCATTTTCACGTTAGTCAGAAAATAATTTACTAATCTCTATCATACCCAAACGATAATGATGTTTAAAAAAAGATCCTTGAATGACGCTTCTCGGCCAAGCATGTATTTGCCAAGTTGTCGAGAGACGTGTCTCATCGGTTCGAATTAGATGATGACCCTCGTCCATGACAAGCGACAAATAAAACGTATAAACGGTACAGGAAACGAACACTTGTCGAAGCGAGAGATTCGTGCAAGTAACGTTCAAGAAACGGCTTTCCAGTTGAAACATCGCGTGTACATGCAACTTCCACGCACAACTTGTTAATTCCTCGAACCTACATATTTCTCTTTTATTTTTCAAATTACTACGATATCCGGACACTCTTCTATAATAGAGAAACGTCCTAAATGTCCCGAACCTCGAGCAATATGTATTGACAAAACTTCCAGAAATCTTTTTTCTTCGCTTAATGAAATTTTTCGTCAGTGCACCCGAAATTCTTATAATCGCTGTACAAGACGTACTTCATTTCAGGATATTAGTGGGGAAAAAAGCGTCAGAACGTTAATTATGAAAGGAAACTTGATGAAAGTACGATTATTTTTTCGAAACGCGCGATCATTAAAGTGCGATCGCGTAGATTTAACGAACATATATTTTAGGATTACTATAAGCACTCTACTGCACATTAATAAATAAGCCTAGTAGAAAAAAAAACTCTGAAGATTGAGAAAGCGTCGAATTTAGGTACTGCACAAAATCTGCAGTGAAATATCGCTCCCGTGACCTGATTAGAACACTTTCTGTGCACAATGAGGAACGTTATATACATAAGCAGGGCATTGGACGGAAAAATGGTAATCCAAAAATATCGAAATAAAAACTAGGATCTAGAAATTGAAAAAAATTCCCGAGCGAAGAGACACCCGTTTTTCATGCTTAAATTCCATTATAAAGATCATCAAAAACAACAATAAAAACAATTGGCCTTGAATAATTCGTTAAATATTTATATTTTTCTCATATTTGAATGAAAATAAATCCTCTCGTCAATTTCATACTCTTTTATGCCGTTTGAATTTAATCGGATTCAATCGGTACATTTAAATTACTGATTACTTAATATCCTTAATTTTTTCCCAAAAACCAGAAAATTAAGAAAGGTCACGGGTAGTGAGACAGCGGATTAGATTATCCGGATATATCATGGCGGAACAAGAGGATGAGACCCCTCCCATCGATTTCCTGATATCTATTTTCGAATGTCACGTCGAGAAATAAAAGGATTAACCGTTTCCCGAGTGACTCGTGCCCTGAACGAGGCTCGCGGAAACTACGCTCGCGCGTTATAACACAATACATATCATCTACATATCTGCCAGAAAATTTGGCCATAAGGAATATAAATTGAAAACAAAAAAATAACCTTTTAATCGTTTTACACGGTTTTATCGACGATCAAGGCTTTTTGATAGTCCCTACTCGTAATAAAGATTTAAAAGGTATATAAATTAATTAATTAACATACCATAAAATCGTATACATATCTCCCTCGTAAGTGTAAGAGAGAAAACTATGATGAACAAGAAAGAAATTTTATTTATTAAAATATCGGTACGTTATGCATCAATCAATGTTTACTATACATTACACGCATATTATTATTATTAATATCGTAGAAAATTCTTTAAATTTATATATATTTGTTATACCCCAAAAATACTGTACGCACCGGATGTCTTTTGTATAAGCATTATTGTGAAAGGAACGAGACAAAGAAAACTGCCGATCGAACGTTAGGTCCCAAGATCTTGACATCTAGCGAACAATTAAAAAAAAATTAAATTTCGTCAATTCTTTTTGTTTTCTCTATACGATAAATTTTATTCCGATTATTACGAAACCATGAAAATATACGCCAAATCCGATTCTCTGCTGGCCCTATTTAAAGCTTAGGATACGTACGCGGCATATATATTCGGCGGATGAGCGCGATTCCGAATCTCACCGAACTAATTATCAAGAAATATTTCAACAATTATTTGTCTCTAGTTCTTTTTTTTTATTATGATATTTTTTAAAATTCTTCTCGAATTTAATGCAACCTTAACGGAGGGACAATCGATCGAGATACGTAAAGTGGCGAATCGCACGAGGCGCATAGGCTGGATAAAAATATTGGACGTTGAAAACAATATATATACATATGAATACATATTGATATGGATATAATATGCATGAATTTATAGTAATCCGGAGGATAATTACATTTTTTGATTTGTGCTTAGAGGGAATTATGTATAAATATTGAAATATATGTATATCATACAATTATAATTGATAAGCGGTATTTTTGTACAGTGTCTTACAGTGTGCGTGCGTAGGTGCGTGTGAATGTGTGCATCTGTGTGTCTGTATGTGTATGTGTGAGAAGTCGTATGGTACCCTCCAGACGACGCGAAAACTCGACATACTTATTACGCAATTAAACAAATCATGATAAGGATATTTTCTTTTCTTTCGAAAAGTAAAACGCGAACGCCCGAGTCTTTGGCTGGAACAAAAAAAATATAGTCGAAAACGATGGAGTAAAATAAAAAAAGGAAACATATCGACGATCCTGCAAATTTTGTTTTCGTCCATTGTTGTGATTGAAGACCTCTCGGCGCTTTTTGCACGCGCTAAAAAATGCATATCCTCATACATATCGTTGTGCTATAATAATAATTAACAACAATACATGTACACACCATGAATAATTAAGGAAGATGATATATAATTAATTTTAACGATTGAGACGAATTCGAGCATATCGTATTTAATGAAAGAAGAAACAAAAATATCCATAAATGTACATGTATGTCGGTATTGAAAAAATGTATCCGATGTCAACACTTGTTCGTACCTATATTTGTCATTTCGTTTACGATCACCAAGAGTGATGCCATACCTCGTTGTACAATCTTCGAAATCGATATGTAATACGCATGTATGAAGGGAAAAAAAAGATGCGAATAAATAAATTGTATAATCTAAAATAATATATATGTCTACCCATTTATCTATATATGTATAAATATACATATAAAGATAGATAAATAATATTAACACATATTACGTGGGAGAATGAAGAAAACAAAAAAATTACTAACAGCCCAATGGACTCTAAACTCCACTCTCTTCATTGATGTTAATGATAATAATTATAATACTAATATAACAACAATAATGAATTTCAGCACTGAAATACACCGATTATATGCGTCTATGCAAAGTACACTATCTGTATATTTAATCCTATTTATTATATGGTTATTATGATTGTTATCGTCACGGTATGCTTACAAATTTGTAATATCAATTGAGGAAAGAGAGAGAGAGACAAAGAGAGAGAGAGAGAGAGAGAGAGAGAGAGAGAGGAGAATGGACAGCTAAAGTGAGACAGCTGTGAAGCTAAAGAGTGTCGAAAAATTCAACCATCTAAGTGTCATATTGTTTGTTACTATATCGTTGAAGTAAATAAAAAACGCAATTACTATGTATATGTGGTACTTCCAAACGAATAAATAATCAGACAGTAAAAATCATCGATTCAATTCCCGTACCGCTTATGTCCATCGGCGCATGAAAAAAAAAACTATTCCTAATGATTTCCTGGAAGTTGTTGATTATAGGTAAGGATTGGGGGGAGAAGGCTCGTTGGAAAGATGATCTTTCACCTGTTATGAAAAGTGCAAAAAAAAACAGCCAAACCCCGTCAAGTCCAATGCCAATTTCTAAAATAATGCCTAATGTATTATATTCCATTACTCCTCCTGTAGAAATTATGGTGCGGTTGCAGCTGGATTCCCGTAATTATCACTGGCTACCGGTAACGATTCGTTTAGAGATCCGATCAAATCCCATGCCCGAAATGAACCGGTCGTAAATTAAATTCCGACGGGAATCTCAAGCCTAATTGTGTCCAGCAGGCTGATTCCCCGAGTGAAACGAACATTCGTGGTACTACGTACCTTCGTGAAACTACGAAACTCCGTGGTATCTACACGAACGTTCGTGGTATGTATTACAATCGTTAGTGGTATGTACTATGATCGTTCGTGGTATATGTTGTCGTTTTATTTTGGATTTCTTGCAAAGTCGAACCCCTTAAGCAATCGTTTTAATTTAGCTTTATTTTACAGAACAAGATAATAATATGGCAGATGAACATTGGTGAAGTAGTAAGACAGACGTTACGAGATGCCAGCACTCTATTTGCAATTCCCGAGTCCTAATTTAAAAAAATTATACCGATGATACTTTTAATAAGTACAAACGTTTTCAGCGAATTTTAAAAAGATGAATATGATCATGAGAATTCTCTGCAATGCCTAAATTAGAATGTCTCGACATTTGGTTTTCCGATTGGTCAAGTCGCAGGAAAATGAATGAACCGTCTTAGTCGAGGGGGCCGTGCCATTACACAGTTTCTGCAAATCTTGACGGCTATAACATTCTGTGCAGAAGGATTTATGTACAAGACTTCCATCATATGGCGCAAAGTACACTCAGTCGGATACTGACCAAAGTGACTAATGCCCTTATTGGCTTGTCCAGTCGCTAGATAAGGTGGCATAATACACCAGCAGAGAATTCCGAGAGAGAACTTTGGGAATATAAAGAAAAGAAAAATTTCTTTATATATCAACCTAATAGACTTGTATTTATTTCAAATCAATGAATTTGTTTGGAAAATTAGGTAGTTTTCAAGAGTCCATATTATTTGGAGGGAATACAATCTTGTTGGTCTAAATAAATATTTTTTTGAATCGAAATATATATTTTGTTTGTTCGCAATGAAATTTATATATTTTCATTATTTATTATTATTATTACGGTCGAATCGACAGCAGTGGACGCCCGGTTGGTGCGCGGCTTCGGCGATCTCCCATGTTAAGCGGTATTGGCCGCGGCCAATACTGGGATGGGTGAACGCTTAGCCATGCATTGGTTTTCACACCAACTACTGAGTGGGAGGCAGCTTTTCTGAGTTTCAACTGAAACTCACTCAAAACAAACAGCTGTCTGTATCGACACAGGTTGTCCGCAGTTTCCATGTGCCCATAGCAAACGCGATACGGTGTCTACGGATGCAATGGGAGTTACGTTAGCTTAGGGGGAAATGGAAAAAATGGAATTGGTACGGGTCATACGTGAAAATCCGACGTATACCCTATACGTTGGAACACACAATAATAAATAAATAAAAAGTTACTACAATCGTTTGTGGTCTGTTCGGAGTACCGCGAATGTTCGTTTCACTCAGTTAATCAGTCCGCTGGAAAATTAGTTAGACTAGTAGTCTGATTTTCTGACCGTGTCGTTTTTAGTTCAGTAGAATCATTTCAGAAAAAAATGTCGAGAAAAGAAGTGTTCATGGTAATCACGAATTCTTCTCATCAAGCTGAAATTGACATTTCACTGTTTTTCAAAAATTATCACGAATACTAACGGTGGTCAACCCCCTTAAGTATTCGTAGGGGTAGTCTTAGGCGTAATAGGGGTAGCTTGGCCACTTAAAATTGTTTTTTTGCACAAGTACAAAAATACGTGAACTTTAACTCTATTTCCTCTGTAAAACATTATAATTTTCATTCCAATTTCTTCGCAAGTTTTCAAAGTGAGGTGCGAGTAATGGATATTCAAGGATGTTTCAATCCCTGAAGATATTTTTTTTTTTTCATTACCTGGTGGGTCCGTCATTCATTCGCATGTCGACCTGTCCAACTTTAGGGGCGGTTTCACTTCTTAAAACCGTTTTTTCGTCGATAAAAAAATGGTGTCGGTTAGTTTTTAATGCTCTATATACTCTATAACATCCATGAGTTTCAACAAATTCAGAGAGACACCTCCCGAGGTGTCCCTAACAACGACAATACCCGTACTTTCGAGGTTAATAATATACAAACAATATTTAAAAGAGCCCTCGACTGATAATGGTACGTTAAAGAATAAAACAAATAATTTTCTGAACACATGTGAGCTATTACTATTACTTGCCTGTTGCCTCTAAATTGTTTAAGCGTGTTAAAGGACGATTACGACTATTCTTCGCAACATCATCGTAACTCATGAAATGTGAATGGCTAAGAATAGCCGTTTGGTTCTATTTTTCATCATTAAATTCATTGGCTGAATCTGGAAAAAGTGTTGACAACATTGAGGATACGCAATACGGTATGTTGGTGCTATAGTCATGATATTAGAACTTATTCCGATCCATCTCACGCGGAATAATACGCACCTGAATCCTCACACACAGTGCCACTCGACGAGCCGCTGTGCGTATTGTTCGCTATGAGGAATCCGTTTTCCTGAATGCCCGGAATTCCGGTGCACATAATTCCAATTAGATCGAATATTCGTTCCTCTTGAATTGTTAGAGGAAGAAGTTTGGTACGATTATCCGTTCTCCTGTGCGTTTTTCTTTGTTACC
Organism: Oxytorus armatus; assembly: GCA_958009045.1. Lineage (NCBI taxonomy): Eukaryota > Metazoa > Arthropoda > Insecta > Hymenoptera > Ichneumonidae > Oxytorus > Oxytorus armatus. The sequence goes on from OY253752.1 coordinate 7,091,489, forward strand.
TCGATAACCTTCTTCCGTGTATAGCATTTTAATTCGGCCCACGAACATATGAACATACATAAAAAAGAATTTGATATTTCATGTTATTTTCCACAGATTACGATGAGAGAGCTCCTCTATCACCGATTTTACACACACCTTTTACACATTTGGTGATCACATAGTTCAGTTAAAGAAGTTTTTCTGCTTTTATTTCAAGTATTCTTGACTTCATGAAAAAAATCAACGAATTTCAACTCGGTAGTCGAACCATCACTTGATCTCGATGCCACGAGAAAACATCCTCAATGACATTGCAATGCCTCGTCAGCTTGCATTATTTATTGGTCGTATTACCCTTTTCGACTCATCAACGTTTTTCGCACAACCGTTCACGTTCAAATTTCCATTCAAGTATTTCCATTTTTTTTAAATCATACGAGCCAAATTCAGGCGCCCAGCTGTGGGTTTCTATGAATTGGAGCAGATATTCTGTTTGAATATTATTCTTCCGACCAGGTGTAGCCCTATTGCATTAAACAATTTAAAAAATTAATATAGGGGTGAGGTTACTTGGCAAAGAAAATGAAATTTCGCACACGAAGAAGTAAAAATTTAGGTGTTCCAAACCGCAATACAGTTGGCCAGACAGTATTTTCCACTCCTCGTAACATTAAAGTCACAGCGTCGAGGATATCTTAGACAGCGAAGTGTCATTTTTTTTGCTGGGCGGAGACGGACGGAGATAGAAGCAATCACCTTGGTAATCTACACCCAATCAAAATCGGATAAGCTTTAGGAAATTACAATAACGATCTTCTGGAGAGTAAACCGTGTGATGGTGCGACAAATTTCCGTAGTTATAGTGAGTAGGACCCGAGTTTACCCGAAATAATCCCACGAAAGTCCCGTTACTTGAGCTCGTGAGGCTCGCTTATCTACCGAGGCTGGCGAGCAAGGACTCCTCATCGACCCACCGCGCACCGTAGAGATCAAAAGTATTATTAATTACGGCTATCGAGACCGTGCAATAAACGGCGAGATATATTTTTTATTGGAAGACTATTCCGAACATCGATTGTACAAGATTTCGCTAATTTGGACTACATCGGAGTCGGCCACATAGTTCTAACACACCAGGCCTGATCAACATCAGATATGCAGTGTGGTGACATCGTACGCCCGAATTAATCAATAAGCTAAGTTTCGGATAATCTCGCCAATAAGACCATTATTTGTATAATCATATATGTATACACCTTTCGTCATATATTAATTATAGCACGAACTGCGGTGGGTAGCTTTTCTTTTGTTTTTGATTGTATTGATTTCGTCATAAATAAGCGATGAGAGAGGAAATATTTTTGTAATATAATATGAGTGATGAATTGTATGTGGTTATGCCGGATTTCGTAGCCATAATCGTAGCGATTTTTTGTATCATTCATACTCAAATGAATATTGTAATTGAATATATTGTTCTTCCCGTAACGAGCCTTCTCTTAGTCGCCACACTATTCATTTTATACACTGAGAAGTACGCTATTTTCGAAATAACCATATTTATTAAATCACGTTCGGAGCGCAATGAAGCGCAAGTGGTATAGTGGTTTCTTTTCGCGTAAATAAGATTCAGCCCTATTATAATTATCATACAACTTTTAAAAAATAAAAAAAAGTTTTGTTACATTTGGCGCCCAACATGGGGCAACGACCACACCCGTGATATATTAAAACCGTAAAATATTCAATATCAAACTGTACATGTCAACAAATAGAGACGATTGTTCTTCGAGAGAGACTCGATCTCGATCAAAAAGAAAACTAAAAGTCCGTCTCCTATGGAAGAATGATCCGGTAGTTCACGGCAAGAAAAACGAAAACAAATAGCTCACAAGCAGGGTAAATACAGAAATCCTAAGCGTATTAAAATTTCCACAGAAATGGTTGGAGATAGAGATAATAACGACCTGAATCAGGAACAACGTAAGATTGACGAGGAATGGACTCGAGTGAGAGATGCACAACAGCTATTAGATCAACAAAGAGCAGAAATAGAGAGAGAGCGTGTGACGCGGCTGCAGGCACGAAGATGCGCTGGCGAAGAACAGGCATAAAGATTCGCCGCTGGCGTAGACGCTGCTCGACGGCCTGACAACATAGGTCAACATTTAATCGACGGGCTGGTAAATCACGTAAATTATTTACATCTTAACGTAAAGGTCCCAAAATTAAATGACGATATCAACCCAAGAGAATTTATGATAGATACCGAGCCTTATTTAACATACAAGAACGTTCGCGAAGAACACAAAATTTTGGTAGTCGAAAGCTTCTTAGAGGGTCGTGTAAAAGTGTGGTACGACATTGATAAGGCTAATTTAACGATGTTCGAGATTTTCAGAACTCAGCTTCTGGATGAATTTTATTCTATTCCTGTCAAAGTACAGTTTAAAAATCGGTGAATTTCGAGGCGGTACAAGTCAAAGGACGGAACGATGCAGTCTTATTTTTTTTAAGCAGATACGTGATACTATTTATTTCGAGCCACAATTATCCGCGTATGAGATCAACTATACGATCATACAGCAATTCCCATCTAAGATTCAATTAGCTTTGGCCACCCTCAATTATACCGAGACAAAAATGGTAGTACAAGTCCTAGCACAACTGGATAGTACGCAGGGAGAAGTAGAAATGGACAAGCATAGAGAGTGGAAGGGTGGTAATAGTCAACAAAACTTCAATCGAAATTATAGAATTCATAACATGCAGGCTACACACGAGGGCCCAAATAGAGGTCACACAAATCGAGAGCGTAGCGGGAGGTATAATACAGTATCAAATTATTATAACCAGAATCAACAATCGAGTAGTGCACCGAAGTCGTATGACCAACCGTCGCAAAACATATCAAGCTTTCCAGATACGAGTTATCCTCCTCCGAATTATTCTTCGAACTATCAGCATTCGATTTCAAGGCCCTATAATCCATCGAATCAGGGACCTTTAAACTAAATTTGGACACATTTCAGAGGGATCCAGTTGCGCGTTATGATTTTAATGATTTCATCCTGGATCTCAAAAAAGATATTGAAGGAGATGTCAGTCAACCGTTTCCCGAGCGGAAATTTGCTCCGGCTTAAATCCGGCCCATGTCAGGCTGCCCTATCAGGCTGGCACAGCCCTGATCAGGATCCGCATCAGGCCCACATCCGGAATGTAACGGAGTTGCGGATCCAGGCCTGATCCGGCCGTAATCCGGCCTTAATCCGGCACCGATCTGGCCTCGATCTGGCACGGAATTCCAATTTTCAAATTTCAAATGAATAAAATCTATTTTTCTTCTGAGAATTAGGTTATTGGCCCATCGTATGTTGTTAGCTGGTCCATATAATAATCTTTGAGAAAAAAAAAAAAGCGGCCGCCTCCATTCTCAAATTGGACCGAAAAATATCGAAAAAAAAAATGTTACTGTACTAACAGTCATTTTTTAGACGTTTTTTGTTCTTTAAACGATAATTGCGGTCGTTTAAAATTAATTTTCCAATCGGGAGTTGTGCTATTTAAACCCTACCTATCTGTCTACCTACCGACCTAACGAACTAACGCTGTAACCACTACTCTATCGAGCACTTGTGAATTACTTCTAGGAATATCTGATATGTATTCCAACCACCAGAAATGAAGATGGTGAATTATATTAAAAATTGTCTTCGTAGTAGATTTAATTTTAAGGTGGCGTAGGTTCTCGATTGAAAAATCGATGTAGTAATGATAATAATGATATTAATAATAGTAATAATAATAACAATAATAATAATAATGCAAATACTATATTATAATTTCCTTTCATTATTAGTATTTCCAGTGTATATTTTTGTCGGTTGTTTGAAAAACTCAAAAAAAGTGCTTCCCGTTCAGTAGTGGGTAGACAAGCCAGTAAACGGCTAAGCGGTCTCCCATTCCAGTACTGACTGCGGCGAATACTACTGTATTCGCCGGGATGGGTGACCGCTTACTTAACATAGCAGAACGCCGAAGCCGCGAACCGACCGCGCGTCCAATGCTGTAAATCTTATGATTATTGTTATTATTGTTATTATTATTATTAATATTATTTAAATGTCAATCGAATAATGTGTCAAGAAACATTATTCGAAATAATACGACACAGAGATTTCCCAAATGAGTATCCTCCGTCTATCCTATTAAAACATCAAAAGATACTCATTTTAATGCACAATTTCATCTTGTGTTGACAATGAACTGAATCAACACAAGTTCATTGTCAACATCTGAGGTTGCGCTGATAATTCATGCCGTATCAGAATATCATCCGCCCCTGATCTGGGCGTGATACGGTTAGCGTGATGAGGATTTGCCACAGACACCTTAGCCGCACCTGATCCGGTCCTGATATATGTAATGTAAGGCTAGCCTGATAATTCACGCAATATCATAATATGATGCGGCCCTGATGTGGGGGTGACCCGGTTAACCTGATCAGGATTTGCCACGGATGCCTTAGCCGCACCTGATCCGGCTCTGATATATGTAATGAAAGGCTAGCCTGATAATCCACGCCGTATAAGAGTATGATCCGCCCTAGTTCTAGGCGTGATCCGGTTAGCCTGATCAGGCTAACCTTATCGATTCCTGAACGGAGCCTGATCCTATATCAGGCCAGCCGGAACAAATTTCTGCTCGGGTTATTGTAAAAGAGGCTTTTGTGGATACCGGTAGCCAAATAATGTGTGTATCGGAAGAATTTTATAGGACTGTATTGTCGCGTGTAAGAATATTGGAGCTACCGGTAACGAACGTTTATGTAACGACCGCAATAACAACAACAACAAAAACAACGGTAAAACGACAGGTCTACATCGAGGCGATGGTAGATACTTTAACGATTTCTCTTGGTTTTCTCGTGGTTCCATATTTAACGTCAGATTTAATTCTCGGAAACGATTGGTTTCACAAAAATCGTGTTGTGATAGATTATGATAGAAAAACAATATCGGTGCGTGGAGTACCACTGAAAGCGGAAATAGTGCTATTTGAATCCGTCTCGACGGAGAGACTTGCGTCGGTAGTAGAGAATGAGAGTCTACACATCACATATATCCAGTCAATAACTCCACAATTAAATGAAAACATTCTTTCGCAAAATTCCGATTGAATGATCACAAAAAAATAATGCTGAATCCGGCTCTATGTTCGGTACTTGCGATAAGACGATCGAGTCATTGGGGGATCCCGATCAAAGTCGTAGTCAAAACTTATCTAGTAATAAAAATATATTAAACATGTTCGATTCATCGAACGAGGAGATTGGAGGGAATAATTCTTCCCGAATTTGCCTCGATAATATGTGTACTGAGGTGAGCACAGATAGTGACTTCGAGATGGTCGTAAATGACCGTATAAAAAATGATAAAAGTTATAAAAAATGTGTTAATGATCATAATGTTGATGACTGTGATATGATGTGGGTATATAATGATTCTTGTAGATTTTCTTACTATAAAAGCATAAAGGGGCTCTCCGGTGGGTGGGATTTTTCTGCGCGTAAGCTAACGGCACTAGATCCCAATCAGGTGGACGCTGTAAATGTACTAATTGATAAATATGCAAATTTATTTTCTGATAAACCAGGACGAGTTTCGATATATGAACACGAAATTAAATTAATAAAATGGAAACCAATTGTGAAACGTTCGTATCCGATCCTGCTATGTCAACGCGAGGCCGTGGATCGTGAAATTAAATTAATGTTGGAGGCTGATGTAATTGAACATTCGAACAGCCAATATTGTAATCCTATTCGTATTGTAAAAAAAAACTGACGGAAAAATCCGAATTTGCCTTGACGCACGATATCTTAATGCCGTTATAGAGGGGGATAACGAGTCGCCTTCGCGCATTGAGGAGTTGCTTCAGAAATATCGAAGAAAGACTGTGATGTCTACTTTGGATCTCACGTGCGGGTATTAGCAGATCCCGTTAAAAACCGAGTCCAGACAATATACAGCTTTTTTGCATGGCTCGACCCTGTATCAATTCAAGAGAATTCCTTTTGGATTAAAGACTGCCGGTAGCGGATTCATTCGAGCTCTGAGTTTGGCACTGGATGATGAATTGAAAGATTGCCTCACATATTATATTGATGACCTCCTTATTACTTCTGACAGTTTTAGTGATCATTTGAGTCACCTAGAGTAACTATTTAAAATACTATTAAAAAATAACTTCACGCTAAAGATGAGCAAGGCGTGCTTGTGTCGATCGTCCGTTAATTTCCTGGGATTTATTATAACATCAGAGGGAATAAGACCAGATCCGGCTAAATGGAGTATTATAAAAAATTTTGAGATTCCAAAATCAAAAATGGATCTCCAAAAGTCTTTTGGTGTTTGCATATATTATAGGCAATTTAGTGTGGGCCATGCCAAATATTTATAACTCTTTCGAACACTCCTAAAAAGGATATCCCGTGGCAATGGAACGAGCAATATACTCAAGCATCCCAGGAATTGAAAGAGAATTTTCTGAAGATCGTTCAACTTTCCCATTTTTATACTGATCGAGTCTTCAAAGTACAAACAGATGCATCAGATTAAGTCATCAGCGGAGTTTTATACCAGGAATATGATGAGGGGAATCACCGGTTAATATCCACAGTTAGTAAATGCTTGATACCTGAGGAAAGGAATTATACAACCACTGAAAAAGAGCTGTTGGCTATTGTGTATTCAGTCTCGAAGTTTCGCGGGTATCTCGTTGGGAGAAAGTTTGAGGTGATAACAGATCATCAGTGTTTGACCTTCCTCGATAAGACGCCTTTTCATACAGCTAGATTGTCCCGTTGAAGTTTAATTTTGCAGGAGTACGAATTCAAAACTTTATATTGTAAGGAAAAGAATAATATTGTGGCTGATTTTTTAGTAGGCATCCCGAGGGTCGTTTTTGTCATCATGAGTCAGAGAAAATTATGATTACAACGCTATTGTCGCGAGATACAACAGGACATTGTGATTTTGCGATGGACGCGTTATCGATGATTCATCTATTCGAGTTGACTTCGGCGCTTAGAGATCGTCTAAAGATATTGTCCCGATTGCAGCACGAAGACGTGCAGCTTTTGCAGCTTGTATCAAAGACCAATACAAATGGTACTTTTCAGATATACGAAAACATTTGGTTTTATCGCAGCTCCAAAGCAGATACTTCGGTTATCGTAGTTCCAGAGAGTATTACCGGTTTAATAGTCGAGTCAGAACACAATAGATTCGCACACGTGGGTGTTTATAAAACATTGTGCCATTTAAGAAGATTTTTCTGGTGGAAAGGAATGGTTAGGAATGTGAAACGATACGTATTTAGTTGCGGTCTATGCCAGCGTGTCAAGCATCTGAATCGAGCAGTGGAAGGGGATTTTAAGTTTGTACAGTCTGATCACCCAAACGACCTAGCCACTGTCGATTACTACGGTCCTTCACTGCGTTCCACTGCGGGCGTTCAATACATTTTCGTTGTTATTGACTCTTTTTCGAAGCTGGTGCGATTATATCCAATAAAAAAGGCGACAGCCCGCGTTACGGTAAAAAAGCTACTAGAGGATTATATTCAGAAATTCGGAAAACCGAACAGAGTTTTCTCTGACAATGGCTCGCAGTTCACGTCGGCGCTATGGCAGAATTCGCTTCGACAAGCTAATATTAAGGCCGTGTACTCCTCTATACGCCATCCCCAATCGAATCCGACAGAGCGGGTAATGCGTGAATTAGGAAGACTATTTAGGACATTGTGCTTAGAACAACATACAAAATGGGCACGGTATTTACCTACCGTAGAAAGAATTTTCAATTGCACCACACACTGCAGTACTAGGTATGTTCCTTTCGAAACAACACCAGAAGTGTCATAAGCCGCTGGATGTACCCCTCTTATTAAGTAATACCGTTTGAGTGGCCCATAAGTTTTTTCACCTCTATGAGGGTGCTTATGTAATTAATGAAGTAATTGGTTCTAATGCGTTCGTTCTTGGTTATGTAAACAATAACACCGTTAAGGGAACTTTCAATCGGACAAGTTTGCGAAAATATGTACAGCCAGTCGATTGAAGATTGCACCGGTCACGGGTGTTTTTGTCGAACTTCACGTTTGTGTTTTTTATGGTTCTGTTGTTAAAGCTCATTGTTTTCTTTTTTTTCACGAGAGTCCCATTTGTCGATGATCGAAATGTCGGTCCCTGTCAGCGAGGGTATTCGCATAGAAACGATATCAGTATATCTTTTGCTTAGTGATACGATAATAACGAATTTTAAAGTTCCTTTCTTCTATTAGTTGTGTTATTAAATGTCTCTGGGACAATTTGATTAGGCCCTATTCTTTGACATGTTATGACTTTTGTCAGAGACTTCCCTTGACATCTAATGTATGTACGAATGGACGCGGATACTGTGATATCCAAGATGTTGTATTACATAATAAGTGTTACTCTATGTACGAATAGAACGAGAGAGGTGACTGTCCATATCGATTGATTCCCTACGATATTTGTTGATGTTAGTTGGGAATGTTAGTTGTGTAAGATAATGTATCTCAGATAGTAGTACGATTTTCCCATTGCTTCGTTGTAACCGATAATCTACTTTAAGGGCGGGGTAACGGTTTTCACTTTCGAAAAATCGAATTTTTTTTGTCTTATCTTATTGTTTAACATTTCAAGAATTTGTCCTTAAAGTTTTAAACCGATCTAAGCAATATTCTTGAAGTTATTGTCTTATTAATCTCCTGGCCTTAAGGGGGGGGGGGTAGGGTTTTAAAATTATTTTTTTTGCATTTTATTTGTTATTTTTATCTGAATGAACAATATGTCGAGAATATTGTGTATAAATTTTAAGTAAATCGGAGTAAAACTAACGGAGTTACAGCGTTTCAAACGACCGGCCGTGATACGTGATACGTGATACGTGAACACTTTAAATCGATTTTCCCAAAAACGTCATTTTTGAAGTTTGTGAACATTAGAACTCAAAATCTACTGAACCGATCCTTTTGAAAATTTAAACATTAATTCTTCACATAAATCAACAGGTAATCAGGAGTTTTTTTTTCAATTTTTTCAATTTTTTAATAACAAATTAAGCGCGATTTTTTGAGCTAAAATTGCGTTTTTCACTTCCAAGTGCTGCAAAAAATAGAAAAAAAAAAAAAAAAACTCTTCCTGATTACCTCGAGAAATACATCACCTTTAAAATGCATATGAATTTTTTTATTTCGGATGATCCGGTAACGAGTTATAAGGCGCCTCTGGAGATTCAACGTCACCGGCTTATTTATCAATATTTTTCATTGAAAAGTTTTTCTGAGATACTTCAATAGTTGTACAATAATATGTAATTCTATTTAATAAAATTATATTACTCATGTCGCCGCAAAAAAATCATAAAAATATGCTTTTATTCGCCTTTAAAACCCTACCCCCCCTAACGCTATACCGCTAACAGCTGCGGGCGGTCGGGCTAGCAGTGCAGCTGTCGAACAGGTATACAGTTTATTCATTGCTATTGTGTATATAGTATATAGTGTATACTATACACTACAATATTTTTAAAGAAGAAACGAGCTGGAATCGATGATTCTGTGTAAGTTGGAAAAAAAAAAATTTTCTTCACTTTTTTACTTCATAAACTTTAGACGCGTTTTTCTCAAAACTACTTTTTCAAAGTCCGTGTTCACTGCCATTTAAAAACTACTTGACCGATTCATTTCAACCTTTGTACACATTTTCTACATATAAAATACCTCCCCCCAATGTTTAGTTAAATTTTTTTTTTTTCATTAAGGGTGTTTCCCACCCACAAAATGGCGGAATTTTTCGTAGAAAATAACAGTTCACACTTTAGATGGCCGCCAAAAATTTTTAAATGAAAAAAAAAATTATCAGAGAACGTTGGGGGGAATATTTGCTTATAATTTGACTAAATTTTCATGGTTTTTCATTTTCAGATAATTTTCGGCCGAGTTATAGTGAACACCGCAAATTGTTTTTTTTCCAAGACGTTCTGGGGGAAGCTCTGTTACGGGCTTATGCTTCAATATTTCTGCATGAAAAAATTACACAACTATGTCAAAAGTATGCTCAATAATGTACAAAAGCTTTGAATAAAGTTGCTCAATCCATATTTGAGAAAAAAAATCGCAAAGAAAGTGTTTTTTTACGCTGAAACCCTTACCCCTCCCTTAAGATAGTTTATGTTAAAATTGGTAGGGTATGTATCATCTAAGAACTAAGACGAGACCCTTAGTGGTGTGGAGTCACTTTTCGGGTAGCCTAGGAATACATATAAGTATTTAAATTCCACGATAAATTGGTATTTTATATCGTATGCGGGAGGAAGTATAGTACCCCTAACGCGCACGTAATAAACATAGCGGTATTAGTTAAAGCTGAAGTATCCAGAATTATGAAAAATTGACAACATGTTATTGCGTGAGATCCTGATCAATAAGTTCTCGAAATCTAATCAGGCCAATCAGGCGATTCAAATAATTTTCCCTACGAGAGAGCGGTTCATGCAAGAAGTGTAAAAGCTGATTTCTCCAGACTGAAGGCAAAAGGATTTTTTTCGAATTGGCTAGTGGAATTGGAGAAGCGCTCCATGATATTCAAAACTTTATACGCGATATAAATATTAAACTTTAAAGAATTCCTTCTCAAGCCGGTCCTACAATATAGTCAGTCACTCGGGGAGTCAGCCTGCCGACCATGGTCGAAAAAGTGATTCTTTCGATTTCCGCGTTTTCCCCATTGATTTTTTGAGCTTTCGACAAAAATTCGGTGCTATTGGTAATCAGCGGACAATTTCCAATTGAGGGTATCGAAACATTGCATAAGGTGATAAAAATTGTTTTAGCATTTTTTGCCCACTTTTTCAGAAACCATAAAATGCCAACATTTTTTTATCCAGGGCACGGTCTGCGATCCAGCTAGAACCCCAAGGGGATACTCATTTTCGGGCGACAAATACCCCGACAAATCTCGATTGATACTTTATCAGAAAAGATAATTAAAAGACCGCATCAGGAAACAGCCTGGGTTCCAGCCTGGGACTCCCCTTTCAGTGTATCCCTAAAAAATCCCGATCGGGATTTTGCTGGAAACGAGGATTTCGTAACAATTGCTTGTACGGGTCATTGTGAAAATGGCAAAAAACGTATCGAACTCATCCGTTGCCCACTATGAAAATGATGGGTAACGTATTGAATTTCAGCTGTATTATGGAAATAAAAGGTGGGATTAAATTCCATTACTCATTATCAAACAATGGCTAATAGTGTTTAGCGATTCACGTACCTTACCTTATAGCTGTATTCCGGAAATGCCGCAGACAAACTTGTCTGCATGATCAACAATCAGAAGTTATCAATAATAATTATTAGGATAATAATTAGCTCTATCCGAATAAAAAATAAATGACTGGTTATACCTCGCGAACATTTGATAGAGTGCCGCTTTTTTATTGACTTTTTAGTCGAACCCCTCGCTATTTCTACCGCGGTGACGCGAGTGTCCTTCCCAAGGTCGTTTTATTTTGAAAATTCAAAAAACTGCAGAGCACTTTCCAAACTTGTTCGAATTAGATGAGTCGCAAACCGTCCATTGCTGAATGTGTTAAATGCCTGCAAGATATTTTTTTTTGTAAACAACTTTATTATTAAAAAAATACATGCTCCTCCTGCGACGCTGATGAATATGGGTATGGGGATGAGCGGTGGGGAGCGGCAAGGTATGAAAATATCATCTAGGATATAATATACATATTTCCATATGTACATATATGGACGCGTAATCGCCGTTGTTTCAATTTAATGTAAAACGTATTGGATCAATTTTTGTCTCTTTTCGTTTCTTCACTTTATCCTTTCGCAGCGGAGAAACGACTTCAATGTAACACACGATACAGTTTGTTTCAATATACGTATATACATACAGGATTTAAATAATTTTCAAATTTTCTCGTAAAAATTGCCAATTCAATAGTTTTTGATCGATGAAAAAGGCGCGATTGATAATGATTATCGGGAATGTACCAGAAATATGCGACAAACTAGCAGTTTGAATAAGTACATAGATATTTCACAAAATTATCTGATAAATAATTTCTTTCGAGCTGGTGAAGACACAAAAGAATTGTGTCGCTTCTGTTAAACCGATGCCCAGTGTAGTTAGTACAGGGGTATAAATTGATTGAGCCTACGAAAATTGACGATGTTGGCTTAATTATCATCTCCGCAAACAAAATTCTGTTTACAATCATACGATGACGCGGTCGTGAAATTTCTACAATTTACTTTAATAGCTTAAAACTTCATCTATTTCGTGTATTATTTGACTGTCCTGCTCTTTTCCTCGCTACTCCCCCCATTCCTGATATACTTTTCCATATTTGCGTTAATGATATAAGCACGTTGCGCACCGACAACAATATTACAATCGTGAATTATTTACAGAAGTACATAGTTATTTAATAATAATAATAATAATAATAATAATAATAATAATAATAATAATAATAATAATAATAATAATAATAATAATAATAATAATAATAATAATAATACAATATCATAATAATTAATGTTAGTAACCATCGTACACATCTATGTGACCTCGCTCGATTGACATAATCAGGAAGATGGAGGAAAGAAAAACTTGCTCATTAAGAAGTATGTATAATCGAACGCGATCGATGAATCACGAGGTAAGAATATAAAATATTTAAATTCAGGACGAATCGTCGCGACAGTGATGGCTCGATCGAGCGAGTCTTGGTACGCGCCGATAATTCAATAAATATTTATACACCGCGGCTAAAAACAAACGGGAAAATAAAATCAATTCTATCTTGCTCCGTGTTACCTTTTGTCCCCGTTCGTTGCGGGCCACGCTCTCTTTTAGCGCGGGGATTAAATTTCTTCTTATTTTTTTTTCATCCGCGTTTTCCTTGTACGCTATCTTAACACGCTCCGCAAAATGAGCTCCAGCTGGTTGGTTGAACTTTGCGTTTTAATGTAAAAATAACAAAGACCATTTTCCAATGGATATTTAAGGAGGAAGAAAAAAAAAAGATGAAATTTATAATGAAAGTTATCCTGCGTTATTTTTTTGTCGTTTTCTTTGACATTTCTCGAGTCCACGGGGTGAAATATTATCGGAAAAATAATTCTTTTTTCTTATTCTTTTGTAAATTTAATTCTTGCTATTGCTCATCGCGAAATGATCGTTTAAAGGTCAGCTATGATATATGTCGTATCAGTGAAACGAGCTCTCGATCGGTAATGGTGGTGTTATTGGTGGCAGATGATCCCCGCAGGTCGGGAAATTTGGCGGCACGGGTGGAAGATCGGCGTGCGTACCGACGTGCAAAATTAAATTCATACCAATTACTATGTGGAACAGGAAGTGACAGTGGAAGAGCCAGTAACCTGTTGACATAATACAAAGTAGAACAGTTATTACTTTCCTGATTATTAATAATTACGTAAATTGTCGTAAAAAAAACTATTGTCAATTAGTGGAAGTGAATCACATTTTAATTTGTTTAATTATTTACTTTAAACGCTTTATTATCGATTTAGCATTTTCAAGGACAAAGAAATTTAATAAAAATCGTTCTTTGAGAAACCCTGATGATGATTCGGTATCGATAGTGAAACATTTTTTCGATCGCACAATGAACGGGGGTAGCGAAAGCGCGGCTCCACCTATGAAAGTACGAAAAATCACGTGTTTTGTTTTATATATATATCGGCAATACCAAACGATGAAGTATTCGAGACTCTTTTACGCTACCATATACAAAAAATATTCTAATTGGTATGTATATATATAAATTTATAAGAATCGTTTTATTTTAAGAAAAGGGCATCTACGTCTGCAATTTCTTTTAGATTTGGATCTAAATATTTTTTTGGACGATTGTAAAAACATTTCCAACAATATGCCTCTTTTTCGATACGACTTTCTTTTTCGACAAATGGCTTATTGAAGCCTCGCCCACCCATTTCTATCTGATGGTGGAAAAAGAAAAAAGATCGGTAAATAACAAACCTGGATTATCAGCACGGAATCGAAAGACCACGTAGCCGTTGTTCGGCACGGCAATAGTGTCTTTGGAGGGTGGAAGATTGAATTCTCTGTGCAACAAGCCCCGCCTATCGAGATCAAGAGCGTGCTTCAAATTGATCTTCTTGACATTCTTGTCGGGCGAGCGTCCCATACCGATAACGTTGAACGCATAACCGTGCAAGTGGAAGGGATGCGAAAGATTTGGTTGTTGTACTGTAGATTATACAGGAAAATTGACAATAAAGAAATGTGGTTGATTGATGGTAGAAAATCTGTAGGAAAAAAAACGTTCGGAGAAATTGGTAAAACAGATTAATCGTTCTAACCTTCATCAACGAGTACAACCTCGACGATAGCGTTGTGTGGAATATCGACTTTGTGCGTGCACATGCAGTTCGCCCCGCAATCGGCGGGTCTGTTGTCACCGTTGCAAAATTGCTCGGGTGGAATGTCATCGATCTGCGAGAGGGGTGGTGCCGGTGGAAAAGTGAAGGATATCTCGTCCACCAATGAAATTACGTGGTCACCGGTTGGCGCAACTGTGGATTTGTTCGAGTGGGAAAAAAACAAAGGCGTAATGAAATATCGGAAAATCCATTTTTTTTCTTCCTTTCTAACAGTTGTTAGAAGAATCCTTCGACCACGCGAGAATGACTATTATTCCAAAGACTCACCCAAGAAACGATTGTAAGTATTTGGCTGAAAGACTTCCTCGGGTCTGTAAAAAAGAAAACGGAACGGCAAGAATATCTTGACGTCTGGACGTTCTTGAAGAATTCCCTCGTCTATGTGTCGTGCATTTTTCAGCTGATTCACGCATATAGCGTCTTCGCGCGGTTGATTGCAGATCGCGTCGAGAGGATTAAGGACCTGCGATAAACCGATGAATGAACAAAACATGGCTTTAGTAAAGAGGGCGAAACGCGGAACCATCGTAAAAAATGCTTTAATATTTTCGTATTTTCGACTCACGATGCCCTGAGGAAGACCGAGATCGTACGTAGGTGCCGCTGCGCTAGGTTGATAAGGTCCACGTGCATAGCGAAGAATGGCCAAATTTTGAGCTCGTTTGATACCACACTCGCCTAGACCACGAAGTTGTATCCAATACGCACCAGCGGGTTGATCGGCACTTATTATAAAATCGTAACGTTCGCCTGTAAAATGTATGGGATCATCGAAATTGTGCAGATGAGACTTACAGATTCATTTTCGGGATGGGGGGATATAATAAAAGAAAGAAACGCAAAGAATGAAAAACATATAACAATAATAATAATCAATAACTATCAAAGATCCGAGGATTTTCTATTTCCGTTGCTTACCCGAGAAAGATATGATGGTATTCACGTTGACGGGATGTACGGGTTCGCCGTCGGTCGCGATAAGCGTCAATTGATGTCCTTGGAATGTAATTTGGGCGGGGCATACGGAACCGAAGGAATTAATAAGACGGAAACGATAACGACGACCCGGTGTTATCGTGAATACTTCGAGAGGTGTATTGGTCATGAAACCGGTGTTGGGGTCCTAGAAAAGTAATGAAAATTAGGAAAAAGAAATATGTTAATTAGGCTGAATAAAATTTAAACAAACGATAGGTTGTGTGTGTGAATTTTTCCTCAAACTCACTCTGAATTGCCCCTTTCCATTGATGAGCACGGTTTCTGGATCCTGGCCGGTGTTAACTGCTAAACGACCCGGATATCGTTCAGCCGCGTCCTCGTGCATCCAATCGCTTATAAGAACAACGTGTGTCGTAAGATCGTAGTCGTAGAGATTGCTGTTTGGATCTTTGTTGGGTGGCTGACGAACTACTATGCTGCCGTAAAGACCGTCTATCTTCTGGAGACCCGTGTGAGCATGCCAGAAATGTGTTCCGGCGTTACCGGCTGTCCATTGATACCTGAATAATCGATAGGTAAGTACAGAAATTTCTTTTTAAGGATATGTTAATGAGAGATTATATTACGATTATTAGGTACGGATGAGGTGCGATGCCTTGTCGAATCGGATAAGATCGAAAGTATTTGAATACATCATTAAAGTATTTCACACGGTCTCTACGACTTACCTGAACGTCGTTCCTTCCTGAATCGGACACTGGGTAACGTAGGGAACTCCGTCGTAATACTGCGACCCCTTTTGCCATATACCGTGCCAATGGAGCGTCGCTTCCATGCCCTGCATGTGATTCTCAACGTCTATGACAACCTTGTCACCTTCGCAAACTTGAATACTGGGTCCGGGTACCATCCTGTTCGCTGTTAATATTCCACGCTCTACACCGTCGGCAAGAACGCACTGACAATGACTCCATACGGTATTGGTCGCATTCGGCGTGCACACTTGGCAAGCCCTGTTGAATTAATATCATATCGAGCGCGTCAATTTTTATTATTCTTTTTCCCGAGACGAATAATTTTTTCGTGTAAAATATCTATTTGTCGTTACTCACGCTCCGAGAACCGTATAGTGTTCTAGCGTAAAATGGTAATAACATATTCTGGGTGGTTCACCCTCTCGACAGGCTCGCGCGCACTCGTCCGGTGCTGAAAGAGCCGGATTTCTTCTGAGCTCAGCGGTCGCGCGTTCGCTGTAATCCAATGGTCTCGTACGGGGTGGCCTCTGCGTAACACCGAGACTACCAAGATTATCGATACCCCCGAAACCACTCTGGAAACCATTGTTCAACGGATGTGTCTGCACAAGACCGTGGGCCGATGAGAAAAATCTCGAAGAGTCGTCCTGCGTAAACACATTTCCGGTCTTCATCGCGGGACTCCAGAAAGACGAGGCTGCCGACTGATCGGAAGCTACTTCTGTTGGAAGAAATAAAAAAATGAATGAAATGTATGTATTTTCATATTTTTCACTAATGCCGATGAAAAAGTTCGAATAGGAATCGATATGGTGAAATTTTATTTATACATTCTAATTATATTTCTGAACGCTCGCGGTTTACATTTGCCATATTTAATCAATTATATTTTTAAATACTTTAAAGCGTCGTTACTTAACGTATATATAACTAAAAGTATTCTCATTCAATTAACACTGTAATAAAGTTTAATTACACGTTGTAGTAAAACTTTTTGCGGAAAAATATATGCTTGGATATATATGCTTATTGAAATTAGTTCGAAAGTTCACCGCAGAATTTGAGGAAGGTATTACGCGTGACTTGTCACAAATACGATATGCTATATATGCCTAATAATATTAAAAATTCGAGCGTTCGTGATCGTTTGATCGATCGCGACTACGGACAGGTGAAAGTGTAAGTGATCGGTAAAGCAACTAATATATTTCGATGAAAATACCAATTTTCTGGTTTTTTTTTTTTTCGATGCAGTTTGCACTGACGACTAGAAATCGATGAATAGTTTATGAAAGTGAAAGTTTACACGGTATATATGACGGAAAATATCTTTATCCGAGTCATATTCTCGCACGATTCGGGCTCTATATACGACAACGGTTGACGAAATTTTATACTTTCAATAAGCATTAGGAATGGACCACGTCGCAGCGTGATGTGGATTTTGTCTTTCGTCTCTCGTCTATAAATGTACCTAGGCTCGTTGGGGCGGCTAAAAATCCAGAATAAAACGCGTTAAATAATTAAAAATACAACAAATGAATGAACGTAAACCCGGTTCAACAGAAACTAAAGTCATCGACGAGTTTTGTCCCGACACAAGCCTTATACATATATTACTCCCTATTTTATGACCCGTAATATTACAAAACGTGTAATAATTAGTACTCTTCTGTATCTACTATCTGCGTATATTCCGGGTGTCAGTTGAGTCTCGTCTTACGCGGTAATTCGATACTCAGCGGTACTGAAGCACGCTTATACTTCGGTAGCGAAAAACACGGGCAATAATGTACTTGTATAATTTATAACTGTGCTTCAGTACCAAAAGATCAAGTAGGCGGGTATCATAATTTCTCGACAACCAGGAAAATTATATTGCACGGTATTTGATTCGTTCGTGCTATACATTTTATACCGATCGCCAAAGAAAATAACAACAGCAATAATTCAAATCCATCGCTTCGATTTAGTCGTAATCTCTGTGGTCTTGGCTGAGTAATTTTACTCAATAGTTGATATTTGATCGACACAGTGATCATCCAGCATGATGGGTGTTAGTTGAGCCTTGTTTTACGCGGTAATTCGATACGCCGCGAATTAAAGCACACTTATACCTCCGTAGTTAGATACATGGGCAATAATGTAATTTCTCGACAACCGGGGAAATTATATTGGACGGTATTTCATTCGTTTGTGCTATACAAACTATACCGACCAACAAAGAACATATCAACAACGACAACATTAATGCGAATCCATCGTTTCGGTTTAGTCGTAACCTCTGTGGTTTTGGATGAGTAATTTTACTCAGTAGTAGATATTTAATCGGCACAGTGATGATCCAGCTAAACCTAATGTTTCATGAAAAATAACTGGCAATTGACCGAACCAAGTGAGGAAAGCAAATGAAAATTCGATCGCAAGGCTGGCAATTAAAAAATGGTGGAGTGAAGATGGCTGGCGAGAAATATAAATTATTCGACGTGAAAAAAAATTGTTGGATATCAAAATCGTTTCGAGTTCACCATGATTTTCCTGGAGAAATTCAACGAATCGCCCGCTTCTATCACGATTGGGAATCCTCTAGTTTCAAAAAAGGGAAATGGGGGAAGGTAAAAAAAGAGAATTTTTGTCATTATCCTACCTCATGTACTTTCCATCGTAATAACCTGTCTATACATTGGTGTGTTTCGTTGTGAATATCAGAAGGGAAAAAAATGAATGAAAAAGAGACAACTATATCAAACGCGTAGAGAATTCAAGTCGCGGATGACAAAAATCATGAAAATGAGCGAAAGAATAGAGATGAAAGAATAAGAGAAAAGGAGAAGTAGTAGCCGGTTGGTGAGATTGACGGTTGAGATATTTTTTTCTTTTAGTTCCGCATATGACAGATTCGCGCGCTCCTTATCTCACGAAGATCATCTCCATATGTGTCGACTACTTTACTCGACGACATCCGAAAGACAAAAAAAAAACAAAAAAAACAAAAAAAAACAAAATTAAAGAATTACACGATCTCATTGACGCGGCTTGCTAGCTTTCATCTTTTCTCCCTCTCTTAGCCCTTTATCCGCACAATCTCATTGGGGGGGGGGGGGGGGGGGGAAACAAATATTCTGATGAGTATTTTAGGAATTAGTACAAGCAACAGAATTACATTGTTTTGTCTTTTTCGGTACTTTTTATTACGGCGGTACCGTATCCACAAAATTCACGTACCGCTTAAAATTGCTCAGGTTGTTTCTTCGTTGTGCTCGACGAAAAAAAACGATAAATTGCGGTGACGAAATATATATATATCATTACCGCATCATGAAACGTTACAACGAAGGTCGGGTGTTGTGCGTACGACTTTTTGCTGAAATTTCTCGCTCGGTACAACTCGGCGAATGCTTGACTCTGGCGAGAAGTGATGAGTTTTCACTGCCGTTGGAGAGTATCCTGTTTCCTATACGCGTTCGTATTATTTTTTACTGCCCCGCGGGAAAATCGCAAAAGGGCAGAACCTTATCGGGTCGGGATATGAAAATTTGAGAGTCAATATTTTCTACGTTCGCAATCGCGTGTTTTTTTTCAATCGATATAGGAACATTGTAAACCAAGAGTTGATCCTTTGCACTCGAGAGGTGATTCTCAGACACCATTTGGAATTACTAAGAGTCACCTCTCAACTGCAAAGGGTTAATATCTTTCGATAAGCAGCCACTACTCTGATTATTATTATTGTTGTTGTTGTTGTTGTTGTTGTTGTTATTCCCATACACCCCCGTCGTGGGGGGGGAGCTTCGGTGATCCTCTCACTACCGGTCAAAGGTGAGGAGCCAGACTAATAGGCAGTACTCGGGGAGCGAATCCCTAAATGGAAACCAAACATGGAGGACACCTGTTGTCCACCATATTTCCACAGGGAAAAACCTACGGTGCAGGGAGCCAGATTCCCAGTACTGGCGTCTTCAGGGAGTTACTCAGCGAGCTCCCAGACATCGTCAACCAGTTAACGCGATGCAGCGCTAGTGAACCTCTAGGCTAATGGGCCAGGTTTCACGGGAGATGAAATGAGTCGCCCAGCATTGCAATGTCGGGCATAATTGGAGAAGAAGCTGTTGGGAGTAGACTGCGCCGAGGAAGAGCAGCTGCGAAGAATACAAGACCTGGCTAAGACCATGATCCAGGCAACTAACAAACAGAGGAATGTCAGTAGAGACATAAAACAAGTTCTACAGAAGTTGGAGGAAGCTCCCGCAGCCATACTAGCGTCCGGAGTCCTTAGGAAGACGATCGAGGGAGACCTGCGGAAAACACCAACGCGCAGTAAGCGATTAGCTTCGCAATCAACGAACAAAGGAATCAAGCAGTCACGAAACTTGTCCAATAATCCAGGGGAAGGGACTCCCTCTACCCGTGCGACAAAAGGCCGAAACACAGCACCACAGAAGGCGAGTCGCAGAACGTTCGGCACAAGGAAGAGAAAGGAGCCCCGGATAAACCCGGCGATAGGAAAGCCAGAAGGGTCTCAACAAGCAACGAAGAAACTCCAGCAACGAAGAAAAAGAGACCACCCTCGACAAGCCACAGACGGCGGAAGAAAGCGAGAGAAAAGCCGCGTACTGAATCAGGGCTAGTCAGGCCGGAAGATGGGAAAAACTACGCGAAATTACTTGGGACATCCGCGGAAAGTAAACACCGCAAATACAGAATCGCCTTGATATACTACTGGAATTGGACGACAAACCAAAGAACAAGAAGAGTTTCACTAACGCACTGAAAGATGCCTTAGGGGCAATAGGCAGAATCATGGAACTCGTTTCAAGGATGACGCTCGAGATTAGTGACCTCGACGGAGCAATGGAGGAACAGGACGTACGCGACGCCCTGGTATGCAAATTCCCAGAACAATCGAAAGAAGTCAAAGTGCGAGTGCCGAAAACAGTGCACAGGGGTCAGAAAATTGCCCAATAGAGCTGGACGAAACGAGAGCAGCGGAGCTGATAAACAAGGGCAGGATCAAAGTTGACTGGGTCAACTGGAGAATCCAACAGCGGGTAACCGTCACCCGCTGTTTCAAATATCTCGGATATGGGCACCAGACCCTGAATTGGCAGGGGCTGCAGAGAAGTAAGATATGTTATAAGTGCAGTAAAACTGGCCACAAGGTAGCCACGTATGAAGCCGAACCACGGTGTATGCTCAGAAAACCCACAATCGTCGCATGTCCCGGGAGACTTGCGCCGCGTTTAGGAGAGCATTGGAAAGTGCAAGCAAGAAACAATCAAAATGACGAAGAGACTCCAAGGAAATCTGAACAGGAGCAAGACAGCCGACAACCTTCTGACACAAGTAGTGTACGAAAAGGAAGCCGACGTGATATTCATCGGCGAACGGTATCGAGATAATGTGAGCCCGAACTGGTTCTCAGACAACATCGGTACTGCATCTATCTGGATACCGAATCCCGGTAGAGGACACGTAGAGGGTGATGGAAAAGGAAACGGTTCCGCCTAGATCGATTCGGAAAACGTTTACTACGTAAGCTGCTACCTCACACCAAACGAAGATATCAAACAGTTCGACGAAAAGCTCAACAGCCTGGAGGACACGGTGCAGGAAATGAAAGGAAACAACATCGTCGCTGGAGACTCCAATCCAGAGCGGTGGAATGGGGCCTGCCTCTACCTGACGGTAGAGGCATGCGAGTCATGGAGATCGTTTCAAGACTGGGGCTGATCGTGCTAAACTATTTATGATATCTCGTTCGCATCGGAATGCGCAGCAGCAACTGTGAAGAAAGGGGTTGTGATAGAGAACTTCACCAGCAGCGATCATCAGTACATCACGTTCGAACTACGTGAAGAAAAACGAACGTCGAGAATTAACCGTGGCCAACCACGAGAACGAGCGCTTCGACGCAGAAAACTTGGTAGATAAGACCATGCGACTTATACAGCAGGCTTGCCAAGTATCAATGCCAAGAAAAAAACGACTAGCGAACAAGAAAGCAGCGTACTGGAGAGCCGAAGAGATTGCCGGCGTGCGCTAGAAAAATCTCCAGCTTGGAAGAAAAGCAACTTGAACGAGAAAAAAAAACCCGGACGAGGCAGCGATCATATCGACCCAGTATAAAGGCGCCAAGAAGATCCCTCAACGACAAATCAGTAGGACCAAAATGGAACGTTGGAAACTTCTTATGCAGGATGAGAACAACGACCCCTGGGGACTAGGCTACAAGACTTGCATACTATGAAATACATCGTAGATCCTCTCTTTCCAACGCACCCAGCAAGGAGCGAGGGAAACTTCGACACGAGGACATCACGTCTTTTAGTGAGGAGAAGCTGACGAACGCGGCCAAATCCCTCCAAAACTACAAAGACCCAGGATCGGATGAAATACCAGCGGAAGTATTGAACACTGTCGCGAACATCTGCCCACAAGTGATTTTGGACATCTAGAACTGCTGCTTGAAGAACGGACTGTTCCCCAGACTATGGAAAATGCAGCGGGATATCCTTTACCCTTGCTGATACTAATCAGCAACGGCAAATGAGATCTGAACTCCCCGTCGGCACATAGGTCTCTGGAAAACATGATCAAGCCACGCCCATAAGTGGCAATACAGGCAGCTGGAGACATATCGGACAGGCAGTATGGTTTCAGGGAAGGACGATCCATGGTGGACGCGGTACAAGAAGTGATGGAAACATGGTACAAGATATGAGGAACGCCTTCAACTCAGCCAGATGGTGCGATATGGTTGATGTGTTGAAGGACAAATTCAACATACCGGATCGTGAAGGACGGTGCTGCTCTACGGCATACTGGATAGACAATAGAGGAAGGACATCACGGCAGGAGCAGCCCAGAGAACCATCCTAGGAACGGACCTTTGGAACATGTCGTACGATGGCATACTGCGAATGGAAATGACAAACGACACTTACCTAGTAGGATATGCCGATGACATTGCCATGGTCATCACAGCAAGAAACCCAGAAGCTGCAGAAAGAAAACCGGATCAAGTCATGAGACGGACGAACGAGTAGATGGAGGATCATGGCCTGAGCCTGGCCGGCCAAATATGGAGATCGTGCTACTCACGCGGAAAAGAATTCCGAATATACTTCGAATGCAAGGTAGGAGCAGTGGAAGTGGAAATGAAGGCAATGTAAGATACCTCGGCATCATCTTGGAACGGATCGGCATCACACGGAACTTTCTTTCTGGGAGCATATGACAAAAGCAACCGAGAATGCAGTGACCATGGTAGCGGCGCTGAGTCGACTCATGGCGAACGTAGGCGGTCCAAGAGCGAGAAAACGCCGACTGTTGATGTCGGTAACACACTCGATTCTCCTGTACGGAACGGAGATCTGGGCTGACGCGCTGGGAGCAGAAAGTCGCAGGATGCGGATAACCGCGGTTCAACGAAGAGCGGCCTTGAGAGTGGCTTGCATGTACCGCACGGTAGCGGAGCCAGCGGCTCTAGCGATAGCGGGAGTGATTCCCATAGAACTACTCGCGAGAGAAAAGAAACGAGTCTACCTACGACGGATGGAACAAAACCACCAAGAAACAAAGAAATAGGCGAGGGACCACACAATGCAACTCTGGCAGAACAAGTGGGACAACGATGCGACAGGGAGATGGACCGCTAGGCTGATAAAGCAGCTAACCCCTTTATATATATATATATATATATATATATACTAGGGGGGCCCTGCCCCCTGCGCGCTTCGCGCGCCACCCCCCCCCCCCGCCCACACCCCCACCCACGCCTCCCCCGCCCCCGCTCGATCCCCTCACCCAGCCTACTCGATCCCGTTCGCTCTCCTCAACTCTTGTACACGGCGGCGGCGGCGGCGATATATTTATATAATATAGAGAGATATATCAGGGTGTGCTATTTGGGGGCTACTTTTTTTTTCAGCTGTTCAACAGGTTATATACTTCCAGGAAGTTGAAAAAAGAAGCCTGTTCAAATTTGAGCTCTTAATATTAATATTTAGAGGTGACTCATCGCGAATTTCTATTTCCCATTTGGACACCCCCTACTCAACTCGTGTGCACGGCGGCGGCGGCGGCGGCGGCGGCGAAATATTTATATAATATAGAGAAACTGGAGGGGCTCTGCCCTCTGCCCGTTTCGCTCGCCAACCCCCCCCCCCCCCCCCCCCCCCCCCCCCCCCGCCCCTCGGGCCATTCCATTCGGCGTACCCCCGGCTCGGGCCATTCCATTCGGCGTACCCCTCCGACCCCGGCCATTCCATTCGGGGTACCCCCCGGGTTGGGGGGGGGGGGGGGGTACGGTGAAGGGAATGACTGCCTCAACTCTTGTACACGGCGGCGGCGGCGGCGAAATATTTACATAATATAGAGAGATATATATATATATAATCAATATTATTATTATTACCGTAATTCAAATTTTCCCCCGTCGGAGTTGCACGCGCCTCGTTGTGGTGGTTTCATTAATTTTCGGTTGTACATTCGGAGAGTTTTTTATTTGTAGTTAAATTATATGTAATTTAAGGCCGCTTAAAGTCAGTTAGTGTCTCGAGGTTGTATTCAAACTATAAATGAAGATTTTTCAATGCCGTTCAATGTCAGTTGCGTATCATCATTTTCTTAGAATTGTTCAAGTCAAAGTGGTGGAAAATTATTATTTTTATTATTTAATTGCATATTTTATCCAACGATTGATGATCCCCTGGTTCGGTGTCAACGTATAATTAATTTCATTCGTTATATGTAACGTTGCGGCGAAAATGTTGTTCATTTCGTCCTGCATAATCCACTGGGTGTGGAAGAAGAGAGGTGGGTAAAAAAAAGTTGCACATGGTAATTCAACATTTCGAGCGTGAGGTCCAAGATTCAACGAGACCCAATTTATGGCCAGCGTATATGGTATTAACATACATCGTTACGATACTTGTCATTCTGTATGCGTTAGCGGAAAAAATACCACGGTGAGATGGAAGAGAAAAAAATAAACGGTGCGACACGGCGGGAAGGAAGAAAAGAAAAAAGAGAAAAGGAAAAAGACACGTGCATATAGCTGGTTCATGTAACCAGGATTGAGAGACGTGAACGAGCGAAAGGATTTGCGAAAAGATAAGATCCGTCAGTCTGATAATAATCACTTATATATATGTATCTGTATGACCGAGGCATAACGGCCCCGCCAAAACTATAAAAAAAAAGAAAAGTAATTAAAAAACGGAAAAATACAAAATTATAGTCAATAGGGGTTAAAATATACACAACTAGGACCCTAACGCCAAATTCATAGAAACTTTTCTTTTCCGAAAAATTCAAGTCATCGACGAAAAAAATTAGATACAGGGTTTCTAACCCCCCTTCGGGATCATTCTTAATAAATCTAGAAAATGTTCGAACGTCAATTGACGCTACCACGAATTCACATTCGTACGTAAGGGGTCACCGGCAGAAAAACCGTCGATATCCGAAATACCCGTACGATCATTTGTATTTTCTTTCGAACGCGATATAAGACCGGTCCAAATAATATTTTTGAATGACGACCAACGAATTTACACTTTGGCAGCATTATTTCGTTAGGAGGGGGCGGGGGGGGGGGGGGGGACACGGTCTCCCCTACATATATGTGAATCCCATTGCACGATTTAGTAAATAACCCGATCTTAGGTATGAGATAAGAATATATTTATGGCACATTAGAAAATATAATTGCAGAGTTTGATGCAAGCAGAATTTGCGGTAAATTAATGAAGAAAAAAAATTACACGATTTGCGCGTATACGATTAATTAATCGCACGCACATTCAGGTGTTGGGTATTATATGCTCCGCAAATTCTTTCTTACATAATCACGAAATTTAAAAGGGCTTTTAATATGCTTATGCGCGCGAATAAATCGTCGAATTATCGCGGCAATATATCACGTTACACATGCAAGATAAATTCGTGAATATTTAATTCAGTGTGGTCCGCCTCGCTTGGTCAGTTGTTCTGGCCAATTTACAATTTATCCGTCGCGACAATGCGACCAGAGCTCAAAGAAAGTATCGTGCCCCTGATTGAAAAATAAAATACCCGTGAGTTTAAGAAGAAATGAAGCGGCCGATTCAATCATTCCCCCTCTCGCTACAGGCAATCGTGGCAAATTTCGGCAGTTCCCTATTGGCACCTATGAATGTAGGTTTACCATCGACAGCCGCAATTATCGCTCCGACGTCTCACTCTCGATGTGATTATCGGCAGGCTGCTCCGAGGTGCTCCAAACTCCATAAAGCTCCTCCAAGATACGGAGAACATAATCGCGGGCGAGATTGGGGAGTGACCTTTAATTTTCTTAAATAGACCGATCGACCTTAACGGTCGAGAGTTGGGTTTGCACGATTTCCGTCGGGGCGTTAAGAATGCACTTTTGTAACGTTGGAGTAACATTATTTGCGCTATATAGAACCGTGCACGACCGAGTAGCGAACAACATGTGTTGGTACATATTTAGTAGTTAATACTCAACTATATATGTACATAGCGGAGATGAACGACTTATACATTCGCTGTAAATATTTGATCAAAGGTACATGTATAGGACGTTTCGGAGAAAATTCGCCGAGATCCTTGACCTCTATATATCTTACTATCGCGTTATAGAGCAAATCGAAATTTTTTTTTTTCATTTTTTAAACTGACTCGAAGTGATTTTTTTAATCGTCGTTAAACGTACTGAAAAAACAATGAATATATACAACTTTTTTTAAACAGTTAAATCGGGGATTCGCGTATCGCTCGACTTGGACCGAAATGCCCCGTACACGTATGTACAATAATAGGATACAAGAAAATCGTGTGATCGAATGCACATCGCATCCATCGACCTTTTCTATCGGTGGGCACGGTTATTGCCGAGCCCACCTTGAATCAAAGAATTTCCATCACTTGCCGTATCTGTTTCATTTTTATTTGATTTATTTTTTATTTTTTCGAATAAAATTTTACTTATGTTTATTCTGCCTTACCGATTTTTCGTAAAATTTGTATTTATCCAATAAATTATTATATTGCGTCAACTTAGTATATACAGAGACCGCGGCGAGCGTTCCTTAAAAACATCGTTTGTTTTTTGATTACGTGGCGTCATATCTCGATATATTTTTTAGATTTTTATCGTACCTGACAATGCCGCGGAAATTATGCGATGATCGAGTATGTTATCATAATCATCGCGAAATAATGCGGCATAACATTGAATAGAAATAAAATAATTCTTCCCGTCGGGAAAACCACGCGTACACGGGTCTTGACCTCATAAAATAAAAAGACAATGTACGAGAAAACGTGTGTCAATGTGTCTCGTATGTAGATAAATGCAAAAGACGATTCAGCGTCAAGCTGGATGACCGGGACCAAAAATTTCGCCATCTCCTCCTCGTTTCACTGCGAATGCTACAAGTTATTATAATCTATAATCGGTACGTAGTTTCGAAATAGATGAAATGAAATTTAACGATAAAATATTTGGGCGAAGCAAATTTCTTTCCATTTCAACGCTAAAGCTAATTGCGATGCGCATTCCAAGGGAAACAAATAATATCGCACAAAGTTCGATCTTCAAATTCCGACTGAAAGTGTGCAGGCTTTGCTCTGGCTATTATATAACAACTAAATATTCTTGAAAGACTCGATGAGCTACGAGGGTAAAAGGTTCCACATCGCTACAGTCAGAGACGGATAAAGGTCAGAAGAATAGAATAAAGGTAGCGCGGTAAATGTGGATATATATGAACGCCGAGTTTCACATACCGCTGTATCGAGACTGCATCGATGCATCGTGGGACTTTAATTGTATATCGTGTTGATTCTATATATATGTACGTATATATTCTGATACTAGAAACGTGTCGGTCACGTACGAGTAGTGAAATTCAATGAAATTCAATGAAATTATTCTGACAAAATATTTCTAATATGCTTCAACGTAGGTATATCGTTATCTTTCCCCATTAAAGATTATTTATTTATTTGTTTACTTATTTTATTAAATAACTATTCACAATATTCTTAATATACTCGAATTGATGTGCACGTTTCGCGCGCTGGTTTGTACGTTAGGTGCCTTATCTACCATTATGTGATCTGAAGTAGGCACTTGATCGAACTTCGAGCACGACCTCGACAGCGAATCATAATGATGATTCAGCTGGCTTCAGAAATAAATCGCATTTCGACATATTTCGTCACATGTCTTTTTGTAGGGGGGATTACAATTATATTTGGTACAATCAATTTAACATTTTTCCACGCGAAGTCAATCTAATAACGCACGTGAGCGTTCGTTTCGCGCGGCATTTCGCAATTGGGCGTTGAAAATAAAAACTCACGTCTCGTTGGATGATCGAAACGGAATGGGAAAATACTCGCGTATGTAGCTAATGCATTAACCATCAGGTATATGCTTACACCGATGATACTACCGGTATGGTAGCTCGAACTTGGCCTTCTTTCCTATACCACATCTCGAGAAATTGAAGCGTGCAATCTCTCCCCGTCTCTCGTCATAGCCAGTCGCGAAACTTGACAACGGTTTATAGTATATATTTATATATATATTTATTACGCCGATGTAGACGTTCCCAACCACGTCGTTTATCGTACAATCGTTCCACGAGACTACCGCAAATACTCTTTGTTGCGAACACTCGTCATTGGGTATCAGAATTTTCTTTATTAATTTTCATTTAAGATACAAACTCAACTATTTTGGTTAAGTCTATTAAAATTGAAAATACTGAAGTTCCACCCATGATCAGTCCTCATTTTATTTCGATAGAAATATTTAATTATTTCATATCTACAGAGCCCCTATAAAAAAATATCGTGAAATACGATTTATTTCTGAAGCCGACTAACCCGTCATTATAATTGGCTATCGATGACGTGCTCGGAGTTCGTTCATGTGCATACTTCAAATCGCACGATTAACCTAACCTACAAAAGCAACATGGGAAGCGCGTACACCGATTTTAGTATATGTAGAATATATATTTACGGAAAAAGGTATTGTAATATTTAAATTTCAAATAACGCGTTGGTTATATGAAACCGAAAGATTGAAAATTTAAAGTATAAGGAGCAACCGTCGGGTAAACCCTGCCCAAGGCGAAAGCTCAAAAGATCATTGGGAAAATGCAAAAATCGTAAATATTCTTTTTCCGATTATGAAAATTCGAAAACGCGAAAGCGCCTGAGACATACAATAATCCGCTAGTTGGGTGATGAGCGATAGCATTAATATAATTTCTTAAATGTTTTATTAACATCACTTGATGTTACTACGATATAAGAAATATGACGAAATGTTTAAGGCCTTATATACGCGAAAAATTTCAAATTTTTATTTTTTATTATTTTTTGATTCCAGTAGCCTGAACGGTTAGGAAGATTTTAAGCTTTACAGAATTGAGAAATTCAAAAAAAGTGTTAAAGTTACAGCATTTGGAGCGTAAAATAGATACCGCGCGGCGCGCCCGACCGCCAACTTCAATGTCGTTTTTCCACGATTCACTTTATTGAACCTTGTGAAAGGTCTAACTCTTGAACGAAGCGTCAGAGTTGAAATTTTTACAGCATATTATCAGTACCTATCGTGTGAACCACAGAAACAAAGATTTCAATGACACAAAAAAATAAAAAATAAAATACCGACAAAAAATTGTGTCAAAAAATTTTAAGTTTCGAATTTTTATTATAATAATTTTTTTTAATAATATTGTTGGTTCACACTGAAGATACATTCATTATGCAATTATGAATATGTTCATTTTTTTTCAGACACCCACATCGATTTCCATCAACGCGCGCGCAAAAAAGATACATTGCGTTATTATGTTATATCTCCGCCATTTGTTAATATTTCTGATTTTTTTTACATATACTTAACCATGTGCATAAATGTTCTGTAAAAAAAATGTTGTCGATATATGCGTCATTTTTTTTAACCGCGTCTAGAAAAGTACCTTCGAAAATCGGCGAAATCGCGTATATAAGGCCTTGAGATTGAATTCGTTCTTTGCGATCTTATCCGTTGGAGAAAATTGCGTTGAACGATGAGAACCGTGAACCTGACCTCGGCCTCGCGTTTCTCATCGCGTATCATCTTGCGGTATCGTTCGAGATGCGTGTAAAAGCGTGTCTCAAGGTTAATATACCTGTATCCTTATAAACGTGCAAGAGCAAAGTACCGGAGAGTTGCTGTTCATACAAAGTATATGAGGCGGATGGGAAAAAAACGAATACATAAATAACGACCGAGTATACGATTCTTGTTGAAGAGAGTCGGGATTTTGGGTCGATGATAGCTGTGCAATCGCCCCATTAATTTGAGTTATCTCGTACGAAGAACACTCATTCTAAATTGTTAATAAGAAATAATCATTCATTAAATGTATAATTAATCGTCCGATATTGGTTTGGTCAGGAATTTTTTATAAGAAAATATTTTAAACGGGAATTGATTTAATATTTTTTCGTTTAATTCGATGTATCAATCAATAATTGTTGATGTTTTTTTTCTACGATCGACTTTCAAGTCGGGACAATTTTCCTCATAGATAGTTATCGTGCCACATGTTTATGGTGAATTATAATGTAGGCCTTTGGCATGGATAAACGAGAAGGATGAAGAAACTGGAGAAGGTTAGTGCCCCCGGATTATAGCATCCTATATCCATCAGAGTCTCGAACGAACGGAATTCATTCAAGTCTTCGTTCTTGCATGATAAATTTATTAATAACCACGGAGGCTGGACGACCTCCGAGGTATGTACCAATCCATTCTTTAATGAGGACAAAAGATCTAGGACGATCAAAGTCCTAGTGGTAAACTGGAAAAAACGCATTTTTTTAGCCAATCGATACAGTTTGAAAAAATAAAAAGAAATCATTCAATGGTTAAATTCGATTCGTGCAAAAGTCGCTGCGTCAGATGTTTTTTATAATTAATAGCCATCCGCGCGATATATTAAATCTCCCCCAAAAATACCATAAATGGTGTACGAATATTGGAGACAAGTAAAACGTGTGTGGCCGTAATGGAAGTTAGGTTAGCTAAGCGAAATGCGGGTAGGGAGTGATAGGGGAGAAAATGGAAAAAATGGAATTGGGAAGGGTCATACGTAAAAATCCGAAAGGATACACGTTGGAACAAAGAACAATAAATAATAAGTACTTGATGAGTTCGGTTTTTTCGTTGCACATGTAATGAATTTCTGTGTGTTCACCATTAGTTACATACTATAGAAAA
Source organism: Oxytorus armatus (assembly GCA_958009045.1). NCBI lineage: Eukaryota > Metazoa > Arthropoda > Insecta > Hymenoptera > Ichneumonidae > Oxytorus > Oxytorus armatus. Next base: position 7,123,001 of record OY253752.1, read on the forward strand.
ATCATTTATTTAAAATTTTAGATAATATAAAAAGGCAAATTCGCTAATTCGTAGAACTGTAGATTAAGCTTTCACCTGTCAAACAATGATCAAACGTTTTCCTGACAGAAGAGCTCCAATAACACACCTTCCCACGTAGAAAAATTGTAACGGCCGAGCGTTGGGCCAATACTGGTTGCCGTAGTACCGGCACTGGCTGCCAGTATTGGACCAGTACAGATTCGGTACAGGAGTGTAATAGCCGGCCGTTATACTGGCGCCAACGGTCGGACCAGTACCGGTTATTTAATTGGCCCGAGCTTTGGCCCGGACTTTGGCTCTGACTTTGGACCCGACTTTGGCCCGGACTTTGGCCCGGACTTTGGCCCGGATCTGGCAAACTTCTGGCTTACTACTGGCACCAACGGTCGTACCAATACTGGCTATTTCATTGGGCCGGATCTTGGCAGACGATTTTGCCGACGGTGCAAATTACATCTCAGCGAGAAATGGCAAATTAAATAGATATCGAATCGAGGTCTTTTAGACACTTGTGGCGTCTAGTGGACGCCGATCCAATGTCTATTTTAATTCTATTTCTCTCTGGAAGTAATTTACATTTCTTTTTACCACGTTACCAGATGTTCCCCAAGCGGCACACGTACGTCCAAAGGATGTACTTTGGACGTAAGGACGTTCTTTGGATGTTTTTAGGACGTCTTTTGGATGTCTGTGTTGTCTGGGTTGTTTATGCATAAATGTTCGATAATTAAACGCACTTGATATATACTAAATACACGGAGTAGTTTTTATTAATAAGAGACTAAGTAAATATGCAGTAGGGTGGTTCTTAATTTGGTGATGTTGGAAATTCTTTGGTATTGTTCCTCAAAAGTAATCAACATATCTAGAAAATAAATTGGGCGCAAGCGGAACTTTGTCCAATAATTCTAACCCACCCCACCGAGCTGTCGAATTTTTATATGAAAAAATGCATGCATTCAAAATTTTGTTAAGAAAATTGTTTATTATTTCAAAACTATTTATGATGAAAGAATTTTATATAACGTTTTTGTAGGAAATATAATGCTCTACAAAAAGGTATCTTGTGAAATTCTCGTGAATCTAATATTTATCACGTAATTAGCAAAAAACTGTCATCATTTATTCCAAAAGTCGATCATTATGGTCAAAACAGGAGTTTGACGTCGAATAGCTGCAATTTATTTTTCGTATGTAAATAAGATTATGAAGAAATACGTAGCGCACTCAACAATGAAATGTAAACAATATTCAAATTTTCAATTTTATCAATTTTATTGTGAATTATAATGAATGATGTCGTATATTTTAAAAATCAACTTACAATAACGAATTACATCGGTTGGAGCAAAGTTGCTTTGTTAATATCAGGATATTTTTTTTTATATTCTTCAATTATTTGTACAATGAATTGTTTCTGATCTTCGTCATAAGTGAGACGATCATTGTACTCTGTAATAAGTTTCACTCCTCTTTCTGCAACATCGTTAACCACTTTAATTCCTCTTTAAGGGGGGGGGGGGGGGGGGGGTTTAAAGGCGAAAAAAAAGCATATTTTTATGATTTTTTTGCGGCGACATGAGTAATATAATTTTATTAAATAGAATTACATATTATTGTACAACCATTGAAGTATCTCAGAAAAAATTTTCATTGAAAAATATTGATAAATAAGCCGGTGACGTTGAATCTCCAGAGGCGCCTTGAAAAAAAGTGGTTTTGCGGTGAACATTATAACTCGTTACCGGATCATCCGAAACAAAAAAATTGATATGCATTTTAAAGGTGATGTATTTCTCGAGGTAATCATGAAGAGATTGGCTGCCAAAGTTTGGCCGCCAATACTGGCCCAAAGCTTGGCCAGTAGAATTCAACCAGTACTGGCATAAGACTGTATTTGATACTGGCCCGCAATATGACCCATAGTATGGCCAGATAGCAAGTCAAGCCCCCCCCCCCCTTTGTGCCCCAGCTTCGCCTGAGCAGTTGCTTTTTTCGTCAAATGTTAATTCCATGATTTTGGTCTGTAACCGTTGATTATATGTTTTCAATTTTCAATAACCACCGGTGACATTATTAGACTGTCTATAAATCTATACGTACATAAATGATTTTTCTATAGTATGTAATTAATAGTGGATACACAGAACTTCATTGCATGTGCAATAAAAAAACCAAGCTCGCCAAACATTTTTATTTTTTTTTGGAACCAACGAAAAAGAATAATTAATAATCATCCGCGCACGATATGAGATGTGTGATCTAACAAAAATCGAATATTATTATGTGGTTCCGACGTATGCCCTCGTGGGTTTTTACGTATGACCCTTCCCACTTTTCCCTGCTATCACTCTCTATCCGCACTATGCTTAGCTAACCTAACTTCCGTAGCATCCGTAGCTGCTTTTTAACTATACTGTACCGCATTCGCGCATGGATACGGGGAAACTGCCGAAAACTGGTGCCGATGCAGACGTCTTTTTATTTTTACTGAATTTCATTTGTCTTACCATGAGAAACTTAGAAAAACTGCCTCCCGCTCAGTAGTTGGCGTACAAGACAGTACACGGCTAAGCGGTCATCCATCCCAGTACTGACCGCGGCGAATACCGCTTAACACGGGAAACCGCCGAAGCTGCGAACCGACTACGCGTCCAGTACTGTCGGTGCGTTCTCTTTATATATGTATGTATACATATATTATTATTTTTGCTGGGGTTCATCGCACTCACTCAATGTTTCCTAAAAAGTTTCTCTTTTTTTCTCCGCTACCACGAATATTAAATATCTCTACCTTGGAGTTGTTGATGATTTTATGAAGACGCATACGAATGGTGAAATTAAAGAGGAAAAAAATCGGGTTAAAAAACTTTCGGATACGTGTATTATTGCAAAATTATTCAGAGAACGTTGAACGGTCTTTCGATTTAGTAGAGCGTTCCCGTGATACGATAAACTTGACCGTGAAATTCAAACTCGAACTCGTCTGAATTCGCAAAATAAATTAATTATCGCACACGTGCTTTCTCAATTAAGACTCTCCCGTTAATGCAGCACATTTTTTATCCGTCAATTTCCTTGCGAAAATCTACGGCTTCGCAGTTATTCGCCTGTTGATACAATGAGACGAAATAAAAAATGTGCATGTCGTAAAGTTCACTCGCGTTGTTAGAATATTGTAAAATAATAAATCGACCGTCGAGTGGCGTTGGGGGTTATATTCGATGCGAAAGTGACGCTCTTCGACAACCTCTTATTATTAAGTTCATAAAGTTGCGATACAACGTAAATACATGCCTGCTCGTTATTACTCAAACGCGTCGTTGACCGCAAACTTTTGTTCAAGTGCGAACGCAAAATTAATACAATGCCCGAGTAATGATTACAACCGAGCGAAAATGTCTAGATGTCCAGTGATAAATCATCAATATTCGTAATTAATTAAACCATGGAATTATAAACGGACCACAACATTAGAAAAACGGAATAAACAAAATGAGAAAAAGAGAATGAAAAAACACTATCAAAGCGTAATTAAAAATTTCTCGGGCAAGAGGGCGTGACCAAGAAGCACGCCACAATACGTTTTCTACGTTTCGCTATACAGCAAGGAGAAAAAAAAAATAAGGAATTATTTTTACGATTGAGTGTATAAATTACCGTGCGATTTCTACTTTTTTTTTTAGTTAAAATTGGTCGTTGCGCGTTTTCACTTTACGCGTGTATTCCTGTAGAGAAAACGCCTTTGACAAAAAAGCCCAAAAACATTGTGAGCGTTAAATAAAAAGTCGATGTTCGCCGCTCGAGGCGACTCAACGACTCGCGTACCAGTCTTCATTCAAGCTTTATCCAAGTTATTCATAGACCGTCTTGTTAATTTACGATCTCGTATACTCCGATATTTACGAGTAAAATCGTATCGGTGAACCCTCCTTTTGACGTTCACACTCTTATAACATATCCATTTCCCGTCACTGTACACGCACACACGTACATCAGAAACTATTATATTTTCCGGGATTTCGTGGGTGTGAAAATTTTTTAAATGTCGCCGTAATCTTGTAAATGTACGCTTGTGTGCATGCTTGTGTTGCGTAACTTGATGCATTTTTTAAATTTATTTTAGTTACAAATGATTTTTATTTTTATCATTCCTAATTTGTATTTGTCATAATATTATATTTATTTTCATTCAATCATTAGTTCGATTGTGTCGTAAAGAAGAAAAAGAAAATATATGTATGTTTAGATGCGAGTTATTAAAATACCGCCATCACATGGATTTTTCAATGCGACGAGATTTTATTCGTCACGACTGTACGTCCATCACCTATATATGTATAATATTTATATGTATACACCAGCGCCTATATTAAACCGCAGAATTTAACGCACTACTCGTTCTTACAACCGGTGTGGAAGTGTGTCGCTCTTTTCACACCGGTGCTTGCATACGCGTTATATCGGCCTAGGTTTTACAACAGTAAAGAGAGTCGTTGAAGCACGAGATTTTCAATGACGGTAAGCGGAATTAAATGAAAATTCACGCGCAGGAAATTTTTTGCACCAAAATTACTGATACATTATTATTTATAGCATATTGAAATATATGAATGTTACTCGAGATGCAATTAGTATATTTAATTGAAATGACAAATTGCGTTATTGATTTAGATATACCGCTCGCCATATAATTAAAGTGGATTAATATTTTCAAACAACATTCTATATCGCACCTGTGATGCACCAATGAGATTTCGGAAGCTCGCAATGATCGTAAGTCATACTTGTCTCTGGAAAATCAACGTTAATAATTACAAATACCGTAAATACATATACTCGTACATTAGCCAAGCTGTATACGTATTTCGATAAAGTTTCGTGCTAACATATAATGTACATGTACTCCTTTCCAAATATCTTTACCCGTGTCTCTATGATAATACCTCATAACGACACTTGACTGGAGTGATTGACACAATACAGTTTCAATGCGCACGCGCACTCGAGTATGAACTCGTTTAACGGCGATGAATTACCGCGCTTTCGTAACAAGCCACATTACAGTTGCCACATTATCGCGTGTGCATGTGTGTTGCACCTTTCCACGGTAATGTCAATTATTTCATTATTGTCATTATGACAATCCGCATCGTTGTTACCCATACATGTGCTGGTGGTGGCTACATTAGAATTTCTGTTGCGGTTAATGTCAATAAACCCGGTACCGTTTAAAAAACAAATTATTTTATGGCGATTCTCACGAGTCAATTCTTAAAAATCTTACCTTTTTATTTTTTTCTATCAATTTAACATAAACAATCATAACAGTTTTGATAATAATAAGTAACGAGAAAAATGGCGTTTCCTATTTCGTGACTATAGTTACGTAAATAAGCTTATGTTGCAAATACAATAATAATAACAACGAGAACGAAGAAGATGGTACTTTGAGTTCTATTGCGTCTTGGGTATCCCGCGCGATGTTTCGCTTCGCGTATTATTGGCTCGTGGAATAAATAAATAAGCGAATATATGAATGTATAATTTAGAAAAATATATAAATAAATAAAGAACGCGAGGCGGTAACGATAATGCACTTCACTGTATAAAAGAAGGCGTGGTAAAAAGTATTAATTGACTCCGTTCCACCCATCAAAGTTACATAAGAAAAATCTTCCAACCTTAAAAATAAAGGAGATTGACCTTTTCGGAATGAAATTTGCGAATAAAAAAAAAAAAAAAAATCGAAAAAACTACCAAATGTATCAATGTCCGAAGTTGATAGGATTATGCCAGTCGGGATTTTCGTGCGGTTTCGCATCAAACGCTACGCTAATCTGTCTCAACGTCCGACCGAGCACACAAACTATAATACTCGCACGGATAATATTCATACGTACAGAAATTTATCCACGATGAACCCCCGCTCTCTCTGTAACCAGCACTGCAACCAGTTCATTATCCCACTTTTTCCATTCGTACGATATTTTTTAAGTTACCATTTCCATAATATGTTTGCCTCGCGTCTTGCAAAATTATCTCGTGTTACCGCATTCTTATCGTAAAAATTCAAAGTTGTAATTAAAAAATCTGTAAAAAATAATTTTACAGTCTAATGGGTTACTATGAGCACGGAGTAGCAGCCACGTCGGAAAGCGACATTACGGCTATCAATTTTTTTTCTACAACGGAAAAAAAAGTTACCTTTTATAAATGTCCTTCGAGACGTATTTGTCTCTAATCCGCTCAACATTTTCTCGCGAAATTTAAAAATCCATTCGAAATCGTCAAAACGTGTACCTTGCCCGGTCAACAAAAAATTTATTTGTTTAATTTTAATTACCGTTCATCTTGAAGTCGATCGATCGATGGATTGATCGATTTCGAACGCGATACGACATATACTATATATATAGCTGAGGAAGAAAAGTGAGTGCCTTTGCCAACTCGTGCAGAACGCGTGACACCAATTTGTATCCGCACTGTTACAGCGAATTTAAACGCCGCGTTAGAACGGAAATAGAAATTTCTTTTGCAACAACCGATCCCATTTCATCTTTTCTTTCTAGCTTTCCGTTTCTATTGCACGATCTCTTTTATTTAATCCATCGCATTGTATTTTTGTATGTTTTTTTCATTTATATCCGAAACATGCGATTCGTTCGTCATTGGACAATTTCGTCGATAGGAAATCTATCGGCGATTCGATCGTCGATCGAGTATACATATATACATATATATGTATACGCCGAATGAGTTTTGAGTCTATACGTGCCTCGGTGTACACGTTTTCTTGCACCGTTTTTTTTCCATGCTAAATTGGCATCAAGCACGTTTTTTTTTCATTAATTTTATTTCACATCGTTTCTTCATTTCCGTAATTATTATATTTTCCGTCGTCCAAATTATTAGTAATCACTCATAACATTGTGAAATCGCGTGCTATAATTCCGTTTTACAAACACGGTAGACCGAATTATTTAATTAGTCGTTTACGTTACGATTAACTAACTCATTAATTATAGAGTTATATGGAATTAATTAAACAAAATATTTGTTTACGAAGCTGTTGAAAATTTCTCTCCCTCTCTCTCTCTTAATTAACCCAATAAATACACGCAATTGAATTTAGTCATTCACTTTTCCGCTCAATTTGACGAGTATATAAAAATGGTAAAGAATCTTGACCGTCGCACGTTGACGAGGTCGTAAAAGTCATTGCCGTTTTCTAAGCGTGTGTAAGCGCTCTCTGCAAACGTATATACGAACGTTTCAGTGGAACATTCTCCGTTGTTTTCGCGCGTATAGAAAACCACTCGGGAAAACGCAAAATCCTAATTAGAAATGCGCGTCGCGTTATCAACACGCACTTGCGCGAGCTTCGCTGAGGAGTGAAACACACCCGTCCGGCTTGCTCACGTTTTCATCATGAACGTATTCCGCGAATGCATCAACCAGAGTCGACGTTGCGTTTAATGTTTTTTCATTTTTATCATTCGCGTTCTCGAGCGCCGGAGTTTTGAATTTTACGACGTTTACAAGAAATAGACGTCGTTGATTTTTTTGGCAATTGACTCTGTAATTTTCCTTTCGTTACAGGGGAATGTAGAAAGTCCCGAAGAGATTATTTTACGCGTAGCACCGAAAGGAAATGCAGTGTAGTACAAATTAATTTTACATTTATTCGAATCAATTCTTGAGAGTAAATTCGTAAACAAATATTTAAATCCGGATATTTGTTTATTTTTCTTCGAAAATCAAACAAATATTTAAAAGATATAAATATAACTTGGTCACCCCTCGAACAGAGAGAACGCCCTGTTTTTTTACTTTCTTTTCTTCGCTGACGTGAAATTTTGTTGAACAAGAGAAGTCTCAATGACTGGAGATTTGGCGTTAGGGACCTAATTGCGTATATTTCCGCCCGTTATAATGATAATTTTCTACTTAAAAAATGTTACATTTGAAAAAATGTTTCTTGATGATCTTAGAGGACGCCGTTTTGCCCCGATCTCCCCTACCCGTAAATGTAAAATAGGACGCACTTGGACGTGCCGCCGGCCGAGATCTGGCCTTGCGAATATCGAAGGCTAAAGAACGCGCTGCTCGGAAGCCCTCGCATATTTTCAAGAGCAAAGACGACGCAAGTTCGAGGTTTCGAAAGTGAGCTCTCTCGCGTGCGATCGATTAAATCGCGATCATAGTTCAAGAGTCGGCTGCGAGTAACTTCGGCCACTCACCTTCAAATGTATGGTCAACCGTATAACATTACGCAAAGAGAGCTTGCCGTATATATAACGTTTGCGAATTACAGAATAATTTGAGAGTGGGCGAAGAAAAAAAAGGAAGAATCAAGAGCCTATGCATCAAAAGTCTCTTGTTGTCCTAGGTCATGGAAAAAAAAAGTTTTTTCACAACCTCCATGCGCTCATAATTGTTATTGAAAACAGAAGAACAAACTTTTTATCCGCTGCAGTTATTCGTTTGAAATCAGTATTTCTTTAATTATCTAGACAATTAATTATCTAATAATATTATACATTCTCTGTACCGTTTGATATGAAAAAATAACAAGTGAAATGACTTTTGTTTTATCATTAAATAATTAATTGTGAAAAAAACATTATATCGTTTGTTAAATCGATGAAACAGCTGTTAAAACGGTATATTGTGGCAAGTATGTTGAAACAAAGCAATCGTCACACCGTAATCTATTTTCCACGACGTTGAAGGAACAATATTTTACGTGTAAAAATGCACGTACTCGTTGAAATTTTCCAGCTTTCTAGTTTCACCGGCTATACGGTCGTGAACTGGTCTCAATCACCGACGAACTACCGAGACCCTGCTTTTTCCTATGAATATACCATCAGAATAACGAACGATTGCCTCGCGGTTTTATCCGTCAACGGGGAGACTACTCTGATAAAAAGCAATTATACACGACAATATACACTTTTCTTTTTGCTTATTTCCTACCAACAAATGATTCACAAGATCGGACAAGCGAAAATTTATAACATGATGTATCAGTCTGAAAGTGATGAATAAATCATTAAATCGTTATTATTATTATTATTTATTAACTTGATTACTTATTTATTGACACTGGATAAGAAAACAGAACACTGACGAATGGAAATTTATTGAACGATAAAAAAAATTCGAACGTGCGATTTATAAGCGCAGTTATTGTCCCGCTAATTATTTATTTTTATATTAACTAACCAGATCTTCACTCGCCATCCGAGACATTCGTTCTTGCTTGCCAGGTGTTTGAAATGTCTTGACACTGTCTCGTTTACGATTCGAAAGAAAGAGAGAGAGAGTGGTAAATTCGCGGAAGGAATAATGAACCATAATAAAAGTTATCCTCTTATAGCCGTAGATATTAATCATAAAGCGAGAAAAACGTTCGGTTTTGTCGTGCACGTGGCACGATACTAAAATTACGAAAGTACAATGTTTTGTACATTTCGTAATTTATAACAAAACAGTCCGTTGATTAATCTTTGCCCGTACGATATGAGGTTATAATGATAAAATATTAGAAATTGATTGATAATTCTTACGTTATGCCACCTGCACGTTTGTTTTTTCCAGAGCTCCATCGATGTACATACTCGGACGATTTTTCATCTGAATTTTAATCCAAGTACACTACACTGCCCGTATATATACTTTTTCGATCTTTGATCAGTTTGGTTTCAGGATTTTTTTGTTTTTTTTTTTACATATACGGCGATGACAACACGAAACGAGCGTCAAAGATCGTTATTTCTCCACTCCTCGTCGTATTCCTTCACCGTCTTGTATATTCCAGTGTTCAAATTTCCATCAACCTCCGTTCGGTTCCCATGGACCTAAAGAGCTACACGTAATACGGTTAAAATATTGATCCCGGTGAGTTTCCATATTGATAACGCTAACTGCATACATTTCTTTTATTCTCGTTTGTTTGTTCCGTAATGATTATACCATCGTGTATCACTGGATATTATATTTAGTTGATGAGATGTAATGGTGGTCCATTTATTTTTCACGCAATCTAATTGATAGATCGATTTATGTGATTGCAATAAAATACGAAATTTCATAAAATAAAACAAGAAATATTATTGATTTATTTGTATTTTAATTAATTCTCGTATTCCGTTATACTTTTCATTCCTTTCATTTCGATATAATATAATCTCTCGTTCAATGGCTCGGCGTATCTTCTTTTTCCTCATCTTCTTTCGTTCGGCATGGTATTGCAAAAACATCTGGCATATCCTTATTAGCCAGACTCACGACTAAGTATCGGCTCGCCAAAGACGATAAAGTTTGTAAACGGCGGAAAGAAATTGAGTGACCAGAAACACGAATGTGTCATTATTATATCGTGTTTTATCAACTTGTTGAACTTTTTACTATCATCTAACCCTTTAATCTCTATTTATTTTTCTTCTTCTTCTTCTTCTTCTTATATTCTTTCATTCACTACGTTCCATGAGTCAACTTATTCCACTTTTAACTCTCGTCTTTTGCCATTCTGGTTTTTACCGTTGTGATGAAAAAAATACTGCTACTCTCCTTATCCGGAGGATTGCCCAAATTCGGAAGCTGATCTTTCCCACAGCCTTTTTTCCATCATTTTTCCTAATTGCTGGTCATCCATCTTCGGTCGTATTCGAAGCACGATGGTACACTTTTGGAATCGACTTTTTTTTTAAATACGAGTTCTTTATTATTACAGTATAAAATAATTTATATTGTTATTACAAATAATGCATGAGTTTCAAACGAGAGTTCATTGATCGGTGAATGGAATTAATGAAATTTATAACCCAGAATATGTTTCTGGATGAAAAAAAAAAAGAATTTATAAAAAAAAATTGAGACACTTGGGACGAGGGTCAAAGATTTTTGTTGTTACATTTGGTCGAACGCTCGAACAACCGTCACACATTTTTCCCACGTGACTCGCTCATTCGACGCGCGTACCTCTCGTCGATCCTGGAAATGATCGTTCTTTCTCGAGCTCGCTCGTAACGTCCTCATCAAAGCAATCTTCGCGCGTCAAAAAAAGAAAGCTGAAACGCCGGTTTTGCGAGCAACGAAGAGAGAGAGAAAGACAGAGATGCGTGCATACGGGGCTGCCTTGTTAAACCGACATCCTTACATACTGGCTTCTTACTTTTTTTTTATTGGTGGAAGAAGAAACTTTTTTCGTCAAAAAGATATGAACTTTATTGCCGATCGTTCCAAGTTATGCGGAAGGAAAAAACAGCGAGTTTAGCCCTGGCCCCTTGAATTTGTGATGGCTCAAAATTATTCACAAAGTGGTTTGGCTAATCCTATCCGATTCACAATTATTATTATAATTGTCCCGATATATTTATAGGACATTCCATGTAATTGATCAACTCCCGAATTCGCTCGGGTTCGTTTCTCAATTTTTTGCCTCTTATACCATATTCAATCTCGGAAAATAACTTGTTTTTACTAAAAGATTTTTCATCGTTCCTTATTTTTTTAACGTTGAAAATAGAATCTTAAATATTTTTGATTCTTTGAATCTCTAAGAAAAGCAGACGTTCAAATTTGAGAATTTTTTTTTAAACCGGAACTAGCGCGTAAGATGTTTCGCGCTATTTAGTACGCGGTTCTCGAGCCAGTTGAGAGAAATTCTCTGAAACGTTTTCTCTGACTTTTCTAAATTCGCGCCAAGTAGTCAGCCGGTCATAGGCACGCGTGATTCTCGCTTTCGGACCGGAGAGCTTGTGAACCGGCAATACCGTAAGAAATTCTTGCGGTAATCGTGACAACTTCCGTTTCTCTTTGACACGATACATTGTCGCCGTCTTCTCCGCATTTTTATCTTTCACTCGTTTTTTTAATTTTTAAACGTTTCCCTCTTTCTCCTCGCCTATTATTTCTGCGGATTGTGAATTGGACATTAAGACGCGCGGTGAAATATTTTTTCTTCGCGATGACTCATTCATTTAAATGTCGACATTGTTCGACGAAATATTACCGATCGAAAAATTAATATCATAATAACATATAAAATTGCATTAGAGTTTACGTTTAAAAGAGATCGACGATTTTTTTTTCAACGAAGGCACGATTATTTTAAGAGTCGACAAAGAATACCCGTCGAAAAATTCGACGATTATACTAGATGAAGTTTACAGTCGATAAATTGCTCTGGAATTTGTCACTCTGGAATTGTCATATAAACGCTTTGGTCCCCGGCATCTTCCACCGCATCCTCAATAACTCTACGCGGAAAAGTGATGTTAGAGGAGTTATTTTGAAAATAGTCAGCCGCGATCTCGTCGTACGTTTTTTTCGTGCGTTTCTCGAGTTTCGCGTCGGTATCTTTGCCGTATAGGGTACAGAGTACTTTCGAAGCGACAAAGAGTTTTCGCGACCAGAGACATTTTGCTCGTAACGTCCGTATACCCCATTTTCCGAATTAAAAAAAAAGAGATTTTCGAGATAATTCGTTAAATTGCCGTTGTTGAGGGAAGTAGATGGAAGAATTCGAGTATACATATAGGATGCGTGCGATACTCTCATGCTCCCCTTGACTCATTGAGCTCGTAATTGCCACGAAAGTGGATTGTATATCCGCGTCAAGTCGAGTCACGGAATATCCGTCGAGCGATTCTCCGAGGCTTCGTTTTAAGACCCACGTCCGGCGGCATTATTTCTTCGCACTTCGGCCCGTTTTATTACTGCACTCGCGTTATACTTTTATCGAAAGATTTGAAGAAAACAATCTCGTCCAGCCTTGGCATTTTTTAAATAAATTGTTGCAATGATATCGATAATAAAAACCACTTTTTAGGCTCATTATTCGATGACCAAGGAATGACAAAATACAGGCATACATTTATCGTATTATTGAACAGTTTGAAAACTCTTTTTTAATACTTGGCGTCAAGACGGTGCCGCGTCTCTTGATTTATCAAGGAGGCAAGAAAAAGGACACGAAGCGTGGTCACGTATAACGGTACCCGGATCAAACGAAATGAATGAAAAAATCAAATGATAAAAGCAACAACAGAGGGCATTGTGTACAATGCCTTTATTTCGTTGTTACCGTGCTCCGGTCCTTATTTCTTCGTTACATCAATGAAATCTCCATGCCGATGGGTGTCAGGGCGGATTATTTAAACTTGGACCATTTGAGAAGTAATTAATACGGGATGCGCGACGCATTCACGTTTATTGAGTGTAGGATCGAATTGTTGAACAATCGTGTATCTCCAGCGAAAATATAAATGAGCGATAAAACATTTTTGTTTGTTTTTTCATAATTTGTCGTGTATTATTAGAATCGGTCACTTAAAAAATGTAATAAACATTGATTTTTTTAAACCTCGCACGATAGCTAACCTAAATATTCACGGTTTTAAGGTTCATAGTCATTTTTCTCCTTATTATAAGCAATTTTATTACATTTCTTTCTTTTAATGGCAATAAGTTTGAGAGGATTGTTTGCTAAAATGAATGAAACCGGAGTAGAGAAATTGGACTAAAAAATAAATGTCCGAAATGGCATAACCATACTTCTGTAGGAGAATGATGGACGTTATACTAATACGTACATATTTCCAAGACCATTTTTGTTCTTATTAAGTTTTAGTATATATCTAAACGCCGTATATAACGTTTGTATATATATTTCATAAATGAACCGAAAAAAAGGTTTTGAGGAAAAGAATTGCAATTTAACGGAATCTCGAATGGACTCTGATATGTAATACGCATTGGTCGTAACGAGTCTTGTTAACCAGCAATGTGTGGTGGAGTGAACTTCGTAGGATCGAGACCGTTCTCCGCGGTTCTCACATACATACGCACACTTTCCCAACGCCTCTCATCCGTACCGCGGTGCATCCTATGCGGCACGCGGCGTGTAGAGCATGCACTTTTTTCCTCTTTTTCTTCTCTTTTCTTGATGTACGTACGGGAGACGTCTAGAGCGCCAACTTCATTAACTTGGCGCTAACCCGTCTACCGCCTCTGGAACGGCCTATATCGCGCGATCCTTTCGATCCTCCTGTCGCGTATACATATACAATTTCCGCAACTTTTACCTTCCTTTCCTAGTCGTCAACGCGTTTCGTTACGTTACACCACGTTCTCATCATTAAATTTTTCTCATTGACTCAATATAGAGTACGTACGGGCGTAACAAGAGGCTTATGTGTACATGCACTAGCTGTATAATTGTGCACACCTATTCTATGATTCGCTAATTAGCTTATATCGGTTACAATTAGTTATTACGTTCGTAAATTCTTAGTGAACCGCAATACAACGATAATAACAATGGACTGAGGACCAAGAGTTACCGAAAGCTTTATATTGAGTCAGCAAAAAATACGTATGCGTCATTGAATTATAACATTTAATAAGCGCGCACAAAAGCATCATTCATATTAATTTACAAGATTTATTGATTCACTGAAATTACGAATGCACAGCTCGATCTTTGTTTAAATTGGTTCTCGTTGTTATTCTTCATATCTTTCAAAGCGATACCTCGTGCATTTTTAACGGGTAAATCCGGATGTGCATTATGGATGTTATTATTATTTGTTTCGACTTGTTTTGATTTTTTATTCACAATTCTATTATTACCCCGGTGGATCGGTGAAATTGTATTCTTTCACCGTCTAATGCTAGAGAGTTTCTACTTTATCGGAGAATAAATTTCTGCGTGCACGAGTGACCGAATTCCAAACTCCTCGGGATCGTCGATTTTGCATAGTACGCGAGAGAGAGAGAGTTTATAGAATTACATTATTTGACCGGTATATATTAATTTTTGCTCAGGCGTCACGCTCGATATTTATAAATAAATGTTTCTCGGTAATTATTGTTATTCCGAAGAAGAATTATTTTTCGTCGCGATTAACCGTTAGTAAATGAGAATATTCATTAAATCAATTATTTCGTCTTTGGTTGGTCAACGATTTTTTTTCGTATTCGCACAAAAAAATTGAGGTACCGTCGTGACAAAAATCAAGTAAACAAACGATGTATCGTCGAGTAAAGAACTTTTATAACTCTTCTTCGAATCACTTCCCGCCAGCGATTTCCCTCATTTCCGTGCGAGATATTTCGAACTGTACACATGTTATAGGTAAGTGTATACAGCGGGAGAAAGAAGGAAAAAACAAAAAGTGCGGATAGGCGGTACACACAAGAGTGGATGTACCTTGCGATGTTCCATAGTGATGTAACGCGCGACAACGCAGGAAGTGAGGCAAGTGGAGTCCGCGCACGAGCGAAAAAGCGTGTATAACGGGAGTAGAGATCGGTTGCCTCGAGTACGAGATTCTGATGACTATAGGTATTCCGAGCGTCCTCTCGCGCGCGCGGTGCCGTAGACAATACGCATCCTTGCTGTTCACGTTAAATCATATCGATCGGGAGAAATTTACATTTTTTTAATTACCAACAGATAACCACCTTCGTTTTTCAGAACGAAATTTAAAAAATGTCAAAAAGCTATGCATCAATCGCCAAAGTATCGTTCAATTAAAGAGTACATTTCGAAATGTGCAATAACAAGTTTTAACAGTGTGCATTTTATGTTCGGTCTCTTTTTCATCTCTCATTAGCACTTGTTTGAAGAGAAAAGTCACATAGGGAATAAGGAGACGGTTTCTTTGACGATTGTTGTATGAGAATAATGAACAACGTGCGGTATGTCCTTTTACGAATATATGTATATAGGAATGAGAATATCATTTCCCGGGGATTGTGAAAGGGGCTTGCCGTTCCTAATGCTTCTGGGTGGTATTCTAAAAACGACTAAACAAAGAGACGCGACAAAAGTATATACGCTACCCGCTGACAGTTAATTATGTTATCTACAAAACGTAATTGCAATGTACAATATTATATACAAGTCAAGTCTTTATCATTAATAAGATCGCCGTTCTTAATAACTATAGCCTTCCTTTAATACACTATCCTCTTGACCCTTTGAAGCCTTAACGAAAAAACCTTTGATATAAAAATATATATAAGTATGCACGTTCGTCTTCATTCGCTGTATAATATATATATATAAATACCTTGCCCGTATGGTGAAGCTGATCCCGCTCACACCTAAAAAAATTCAAACTAACCCAAACCCAAACCCAAACAAGCCCGCACCCGAACAAACCCAACCCAAATAAACCCGCACGGGAAATACCTTGCCCATATGGTGAAGCTGACCCCGCCAAACCCAGACAAAAGCGAAACCCTAGTATATATATGTACATATGTATACATATATAATTGTAGCGCTTTAGTCACGTATATGTAGTTATACGCGTTATACGCAGTTGGAAGTTTCAAAAAATCGATTTTTTTTAATTGCATTTTCGGAATGTACATATATTTGAGTATATTCTCTGAAAATTTCAAATCGATTCGGCAAATATTCTTGAAGATACATGCATATTTGTAAGGACGCTCGGAATGTTACAAAGTAGGCGGCCTAAAACTTTGAACGCGTTTTTCTCAAAACGGGTGTTTTCAAAGTCGGTGAGCACGATTTCTTAAAAACAGCTCAACCGATCGGTCTGCGATTTTAATACAACCTTCTCATATTATTCTTCAGGTATTGATCGAAGGAATAAGATTTCCGATAATTATTTCTATTTTTTTTAAACAATTCAACGATAAAATGTTGGTCGAAAATTGAAATTGTTTCTTTTTGGAGCCGCCCCTTTGTCGAAAATGAAAATTTCGACTATTCTTTCGATCAATACCTAGATTTATCTATCCACAAATAGAATCTTTTTGGTTTTTTTATTTTAGATAATCCAACCCGGAGATATCGTGCTCACTGCCAGACACCTTTTTTTGGACAACCTCCAGGAGATCGTCTACAGGAGCAGTGTAAATCAATATGTTTGAAAATGGAAAATACCGATATAAAGTTAAATGCTACCACTACATTTATTAATACTTCTTGTATTTGTCAAATAAAATCCCCTTTCAGAAAAAATTCGTAAAAAAACGACGTTTTTTGGCCTTGCAACTGTGTATAACCCGAATCAGGCATTGGCACGGCGGACTTTGAGGCAACAACGAGGTTCGCCAGGTATTATCCGCAATTTGTAAGTGTTTTTCATATGCCACTTTCGCTTTCGCTAGACGGTTCGGTCCTCTCAACACACCAGCAAAGTCCCACAGCCGATATCGTTAGTTGAACGGTAAACAGCAAACTCCGGACTTGGAATCGACCCAATACCGACTCTCTTATTCTTGCTATATTTGCCCATCAACCTCTCGCGTCTATAATGGGACCATTAGGTAAACAGACTCAAGGTGAACGTTTTATTATTCTTATTATTTTTTATCGCAACGAGGTGCAACGAACGATAAATGCAACACTTTTCAACGCGACCTTTTTCTTTTATAGAATAATTTAGTGCCGCGCGATGGATATACGTTGGTCAGTTAAAATTTCTTATTTCATTTTATTTATTGAATTATTGTATATTTCGACGGTACGTATATGTTGGCTCTGTATATGGCTGCTTTGTGAATGTTACTATACTCGAAAGAAACATTTCGGAGGATAAAAAAATACCACAACTTTTGATTCCTATTTGGAAAATTAATATAAAATAATAACGTCCATTCAAGATTTATCGTCCACCACCCTTCGAACATACGAAATATTTTGTTAATCATAGTTTAGAGCGGAGCTATAAAATACGGTGGAAAATTAGATGGAAGAAAAATGTTATGGCATCCTTTGTCAATGGGACATTGTTTCCCGATTCATTGTCTTTGCGAACGCGATTCCAAACTATTTTGTTTCATGTGGGTCTACGAGGATCGTCGAGAGCATAACATTAACAATTTACGACACCGACTGCCCCGGTCAAAAAGGTTTCAGACCTTAATGATAATAAATCGTATCTTTTTTAATTCATTTTTATATACACGTATAGCGAAGAAAGCAACGAGTTATAATTATATACCGTAGCATTGGTAATATATACATGCAAAACGGTGATTTACACATATTTTCCACGAATTATGATATAATAATTAATACCGTTAGGCACGGAGCGGTGAAAAATAGAAGTGAGAAAAAACGGTCATCTCAAGGTAGACCCACGTTGGTTCCTTTCTAACGCTGCATTCCTATCCGTCGTCCTATTTATCATACGTATTGTACAGGCCGATTTACTTGCGTGCCAGTAACAAGACATTATTGTATAATATGTTTAACACAGCCGCGTTCGATCGAGAGATAAACGTTCCAAGGTATACGTACAGAGACGAGATTTTTAAGATGAGTATGAAGTCGAAGAAACCCAAGTATCATTTGTTTCAACGAAAAATATCAATTATTAGAAAATCTATAATTAATAAAATTTGATAAATCCAATCGTCGCTATTGTGAAAACGCGGTTAGCGATTTAGAAGATAAATTAATCCCTTCGTAAAAGTCTCACTGAAAGGATTAATATGTGCTTATTGAAGATCGAACAATATCTCAATGCACAAAATTGGTGGAAAAAAAATACCGAACGAGCCGACCTCTTGCGTCTCTTTTATCTCGGCAGGTTCCATGCACAATCGGTTCGACAATCAGATCACTGACTATCCGCGCATGTTCGATGGATTTACACATATTTTTCTTACAATAAAATCACATTAAAATCCGGAACGAGCATCCTATCTAAAATTATGTTGAACGCGTTCGTGGGTATTTGATATTCAATCATCGTTAAGTTATATTTAGTAAATGGGATAACTAGCAATTTGACATTTCAGTTGATATTTGGAGACATATGTCTCAAAATATTATATAACTATTTCGCCGCCGCCGTGTACAAGAGTTGAGGAGAGCGAGCGGGATCCTCAACTCTTGTAGATGGCGGCGGCGAAATATTTAACTAATATAGAGGCGCAGGGGGGCAGAGCCCCTCTAGTGTATATATATATATGTGCGTAGGATCTACATATATAAAATAATCGTCGGAGCGTGATAAGTTACGTCAAATTATATCTTGGCCGTTGATTTGATGGCGACACGACAGAGGAGAGTGTTAGGCTTTTTACTAAACGAAATGATATACATGTATCGTTGTTATGTGGTAGAGTATCATTATTTGATACGTTACAACTCTCGCCGATTTCCCTTTCCCCCGTCAATTTCTTTGGACAAGAAATATGCACGTCGATATATCCCTTTATTGTTAGCCGCGCATTCGTTACATTCTTCTGTAATTTCTTGTTCGGCCACCTTCGCCGTTCGATATATTTCTTTACACTTTCACAATTACGCCGTGGCACGACCGTGACTGTTTGATTTTTTATCCTCCCTGGATGGTCAGCGGGGGAACATTGGCTCAAAAACTAGGAACTATATGTTGTATTATCGATCTTTCAAATTTCTTTGAGTGATAAAAAAACTTCCATCTAGTACGAAACTTTTTACTAATTTTTATATCGTAACATATGATGTAAAAATGTTTGTGCATTGCTTTCATCACTCATTAATATAATTAATTTATTTGTATTTTCCAACGTATACCCTTGCGAGTTTTTACGTATGGCCCTTCCCAATTTCCCCTTCTATCACTCCCTGCCCCCACTATGCTAACCTAAGCTAACCTAACTTCCGTAACAACCGCAACTGCTTTTTAGCTACACTATTTTCAGTTGTATTACCATCAGGAATTCATAAAAACTTCCCCTCCTACTCAGTAGTCGGCGTGCAAACCGGTGTGCGGGGCTAAACGGTCACCCACCCCAGCACTGATCACGGCGAACATCGCTCAACGTGGGAGATTGCCGAAGCGGCGCGCCGACCACGCGTCCACCGCTGTCGATTCACACATTAATATATTTTCCTGCCTGTTATCGAACGAATCAACTAATTAATCCGACAACAACGCCGGAGCGAATCATTTTTCAATGTATTCCACTCATTGAAAAGAATTGGTCCGACTTGATTGTACTCTGCTTTTCCGTTCGTATCAATTAGTCGTCACTGAATAATTAAAATTATTGGTTGAGCAATGATCCGCAACAATTTGAAACTTAATTTGTGAAATCTTGGTCAATTGATGAGCAATTAGGCAGCACGGGACGGGACAAATTTTTTTTCTGTTCCAAGAATGAGAAAGGTTACTCCGATCGATTGGACAGATGCAGATAATTCGTGCAACAGCCCGTTTCATATGTATGATATATATATATATATATATATATATATATATATATATATATATACGTAAAAACGTAATTAATCAAATAAAAGTTTAATGGAGCAGAAAAGTCAACTGACATCTTTATAAAGTCTGTTGAACAAGAGAGCAACCGTCGTCATTTGGTAAGGAGCCACCGCAGCGCCATCTGTCCTTATTCGTTTGAATCTTTGTTTCGCGCTCTTTGCGTAATATATAGTATGCCGGCACATTTTGTTGTGAATTTGTAATGTTCACGATGCGTGCAAAATTCCTGAACCGATCCGAAGCGATGTCTTTAATAAATCATGCGAAAAGAACGAAACTGATGTATAAAGCGACTGCAAAATATATGCGGAAGTCAGAGGCATTCCTTAAGGGATAACACCCCTGTGACCCCCTGTTTTTTTTCACATTTTCCAAGAATTTTTTTTTGTGGGAAAAAAAGGAGATATTCGAAAATTTTTTTTCGGTTTTGTTCCTTATTTATTAATGTATCAAAAAACATTACTTCTCTTCAAAATATCATATTATAAACGAAAACACTCGGTATTTTTTTTGAGATCGACGTTGAAGAGTTCTGCCGCGGCACGCAGCAGTTCTGCTGCGTGCCGCGGAGATGACAGCACCTGACGCGAGAGCTTCTCCAGCGCCACCATGCGGCGTGAAAAATGTGAAAAAAATGTTTTTTGATACATTAATAAACAAGGAACAAAACCCAAAAAAATTTGTCGAATATCTCTTTTTTCTCCCACAAAAAAAAAGTTCTTGAAAAATATGAAAAAAAACAGGGGGTCACAGCGGTGTTATCCCTTAAGACGTGGGTAAATCGATATTTGGAGGTTGGGAACGTGGATGATCTACCGAAAAGAGGACTAGCCCGCGCGATAATAACGAAGGAGGATAAAATGATCTTACGTCTTTTTCAAGACAAGCTAGGCTCTTTGCCGTGCTGTACTCAAATGACACTCAGCAAAAAAGCAATTCACGTCTCTTTGAATACGATTCGAAGTCGCCTGCATGAAAAAAAACGGGTCTTTTCGATTAACTTTGAAGAAAACTTTGTTATCAAAAAAGCACGTGGAAAAACGACTGGCGTGGGCAAAGGAAAATTTGGATCGAAATTCGAACAATGTTATCTTCACGGACGAGTCATCTTCCTGGGCATGTTCTTCTTTATCAAAAGTGTGGTCAACGAAGGGCAATTGAACTTTTCAGCGGACAATAAAATACCCTGTAAAAAGAATGTTTGGGCTTTTGTCAACACTGAGAAAATTTCGACAAAAGCAAGGGAAAACGGTGTCAAGATATAATCAGTCACGGAGGTGATTGGACGAGATATTAGGTAATTGCGTAATGGCTAATAATATGTACTTCAATAAAAATAAAAAAATGAATTAAAATTTTTTTTTCCTGGTTATGACGGCCGTTTTCTTCTCGAACAGACTGTAGAAATTCGTCCTCTTCGTCACTTGAAAGCGAATTTTTATTGATTCATTTTGATTTATTCTTCAAACTGACTTTTTTATATTTATTCAATTGATCAAGTAATGGATTTATACATACAAATTAATTTGTTTTTATCAATTGTTTTCTCATTTTTATCAATAGATACTCATTCATTTTTAATAAAAAAATGTCATCATCCAAGCCGAACGTACTTAAGAATCTCCTACGTTCTTGTGGTCCTATTCTTTTTTTCTCCAGAAGCTTTGCTCGCCGGTTATGCCATTTACTCACTTAATAAAAAAAAACGAATAAACTTTGTATCCTGCCTCCGTGCAATTATCTTTAATTCCCGATGTTTTCTTGGCTCCGTATAATAATAATGGCTGCTGCTCTACCACACCTCTCATCGCTCCTTTCTCTCTGCTCGTTCCACGTTCTCTTTTATTTTCTCTCTCTTTCATCAAACCGTCAACACCTTCGTCAAATATTATTAAGTAGGAAAATTTCTCTCAGTTAGGAGCTTGATTTTTAATTACTCTACTTTGCTGTTTTTTTTTTACTTTTTATTATCACGTCACGTGCCTGTCCATTATTCATCCGGAAAAAGTATGAGTGGTAATAGTCCATATAGATAGAGCAAGATGCACGAAGACGTACGAGCATTGTTTATCAGTATAGAATAGTCAAACTAACGAACTGGTGGGGAATTCGAAAAACGAAGCATAAAAAAACACTTTGATTCAGTTTGACGGGAGAATTGTAATTTATGATTTTTAAATACGACCCTTTTCATCGAAAAAAAACGTTTTTCGAGTATACGCAACATATATTATATTATATTACATAAATGGTAACATGGTATGTACGGCAAACGATGACGACAATGATGCGATATATTCCCTTCGTGACGTATATTCGGATGGAAAAGCCGTAAACGACGAAGAAAATTCATCGAGAAAAAGTGTACCGTTAAAGTGTAGTACATTTATTTATGAAACGAGTTAATTTTGTATAAAATAGCGATTAGATCGAAAGTTCTTAAAATTTATTTGTTAACATCGTCGAATTTATGAAAATATAATTCGTTTCTCGTCAGTTCGCGCGAGAATATGCATACGGTATGCATATGCATATATACGGTATACTCACTTTCACCGTATATGTATACACGGATAATAGTTATTTTTCGTATCCCACGTATTCGGATTGCCCGTCAGTGACAAATTCAATTACACTCTAAGCCGTGGGCAGAGCGTATCGGATAGATCGACGTCGCTCCGTTCGATCGATCGATCGTGCACCAATTCGAAATCCATTAGCATCGATTTTCCTGCCTCTCAATGGAATCGAGAGGACTGTCTCTGCGAAATTGCCGGATCACCGCGATTGGCTACTTCTCGGCTCAGGGCGATTCGAACGTAAACGCGGTGTTGGGTGATAAAATACTTGAGGTATAAGGTTTATGATGTACCGTATAGAGATGCACAGCTAAAGCGTATTATTTGAGAAAATAACTTGGGAACGAAAATACTTGTATACGACACCGAAGCATTGAAAAGCACTTACAAACTTCCGACAGGTTGGCGACAAACAGATTTCACATTGGATGCCGATTGAGAACCATCACTATTCTCATAATGATTAAAACGGTCATAGAGACCTTAACACCAAAAAAGAAGCCTCAGAGCCACTTGAAACATAAAATAAGCCTCGCAAATGATGATTAACTTTCAACCAAAGTGTACGAGTGGAGTTGGCGCTTGATCGTAAATACTTTTAATAACTGCATTATAAACATAAAAACGACAAAATGCTCATGATTTTCGGTACAATTTGTGAATTTTCGTACCGTCGAGCGTAAAGTATATAATTTCACGTCAAGACCAATCGGTTATAAACGAGCGGCCGGGGGAATCCTTCGTAGCGTTGAAGAACGAAACCAGTTGTCGAGCGAACCGGTAAGTTCAATGACGCGCGAGCGCGAGTCTGCGATACGACGATCTCGTATGGCACGCGTTACGAGCGGTACTTGACGTTTTACGTCCAAGACTCAATTTGCACTTGTGCACAATCACGTATCAATGCCAGTGTTGGTTTTATATGCAGTTTAAATAATTGCGTTCTTCACCCATCGTAACACGATTATAACGAAAGTACCAAAAGAATATTAAAGATAATTTTCTGAGAATGTTAAGCCGAAATTATTATTTTCTCAGCGTCATGGCGTCAAAATAATCGTTCCACAATAGTATCCATTCCCACTTGTCACAAATTTCAACTGTTTCAAGTTGATAATTTCAAATTTACCATCATGCCATGTGCTTCCTTGTTAGGAAAGTATGATTTTTGTCATTAATTACAAAGACACTCGGCTCGGATGACCATTAAAGATTAAAACCTTGGGTGAAATTCTGAGAAACTACGCACGAAGCTACTAGCGATAAATAAATAAAAATCATTGTCAGAATCACAATTTTCCAAGTACAGAGAGGTGAACGCGTGGTATGTTTCTATTTCCGGTCAATCCAATGTTTCGTTCTCAAGACCTTGGAAACTCGATACCGTCAATGGCTTTCGCACTCGTTTTACACGCTGCCAAGCTATTCTTGGGTACCAAGTGCGGTGTTTGAAAAGTGGTGAGAGATACCGTAAATGACACGAGTCACCGAAATACACGTGATATGGCGTTATCGGTTTTCTCTCTCGTTCTCATCCATTCCGGTAACGGTACTTCAATCACACACGATCATTGTCCCGTGGATAATGCCAAACAATTGATCTCAGGTTTTGCGTTTGAAGACAATGAAAAAACTTCGAGGAAATTCAAAATTGTGTCGTCAGGACGGCGCAGCGATGTCTCGTTATTTTCACGTCTATACGTGTATTAATATGTACTCATCAAATTCGTGGTTTCTTTTCATTGCAAGTATAAAATATGCTGCTTTGGTTTTCCGGTTTAGTAAATGCATTTTTTTTCACCAGAAGCCATGGTGCCTAGTACGTCGCGTGGATGAACCGTTTCGCGTATGTGGTTACGAGTTTACGAGCGTAAATACCGTTACAATTAAAGTAGATGCGTGTATATAAATATATACACGGACGTTGTTGCGTTTGCGCGAGCACGGCACGGCTGATGGCTATGAGCAAAGGAAAGACAGGTGGGAGAAAAGAAAATCGGCAAAGCGAGAGGAAACTAGAGATGCGCGAACCACAGCTCTCAGTATAAATAAAACGAGAAAGATCCGATGATACCTTCGAAAATTACCATTGAACGAATAAATTGAATTAAATTTCATAGGTGCTATTCAAATATAATATATGTCTCATTTAGTCATTTTCAATTGGACGTATTAATGAATGTTCTTTATTTTCAGTAAAAGCGTGAAATTCTTCCCACTTTCGCAGCGAATTTCTAATCGAACGAAGTGTTCCAAACTGTATAATCGTTGACAAATTGTTTAAATGAATTTGCTTGTTCCGAGAGAGAAAAAGAAAACGATCGATAACTTATTTATGGACATGAATGAAGTCAATGGCGTGATGTAGTGATACCCGTTTCCAACTAATTACGTGATGACGTGATTTCGCAATATGCGTGCCTTTTTAAATCTAGAATTCATTAGATCCTGCGATATAAACGAATACCCGACATTGGGCTATTATAAGACACGAAACTGGCACCGCCAGGAAACAGAAATATCGGACTGAAGTAATAAAATAAAGAATTTTGATGGGTTTTACCCGTCAACATAGAGAATGCCGAGAACAAATATTGTCGATTGGAATCTACGTTAGCAACTTATTTTGGGTCCGAATTAACGCGTTGGAGAATCTTATAAAATGTCGTTCTGCCGAATGAACATTTTTTTGATACCTTGTTAATCGAACTAAATGTTTTTCAGAGGAAAGAGAACGGAAGACGAAAGGGAGTGAATGAGAGGGGGAAAAGGAGAGAATATAAAGGAATGAAGAACAGTAAAAGAAGGCCGGTCGGACGAGGAGTAACGGCCAAGCGACTCTGTACCAGTGGTGGAAGTGGAAGGAGAAGAAAAGATGAGGAAGGAGCAGAAGGAATAGTACGAGAATAAGTGATGTACCCGAGTAGTCGTAATTCGCCAATGGCAGAATCAACGTGCGCCGGACGCGCGAAAAACATTGAATCGCTAAATGAAAATAAACATTTCATAAAATGAAAATTAATCCGCATATCTGTATTAATTGAGAGGTTCTAATTTTGTTTTTTTTTGTATTTCTCAATACGAAGATTAACCCTTTGATTCAATTTGAATTAACAAATTGGGAAAGAGAGAGACTGCGAGAACGTATAAAACCGTAGGAAACGTGAAAGAAATGGCGAAGACACATGGAAACAAAATCAAGACTCACCCTTTTTCCGTTTACCGCCAGTGGAGACGCGCGTTCCATCAGTATTTTCGATAAAGATTATAAGAGCAGCGACAACGGCTACCACGACAAGCGGACGATAACCGCCCGATAGGGCGAAGAAACTCATCTTGCTCCTTCGTAAATCGTGTTTTGTGTTTCAAGTTGAAAACTTTCTTAAAAATGGCCCACCACGATTTGGTTGTCGATACTATTTCTTTGAGACGTCGTTTCAATAATGTTCGTCGATGAAAATAACGACAACGATGTTGGTGACGTTGAATATAAATATATTTTTTGTGTGCGTGTGTGTGGTACCGGCGTAGCACTTGGCTCGAAAGCAACCGACGAACTAAGCAACACTCTGTCGAATGACTTGAGACGTTTCTGCTATGTGGTCCCTGGTCTTGTTGCCTCGTGCTAGCACAAGACACCGCAGGACGGTTCCTCGTGGGTACCGACGCGTCGTACACGTTCCCTACTCACGGTGGCTCCGTGTGAATGGGGCGTACGGCGAGAGTCGTGTACTTGTACAGAACTCTCTTGATCGTTTGGCACAGTGGCCGAGAGAGCTATAGCAATACCTATAACGTTCTCGAGTGCTTGTCGCACAGAGACTCGGCGTATAGCGCCCACCGTTTCCCTTGGCCTCGCACAAGGAGTTAGACAGGAGTAAAAGCGGCGCCCCTTCTCGAAACAATACCGTTTCAGTAAAAGTATTATTGAAGCGAGCGCGGAACTACGTCACAGCGGCAATCGTCAGAGTCGAACACCGCAATAAAAACAAAAGGCAAACAAAAAAAATTATTATATTCTCGAAGAACGGATTTTTCCGTCAAAGTTCAGCACCAACACGAGGAACCACGAAACTCTGGATTGAAAAGTTCCTCGAACGTAAACTCAAGAGGGATGAACGAGCGTCGAGATTTGCCATGTGAGGTTGCGGTCGGAAGAACCGAGGCGAAAAAAATGTTTAATCCACTTTTGGAGATTCGGTGCACCCGATCCGATGCCGTTGAGACACTCGAGACGCGGAAGGTTCGGGCACACCTATTTAATACCTATCAGCCCCACCTCTACTCCGTGGTACCATTGGCTCCTGGCCCAATTCCCCCTGGCCCAATGGTACACTCTCTTGAGCATTCACCTCCTTTTCCAGATCCATGAGGAACCGTGGCGAGAGTGGAAAAGAATGAGAGAGAGAGAGAACCGAGCAACACGCAGCCTCGGGAAGGCCGCGATCGTTGGTCCCCCTAGTGCGATAGACGGAGGTGAACTAGGGGGGAAATATGATAGTTTCGTCGCGCTTTGATATAAGTGAGGCTTGTACAGTAGGTACCGTTGCGACCCTGTCCACCTCTACTGTCTTGATTTCAGATTCAGCAGTAAGAATAATTGTGGTGGTAAAGTCTCGGGGACGCGCGTGCCCTGCAGGGACACGCTGGGTGGAGTCGATGGATGGAAAAAGTCTAGTTGCAAACGCTGTGCGCCACTTGCCGTGACTCGCGAGGACGGTATGAGCTCGGGGGTCTTTTATGTATTACGGATAATGGAATCGATGAAGACGATAAATCGAAAAAAGCGTTCAATTACCACAAACGCACTATAAACCTATGCGTGCGATGAAAGAGATTTCCGGATGACATATATACTGCGATGGTATTGGTAAGTTTTATCGATAGAGGTAAAAATATTCCCGGATCCTGAATATCTGATTTGCATCAGTTTGGTCAATGTTACGTGATATTATATGCCGTACGGGAGTGTGAGACCGCCCTCTGAAGAGAAACAGCCCGATTGATCTTACTCAAAGTGAAGGTGATAGTTGCGTATAGCTTGCCGTACGAACGTTTGTAGCCAGTGGAGGTGGTCGCGCAGTTATGCCCAGGACTGGGTTAGTCCGACTGGGTGATTGTACAACGTTATTTTATGGGAGCAGATACTGCACGGCGATAGAAATACCCGCGAATACACCGTAAAACGCCAGGCCATTAGATATACTTTATGCCGATGGTTGTTGGTTGCGCACGATGATGCGATATATAGTCGCAACCACCTCCATCGAGGACAGTCTCATTCCAGCATTATCGACTCGTGGTCTTAGCCTCACCTGCCCGATCCCCCGCTCGCATTCAATTTTTCCACCACCTTCGTATCGTCAACCTCACTCGCAAAAACGAGAGTGAGAGGTGTAACACAGACTCCGCGGCGTTTTAACGGTGTGGCAACGAGAGCGATGGAGGTGATGAATGGTGCTAGGGTACTCGCAGGTACTCGAAACAAAACTAGGAAATACCTTACATAGCGCGTAACTTTCGATCTCGATTGTCCAAAGCCGAGAAGCAGGTTTCGTTTTTCAGGAAAGATCTTTCGCAGAAGCTCTTTTGGTGGTCGAACGTCATTTTCTTCTGAAAATTCTGATATCGCACGGAAATTTTCGTCGTTCGGCTTCTTCAAAGAACGCGTTTATTCGCGACTGGGTTTTTTTCAATTCTTAATAAACCGAGTATAGATATTTAGACGCGATACGACAAGGGTTCAGCGACCGACCGAAACTCTAAAAAGTGCATGGGCAAAAGAAAGGAATCACGGCAGTAAAAATGTACCGTTATAGGTCTGTGTAAGATCACCGATTTAGTCCCTTTCGTGCCACAAAATTAGACCGTGGTATATTTCTTTCGAGTTCCGCGTAATTTTGCTCGCGATAAATAGTTTATGATGAAAGAAAAAAAGTAAAGGAGACGAGAAAAAGGAAGAGTATATAGTCTGGCGGCGGTCTGGGAATAGCGGCATCACGGAGACAGGAAAGAACGCGAATAACCGTTATATGGCACGCCAGCACGAAGTCTTCCTCGTTCGCTGAGGTACCATAAGCGCCTCTGTCAGAAAGGGAGATTTATAAGGCCCTGTACCTAAATACGTTACGAATGATTTCGTTGAAAAGAAACCCTAACGTTATATCGTCGCGATTAATCCGCTTATACCCTATCAACATTATACTTATTTTAATATAATTCGATCGAAACCCACAATAATAAACGCGCAGTCAGTGCGCGGTTCTGTCGATCACTCAAGTTAAGCAGCTTTGGCCGTAGTCAGTACTTGGATGCATGACCGCTTAGCCGTGCACTGGTTGGCGTGCCGACTGTTAACCAGAAGTCACGTTTATTGAGTTTCTGTTGTAGTGGATTCAACTGAAACTCAGTCAAAAACAAAGCCGTCTATATCGACATAGGTTTTCCTCAGTTTCCCTGTGTCCATGGCAAATGCGATACAGCGCAGCTAATACGTCAGCGGCCGCAATGGAAGTTAGATTAGCTTAGCGAATTGCGGGTAGAAAGTGTTATCACTTTCTATATAGGGGGGGAAAATGGAAAAAATGGAATTGGAAAGGGTCATACGTAAAAACCCGAAAGGGTACGGGTTGGAATAAAAAAAAACTAAAATTCGATAGAATAACATGTAGCTATTTTCAAAATACCCCGATACGAATTTGTCGAAGAAAGATGTGCAGTAACGGAATAAAAATCTTTTTTCTTTTTACACTTTCGATGATTAATAGTATTTAAGGGGATACACCACTCTAGCGGCAGAAAAAAAGGTCGAACTTTGACGATTTATTTTGGGAGTATGAAAAAAGGAATAGGATTTCTATTCAGAGGGTTTATTTAACACATATTGAAGTATGAAAAAAACTAATTTATTATCATTTTGATACAATATAGCGGTGACAGAGCCCATCTCAAAAATCGTCTTTTTCAAACTGATAGGACGTATTACTTGAACACCGTTGCATGGATCGATTTGAAATTTTGATAGTAGTTTCATAATTACGTTTCACAAGCCGTCTTTTCATTTAATGTAAACATTTTAAATAAGCAATTTACTGTTTTTTTTGGCAAAAAATCGATTCATTTTTTCAGAAGTGCGCTGTTTCTACAAAATTTGATTAAAAAAAAACCTCAACGTAGTCCCATAGTCAATAGTACATAAATTATGACATTTTTTGATTTTTGGTTCCAGGTCTTATACTTTACGAGAAAACTGTCCTCCCATAAAGGTTTTATAAAAAAAGGACGACTTTCAAGATCGGCTCAGTCACCGCCATTTTGTATCAAAATGGTAATACATTTTTTTTTTTCATACTTCAAAATGTGTTAAATAAACCCTCTGAAAAGAAATCCTATTCCTTTTCTCATATTTCCAGAATAAATCGTCAAACTTAGGCCTTTATTTTGCCGCTACAGTGGTGTTATCTCTGAAGCCAAACTATATCCACGAGCGTGCGCAGAGTGAACGTTTGCTTTATTCAACAAGATTCAGAAGTTGTTGCCATAACGTTTTTCAAGAGCATACAGATTTTCTACACTTCCGTTACCTTCAGGAAGAAGCATCATCTCCCCTTATTTCATCCTTCATCCGTTGAAATCTACACGCATATCCGTTCGTTGTGGTTTGTATTATAATACGCTATACCGCTATCCAAAGGTATCGGCGACGGGATACTATGTGTGGAAAACTACAGGCCGTTAAAAGAGTGGTGCATGTAAAATAGAGATACATGAACCACGGGAGCGGAAAAAAAAGATTCGATCGAGTTTTCCTGGTCATGCAGCAACGTATCCGATAGTGAGAAGATATCGGTGAGGTTCGGACTCTATATCTGTGGTATAAATGGAAAGGCACTCGTTATTACACACTCTTTGCTTCTGTCCTTCTC
Organism: Oxytorus armatus; assembly: GCA_958009045.1. NCBI lineage: Eukaryota > Metazoa > Arthropoda > Insecta > Hymenoptera > Ichneumonidae > Oxytorus > Oxytorus armatus. The sequence goes on from OY253752.1 coordinate 7,153,790, forward strand.
CCGCGTGCGTTTATTAGTTTCAACCGTGTATATCGGCACACACGTTCTAAGAACACGTAGGCAAAGGCTGAAGGCTGCGGTTGAAGTATAATACTTTTATATATCTTATTTTATTACTCAAGCGTGTGTATCTGGGTGAACTAGTCATGAGAGCGTGTTTCGTTCGAAAGCACCTGACGCCAGGATTTAGCGATGAAAATCGCGTTTGTAGGCGGTCAACCATCGGCAAAGTTAACGATACGGGTATACGCCTCGCGTGGGAGTGAATAATCCCGCTTTATTTTATTTTCATAGGACGAAATGATTAACAAAGGAGCATTAACAACAAAAATGTTCAATTTTCAATTTTTCATATCCTAAATAGAAATTATTTTTAAAATCATCAAATTTATGGGAGAAACAAAAAGAAGTAATTGCAAATTGATATTTCAGAGTTCGAGAAACGAAAGGTGAAAGTAAATAGTACGCAGTGAATTTCTCGTGCGAACAAAAGACACGAGACTCCGACATTGAGTTTGCGATAGAATACATCAGATTGGTTTAAACAATACGCGCGAATCTTTTCGCGGGGGAGTAGACGTTTTTTTTCCATCCAATCATCCGCATCATCGTGAAAGTGTAAAATTGTATCGCTCGCAGTTTCTCTACAAATCGTTATCTATTTAATTTAGCATGAAAGAGGGCTAACGATATTTTATCGCTCGGAGCTTTCGGCCCCGGATGAACAGATTTTTCTAATGATTTTACAAGTTTTTCTAATGATTGTTTCAATTTTTCTTTTATGCGCCAGGGGCGAAAGGGTACAAAGACGTGGGACAGGAAGAATTAAAGAATAATAATAATAAACTCGGTAAGACGCGGAAGAACATTGTAAGTTCGGGCGGTCATCGTTGCCTCGTGTAACATTCTCGTTTCGCCTGACTTCACCCGGATACACCCGGACTCGACTACAATCACGATCAATTCGCGATACACGATCGTTTTATATTTTATTTTTATTTTTGGACGTACGAGCAACGAGCAAAAAATCATCAAGTATATCAACTTTCCGCTGAACAATCATAATAACGATAAGTTTTATTATTATTGTTGTTATACACACTCGTTCAACGAATAAAACTATGTGGTAATTAGAGTGAAAAATACAGGGCACGAATGAAATGTTAATTTCTCATTATGCTCGGGTAAATGGCTGCAGCTACGATCTCGTGATTACAATGAAATCCATATGAACCAATTGTATCACCGATCAGCGGGCTGGTAGTAAACTACTGCTACGTTGAAAATGATGATTTTATGGTATATTCCTGTGACAGAAGCATGACACTGATTTTGTTCTTCATTCGATAGTAATTGATTTTTTAAGCCCGAGTATTAAGTTAAAACCGGATAAACATTAAAGAAGCAACGTTGCGCGAAAGTTTGAAAAGTGATTGAAAAAAGAAAATATATCTTCCTATATTATATAAATATTTCGTCGCCTCCGCCGCTTCGGTGTACAATAGTTGACGAGAGCGAGCGGGATCGAGTAGCCGGGGTGAGGGGATCGAGTAGCGGCGGGACGGGGGAGATCGCGGAACGCGCAGGAGGGCAAAGCCCCCCTAGTGTATAACTCTCTATATTATATAAATACTAGGGGGGCTCTGCCTGCCTGCGCGCCAACCCCCCCCCCCCACCCCGTTCCATCTCGCCCCGGGCTCCCCCATCAACTCTTGTACACGGCGGCGGCGGCGGCGGCGAAATATTTATGTAATATAGAGAGATATCGTCGGCGTGTACAAGAGTTGAGGCGGTCATTACCTTCACCGCCCAAGAGGGGGGCGGGCGGGGGGGGGAGCTGAATAGAATAGCCCGGGAAGGGGCGGTGCGCGAAGCGTGCAGGGGGGCAGAGCCCCCCTTATGTATATACTCGGGCCTACCCCCTACCCCGTTCCATCTCGCCCAGCCTACCCGCCCCCGTTCCATCTCGCCCAGCCTACCCCCCCGTTCCATCTCGCTCCGGCCTACCCCGCCCGTTCCATCTCGCCCCGGGCTCCCCCCTCAACTCTTGTACACGGCGGCGGCGGTGGCGAAATATCTCTCTATATTATATAAATATTTCGCCGCCGCCGTCGCCGCCGCCGTGTACAAGAGTTGAGGTGGTCATTCCCTTCACCGTACCCGAGGGGTGGGGGGTACGCCGAATGGAATGGCCCGAGGGGGTTGGCGCAGGGGGGCAGAGCCCCCCTAGTTTATATAATATAGAGAGATATATACTAGGGGGCACTGCCCCCCTTCGCGCGCTAACCCCCCCCCCCCCCCTCCCGCCCCATTCCATTCAGCGTACCCCACTCCCCGGTAATTTCAGTCGGCGTATCCCCCCCCCCCCCGGTTGGGGGGCGGTACGCTGAATGGGAGGCCCGAGGGGGGGGGGGTTAGCGCGCGAAGCGCCGAGAAAGTGCATGCAAAGGTAATTAATTTATCAACTCATTAATTAATTGGGAAGTCTAATAGCACCTTCAAAGTGTTACAATTTTGGAAACATGCTAGTTTTCATCTTGTATTTACTATTTATTACATCAAACTTGCAATATATACGGCGTTGGCAGTGGACCGTGTTAATTGACCAATCGCTTTTGCTTGTTCATTTTTTTTACTAGGCAATTTTTTTTTCAACATTATTTTCGTAATCGGGAAGTATATTTATTATTGTGTGTTCCAACGTATACCCTCATGGGTTCTTGCGTATGACCCTTCCCAGTTTTCCCTCCTATCATTCCTTACTCGCACTATGCCAAGCTAATTTTCATAGCACCCGTAGCTGCTTTTTAGCACTGTATCGCATTCGCCGTGGGCACAGGGAAATTGCGGAAAACCCGCGCCGATACAGGCGGCTGTTATTTTCATTGAATTTCAGTTATCTTTCCATCGGAAACTCAGTAAAACTGCCTACCGCTCAGTAGACGGCGTCCAAGCCAGTGCATAGCTAAGCGGTCACCCACCCCAGTACTGACCACGGCCAATACCGCTTAACATGGGAGATCGCTCAAGCCGCGCACCTACCACGCGTCCACTGCTGTCTGTCTAATCCGGCAGTTTTATTCAAAGAGCTTAACTCTTTAATCTATTCGATATTACACTGTATACTTATGTGCTGTAAAACTTAATTTTTTCGAAGCACTTTTGCCGTCGTTCCAATACCAAGTCTCCAATTGTCGGTTCGATGGCCCGTATATGTTCGATTGCGATCGAGTGACCAAAGTAGCAAATTATTCTTACATATAAACACGGTCAGTGTCCTTCGATATCACCGGAATTAGTCGGATATCTCGTGAGATTTTCTTAACTACTATTTTTCCGTAGAAGAATGTATACATATTTTTTCTCTTTAACCATTTTTCTTCCCTTCTTTGATCCATCTTTCCTCGACCACTCGTGTACGTGCCGTTCGTAATTCAGTCATCGACGTGCCAATCAAATTCCTCATTTTCATTCAAAACCATTAAAGCAAGGAAGAGAACGATCCGCTTGGAAGGCGCGCACTCATCTATAGCATTGAGATTGCGGACGCAGTTTTCTTCTTTTTCAATCGAAACTTTTAAGTAACCGCAATATATATACCACCTTTGGCAATGATCTTGCCCACTCACCGGTAAAACTATACCGCGGCATCCAATTTGAAAAATAGATTGCGTATACTCCCAATTTCATATGGGTTCAATTTATTTATAACCGAGATATTTCAAAAATTATCTACATTAATATAAATTACTTTCATTCCAGTATTAAGATTGTTGTGTCCTTCAATTTTCATAAAATTATTGAATTAAATTGAACTATTATATAATTTAACGGGTAACACCACTCTAGCAGCAGAAAAAAAGGCCTAATTTTCACGATTTATTTTAGGAGTATGAAAAAAGGAATAGGATTTCTTTTCAATTGGTTTGTTTAACACATATTGAAGTATGAAAAAAACAAATTTATTATCATTTTGATACAAAATGGCGGCGACAGAGCCCATCTTGAAAATCGTCTTTTTTGAAAACACCTTCACGGCAGCACGGTCTTCTTGTAAAGTATAAGACCTTGGACAAAACACCACAAAATTTTATAATCTGTATACTATTAGCTATGGAACTATGTAGGCGTTTTTTTTTAACGAATTTTGTAGAAATGGTGCACTTTTGAAAAAATTAATCGATTTTTTGCCAAAAAAATAAGCAGTAAATTGTTTATAAAAACAGAAGTTCACATTAAATCAAAAGCGGGTACGTACTCCGATAGGGATTGTAATTGTGAAGCTACTATCAAAATTTCAAACCGTCACTCCAGTCTTCCCAGGTGGAAAAAAGTGATTTCGAAAAAACGCGTTTGAAGTTGCACCGGTGCTCAGCGCGCGCGCCGAGGCGTGCGGCAAAATTGGTAATCGAACTTTCAAAAAAATTGTTTTCACTATAGGACCAACTGCATGTTGTTTTTATGATCTAAAGTATTCTTTAAGCCAAAAAAAATCATTTTTTCCAAAATCGTAGGGTGGTGTTACCCCTTAAAGAGGCACTTTATTCGTCACTTTCCTCCTGTTCTCATTCGTCTATTCGGCATATCGGGTGGAAGGCGCTGTGAGTAAAAAAAGGATAGCAAATGGAAAAGTGGATAGTCTCTGCCGGAGAGAACCTTGGCAATGAGCACTCGGTAATTATCGGTGAAACGAGAGATGACCGTGAGTATATAATATATCCAGATATAACTCTTTAATGCTTATGCACTTTCCTACGCGTGCATATACGTGAAATGAAACTGTGCATTATACATGCTATATACAGACTACATTATTATAGTGCATATAGCAAAAGTGTTGAGTTATTCAGGCACAAATTATATTTCACGAATCATTGCCGGCCCCCTTTCCTCCTATTCCTGTAAAATCCATTGACGCACATATTGCAGTGGCACGGTATGCACACGCACCTTTCACTACCGCGAGCATCGTTATATTTCTATATATTTATAATGTTTTTGCCGACGAGTAAACACGCGTTGTAAATAGCTATGCCGCGATAGTAATACTAATTTACCGTTTTATATCAAGTGTACAATTTTGCTTCGGTCGTTTATTTTCCGAAATTCGAGGCTTTATTGTAAAACAACTGGTTATACTGTAATGTTTTGTTTTTATTTAACAGATATTATTTTATTATAATAAACAAAGAACGGAACTGCCCGACGTTGGGCGTCAAATGTAATATTTTGTATTTTTATATAACAGATTTTTTAATATTAAGAAAATTCCTTTTTTTTTTAATTTATTACTATAATAAACGAAACCAAAAGAGAATGGGTACCGCAACAAAAGAATTATCTATACACGCTTACTTGCTAAAGATTAAAATTAATTTAATCGCCATTGAATTCGTTTAATCGGCATATCGTTAGACGGGTGATACCATAATTCTCTCTCTCTCTCTGTCTGGCTCTCTCTCTCTCTCATAAGAAACGTTTACATCTAGAACTTGATACCATTTAGGGATATCGTATACGTATATAAAAATTACTCAGATCTATGTCCATATGAAGATTCCGTTGGACGGAAACGATGGCCAGGCCTGGGCTTCTCTTAGATAACGAATCCTCACAATGACGATGTTGAATCGAAGAGCGATGGGTGGATTAAGGCGATAATTGTATGTTTTACTTTGTACACAATGACTCGCGAAGATTATGCACAATATGCGATACGTGTACCTCTAGGTATATAAGAAAATAGAGAGACTGAGACCGCAAAGGCGTTAAACTTAGATTCCTTCGAACCCTACGGTAGTCGGACGACAAGTGTCTCCCGGCTCTTCGCTACGGAGAGAAGAACCGGGCTTCGCATTATTTCGTATAATTTCGGGGATCTTCGCATTATCGATGGTACATCTTATTCGTGTCGATTTACGTTATTACAATAGATTTATGATTCAAAGTATTGTCTATCGCCGGCTACTACTTTCTCCCATTTTTCGGGCAGCATACGAATCCCGTGTTGAAAAAGCTGGTCATCTTTTGAAGCGATCCACGAATCAATCCAATTTTGTACTTCTTCATAAAACCGGAAGTGCTCGTCAGCCAGGCCGTGTACCATTGATGGATACAAATGATAGTCACAGTGAGCAACGGCTGGAGAATGCGGCGGGTGCGGGAGGACTTCCCATTTCAACGTTCCAGGTATGTCTTGACCACTTTCGCAACATGGAGTCGAGCGTTGTCATGCTGCAAAATCACTTTGTTGTATCTCTCGTTGTATTGCGGCCGTTTGTCTTTCAATGCCCGGCTCAAACGCATTAATTGTGTTCGATAACGATCGCCTGTGATTGGTTCAGTCGATTTTAACAGCTCATAATACACTACGCCGAGCTGGTCCCATCAAATACAAAGCATGACCTTGGAGCCGTGAATATTCGGTTTGGCCGGCGACGTGGAAGCATGGCCCAGATATCCCCATGATTTTCTGCGCTTGGAGTTATCGTAATGAACCCATTTTCCGTTCCCAGTCAAAATGCGATACAGAAATCCCTTTCGTTTTTGCCTTTCAAGCAACTGTTCACAAGCAAACAAACGCCGTTCAACATCTCTTAGTTTCAACTCATACGGCACCCAATTTCCTTTCTTCTGAATCATACCCATGTCTTTGAGGTGTATTGAAATTACTTGTTGAGTCACTCCCAATAATCGAAACAATTCTTCTTGACTTTGACTGGATCTGGGTCTTCATCAAATAATGCGTCCAATTCTGCATTATCGAAAACCTTCACTCTTCCACCGCTGTGCCGGTCTTCGACTTGAAAATTACCGTTCATGGAGGGTTGAAACCACTCACGACATGTTCTTTCACTAATAGCGGCCTCACCATAAGTATTTGAAAGCATTCGATGAGTTTCAGCCGCAGATTTCTTCATATTAAAGCAAAAAATTAAAACCTCCCACAAATGACGAAAATTTGGCTCGTAAACTAACATTTTCAATCGAGAATAACTTTATGATGCAGACACAAATCGATTAATGTTTTCATGGGGTTACGTTAAGTGATGTATTTATTTCGACCTACTACTCACCGCTAAAGCCATCTGCAGGAAAACGGCGGAAGCAAAGTTGTACACCTAATATATTGCACATGCAGTCAGTAAAAAGCATATTGCTTATGTATATATTTATATACGTATATGCGCGTTTTTGGCCGACCACACCAAAGTGAAGAAATAAAGTCTTACGTGCGTTCTACACACGTTGATGAAGAGAACTTTCCAAGTCTCGATATCTGTTTTGTCTAAATTTCAAACTAGAGCAAATAGCGGCGTAATTAACGATTACATTTACTGCAGACTATAATAATATATTTTAGATTATATATACATGTACGAGGTCTGTTCAAAAAGTATCGCGAATTTTGTGTATTACCGATGGATCAAATAAATGACGATAATTATTATGGTAGAAACTAATAACATTTACAAATCCGCAGATATGGTTAATATATGTCGTCGAAGTTACGAACGTTGTGGTAAAAATAAAATTAAATCTGCTTAACTAGAGAAAACTTGCTCCTCAATTGTACGGAAATATATATTTGTACAAAAACTACATGATTTAGGTTGTTAATAGGCTTAACGGAGAACACCACTGTGACCCCCTGTTTTTTTTCACATTGTTCAAGAATTTTTTTTGTGGGAAAAAAAAGAGATATTCGAAAAATTTTTTTGGGTTTTGTTCCTTGTTTATTAATGTATCAAAAAACATTTTTTTCTCATTTTTCACGTCGCATGGTGGCGCTGGGAAAGCTCTCGCGTCAGGTGCTGTCATTTCCACGGCACGCAGCAGAACTCTCTTCAACGACGATCTGAAAAAAAATACCCAGTGTTTTCGTTAATAATATCATATTTTGAAGAGAAGTACACAGGGATTTGGAAAAATATTGTTTTAAGAGACGATAAAACGAAGCTCCGGCTTGGTTTCATTGAAATAAAATTACTTCTCGCATTCCAAGCTCGTGTCCTATTATTTGATTATTCGAGGAGACAGATAGGACTCTCTAGTATGTAAAAAAAAATATAAACCAAAATATTTAGGAAAGGTATTTTGATCAACGCCGGATTATTAATAGACTAAATCATGAAATGTTTGTACGAATATGTGCTTTCGTTCATTCAACGAGTAGGTTTTCTCTAATTAACCAAATTCAATTTTTTTTTGCCAGAACGTTCGTAACTTCAACCACCTGTTAATATAAAGAGGAAAAATGTAAATATTCTTTGTACGAAAAAATTAATTCATTCATTGTTGTTATATCATTTGTTTCTTGCAATACCATTATATACGGATATTCAATAAACAATTAATGAATAAATAAAACTGAAGGAAAAAGGAAAAGTCCAGCAAGGGGATCGCGGAGCAGTGACTTGGAAGTTGCGCGGATGGAGAGTCCATAAAACAATTAAACACCGCCAAGCGGAACCAAATCGCGACACCGCTCGTAAACACGCATTTTACTCGCCCATTACTCATTTCTATAAATTATTTCATTCGGCCAAAACGTGATATTGTATGTTGCAATTAATGAACTAAAGAAAAAAACAAAATTTACCTTCAATTTTTTATCCACGCGCAAAATAAATGATATAGTTCATTTTTGGAATCGACACAAATAGTATCGTTTTATCCAAATTTATTTAATTCCTAACCTCGACATTTGCTGAAAAAAATGGAAAGGTATTTAGCGAAAAAAAAATTGTATAAACATGACGTTCGAGATATTTATTAATTACAATATTCCTTTCGCGCGACGTAAATCATGCGATCCAATTAAAAGCGATTTGAAAATGTAATTAGGTCCTTCATCAATGCGGCAAGTGAATGCAACCTTGATCAGTTTATTCTTTTCTCTTTTGGGCGTGGTTTTACGTGTGTTATCATAGATTGACGGAGGCAGGCATTGCCGTGCCTTCGTTCGTATTAGTAATTCGAGAAACATTCGGGCCATATTATAGAGTCCAACAGAGAATAACGCTGAAATGCGATTGCACAACTCGCGGAGGAGTCGCACGCAAACTTGGAAGCGTATGCCGCACCGCTCGACGAGATAATGAAACCAATTACACGCACAACCGAGCCGCTACCGGCGGTTAAATCGTGCTGACCGATAATATATCTCGGGATAATTCGCGACTTCCAATTTTTTAATTATTTCCATCCGTAACGTCAGCCTCCTTCTCTCTGGCGACTATCCACCAATCGATTTTCCCGTATTTTATTTTCTATGGCATTCTTTACATCATTTTATTGCTTCGGTGCCTTACGTTCTTCGTCCATTGAAGACGACTATACACAGTCTGTTTAAGAAGAAAAAGATCGTCATAATCTGGAAAAAATAAAAAATTTAACTAATCTCTGTTTTTATTACAGATTACTGATTTATTGAAGATTACTGCATTACTGATTACCATATAGCTTGACACCTTTTTCCCATGCTTTCGACGAGATTTTCTCCGCGTTTACAAATCCTATTACTCTTCGTCGACCACGCGTTTGACGAGGAAGACCATGCCCAGAAAAAAGACTCGCCCGTCAAGATAACTTTGTCCCAACCTCGATACAAATTTTCCTTTGCCCACGTCAGTCGTTTTTCCACGTGCTTTTCTGACAATAAAGGTTTCTTCAACGTTGATGAGAAAAAACACGTTTTTTCATGCAGGCGACTTCTATTCATGTCTCTCTAAATTGTATTTAGAGAGACGTAAATTCCTTTTTTGAGACGTTCCATTTGGGCATAGCGCAGCGAAAGGCCTGGCTCGTATTGAAAAAAACGTAAGATCGTTTTATACTTCTTCGTTGTTGTCACGCGCGCTTGTCCCCTTTCCAGCGGATCGTCTACATTTGCAACCTCCAAATATCCTTCTACCCACGTCTTAACGAATGCCTCTGACTTTCGCATATATTTTAGAGACGCTTTATACGTCATTTTCGGTCCTTTCCCATGATTTACTAAAAAACAGCGCCTTGCATTGCTTCCGGAATTTTGCATTCATTGTGAAGAGAACGAATTCACTGATATCAGTAACGTAATACGCCGGCAAACTATATATTGCACAAAAGAACGTGAAATAAAGGTTCAAACGAATAAGGGCAGATAGCTGTACGGTAGCTCCTTACAATATGACGACAGTTGCTTTCTTATTGAACAGACTGTAATTGAAAACGAGTCAAATAACAAAACACAACCACAATAATTTCGATATATTGAATGCTCGAAATCGTTGAAGATATTTTGTAATACTGGTAAATGAACGGAATGGAAAAGAAGTCTTTTTTGTACCCCGATGACGATGTGGTTCCGCCCATAAAGGGTATTTAGCTAACGTTCGAGAGGAAAAATAAATGAATATCCCAGAAAAGAAAATCAAAACAACTGTTTTTCACAAATCATTTTCATAAGCTGAAATTGGTCACGTGATTAATTACGAAATAAGTTCTTTTTTCTTTACGGAACCTTAGTTTTTTTTAACTGAACTTTGGTATCCATACTCGGGTGAATAAAATGAAAAAATAAGAACTTTTCACGATTGTCCATACCATTATTTTGACGGAATTATAAGAATCAAGAATGGTAAAAAATGATGTTTTCCTGAGCATCTACACGTCATCGTGAAACGAATTCGCAGCCATTTATCATTGGTGTAGCTATTGGGCATTGGGTGTAATAAGTGTCCCGTTAACCAGGTGGTCATTTTTTTTATTTCCATTATTTTATATGTACGATATTATCGAACCTACTTTTAATGCATGCGGAGCGAGAGAGACAGCGGAGGGGCAGGATTATTGCGACTTCCGCGTTGGACGACCGGTCGTTGCTCGGTTATTACCTCGTTGAATAGCACATAGCACACATACGTGTATGTATCAGATGGCTTCAATTACCAGCTGTACTATCCTGTTTTCTACCACCACAACTCCATACAGACCAAGATATATGTATACTTCGGAACGCATACGTATTTTGCCCACTTATTACACACGTGTGTCTACCACAATTACTCCAAGTGCATACATGTCATGTATGTATATTCGTAAGATATCCAGCCCCTTCCACTCGAGATGAATGAAACTCTTTAAGAATCTTTGCCCGGCACGAGCCGATCAACTTTTTTATTTTCATCCATCATTTCACTCATTTCGAGGCGATTTATAATCCGCTCGAGTACTTATGTATCCGCGCTCTCTTCAATTCCCCATGGCATAGTCGCAATGAGAAAGACGGTTAAGACGGATTGCCAGTAGAATTGCAGGGATTAGTTTGTTTTTGCGATCGCAGTAACAAGTTTTCTCATTTCCGATAATCGATCTCCGAGCTTCGTGCATTGGGGATTCCCCGACGTTTAATTCAGTAATAAGAGGAAATTCGACAAACGCACATCGATTACATTGATTATTGAAAAAATAATTGGTCCGAAAGAAATATACAAGTTAATTTCCTTGAAAAGTTTCTGATGACCGCATGTAGCGAAAGAGAAGTCATTGAATTAGAAAAAATTTCATTTATCAATAATTTAATATTCGATGGATTCAATTTTCTATCTTGTTAATGAATTATTTACCACTTTCTATACATTCAACGATGTAATTAATGATTAGTGAGGTCAGGGGGTTAGTGAGAATGATTTTTTAAGTAACTTGATCAATTTGTTAATTACCAAGTTTACTAATTAAACAATCCCGATAACTAATGAAATTTCGTTGTCCAATTTGTCACAGAATCTCAATCCGTGACGATTTTTTTGCTTTTCATATCTCTAGTTTCCTTGTGGATAGCCCGGTCCTAAATTATTAAAAAATGTTCTTATTTTATTTGAAAAGTGTTGACAATCAAAAATTATAATTATAACGGACGAAAATATACACAATTAGAGCTCTAACGGCAAATCTGCTGTCATTGAAAGTTTTGTTTTTCGAAAACTTCAAGTCACCGATGAAAAAAATTAGGAAGAGGGTTTTCCCCCTGTTTGAAGTCATTCTCAATGATTTCAAACAATGTTCGAACGTCAATCGACGCTACCGTGAATTCCTATTCGAACGAAAGGCCCCACTAGCGGAAACACCGTTCTGAAGGGTGCCCCGATAAGGCTCGAAAAAATATTATTTTCGGATGATAAGTAATAAATTTACGCTAACGGCAGTGATATAACAGCGTTCTAATGACGTTTTCCATAAATGGGGGAGGGGGTCACCCCCGTCTTTCGTACGAAATTGTATTGCCTTGCTTTTTTCGGGAGAAACCATGTACAGAATTGTGCTTCTTCTATGTGTGTTGGAAAAATTCCCCGAAGAAAATTAATTGAGATTGAATATCTGTTGCTTAATAACTTTGGCAACAATGAAATCCTCCGTGATAACGGTAGTTTTCATTGTTATATATCGAACGTCGGCTGTGAAACACTCTCTCGATTCAACATTCATTCCGAATTAGGTAGAGCACAGTGACAGGTGTATATAATACGCCCACGCGCTACGTGAATTTTTATTATAATTGGTGCAATGAATTTAAACATTTTTTTTTTATTGGATAATTTTATCAATATTTATCTTAATTTTGTATACTATTAAATGTCTCTTCGTATGTATCCATTTGTGCATCGATTATTTCATGAAATGGATCACGATTACGGCGTACACACGTTCAACGTACCAGGCGTAACTGGCTCTTTCCTTTTTTTTGTGTCTACTGTTTCTATCGCAAACTTCCCACAATGATCTAGATCGCCCGCTGGGGTCCCTCGTCACGGAACTCTCCTAATTACACGATTCTCAACGCTACTTGATTAACCGTGATGGCAAAATTCCACGACGCCACGATAATATTAACTACATTGAGAGAAATTTTTCAAACGCCTTTTTGTTGTCTCCCTACCTCGAGTTCTTTACCCCGCATTATATTATATATATATATATATATATATATATATATATATATATACTATATATCGATTCCTTTTAAGGTTTTATGGATTTTTATAACTCGAACCACGTCGCTTCGATCGTGCGTGTATTATCGATTTATCCCGGTTCGTCGATCTCGATACTGCCAATTTCAATTATACAATTTTGTCGGAAATCAACGTTGCGCGATTGCGTAATTAAACATGCTTAATGATCATCGTAAACGTTTTTCTTTTATCCTTCACTAATCATCTTATTTAGAAAGACGATTAGAGTCGATTAGAGTCCTTTTTTTTAGTTTTGACAATCATTATATGTTGTATTACAAATTATGAGAACGGGTCTATCGATTATGATAACATGACTATATTTTTTCATCGCGTACCAACATCTATTCTCTTTCACAGTTTCATTATCATTCGTATTTTACTCTTAATATAAAAAAAAAGTTCGATAAATAAAACAGTTCGAGTTTTATGTTACAAGAGACTCCAAGGATGGCAAAAAATCACGTAAAATTTGTCGACTTTCGTTTGAATACATGTCGTACAGATTATTACGACGACCGGTTAGCTAGCTAATATATAAATATTTAAAACAGGATTTAAACCCTCACTATCCGCAGCGCGGGCAAGTGAATTTTAATAGTTGGAACAAACGACTGGCATGAGCAATCACCCCCTGTTTCGAGCACGATATACCATAACGCTCAATTGCAATTAAATCGAGTCTCGAGAAGCGAAAGGGAAACCATATTTTTTGCGACCATGCGCGACGCGTGTCTCGAACTCCAGATATAACATTTTTTTTATTCATTGAATATTGTATAATTAAATTTTTAATTATATATATATATATATTTAACAATTGCGGTGTGCACATGCCTTAAATGCACACCGCACGTTGAATAATTCTCTGATAATATTGAATAACTTCATCGAAAAAAAAAATGTACAATGCGCAATAAAACGTATATATATATATATATATTACATATCCTCCGTATAACGTAATATATCAATCCCATAAAACACGAATTGGTAACAAAAACTATTTATTTATCCGAAGTTTTATACGCGAATACCTTATATCGAAAACTTTTCTATCCCTACGATTTCGTAACGCAAGAGTCTATCATCATTTTGTTGCTATTATGTAATTGCTTCGAAACGACGTTGCCGGGAAATAGTTTTTGGAAAAATTCTTGGGTTTAATGGTTGAATCAAACTTTGAGACTTTCGAGAAATCGACATGACCGCATCCGTGATGACGAAGATGCGAAATTTTCGTTTCCAATTCACGAGTTCATCGGTGTGATACTTTACACAACATTCGAGTGATCGACTAATTATCGTCAAGTCCTGTTAACTCTCGTTCACCTGGCCATAGGTAATGTTAATTAGAAATATATAACCTGCATAATTTGCGTTCAAATATTAATCATGAAAATTCGCAATAATCGGTAATTTTGCAGTCTTATCGAGGCCACAGAAATCGATTGATGTGCGAATCAGCATACGTTAACCTTGATTTTACATTCACGAAAACTAGGATGAAAACTAGGGGAAACTCCAATTTCCCCGGGGCAATGATGGTCATATCGAACCCCCCTTGATTCTTCAAGAAAAAAATATATTACTTGGAATTCTTCGGTCCACGATCTTCGAGTAGTTGTTTCGTTGAGAAAACTTTATCTCTCTAATAGTATAGAAATATATCGCCGCCGCCGTGTACAAGAGTTAAGGAGGTCAGCTTCACCATACCGGACGACCCCTCACATGTATAGTGAAGCTCACACCGCCACAAACCCAAACAAACCCAAGCATGCAAAGGTGCATTTTCGGTCATTCTGGTTTGGGTTTGCTTGGGTTTTTTTGGGTCTGTTTATAACAAAAATATTTAAAAAATTCATCATCTTTCCTAGGAAGTTGTCGAGATTCCGTCGAACTCTCTGTGCAGACATCGTGGGTGGGTCATTAAGTGTATAAATATTTATAGCACATGGTTAGTACATGTTGTTTTAGAGATACTTTTGGGCTTATTGACGGACTCGGTGACGGGAAAAGTGGCTATTACATATTTACATATATATGAACGTAATTACGTATATATAAAGAGGTCACTTGATCTAGTTCCGTTCACCGAATTGTTAATTGACGGGCGGAATTATTAATTCCCCACTACCAGGCAACAGCCTTGTAAGTGATGCATCGATATACAAATATCTCTTTACTAGGAGGTATACTGCCGTGCCCGTTTACTAGAGTATTTGGTTAAGGGCATTCGATTTTGGTAAGTTGGATTTACATACGTCTCTTTTTCTTTTTAGGTATGCTGCGGTCGACGCCCCTTGGTTATGGAGAGCCTCGCAGTCTTATCGTTTTTGGGTAAGTTGTTGTCGCAAGTTTCGTTTTTTATAGACGATGTGGATAGTTTTATGCTATGAAGTTACTTACGAGGGAGGACCCAAAAAAAACGGAAATTGCGCTGTGGCAGGGAGGGAGAGTCCCCACTCTCCCTCCCCGCCGCAGCACAATTTCGAACCCATTGCTCGACCAGTCGTCCGTTGGGGACACGTCTCCTGAGTTAGTGTGCGAAGTTCTGTCGCCGTGACTGCATCGGTTCGCCCGTGGGAATTCTTGTAGTGAAACAACTTTTTCCATTTCGGCGAAAACGTGATGGCCGATTGTCGAGAGCAACGCGCGGCTGTGAAATTTTGTTTCCTGTTGGGGAAATCGGCCACGGAAACTACTGTAATGCTTAAGACTGCTTATGGAGATGCTGCCCTAAGTAAAACCAGAGTCTACGAGTGGTTTTCACATTTTAAAAATGGAGAAATGTCAATTGAAGATCAACCCCATTCAGGACGCCCCTCAACGTCAAGAAGTGGCGAAAACGTCGACAAAATCAATGCTCTCATTCATGAAGACCGTCGCCGAACCATTGATCAACTCTGTGAGATATCTGGGATATCATGGAGTTCAATTCGGAGAATTTTATCCAAAGATTTGCACATGAGCAGAGTTGCAGCCAAATTTGTCCCTCGCCTTCTCACAGACGAGCAAAGGGAGCATCGACTTCAGGCCTGTTTTAAACTTCAAAATCAGCTCGAAGAGGACCCTGAACTTTTTTCCAAGGTGATTACTGGTGATGAATCGTGGTGCTATGGATACGACCCCGAAACAAAGCAGCAATCAAGCCAGTGGAAGACACTTCGCTCTCCTCGTCCGAAAAAAGCTCGCCAAGTGAAGTCAAACATCAAGACAATGCTCATTTGTTTCTTCGATTGCAGAGGTGTTGTGCACGCAGAGTTCGTTCCCCCGGGTCAAACTTTCAACCAGAAGTTGTACTTGGAGGTTTTGAAAAAATTGAGGGAGAGTATCCGGAAGAAATGGGCAGATCTTTGGCGTACAAGTGACTGGTTCCTCCATCATGACAACGCGCCGGCCCACGCCGCTCTCTCCGTAAAGCAGTTTTTGACCAAAAACTGCATGACACCAATTGTCCACCCCCCCTACTCACCGGATCTAGCCCCCTGTGATTTTTTTTGTTCCCCAGACTCAAAAGGGACATGAGGAGAAAGCGTTTTGCCACTGTGGAGGAGGTAAGACAAAAATCGCTGGAAGCCCTAAAGAACATCCCGATAAGTGAATTTAAAAAATGTTTTGAACATTGGAAGGATCGTTTGCAGAGGTGCGTTGTGGTCAAAGGAGAATACTTTGAAGGTTATCAAAATTTGGTGTAAAAATATTAAAAAATAAAGAAATTATGACGAAATTTCCGTTTTTTTTGGGTCCCCCCTCGTACATTGAATATATACGTAGATTATTTTTTTCCTCTTGATTAATTTGTATTTATTTTTTCAGTTTTATTCGTCGCAGTGGAGCAGCTCCCCCCTGGACTCTGAGAGCCTCGCAGCGTCACTGAGGAAAAATCTTTTTGTGTTAACTTTTATGTTTCGTTGAAATATTTCATTAACGCTTTTTTTCTATTTTCAGGTCAAACTGCAGCAGGGAAGGTTTTTAGTTATAGGGTATGTGGGTCTAAGAGGCCTGCGTAAAACACCGTCACCGTCACAACTCGCGCACGGCGAAAACTGTCACGGGCTTAGCTGTACACAGCTCAACAGTCACCGTCCTAACGTGAGATTTCGTCTACTCACAATCGAACACACTGTGCACGTAGGTAACAGCATCGGGCTGCTTCACGAACAGCGTTTGGTAAAAGCATACACGCACTGCATACAGCTTCGTATCGCGTTACGTTTCGTGAGGCAACCCGAGCACTCTCGCATCGTGTACAGCGTGTACGAATGTTAGTTGGTGGAATCGGGCGTTAGGACGGTGACAGCTAGGCCGTGTAAAAGTTAACGCGTGACAATTGCTGCGGTGACGGTTGCCGCGGGGGCAATTTAAGTCGTGACAATTTAGCAGTGACAGTTTTTACGATGACAGCTTACTCAATAACAGATAAGACGGTGGCAGGTCAGATGGTGACGGTGTACATAGTGACGGTTTTACACGCGACAATTCTGCCGTGTACAATAAAGATCCGGAAGAGTTAAGTGGTGACAGTTTTTACAGAGACAGTTATAACGGTGGTAGTTCAGATGTTGACGGTTTAGACAGTGACAGTTTTACCGATGCCAGTCGCTACGGCGAACATTGCCGTGGTGGCAGTTTAGTTATTGACTGTTTAGACAGTGACAGTTTTTACGGCGACAGGTTAGACAGTGACAATTAAGACGGTGGCAGTTCAGGTGTGACGGTTTAGATAGTCACAGTTTTGCACGTAATTCTGCTGTGTACAATAAAGACGCAGAAAAGTTGAGTGTTGGAAATATTGTGCAGTTATAATGGTTAGTTTTTCTTAGGAACAGTGTTATCGTGATAATATTGCGAAATATTCGTACGCTCGTGACGGTTTGGTCGTGGCAGTTAGGTATGTAACAGTTGGGCTCTGTAGAACCGCGGTCCTGCCGCCTCATTTAAATTCCAGCTTGGTCAGTCAAGTTCTCCCCTCCACGCACACATTATTTATCATAGATCTCCTCGCACCCTGAGATATTCCCTCTCACTACTGCGGTCGTAAGGAAGCATTGATATCATTGGCCCGCTCCGTGGTGTAATATACGGTATGAAGTTCGATTTTTTCGGCTCTCTACTAGAAATATATCCTTATTACAGAACGCTAGATTTGTGTAAAATATTTTTAAGTCGTTACTACAATTGTCAAGAATTTTATTAAACCAGAATCGGTGTCCGCGTTTCGTGCGCTGCTTTATAGGTTAGGTTCATCGTCTACGATCGTGTGATTTGAAGTATGCACTGAACTCCGGGCACGACATTAATAGCCAACCATAAATACGAGTAAGTTGGCTCCAGAATTAAATCGCATTTCGAGATATTCCGTGGCATGTCTTTATTATAGGGGAAATTAAGCAATTTTTGAAGGTTTACAAAGATATCACAGAGAGGGAACAGTACCGTCTCGACGAGAATATCGAGGATGCCTTCGGAGATAGGAATCTCTTTTCCTTTTGGCCGCGCGACCGATCATTATTTCGGTGACACAACGAGTATTCTCCTTGTACCAACACGTTGTGGGCCTTCTTCATCGCATTGCGTATATACATATATCGTTCCCCACGAGAGAGCCAGACAAGAAATTGTTGCCGGCGCAATGGAAAAAAAATCGTGTGTGGTCGGGGAGGATCCAGCGATTCCTTCGTCGGTGACTTCCCGATTAAATTTCACACTCCATCGACATTCGCACCGTGTCGCCATCTGTGTTTATAATTGGCATCCCCTTTTTTTCGTACGTAATTTTAAATATAAAAACGTGTGTATAATAATTCAACGCGTGTTGATTCAATTTAACTCGACCAATTTAATCGCAGTAAATCATACGATTTTACGCGTACTTAAAAATAAAACATCATAATGTGAATAATGGCGTGCAAAAAGTTCTTTATTTCGTTCGTTACCCGTCTTAATAGGCGTGCAGTCCGTTAAAAAAAATACAACAGATGGATACGAATTTTTGTCCGGTTGAAAAATGGTCGGAGCTCTCGTAACACAATAGCCGGACGATTAATCTTCCACGGAGTGGACGACACTCAGCGACTCGGGAGTTGGACTGGGTTATTGGTATCTTCGTCCTTTGACTCTTCCGCACGGAATAAAATAAAAGGATTTATATCACCCCGCGAGATTATTACTTTACCTCCGACAGTGATTTATTGAGTTAGCGGGTGGACGTGAAAATAAAAATTTGCCGGCTGATAATCGCGCGGTGTCGCTTCTTCGATGGGATAAAATAACATTCATTGCACCGAACGCGTAATTCTCGTTATAAGCCAAAGTGGTCACGCTCCGAGCGAAAAATATAATACGTACGAGAGTGAATAACGATGTAACGCGACGATAATTATTTAATCTCGTATTTTCATAAAAAATGCATCATTGTATCTTGATAAACTATCGACAGCCACACGGGACGACGATTCCCGCTGAATCAAACCATCAACCACCTGACTCGATTGAAACGGGGAAAGAACATCGATCGAAGCCAAAACTGAACTGACGTAATGCAATTTGTGAGTATAAGGCGCGTAATAATAATTGGATTATCCGCCACGCCGAAATAATAACATATATGGCGGTCGAAAAATTAGCCGCTTGAAAAACAATTTCTCGCCTACCCTGCCACCCCATAAAACGAAATGTCACGAAACATCTCGAAATGCGATTAATTTTTGAAGCCCGCCATAACTCGTCATTATGATTGGCTGGCGATGTGGTGCTTGGCAGGCGTTCATGTCCACACTTCAGATCGCACTATCGTAAACAACGAACTTAAGGGTGAACACCACTGTGCCCTCCTGTTTTTTTTCACATTTTTCAAGAATTTTTTTTTGTGGGAAAAAAAGAGATACTCGAAAAATTTTTTTGGGTTTTGTTCCTTGTTTATTAATGTATCAAAAAACATTTTTTTCACATTTTTCACGCCGCATGGTGGCGCTGGGGAAGCTCTCGCGTCATGTGCTGTCATCTCCGCGGCACGCAGCAGAACTCTCTTCAACGTCGATCTGAAAAAAAATACGGAGTGTTTTCGTTAATAATATGATATTTTGAAGAAAAGTACATAGGGATTTGGAAAAATATTGTTTTAAAAAAAATAGGCACGCCTTTGAAATTAACTTTAATTTCAAAGGCGTGCCTATTTTTTTTTAAACAATATTTTTCCAAATCCCTATGTACTTCTGTTCAAAATATCATATTATTAACGAAAACACTCGGTATTTTTTTTCAGATCAAGGTTGAAGAGAGTTCTGCTGCGTGCCGCGGAGATGACAGCACCTGACGCGAGAGCTTCCCCAGCGCCACCATGCGGCATGAAAAATGTGAAAAAAATGTTTTTTGATACATTAATAAACAAGGAACAAAACCCAACAACATTTTTCGAATATCTCTTTTTTTCCCACAAAAAAAAATTCTTGAAAAATGTGAAAAAAAACAGGGGGTCACAGTGGTGTTCACCCTTAACCTCAAAAGTGGCGCGCACCGATTCTTGTTTCGGTAAAAGATGAATCGTGCTTATATTGGAACGTTTGGCCGATTCCGGAAGTAGGAATAATAAAGAAACAAGCTGACAACGACCGTTATGCTTTACGGGGGGGGCGTCGTACACAGCTGGAGCTAATTATAAAAGCTGGATTGAGAGGTACCGGAATCGCGAGTCGAAGGATTCTTATATTCTTATAATATATCGATTTATGTACGAGCTATTCCAACAATTAGAAAAATTATTTACCTTTCAAAAACACTCGCGTTCAGAAAAAACATCGGAAAAAAAATTGTTCAATTTTCATGACTTATTAAATGAAATTATATCGTAAAAAAAGCGGTATGTTGGCAGGATGAATATAAAAAATGCAACGAGATGTTAGCGACATTCTATAAGTAAACAGCCAATCAATGCGAAAAAGAGAGAGAGAGAGAGAGAGAGAGATCGGTATAGAATCGCTGTCTCGAATCGCCTTTTCTACGGGATAAATTGATACGTTGAAAAGACAAATTTCCGGCAACTTATTGCCGGGCGATTATTAAACGGGTGAGACTTATTGCATCGCACAGATTATCGGCTAACCAAGGCGCGAGAGAGTGTAGAAAATACTCTTGCTTCTTCTTCGAGGCAAAATGAGATCGAGACCGAGAGTTCTAACGAAGTATTCGCATTGCCTTTCACCGACCAGACGATATGAAAAAAAAAAGAACGATCAAACATTGAGTTGTAAATAATTACTTAAAAGTCGCGGGGAATTTTCGCTCCCGCGAGAGTCAAGTTGACGGGAAAAAGCAAACGTGTGGATAATTGACACACGAGTATGAAGAACAGAATTTCGATGTCGGTATATGACTTTAATGATTGAACGAACGATAAGAGCGAACCAATTATTAATATCGAAAATGATGAATTAATTAGTAGCAATATAAACCGACAGCAGTGGACACGTGGTCGGTGCGCGGCTTCGGCGTTCTCCCATGTTAAGCAGTATCGGTCGCGGTCGGTATTAGGATGGGTGACCGCTTAGCCGTGCACTGGCTTGCACGGCGACTACTAAGCGGAAGACAGTTTTTCTGAGGTTCCGATGGTAATACAACGGAAACTCACTCAAAAATAAAAAGCCGTCTGTATCGACACAGATTTTCTGCATACGTAAAAATCCGAAAGGGTATACATTGGAACACACAATAATAATAAAAAAAATAGTAGCAATATCGAACGTCAACAAAGGACGCGCGTTCGGACGTGGCTCTGGCGATCATCCAAGTTAAGGAGCTTTGGCCGCGTTCATTACTTGGATGAGTGACCGCTTAGCCATGCACTGACTGGCACGCCGGCTGTTGAACGGGGGGCAGTTTAATTCAGCTTCTGACGTAGTAAGTACAACTGAAACTCAGTTAAAACAAAGCCGGCTGTATCGACACAGGTTTTCCGCAATTTCCCTGTGTCCATGGCAATTGCGATAGAGAGTAGCCAAGACATCTGTGGGCGCAATGAGGGTTAGATTAGCTTAGCGAATTGCCGGTAGGGAGTGATAGGAGAAAAAATGCAAATAACGAAATTGGAAAGGGTCATCCGTAAAAATCCGAAAGGGTTATACGTTGCAACAAAGAAAATAAAGTAGTAGAATATCTTTCTATATTATACGAATATTTCGCCGCCACCGGTGCTACCGTGTACAAGAGTTCAGGAGGTCAGCTTCACCGTACGGGACGACCCCCCATCCGTATGTTGAAGCTGACCCCAAACAAACCCAAACAAAAAGGTTTGATTTGTTTGAGTTCGTTTGGGTTTGGTTGATTCGAGGGCCGTACGAAACCCTAGTATCTATATATACAGGGTGCGGCAGCATAACTTCCTTTTTCAAAACTTAATAAAACCCATTGTATGAATCAGAAAATTTTCATTTATTTTTTATAATGTAGGCACATACATAAAGTTTTGTTTTAGTTAGTTTTGAAGATCGAATCAGGTAGGTGACGTCCCCCATTCTCCATACACTGAGTAAACCGATTTCTGCCGTTTGTCATGACTCGTGCCAGTATAGCGGGCGTTATGTTGGCAATTTCTTCCTGGATGTTGGTCTTTAAATCTTGTAGGGTCCATGGACGGTTCACATACGAGATTTCACATAAATACGATTACGAGATTTCTCGTAAATACGGGATTTCACAAAACCCTATAGAAAAAAATCACAAGGGGCCAAATCGGGAGAGCGGACCGGCCACTCCAAATCGCCCCTTATTGAGATGAGGCGCTGTGAGAAGTGTTCTCTCAAAACCGCCATCGATGCTCTTGAAATGTGTGCCGTGTTGGAACCAAGTTTCCCCCAAGTCCAACTCATCTAGCCGTGGGAAAAAAAATCCTGTAACATGTTTATATACCGGTCCGAATTCACTGTCACTGTGACTTCATTTTCCTCAAAGAACCAGGAACCAATAATTCCACCTAAGGAAATTGCACACCACGCTGTGACTTTAGGTGAATGCAAAGGCCTTTGATGCAATTCTTGAGGATTGGTGAAAAATACTAAAAAAACAATGGCATCCTCACGATGGACTTCCAGAAGAACCTCACACGCGTGCCTCCGAGAATTAAAGTCACGTTCAGAAAGTTCCTGCACAATCGCCATCTTGTATGGATGAAAATTAAGATCATCATGAAGAATTCTCCTCACAGAACGATCGAAAAGTCCAAGGGCAGCCGCATGTTTGCGCACAGAACGCCGTGGTGATCGCAACATTGAAGCTCTCACTGCCTCAATGTTCTCAGGTGGTCTAATGGGCCGAGGGACTGCAGTTCTTCGTCTTGTCGCACTTGCAGTTTGTCTGAACGTAGTGACCCATGTAACAATTGATTTCCGGTCCGGGACGGGGGTCAACGGGTCTAAATTAAAGCGATTCCGAAAGGCGCGCTGGGTTGCGATCACAGAACAGCCGCTCGAAAAGTAGGCCTCAACGGCAAATGCACGCTCCTCACTGTTCCAACGCGAGATGACGCCTGAACTGTGTCGGGACAAAACTTTATTGTTCCACCTCTCGAACGAGACCACTAGCGCTACGCTACGACATCAACCGACTGAATGGCGCGCTTTTTAAAAAAGGAAGTTATGCTGCCGCACCCTGTATAATAATCATTGAAATAATGAAATAATTAATTCGTTAATTTCTGATGGTGCCGAAAATGGGTTCAGCGGTCACATCGAGCTTCCTCATTTCTCATTGAAGTCGCACGAATACATTCTTTGTTCGCGCTTTTTAAAAAAGGAAGTTATGCTGCCTCACCCTGTATAATAATCATTGAAATAATGAAATAATTAATTTGTTAATTTCTGATGGTGCCGAAAATGGGTTCAGCGGTCACATCGAGCTTCCTCATTTCTCATTGAAGTCGCGCGAATACATTCTTTGTTCTTTAAGAAACGTATTTTCTCATACAGAAGTATGAGAATACGTTCGTTAAATTTTAAGAATCTACTCTTCTTCGGGCCATACATTTCATTGCAGTCCACGTTTTACGATACTATTTATCAGCACGTGGAAAAGATTAACGTGCGCACTTAATATAACACGGGAGTACCGCGGGAGTACACGGGAGTACTATTTATCAGCACGTGGAAAAGATTAACGTGCGCACTT
The DNA here is from genome assembly GCA_958009045.1 of Oxytorus armatus. Lineage (NCBI taxonomy): Eukaryota > Metazoa > Arthropoda > Insecta > Hymenoptera > Ichneumonidae > Oxytorus > Oxytorus armatus. Next base: position 7,177,945 of record OY253752.1, read on the forward strand.
AATATAACACGGGAGTACCGCGGAGATAAAATACGAGAGGGATAATTGCAGAGACCTTTGATATATAGATAATAAATCGTACCTTAACGGCCGAAATTATCTATAGTACGTGTAATATCTTATCTAATATTTAAATACTTATAGCATGGTCCCACTTAATTTATGACGTAAAGTTACGTTTGTTGCATCCTATTGGACACTATGCAGATCCGTAGAAATTTCCGTTGAGTGGACTGAATTTTTCGACTTCTTTTCAAGCCTCACAGGACGATCAAACACGAATTTCCATTATCGTTTTCCAATTTCCGAAAGGACTTGCCCAAACTGTCCGCGAGATTTATTATACCCTTTACATATGAACCACAGTTATGCAAGGAACACGACATTTTTACAATCCAGTGGCGCGCGATTAAATTCGTATGCGCGCGCGTGTACGTGTGTGTGTGTGTGTGTGTGTGTGTGTGTATGTGTGTGTGTGTTTTTTTTTTCATTTTTTACGATTCGAGCTAAACTACACCTCGGTTGACTTCTGGAATTTATCATATGGCAACACTCAAATGAATCATCGGTCGTAATGTTATACAAGACACATTGTTTTCCCTTCTCCGTGTCAATTACATTTATGTAAGACCGAGTTGATTTTTATTCAACTGCAATTTTTTAAGACGACAATTTGACATGCACAAAATGCAGAATAAATGAGACTTTCTTCAAGAATATGTGAAAAGAATGTTTCTTGAATGGTATAACGGGCGTATTTTAAAGGAGTATTTTTTCAACCGATGCTCTTTAAAACTCTGTTACCATTTTAGCCGAGAACGATCGAGGAGACAATGTCATATACTATCTATATAACCGTAGAATATAAAACACATGAGACTATTATAGTCCTCGCGCGTAGAATCGTTCAACAGACAACAATAGTAGTACACGGAGCTGTTACTGAATCGCGCCGTTTATACCATTGAAGGATATCATGGTTACAATCTTGTCACGAAGAAAAAGACCGTCGCAATTTAGAAAAAATTTAAATTTAGATTCATTTTTTATTTTTATGAAAGTACATATTGTTAGCTATTGCGCAATTACCTAATATCTCGTTCAATCACCTCCATTACTGATTATAGCTTGACACTATTTTCCCATGCTTTCGACGAGGTTTTCTCCGCGTTTACAAAAGCATCCCCAAACTTGCATTTTTACAGGTTGTTTTACTGTGCGCTGAGGAATCCTATTGCTCTTCTTTAACAACGCTTTTGATAAGGAAGACCATGCCCGGAAAGAACACGAGTCCATGAAGATAACATTGTCTCAATTTCGATCGAAATTTTCTTTTGCCCACACCAGTCATATTTCCACATGCTTTTCTGACCATAAAGGTTCCTTCAAGGTTGATCGACAAGACACGGTTTTTTCGTGCAAGTGACTTCGAATCGTATTTAGAGAGACGTGAATACCTTTTTTTTTTTGAATTTCATTTGGGCACAGCGCAGCGCAACGCCTGGCTCATCTAAAAAAAGACGTAAGATCGTTTTCTTCTGCTTCATTGTTGTCACGCGGGCTAGTCCCCTTTCCGGCAGATCTTCTACAATTGCAACCTCCGAATGTCATGTTACCGACATCTTAACGAATACCTCCGATTTCCGCATATATTTTACAGCGCTTTATACGTCAATTTCGGTCCTTTCGCGCGATTTACTAAAAACACCGCCTCGTATCGCTTCCGGAATTTTGCATTCATTGTGAAGATAACGAATTCACTGATATCAACAACATAATCTGCCAGCAAACTATGTATTGTGCAAAAGAGCACGAAACAAAGATTCAAACGAATAAGGACAGATGGTGCTGCGGTGACTCCTTGCCAAATGACGACGGTTGCTTTCTTGTTGAACAGACTGAACATATATTTATTTTTCCACGACGACAAAAATTATATGCCATATAGTTTGCCCGCCACATAGTAGCCAATTCATTTGTTTTTTCTATTTCATTCTTAGAATTCTCGATATACATATAATAAACTTAAAATTCGTAATCATGAATACACCTGTACGGTTATACAACATTACCATAACGTAATCTCTCACAACTTAGCTCTGAATATAAATTGCCGGAGCGTAACGAAAGTGTGATGTACTTAGACTGCAATTCCGCGGCAATTGGAAAATTATCGTACCGAGAATTCTAGCAATAACTAAGGAGATTCTGTTCGACGCTATTTTTTACGTGTACTTTTTTTTCATCTTTTTTGCTCCACTTCCTATTTGCTTTACGGCGAAACGCATTTTAGAATACACACGCTCGCAATAGAATCGGTGGCTATCGCGAAACTACACGGTGTTACCCGAGTTGAAACTCCCGCCTCGCGCCTTAAATAGCAATATGACTGCCGTATTTGAAGGAATAAATAATATGCTTGCACGCTGCGTTATAACGTACAAATGGGTTTGTACTTCTGTCTTGTTTCTATTTTCTATTTTCCATTATTACTATTATTTGTTTTTAACACCCAATTGCACCAACGTGCGAACAATTATCGAGGTGCAGAGTACAAGGGTGGCAAGGGAGAGGGACTATATTAACTGCGGAAAATCTACTTACGGCGGAAAACTAACTTTATCACAACTTTTTTAAACTCCGACCGAGAAGGAATAGCGTTACGCTATTCCTTATTAATAAATTCAAGAAATGGAGCATCGTACGAACGTTCGTTGCGAAACGATTAAACCTACGTACTCGTGAAATTCGTGGTCGGACTTGGGATCTAGTGATCTTTATCACACCGTTAGTTATTTCATTTTTCTCAACACACCTCAATTAGGGGAGACCGGGACAAAACGGCCCCCCTAAGGAAATAACACCCCACTAGATCGGTGCCAATAGTGCCAATTTATTCGCGTTATGAACGAATTAAATTTTTACCAGTTTCATATCGCGTCCGAAAAAAAAACTTATCCTGGGCAAAACGGCCCTTCTTCAAAATTTTTTCGTTTCTGCAATATCAACGGGACTTCCGCCACTGGCGCTTTTCGTTCCGACTGTTCACAGTAGCATCGATTAACGTTGGGAACACTGTCTCGACTCATTCAGAATGACCCAAAAGAGGGGGTAAACCACGATTCAAACTTTTTTCAAATATAACGTTTTTATCAAACAAATTTTCCATTTTTTACATAATTTTAGAGCGAGCCATTTTGACCCTGTCTATATTGTATATGTCTCTCTATATTCTATATATATACAGAATAACCTCTCGATTTTCGGTCATTCTAGAGGGGGGCGGGGGGTCGTTTGGGTTTACTTGGTTTTGTTTGTGTTTGGTTGATGCGAGAGCGCTAGCGATGTCGTGCGATCTGGAGTATGCGCATGAATGAACTCCAAGCACGACATCAACACCCAATCATGTTGACGAGTTATCCGGTTTCAGAAGTAAGTCGTTTTTTGAGATATTTCGTGACATGTCTTTTATCTGAAGGGGGGGGGGGTGTACGCGCGTGCCTGCGTGTATGCGCGTATATATATATATCTCTTTATATTATGTAAATATATCGTCGCCGCTGCCGCCGATGCCGTGTACAAGAGTTGAGGAGGTCAGCTTTACCGAACGGGGCGACCGCTAACCCGTTTGGGGCAACTGATCTCCTCAACTCTTGTAAACGGCGGCGGCGGAGGTGATATATTTGCATAATATACATATATATATACACTAGGGGGCGTTGCCCCCCAGCCGCCCCCGCTCGATCTCCTCACCCAGCATACTCGATCCCGCTCGTTTTCCTCAACTCTTGTACACGGCAGCGGCGGCGGGGGCGATATATTTATATAATATAACTAGGGGAGCCCTGCCCCCCTGCGCGCCAAACCTCCCCCCTTCCGCCCTCGGGCCATTCCATTCAGCGTACCCCCCCGGGTTGGGGGGTACGGTGAAGGGAATGACCGCCTCAACTCTTGTACACGGCGGCAGCGGCGGCGGCGGCGGCGGCGGCGGCGGCGGCGAAATATTTATATAATGTAGAGAGATATATAATATTAGGGCGATTTTTTTTTTCGACTTTGTTTTTTCCTCAGTCCCCACCTGAAATTTTGTTGGATATGTCGGAAAACAAATTCCCTGAAAGTTACAGCTTTTAATATTAATGATAAGTACTTTCCGTTAGCGTGAAAAGATTTTCCATCTAAAATACACGTAAATTGAATTTTTTTTTTTTCAAAATTCTATAACTCAGCCGCAATTTATGCTATCACATTGTTTTTGGTTTCGATTTACTTAGAATAAAACAATCTAAAAAAAGTGCCTATTGCGGCGAAAGTGTAAATTGTACTAGTGAGTTGGTACGGGTCACTGAAGTTGATTTTTACTCAAAATTCTCGCCTTTTTTGCTGTTATCTCCGAAACTATTAACTTTACGAAAAAAATGTAAATGAAAAATTTGTTGGAAATTTAATTTCCTACAAAAAAGGTCCTATCGACACAATTGCTTAGATTAATATTTCTTGAGATATTGAACTTTAACTTATGAGTAGTATAAAATTTATAAAATATGAAATATTAAATAATAAAAAAAATAAAAAGTTCAATATCTCAAGAAATATTAATCTAAGCAATTGGATCGATAGGACCTTTTTTATAGGAAATTAAATTTACAACAAATTTTTTATTTACATTTTTTTCATAAAGTTAATTGTTTCGGAGATAACAGCAAAAAAACAAGAATTTTGGGTAAAAATCAACTTTAGTGACCCGTACCAACTCACCAGTACAATTTACACTTTCGCCGCAATAGGCACTTTTCTAGATTGTTTTATTCTGAGTAAATCGAAACCAAGAACAATATGATAGCATAAAATGCGGCTGAGTTATAGAATATTGAAAAAAAAAAATTCGATTTACGTGTATTTTAGATGGAAAATCTTTTTACGCTAAGGGAAAGTACTTATCATTAATATTAACGGCTGTAACTTTCAGGGAATTTGTTTTTCGACATATCCAACAAAATTTCAGGTGGGGACTGAGAAAAAAAAAAGTCGAAAACAAAATCGTCCTAATGTGTGTGTGTGTGCGTGCGTGCGTGCGTGCGTGCATGTGTGTGTGTGTGTGTGTGTGTGTGTGTGTGTGTGTGTGTGTGTGTGTGTGTGTGTGTGTGTGCGTGCGTGTGTGTGTGTGTGTGTGTGTGCGTGTGTGTGTGTGTGTACACAACAATAATCATTATTATTTCTGTAACGTGGGTTTGATGGCATGCGCTTTTGAAGCCGTTCACACCGATATATTGTGCAATTCACATGTGCAAAGGCGGTTTGACGAAGCCTTGCGATTTCTGATCGCTCTCGGAGATATATCCAAGTCCGGACAAACCGATCGTGTATAATTCGACATTTAAACCGTTAGATCGCACGGAGATAGGAAAGAAGAAACGAGATACGATGCATTATTAGAACGCGAGGGACTCCAGCACCAGATGAAAAGAGCAACGATCATTGAGTCGTCTCTGTTTAAACGACAAATTGTGCGACACAAAATACCGATATGCCTTCTACCACAGAGGAGTACAATTCAATTCGTGTAATCAAAAATCCTCCTTTTTCATACGCACACATAGTTTTTAAAGACGTAGATAATAAATTGAAGGGTTGTCAAAAATTTTATTAATCGTGATATTATTGTTGCGAGTCTACCGACGAGCCAAATCAGTATAAGTTATACACCGTTCAACCGCGTCCCCTTCATTTTCTTAAACGGTCAACGTTCCGCTCTAAATATTTATACCCTATGTGCGTGCTTGTACATATTCGTATAATATCTCGAGACGGCTTGCATCGTCGGTGTTCCCGTACGGTGCAATATTTCGGTTGCACATATGTTAGACATATAAAACTACGAAGAAATGTGATTTTGTGGATGAATTATCCGCTACCGTTTGCCGTTTAATAATTCGAGGCAATACATTTTGCGTAATTTTCCCCTCGTACCATTATATATATCCAGCCCCGAAGATATCATTGAATACTTCCATTCTGAAAGTGGAAAATTTCTAAATAAAATATAACGATGTTTATGATAAAAAAAATTGTCATTGTACAAGAAGTGTCGCTATCCTAATTTTTTAGCCGCTTTGACCAGCACAGCCCAACAGACGTCACCCGAGTACTCTCTGGTGCGCAGCGCGTGTGTCGTGGCCGCACCACGATTCCCTAATCTGTCCGCGCTGACGCACGTCTCCCTACTACTAACTGTTTCCACACCGATACGCCCCGTAGGTTATTGAGCCGAGAGGGTTAATCCTTTCTTTCCGGATCTATATCCTCGCATCATTATAACCATTAACCGTAACCATTTAGCGTGTACTCATGGTTCTCTGTCCCATTTGCACTTTTTTATTCAAAACCGCGTGGTCCGTTATTTTATTCCCTTTCAACATTCAAACACTCTACACAATTTATAACCGTGCAATTTTATTCTAAAACGTGCGTGCTTTGCCAACACTTTGCGCACGATCGAATTCACGACTTTTCACATGAATTTTAACACAACTTTCGATCCTAATGGGATATGCTGGCACGACTAAACTGCGGATAGCGCGTATATATAGAACGGTTCACCGTTTCTAGATTCCTCAGCGAGATTCCCTTCGTGAATGTCGCACGACCGAGTCCCGCGGACCTTTTGGAACGCTTTTTTTCCCTTTTTATCTTTATACACAACTCTCCTTTCTTTCCGTCTTTGTACACTCCGTTTTTAATTCCGTTCCGTTCTGCTTTTTTACTTTTTTCCATTATTTTCCAACGTTGGAGAGATTTACGAACCGTGACCGTGAACCCAGAAACCTTCGAATTGTAATTGTTTCGTTTTTGTTTATTAATTAATAGCGGGCTTTGTAATGTGTTCAGTGGCCAACGAGTCGGCGTATAAGACTTTCACTCGGCGAATTTTGTGTGACACCGTTTTCCACCTTCTTGGCCGAACGGGACCGACAGTGTTATTACACAATGCATGTGCCATAAAATCGGACAAGACGCGGTTGTCCTTTTGCCATCGGGGTGCGAACATTTTTGGACTTGTAAGACTTTACCGATATTCGACAATGGGACCGTTTTGCCCCGGTTCACCCTGTATACAGGGTGCGATGCCAAAATCCGGACAAATTAAACATTTTTTCGAAACATAATTTTTATTGCAAAAATGGAGAAGATTATAATTATTTTTTTTACAAAATTTTTTGTTTGGTCATAAAGAACACATTTACTCACTATAACCCATTTTTGCTTGAATGACCGCCTCCATTCTCGGTCCGAAGCGTTCGCGGGCCCGTTTTTATGAATCACGGTCCATATCGACGAATGCCCAGTCAATAGCGGCTCTCAATGATGCGACGTTTGAATGTCTGAACTTGTTAGTGACCCTTTCAACCACGCTCTATGCATAGAAATCCATAGGATTAAAATCTGGGTTGTTGGGAGACCAACATTTTTTTGGACCCAAACATGTTGACGTTGTCCGACAACCAATTTTGCACCGAATGACTTGTGTGCGCGGGCGCACCGTCCTGCTGGAAAACATACGGCCTTCCAGACGATACAGTTTCCATCCACGGCTTACCCACATTTATCAGCACATGCAAATAAACTTGTTTTGTGGCATTTTCCCCTTTGTTAAAGAAATGCGGTGGCATGACATCATCCTCGCTGGACACTACACTTAGCACATGAACATTCGCCGGAAATTTCGTTCTTCAAACAACGGGGACATCTTCAAGATCATAGGCGAGTCAGCGATCATTCATTCGATTGATTTTCGCATCGACATTAAAAATTTTTTTCGTCAGAAAAAGCCTGAGGCGTGAGGCAGCGTTGTTTCGTAACGGGCACAAAAGCAGGTTACAGCATTCAACTCACTTTGCAGCTTCAGAAAACATCTGTCTCAATTATTTGTATAAGGCTTGTAGCGGAGGTCTTCCTCGACGATTCGACGCATAGTTTTTTCACTCGACTGCCCCAGATCCTCGAAAATCAGCTCCTGAGCCCGTTGAATGATTTCAGGCGTCTTGACAACGCGTTCCTTCGAGTGAACTTTCCTTGCCAGTATCGCAAAACCTACTCGAAGTGGTATAGAACAGCAGGAAATTCAAATTCACTTTTGTCCAGATTTTGACGCCGCGCCGTAGTAACGCTTGTAAATATATACTCGTATATATATATATATAACCGTGACTCCTATTCTCGGTCGAATTGTGTTTATTCTACGCGGTGTTTTTAATATTTGGACAACAACGTAAATGGGCTTGAATCATTTTGGGTTATTTTATCACAATATCTAGGAATAACCTTCCATCCTCCCTATCGTCTGACCACCCCGTGTGTCTGAATCTATATATATATATATACTAGGGGGGCTCTGCCCCCCTGCGCGCTTCGCCCCCCCCCCCCCGCCCACGCCTCCGCCGCCCCCGCTCGATCCCCTCAACTCTTCTACACGGCGGCGACGGCGGCGGCGAAATATTTATATAATATAGAGAGATATTGGCACTTAGCCTTTCTCCGATTTCGGGAAGGAGAAAGTTACAGAGCCCCTGGAAAACAGGCTAATTTTCTCAATAATATAGGGTGATTCTACTAAAACAATGTGCTCCATCGGATTCGTTTGCGACCACGTTTAAGATTCGAAATAAATCCGGAAAGTAACGGATCCTTATGGCATTGAGCAAACCCGGGCAGTGGACGGAAAATATGTTTCTCGAGGAAGTCAGTCGAGAAACGAGAAATTGTTTGATTCGCAAAAAAAGAAAAGAAGTTACAGAAAACAACGAGTCCGGCGATTTTTTGAAAGCCTTACCTTTTCTCTTTCGTTCACCATGGTAATTAATGACCTCCGAACAATGTCGTTTGGTCGTGGTTGATCGGAACGGCTCGACCAAAAGGGCACTCCTCGTTTTATTTTTCTCGAAAGGAATTTATTCTCCGTGAAACGGAGAGGACAAAGCATATACTTTCCATTTTTTTGCGAGCAAATTATTACGATTCGAAAATTCTCACCGTCGAGGTGATTATACGTGGGTACGGAACAATTCTCGAATTTGAATACCGTTCAATTGACAATGCCGATTAAATCAACTCCGTTAGGTTACGCAAATTGGGTTTCGCATCTTAAAGTTCTGACTAAGTTTCATTGAAAATGTATTTACTTTTACGCCGTATCGGTAATGGATCTTTCGTTCTTCTTAACATTTATCGAATAGTCGGGTTCGTATCCTTCATAAATCCTGTTTTGATTGTACCTAAAAGAGAAAGAAAAAAAATCATCTTTGGATCATCTTTGGTATCCATCTGTTTCCAAGGCGCGGTTGCACCGTCCGATGATCCGGGTTCGATTCCGCTCAACAGCGGGTCGTCGAGGAAGTGGACCAAATGCATCTCGGGACGCGGGGATGTAATGGTCACCGCGCGGTCGGTTTTTTACCGCTCATAGCCCGAGTATCGTTGTATTAGTAGGGCTGGCTCAGCGAAGCGTCGCGCGTTCAAGATTCCCGATTCCCGCCATTGTGAGAGCAGATTCTTCACTTTCGCTCGAATTCACTCTCAACGACGAACCTCTGTATTTATTACGCTTTGTGCTTTATGTTGTACGCACGCGCCCGGTGAAAGGCACTTTAGTTAATTTTACCATTCGAAATTCCGTAGCGCGCTAATACGAGACTTCGGTCCGCGGAGTAATTTTCATTGTAAGTTTCATTAATAATGTAATTTATTCAATTTATCGTAACAAGGTGGGCCATATAAACCGGCGCATCGAAATAGTAAATACTTCTTTGACCGTTGGCTACTCGGCATCGGGCGTTTCAATGTTTTCGAAGATGCAAAGCTTTGAAAATGAACATTTTGTCCCCGATAACTTACTACCGCCATTCTTGAACCCGTATAAATCGTGATATGATACATTTCTAGCCTAAATTGGTTAATGTCGGCCCGACGATACTTCCTATCAAACTTTGCCGCACTTCCGGTTGTGAGCTTTTCGTTTTTTTCATTCGCAATAACGCGTGCATATAGCAAAGGATCGAAACCATTTGCAACCGGTTTTGCTGTGTTTCTTGTTACCCCCGGAAGTGAGCGACTCCAATCCGTCCAATATTGCTTCTGCCTCATCGGCATACCGAGCCACGGGAAGCCAAGTTCGGTCCGGTATTATATCTTCACCCTTCCCCAACGAATATCACGTTGGAGGCATTTTTCTTATACGCCGTCCACGCGCGAAACTAATAAGAGCATCTCGATATGTATGTAGACTCGGAATTGATATCGATAAAAACAATGTTAAATGCGGCAAATTCGTTGCAGTTTGTGCAACTTTCCCGCATCCGTTTGTCTACGTAACTTATTGGAACGGAGTAACAAGAACATGCATCGCCGTATGCATGTACTTGTTACTCCGTTTCTCGACGCGTTTCTGCCATACGGTATATACACAATCGATATCCAATGCCCGTTGCAACGACACTTAGCGTCCGGTTTCTACGGACAAACTTTTATCATTCGACCAGAAATGTGATCGAGTGGAAAAGTGTAATTGGTACAATTCCATGTGCAACAGGTAGATACGTGAACATACGAGAGATGAGGCACTATATGTGTGATTACATGTATATATACACCGGGGTAGGATTTAAGAAGGAAGAAAAATGCATTAAATTTCTTACGTACAACCGATCAACGCGAACGATTCGAAATCGTATACGAAACGTGTTTTACTGCTCCTAATGTTGCACCGCATTTAACTTCCGTCATTTTCTTCTTGTTTTTCCTACCACATTATATACGTAGACACCATCGGACGGAGCTTCCCGTTTAATTCACCGGAATTGGTCACAAACCAACGATATATCCAAAATTGCCGAGTGGCGTTAACTAGTTTATTATGTTAAACAACAGAAATGTTAATAGGCGTATGAAGGTAATCAAAATCAGGAAGCTCCGACTTTGTTAGCTCGATGGCCGATGAAAGGTGAAAAATATATTCTTTTTTCAATGCCAATAACAATGATTGTATCGTTCGAACACGCATTATGAAGATAATGTGCTGTTGGCACGTACTTGGGATATGATATCGAACGTATATAATGGATGGTATGTTGCCATTTATCGCGAGTACAATTCGAAGCTGTCTTTTCTCGTACACAAGAATAGAAAAGCGTTGTTAATTAAATTTTGTTTTTCCGTCATTTCGCGTGCGATAGACCGGGAGGATGAGATGGAGAACGAGCGAGGAATTTTTCGAATTATTCGAAATTTTTGTATTTTATGAATTTTCCGTATTTCTCGAATTTTTTAATTCTTCAAATTTAACGAAACGTCGCACGGTCCAACAATTGTCCGTTTGTATCGAGAGAAAATATTGTGCAGCGTGAAACGAGAAGAGATTTAAAAAAAAGAAAAAGAAAAAAGACAGATGGTCGGTACTTCCTTGGCTTCTCTTTGATCGGGCGACCTGCGCGAAGGACGCTCAAGAGGGGGCCGTATTTTGTGTACGTGAATGCATCAACACCCGTCGCTACCGCGGTGAAACCAGGACGCCATACAACATAGTACGAGCAGGGCCGTTCGATCTCAGTCACTTCTCTTGGAAGAGGATTGATCGGGCCATCGGAGACTCGAAATAATGCGAGACGAGAAAGAGCCGAGACAAAGATTATTCGAGTCTCGAACGGGAGCAAGGTTTTTTTTTTTTAGTTTCAGACAACGCCGTACGTACGGGGATATTGTACGCGACCGCCGGAGAAAGTCTTTCCGAAACGGGGTACATAAAGTTTGTGAAACGGTAGACGAGATGAGAGTGCGCTACGAAGCTGGTACGCGTCGATCCTATCGGAAATCATGCGGCGCGACGGGGTTTATCCGACGTGCGTGCGACGCGAGGTATCTCGCGGATATCATCTCACCCTCCTAGTACAATCAATAGGGAGCCCGTTACTCTTGTCCATAATGCACTAAATTACAGGAGTTATTTTTTTTAAATTAGGTTCAGTATCACGTACTGAATGTAAATGAACAAAATCCTCACAAATTAAGTGAGCGGAAGTGCCACCATTTTGAGGAAAACCGTATCGGCCAATATCTCCGTTACCGTGCACTTTAGGCCAAAAATGGTAACAACATTTCTTGTAGATAAATGAATTTCCTATCTTTTTTTTTTAAATAATTTTTTTGTATTACTTACCGTTTACGACTTATACGACTGTTAACATTTATTTATTCACTTTTTGATCTGTATCTCTCCTAATAATTGTTTAAACAATAAAATGCTAATAACTTATCTTTTAAATCCATAAAATTCCCACAACTTTTATTAAAAACTTTTTTGTCTAAAGTTAATATTCTCAAAGTTATAACGCGTTCAATGTTGCGCTACTGGGTGCAAGGTTAATAAAAACGAGGTATACATATTACAATGATGAAAGTTCAATACATATGTAAAAAAATATCAATGCTATTGACATAATTGACAATAAATACCTTCTTACCTGCAAAAACAGCGACGTCCCGTTGATATTTTTAAAATATTTGTATAATATTTTTAACAATTTAATAATACTTCATAACTCGAATTGCCCCACGATTATTATCAAATTATCAATTATACACTGATGGCATAATGAACAAAAGAATAGGAAAACGGGAAATTTATTCAAAAAGGCATGGAAAGGTTGATAAGTCCGGAACGAACGGTATTTCGCAGCATTTTCGGTTTGAGGCAGAGTTGCTAGATTTATTTTATTTCTTGTCGATAAGCGAACGTAATTGCGATATCGCAAGAAGTTTAGTGTCGTTTCGTTCGGGTTGCCATCATAGAGTGCAATAAAGATGTTCTTGCCAGCTTGCTCAACTTCCACAGGTTGTTTTTTTATTCTCAATGAACATCTTCATAATATTAGTTCAATTTTTTTGCTTCACAAGCGTTGTTAACATTTTCGATTTCCCAATATTGTACGGTGCTGACGTTGTATCACAACCACTAAATGCATGAAGTACTAACAAGTTTTAAATGTCTGTCATTGAGCTGTACGTTTTTGCGAGCGAAGAAGAAGTGTAGTACGGATCTGAGACCCGTCCTCTTCCAGGCTTCCGGAAAAAACGTTGGTATATTTATTTCCCTTTTTGAATAAATTTACCGTTTTCCTATTCTTTTGTTCATTATGCCATCAGTATATAATTGATAATTTGATAATAATCGTGGGGCAATTTGAGTTGTGAAGTATTATTGAATTGTTAAAAATATTATACAAATATTTAAAAAATGTCAACGGGAAGTCGCTGTTTTTTGCAGGTAAGAAGGTCTTTATTGTTAATTATGTCAATATAATTAATATTTTTTTACATATGTATTGAATTTTCATCATTGTACTATGCATACCTCGTTTTTATTAACCTTGCACCCAGTAGCGCAACATTGAACGCGTTATAACATTGAGAATATTAACTTCAGACAAAAAAAATTTTCATAAAAGTTGTGGGAAATTTATGGATTTAGAAGATAAGTTATTAGCATTTTATTGTTTAAACAATTATTAGGAGGGATACAGGTCAAAAAGTGAATAAATAAATTTTAACAGTCGTATAAGCCGTAAACGGTAAGTGATACACAAAAAATTATTTCGAAAGAAGATAGGAAATTCAATTATCTACAAAAAAGGTTATTACAATTTTTGGCCTAAAATGCACGGTAACGGAGATATTAGCCGATACGATTTTCCTCAAAATGGCGGCACTTCCGCTCACTTAATTTGTGAGAATTTTGTTCATTTACATTCAGTACGTGATACTGAACCTAATTAAGAAAAAAAATAAGTCCTGTAATTTAGTGCGTCACAATATTACCTATTGATTGTACTATCCCGCAGTTGCCGAACATTTGTGTTTTTCTAACTCTTTTTCTGATCGAATCATCACCGAACGACCGCACTCGTCATTCCGACCAAATAGTGCGTGCACCGCGTTGTAACGAATGATGCGCACGATATACAGTTATAGGTAATTGAGATGTTTGCCTCGAACTGTGGCGCAAATAACCGAGGAACAACGTAAAAAAATCAACGCAATTGAGCACATCATCACTTTTTAACTTCCCGACAGAGGAAGTTATTGTAGTCGCCCCGAAAATTGGAAATTGATTTTTCTCCATATCTCCATGTTTCAAGGTCTTTACAATGTTTTTTGACTATTTTCAACGACATGTCTGTGTATGTGTGTGTGTGTAAAAATGTATGTTATCAAAATTTTGGTTCACGATTTCTCAATAACTGATGAAGCGATTGAAGCGAACAATCGCGTGATCGAAGCGTTTTCGTATAACTTAGAACTGATTAGATTTTGGATAAGATCGGTTGAGTGGTTTCGCCGTTTTCTAGGCATCTTTTGGAATTTTTTTTTTGATTATGGAAATTATTTTCTTGGTCAACAGTTTTTACTATTGGAATTTATGTTTTCATGGCCACCTACCACAAATACGAAAACCGTTATTTATTATACGATAACCATATGCCGTCTATTTGTTTATAACAATCTAATTGTTTAAATTAGCATTGTGTAAAAATAGTTAAAGAAAGAAAAAGCAGTTTCAAACGAAATATGTTTTTTTTATGAAAAAGAAGACATATTTTTGTTCGCAGCTTTTGTCTGTATCTCTAATGGTTTTTCTAAAATTTCATTGTAAACAACATATTGTCATGAACAAATGGAAAACGCCGGATAGCGCAAAATGCTAATAATATTAGTGATCAGCATCTTTAAAAACATGAACCCTAATGATAATATTTTCTTGATACCACGCTTTTATAACGATTCTTTTTGGATTCCTATGTGAAATAGATGAATCGGGCAATTCTTAGTGCGGCCCCAACGGGTCACATCCACTTCAACGCACTGTTTGTTCTTTTTTTATTTCCTCCACTATTTTATTTCTCAATCCAAATAATGCGTTTTATTGCACGGGAGGGGTCGTTTTCGGCATAACCTTCTCAACTCTTGTACACGGCGATATATTTATTTATATACTACTAGCTGACCCGGCGAACTTCGTACCGCCTAACAGTCAATGAATGTCGTGTTAACTTTTAGCTAAACTTAATTTACGATTTTATTAACGTAATAAAATGAATACTAAAAATGTATTAAGTTCAATAGTTTATTAGGATAATATATACAGAGAAAATAAAAATTCAATAAAAGTACAAAAATCAAGTATTTCAATGGCGTGTCAGCAAGACATTTGCTTTATTGAAGCTATGTATTTTGCTGCATGGGTTGCACTCAAGTTGATTCTCTTCAATGAAGCACCTTGTGATATACGACATTTTTCGTTTTGTTATGAGGCGCAAGAACAAATAAAGCGATGACCCTGAAGATATCTGCATCAGACAAAATTGCATCTTTGGACAGCTATAACTACCGTGTTTTTTATCGCACAGACTTCGCCAACGTCTCATTTCCTTCGTTTTGCGATTCTGCAGAGGTACTTTTTTGTTTTTTTTTTTTAAGTTTTCCTTGAGGGGTCACATCGAAGAGAAATTTTTGGACAGCTGCAGCTACCGTGTTTTTTATCGTACAGACTTCGCCAAGGTCTCATTTTCTTCGTTTTGCGATTCTGCAGAGGTACTTTTTTGGTTTTTTTTTTTAAAGTCTTCTTTAAGGGGTGACATCGAAAAGGAATTTTTGGACAGCTATTTTTGGATTGCGTATTCTTTATCGGACAGACTAGGTATCATTTTATTCATTATAAAATTCTCGAACTGACCATATTTTTTTCCATCTCCCTTAGTTTTATCGATTTCTATTTCCGGTATACACGGTATTAGCCAGTATGAAGCGAAGTATTCATACTGTTGCTCGGTAGCTAGAGCTGTCCAAAAATTTCTTTTCGATGTCACCCCTTAAGGAAGACTTAAAAAAAAACAAATAAAGTATCTTTGCAGAATCGCAAAACGAAGAAAATGAGACCTTGGCGAAGTCTGTACGATAAAAAACACGGTAGCCACAGCTGTCCAAAAATTTCTTTTCGATGTCACCCCTTAAGGAAGACTTAAAAAAAAACAAAAAAGTACCGCTGCAGAATCGCAAAACGAAGAAAATGAGACCTTGGCGAAGTCTGTACGATAAAAAACACGGTAGCTACAGCTGTCCAAAAATTTCTTTTCGATGTCACCCCTTAAGGAAGACTTGAAAAAAAAAACAAAAAAGTACCGCTGCAGAATCGCAAAACGAAGAAAATGAGACCTTGGCGAAGTCTGTACGATAAAAAACACGGTAGCTACAGCTGTCCAAAAATTTCTTTTCGATGTCACCCCTTAAGGAAGACTTAAGAAAAAAAAAAAAAAAAAAAGTACCGCTGCAGAATCGCAAAACGAAGAAAATGAGACCTTGGCGAAGTCTGTACGATAAAAAACACGGTAGCTACAGCTGTCCAAAAATTTCTTTTCGATATCACCCTTTAAGGAAGACTTGAAAAAAAAACAAAACAAGTACCTCTGCAGAATCGCAAAACGAAGAAAATGAGACCTTGGCGAAGTCTGTACGATAAAAAACACGGTAGCTACAGCTGTCCAAAAATTTCTTTTCGATGTCACCACTTAAGGAAGACTTAAAAAAAAAAAAAAAAAGTACCGCTGCAGAATCGCAAAACGAATAAAATGAGACCTTGGCGAAGTCTGTACGATAAAAAACACGGTAGCTACAGCTGTCCAAAAATTTCTTTTCGATGTCACCCCTTAACGAAGGCTTAAAAAAAAAAACAAAAAAATGACCTCTGCAGAATCGCAAAACGAAGAAAATGAGATCTTGGTGAAGTCTGTACGATAAAAAACACGGTAGCTACAGCTGTCCAAAAATTTCTTTTCGATGTCACCACTTAAGGAAGACTTATAAAAAAAAAAAAAAAAAAGTACCGCTGCAGAATCGCAAAACGAAGAAAATGAGACCTTGGCGAAGTCTGTACGATAAAAAACACGGTAACTACAGCTGTCCAAAAATTTCTTTTCGATATCACCCCTTAAGGAAGACTTAAAAAAAACAAAAAAAGTACCTCAGCAGAATCGCAAAACGAAGAAAATGAGACGTTGGCGAAGTCTGTACGATAAAAAACACGGTAGTTATAGCTGTCCAAAGATGCAATTTTTTCTGATGCAGATATCTTCAGGGTCATATAAAGCGGATGGTTCGCCGACACGTGAACATGCCACGTACAAGTGACCATGAGAAAAACATGCCCGCTAACCTACCCCCCCCCCCCCCCCCCCCAACCAACCCTGCCAACAAGCAAATTCATTTAAAAACCCATTGTATTCATAATTTTTTTCCGTGAATTTTTCAGATATTTCAATAGTTATTCTGCTATTCGGGGCGGAAACGCATCCAACAAATCAGAGAGCATTAGAATCGGTCCAGGCGTTCTTGAGTTATAAATGGTGTAATCAACCCGACTTTGTTTTATATATTAAGATATAGAATCTAGAACACTTCACAGAATACTTCTCTCTGCTATAAGGTTACCTCTGTGTAGCGTATAAGTTGGTAGTCTCATAGGCGTGAATGTTTGAATTTGAATTTGTCGCTTACACAATGAATTTTTTGATCGATAGATGCCGACCGATGCATCTGCTAAATCACATTTGTTTCGCGCGAAATGTCAAACGCGCCAAGGTTAAATAATCGCTAAGTTTTCTAAAATTTTTCAATTTTCTGTGAAATTTTCTTAATTTTTCTTTCCGTAAAAACCTTCGACGGAGTATTAGAGAACTTAAAAAAAAAGATGAATGAAATCGGTCGTTCTCAAGTTATGACGTGACCAAGGGGAATAGGGATTCATTTATATATATACACTAGGGGGGCTCTGCCCCCCTGCGCTCTTCGCGCGCAAACCCCCTCGGGCCATTCCATTCGGCGTACCCCCCCCCCCCCTCGGGCTATTCCATTCGGCGTACCCCCTCCCCCCTCAGGCTATTCCCTTCACCGTACCGCTCCCCCCAGGTGGGGGGGTACGGTGAAGGGAATGACCACCTCAACTCTTGTACACGGCGGCGGCGGCGAAATATTTATATATATATACTAGGGGGGCTCTGCCCCCCTGCGCGCTTCGCGCGCCAACCCCCCCACCCTCGCCTCCCCCGCCCCCGCTCGATCCCCTCACCCAGCCTACTCGATCCCGCTCGCTCTTCTCAACTCTTGTACACGGCGGCGGCGGCGAAATATTTATATAATATAGAGAGAGATATCTCTCTATATTATATAAATATTTCGCCGCCGCCGCCGCCGCCGCCGTGTACAAGAGTTGAGGAGAGCGAGCGGGATCGAGTAGGCTGGGTGAGCGGATCGAGCGGGGGCGTGGGTGGGGGGGGGTGGCGCGGGAAGCGCGCAGGGGGGCAGAGCCCCCCTAGTATATATATATATACTAGGAAGGCTCTGCCCCCCTGCGCGCTTCGCGCGCCGCCCCCCCCCCCCCGCCGTTCCATTACGCCCCGGACTACCCCCCCCCCGTCCATCGCCCCCCCCTCAACTCTTGTACACGGCGCCGGCGACGGCGGCGGCAGCGGTGGCGAAATATTTATGTAATATATAAGATAGAGATATTAAAGTATATTATATATATATATATATATACTAGGGGGCTATTACAGTTTCGCTGTAATATTTTAAAAAAGATGAATTTTTGTTAATTTTGAACTTTGAACTGGGATATCATTCGAATGGCTACGTTTATGCGCATCATCGAACAATATGCCACTGCCGAAGTATAAAATTCCAAATATGAAAAAAATTTGTTCCCATGTTATTTAAATGGGAAATAGAAATTCGCAATGAGGCGTATCTAAATATTAATATTAACAGCTCAAATTTGAACAGGCTTCTTTTTTCACCTTCCTGGAAGTATACAACCTGCTCCCCGGAGAAAAAAAAAAGTTGCCCTGAAATGGCACACCCTAATATATATATATTTCGCTCCGGTTGACGCCGTCATTATTTCAGATACGTACACCGTCGTACAAGGAACGAGTGATCGCATTCCCGTCAATGATAAACGTCGCGAAGAAGAGCCACGTGGATCTTGAAGCTCGCTACGGTTATATCTCGCGACGATCACCGGGCAGTTGCTCGCGTAACTGCCTGAGTTCCGCACGTATTAAACGAAGATGGAAACGGGAATCTCGGGATCAAGCTTCCGAGAGACGGTGATCTTTAGTTTTAAATTCACGTCACTCGTCAAATCAATTCCAAAGCTAATGACGGTCTATAGGAAGAAACGATTTATTTCCTCAGAGGGTAACTAAATTGAGTTAAAATTTAATCCAATTAATTCATCGTTCGTTTGAAAATTAAACGCAATTTACATATACAATCTGTTCAACAAGAAAGCAACCGTCGTCTTTCGGTAGGAACCACCGCAGCGCTATCTGCCCTTGCTCGTTTGAACCTTTGTTTCACGTTCTTTTGTGCAATATATAGTTTCCCGGCGTATTACGTTACTGATATCAGTGAATTCGTTACCTTCACCGTAAGTGCAAAATTCCTGAAGCAATACGAGGCGGTTTTAACAAATCGTGCGAAAGGACCGAAATTGACGTCTAAAATGGCGTACAAAATATATGCGAAAGTCGGCGGCATTCATTAAGACGTGTGTAAAGCGATATTTGGAGGCTGGAAATGTTGACGATCCGCCGGAAAGGGTACTAGTCCGCGTGACAACAACGAAGGAGGATAAAACGATCTTACGTCATTTTCAAGACAGAGGCCTTTCGCTGCGCTGTGCTCAAATAAAACTACTACGCTTTCGTGAAAAAAAACGTGCCTTTTTTATCAACTTTGAAGAAACGTTTATTGTCAGAAACGCACGTGGAAAAACGACTAGCGTTGACAAAGGGAAATTTTAATCGAAATTGGGACAATGTTATCTTCACGGACGAGTCTTCTTTCTGGGCATGGTCACCTCATGAAAAGCGTGGTTAACGAAGAGTAACAGCACAGTAAAGCACCCTGTAAAAATGCATGTTTGGGGGTGCTTTTGTAAATGCGAAGAAAATCTCATCGAAAGCATGGGAAACAGGTGTCAAACTATAATCAGTAATGGAGGTGACTGAACGAGATATTAGGTAATTCCACAATAGCTAATAATATGTACTTTAACTTTAAATCAATAAAATTTCATCTAAATTTATGTTTTTTCCCAATGATGACGGTCTTTTTCTTCTTGAATACACTGTATTTAAAAAATGGCTAATTCAATAATTTCCTTGTTGCATTCTTCGTGAATGAATTTTTCTGCTCGATCAACGCAATCTATATATTTAACGGCGTATAATTATTAGTGACATCGAACCGGCTGGTCTTCTTCTGCAGCGCTCTCTGTGTAACGCGACACGTTATGACGTTACTGTTGTCGTCATCAACTGCCCTATTACATAGAAATATATGATTCACTCGTACGAAAGCTACAAACGTCATGAGTTTATTATGTAGCGGACAACGATCCGATTTCATATATTGTAGATTTTTTCTATCAATGAATAAAAACAAAACTAATGAAATAAACGTGAAATTCTTTTGTGTTGAAAATAAAATTTGTTTTAATATTACCGCAACATCGTTGGCCGATAAAAATAATGAACGATCGTTTTGTATTATTACGAATTAAATATAAGGTCTAATTGGCTGAATCTTGGCGGGATATGGGTTCAATCGCGAGAGATAAATGGGTAAGGATGCCGATAGATTATACACGGTATTTCTCCGGTGTCTCGAACGAGAAACGTCGACTGACGAAGGAACGCGTGCGGTATTTAATTCAGCGATGAATCCAACGGCTACGAGGTAAGCTACTTGTTGCGCGATTGCAATTAACGTTGACGGGCACGTTGATTGATGTAGATATGTCGTATATAGCCGTACAAAAAAAATGGTCTATCGTAGAGCGGCAATACATCCATTAGAATCGTCTACCAAAAATGCGTCTATGCGAACGCTTCCAGACGCGACATAGACTTTTACATCGGTACTCAAGTCTGTGGATAGTTCACGAAAAGTCAACGGCGTTAAAGTTTTCGCAATTTTATTTTGAACATAAAATGTTTTATGTGTATTCTTTCAATTTGAAAATCAAGTCAATTTTACAATGTGGAAAAATGTTCGAGCCGTTAACTTTTCGCGAGGCTATCCACAGACTTTGAGCAAACTTGAGAAATTCAACGACGTGAAAGTTTTTCGAAATTTTAATATTAAAATAAAATATTATTCTTTTAATGAAATTTATAAAGACTTCGAAAATTTCGAAATTGTAGTACATTAATTAAATGTACATTCTATAATAAAATTTCGTAAAAATATAATACCATTGACGTTTTGTGGACTATACGCGAACTTTGAGTACCAATTTACAAGTCTATGTCACATCTGGAAGCGTCCACATAGACGCATTTTTGGTAGACGATTCTGATAGATCTATTAACGTTCTAGGGTGGAATGATTTTTTTTACACGGGTATTTATTCGGGAAGGAGCCGTATGCTATTGCTAAAAAGTTGAAGACTGCGTGTGAGAATTAGTTTATTTGTATAATTTTATAATTAATTTTTCAGTACTATAATATAGTTATTCGTTATTATTTATATTGACGGACAACAGTGGACGCGCGGTCGGTCCGTGGTTCTGGCGATCATCTAAGTTAAGCAGCTTTGGTCGCGGTCGCTACTTAGATGGGTGACCACTCGATGGGTTCCTCATGTAGAAAATACAACTGAAACTCAGTCAAAACAAAACCGTCTGTATCAACACAGGTTTTCCGCAGTTTCCCGTGTTCATGGCGAATGCGATACAGTGTGGTTAAAACGTCTGCGGGCGCAATGAAAGTTAAGTTAGCTTACCGATGTGCGGGTAGGGAGTGTTAGGGGAACAAAGACGAAAAAAATCATTATTTATATTATTGTCCGTTGTAATACCATTGTAATAGTCGTTAACTATCGGCGGTTTAATCGTAAAATAACAATTCGCTGAAAAGCAAGACGGGCGATGGGAACGAGTGTTTTATTTAACATTGATAGTACAGACATGTGTGGTCGTCGAGTTTTCTTACCGCAGAGTAATTAACGTTTCCGAGGACGTGCCTAGCCTAACGACCAAGTATATCCCTTGCTTCCTCCCCTTCTCGCAACGCGCGCCATTGGACTTTGGTATATATCTCGTTCGATTGTAAAATCAGTCAACGTTCTTGTCGTTTATCGAGTCTCTGGGTACAGTACCTCGCGTTCATTCTACCGGAACTGTACATACACGAGAGTCAGTTTTTTCATTCCATGCACACCGGAACGTGTATAACGCCCGCAGTCACTGCACCGCATATCGCCGAGTTCACTCGCTATAATCCGTATATATCTCTATATAGCTCTGTGTGTATACGCAGAATTGTCATTTACACATTGCAACCATTTTTTTTTTACAATTGTTATTACGCTATTTTTTTCTCATTTTTTACGCGCGTACCTCAAAATTAAAATTATCTTATCTCTCTATATTATATAAATATATCGCCGCCGTCGCCGTGTACAAAATTTGAGGAGGTCAACTTCACCAAACAGGGCGACCCTAACCCGTTTGGTGAACCTGGACCCCCTGAAAGTTACCACAAAAGCACCACTGCATTTGCGGTCATTTTCGGCAGGGTCAGCTTCATCGTACGGGACCCGTAACCCGTTTGGTGAAGCTGACCCCGCCGAAAATGACCTGCATTTGCGTACTGCATTTACGGTCATTTGCATCATTCCGAAAACGAACCACCCCGCCTGGGGGGACACGGGGGTTGGCCGGCAGGGGGTTGAAGCCCTCCTAATTAATATATATTTACATTATATTACGGAGATCGCAGTTTGTACTTTATTATTTTAAAGTACCCCCCCCCCCCCCCCCACGCCCCCACCCCCACTCACGCCTCCCCCGCCCCCGCTCGATCCCCTCACCCAGCCTACTCGATCCCGCTCGCTCTCCTCAACTCTTGTACACGGCGGCGGCGGCGAAATATTTATATAATATAGAGAGATATATATTTGCTCAAGACCATCTTCACTTATCAATTATCAACGGATTTAATCAATTTGGTAAACACCGATGGTATATTTATCACCGCTGAAAGTTTTCCTTGGAATTTTTTAAATATTGTCATAAGTCCGTGTTTATGGCAATATTAAATGGTTAATTACATGACAGATAAGGGATTGAAGTAAATAATATATTTCTATTTTTCTACGCTTTCACTTCTTTTTTCTTCCACCAGCGCCCGCCAAGCGTAATTTAGTTTTTAGTCAGAGGATAAATTCAAAATTTTATTTTATTTTCTTGCAATGTTTCTATTGCATTTTTCAATTCTATTGTAATTTATTCAAGTTGGTCCGGTATAATTTTATTACCATACTCGAGAGCAACGAACGAATAAAGGAATATATTGCATAATGGCGCGGTTGGCCTAGCTACAGGGCACACTCGAACACGAGCGCCTCAACGATACGCAAATAGATCGTTCAATTTTTATAATAGTCTCTCTTTCTCTCTCTTAGTCAGTTACAAGCGTCAACGTGTTTGTGTATGTGTAGACTTTCACCCGATATAGAGTACGTAGTTCCGTGCACGACTCACCGACATCCAGTGACGCGGACATTTATTTCGTTAACCAAATTTTTTCATTCACTTGAACTTTATCTCAACGAATAATCGACGAGAACAACAAACATTTTCTTATTCAGGAGAAAGTCGTACAAAAATGTCAACAATTTTGGATTCACTCATGTTCAGCGTTGACTATTATACATATGTAGTAAATATTATGTGGTTGAAGTTACGAACGTTCTGGTAAAAAAATTGAATGTGGTTAATTAGAGAAAACTCACTCCTTAAATGAACGGGAGCATATATTGGTACAAAAATCTCATGATTTAATCTGTTAAGAGACGATAAAACGAAGCTGTGGCTCTATTTTGGTGAAAAAAAATTGTTTCTCGAATTCCAACCTCACATCCTGTTATTTGATTTTTCGTATGTAAAAACTCTTTAGTATGTAAAAAAATATATACCAAAAAATTTCAAAAAGGAACGAACGCCCGAACAGAATATGGTCATTCTAACCGGCCTTGATCTAGGTTCCTTTCCTACATATTTTGATTTACATTTTTTTTACATAGCTTGAAATGCGAGAATACACGAGCTTGGAATGCGAGAAATAATTTGTTTTCTACAAAACCGAGCCGGACCTTCATTTTATTGCCTCTTAAGCCTACAGGCTATATCATGTGGTTTTTTTTACGAATATATACTCCCATACAATTGAAGGGTAAGTTTTCTCTAGTTAGGAATATTTATTTATTTTTTGCCAGAACATTCGTAACTTCAACGACATTAAATATTATATATAGAGGTAATTGAAATCGGGAAAAAAAAAGCTGCGTAGGGATCATGAAAAATTTTGTGAATTTTAAATATCAAGACGAAATTCACCATAGTGTCCGAACAGTTGGCGAATACAGAAAGTACTTGAAAAATGACATGTTTACGAAAATTTAGTGCCTAAATTCTTTCTTCTGCGGAATTGAGAATCTTTCGTCGCTTCTCTATATAATTCGTTATTAATCAATTGTATTATTCGAATGCATATTTATGTATATTCACACCTTCTTTTGACGTAATGTTATATATAAATAATACGATACTCGCCTTTATCTTGGCGGAACGTCGCTTCATTAATGATGTTGATCCCGGATCTCGACACGCTCGAAAAGTCCTCTCGGATTTACTAATGTACAACGTCGACTATTATACGTAGTATTATATACGGATGTAATTGAAATCGGAAGAATAAAATGTTGCGGAGGGTTGACGAAGAATTTTGTAAATTAAAAATATCAAGACGACATTCATCACGGTGTCCGACCATTCGACGGATATAGAAAGGACTTAAAAAATGACATGTTTACATAAATTTAGTGTCGAAATTCTCTCTCTTACGGAGTGGATAATCTTTCATCGCTTCTCTATATAATACGTTATTAATCAATTATATTATTCAAGTTCTTTGATTGAAAATTTCTTTGTTTCGACGGGATTTCGATGGTACTATACATGCACACGTGTCTTTTCCGTTACATCGGAACGAGGGAAAGTCCGATGGCCTTGTACATTGAGAAAATCGTGGAACGCGGAATCGGTATATAGTATCTCATCCCCCTTCGTCTCTTCTGGCTTCTGTACCGAATCGGAGATAGCGCGCGAGTTTATAAAAGGTATGCGCCAGAATCGCGTGTTCGCTCTCGGTTCAACAATTACCGTGCACTTTTCTATTTCGGCGCATCTCGGGGTGCCAAGAAACTCACTTGTTCTTTGCGATTCGCTGCTATTCGTATTCTATATGCAATATGCATTTTTAAGATTGCGGTTTTGTACACGCTCGACTGTGCAACTACAATCTTTTCGACAATCGCAAATGGCTCAATATCTTTCTTACTCGTTCCACAGAAACTGACATCGTTTTAGATTGAACACCTGCCTTGGCGTTACATCGCAAAAATAGAAGGTCAACAATTTAATAATCATACGATGAAAAGTGTTTCGGTGCCTCATCTGGATCTTGAAAAATATTCTATTGCTCTGTGAAATAATATATTTCATTAAGGAGTAACACCACTCTAACGGCACAAAAAAAGACCTAACCTTGATGATTTATTTTGGGAGTATGAAAAAAGGAATAGGATTTCTTTTCAGAGGATTTATTTAACACATATTGAAGTATGAAATTTTATTTTTTATTATCATTTTGATACAAAATGGCGGCGACAGAGCTCATGTTCAACATTATCTATTTGAAACGGTTCGGACGTATTACTTGATCACCATTGCATGGATCGATTTGAGATTTTGATAGTAGCTTCACCATTGCATTCTCTATCGGAATACATACCCGTTTTTTGATTTAATGTAAACTTTTTTTTTATAAGCAGTTTATTGCTTTTTTTTGGACGAAAAATCGATTCATTTTTTCAAAAGTGCACCATTTCTATAAAATTTGATAAAAAAATTTGATAGCCAATCATATATAGATTATAAAATTTTTTGGTTTTTTGTTCCAGATCTTATACTTTACGAGAAAATCGTCCTCCCGTGAAGGTGTTTTAAAAAAAGACGATGTACAAGATGGGCTCTGTCACCGACATTTTGTATCAAAATGATAATGAAAAGATTTTTCTCATACTTCAATGTGTGTTAAGTAAACTCTCTGAACAGAAATCCTATTCCTTTTTTCATACTCTCAAAATATAATCGTCAAAGTTAGGCCTTTATTTCTGCCGCTAGAGTGGTGTAACCCCTTAATATCTCTGAATGCAAAGTAAAAGTCGTTGACTGTAGATTTTGGACAATCTGATTTTTAATAAAAACAATAAGTTGGTTGTAGACGGGCGTATGGTGACACAAAAGTTCCAATAATTAACAGTAAACATAACAGTATGACAATCCTTTCAGGGATCGAATTCCATAATTAATGAAACAAAAATGATGGCCTGACCGCTGGACGTCGGGGCGTAATCGCAGGACGATTAATCGAACTTATCGGAAAAATGGCTGAATCGAAACGATTTTTTATACAAAGATTCATTCATTTTTCGGTAGTTCGTTTTAAAAAAACTGGACGGAAACGGAATACCATACCGTTCGAGTGCGGCTACTAATTAAAACAGGTTAATTTTACAAATTTTACAAATTTTGCAAAACTCTTTCTTACAGACTCATTTTATTTCAACTAATCATGCTTAAGTAGTCATTCACGAAAGTCACCATGCCACACCGTATTACGTAAAACGGCTGTCCCTTTGGAATAAAGTTGATGGTGAATCCACTGTGTACTCGCATTCTCTGCGCGATCATTCGTTTAATACGCCGTTTGGTTACAACCCGGAATATATATTCCGAGCCTCGTCACTCGTCTTATTCTTTAAACGTAAAGATCACGCGGTTTTCGCGACATTGCATATAGCGTTACAGACCGATTAAGGCCTTACATACGTCGAGAATTTTCAAAAAATCGATTTTTTTTTGTTTACAGATTATTATTCCTTATAGTCTTAGGCGTATTTCTGTGTAAGCTGATTGTAAAAATTCCCCATAGTTCAAAAGTTATTGTAGATAATGTGACTGCCCGACGAAAGGACAAAGGTCTGACGCGCGCCTACCTGAGTTGAGTTGTTTGAGGCAGCTGGCAACAATTCGTCGATTAGAAAAAAATAAACAACAACAATTTTTTACTGACAAGGAAGGCGTACAATATGAAGCTGGAATGGGAGATTAGACGTAAGTTAACTAAATCAATTTCAAAAATTCATAAAGATCTTGCTCCAGCCGCGCGCGACTTCGAGCGAAGCGCGCTTGAAACTTTAAACGCGTTTTTCTCAAAACTACTTTTTCTGACACGGTCGGCATGATAACTCGTACGGTTTTTAATATTTTTTGATGATTTTTTTTTTTAAATATTCGGAATTGTTTTTTCTATAGTCTGTCGAGCCGGATTTTTAAGATTATAATTAGAACATTTTATAAAAACAATTAAAGTGTGACTTTTTTGACACAAACTTAACATTTTTTTTTAAATTACCGTAAATTGTTTAATTTTTCGAATTTCAAAAATCCGGCTCGACAGACTATAACTACTACCTTATTTTACAAGAATTTCTTTACATTTTGCATATCCGTCAACATTTGAGGAAGAAATACTGCCGACCGTGGAGCAACTTTTTTTTACAATGCTTCAAAAAATGTGATTTTCCATGTTGTAATTTTTGAAAAAAAAAATTGAAATAAATTTTTTTACAAACTTAACACAGTAATAAACAATGTGTAAGAAT